>CM066031.1:312114829-312714829 GCA_033557465.1 Ichthyophis bannanicus | reverse complement strand
AAGCTACTGGAAACAAGAGGTCCAAACTGACACCAAAGTCAGGCGCACTGATGTTGAGATGCCTGAAAATATTCTGGAAAGAAAGTGAGTGCTAAAAGAAAACTGGAGTTTCTAAGAAGGTGAGTAACACTCTTGTTGAATATGTCTCATGTGATCTGAGCGCAACTTGTAAAGTCAATTGAACTACTGCAATGGACAGGAACTCTGTGAGTTGGTCATGACGTCGACAGCAGTTAAGCAACGCTATCAATATGGTAGACAATAGACATGACTGTACAAAAAACACTGAATTCAAGGTAGGGACTGGGTCCCAAACATCTCGGGCAAACCAGATGAAAGCTTCTGCTGTGAATGTTCCAGCACAGCAAGGAAAAGGATGAACTGTCGAAATTATAGCAAGTAGATTTCAACAAATCTCAAATGAATAACTTGAATACAAGAAATAAAAGAAAATAAGTCGAAGACAACAAAATAACTTTGCTAGAGAACAGAAAATATTTGGTAGAGCTTTGTTACATGTCTATTCAGCAGAGCGGAATAAATAAAACTGAGTAGCTGAGGAGACCACTGTGTAACAAGGGCCACGCATGCTTAGAACTCTAGGAGCGCAAAACTATGGGAGACTAGTGCTGTCCTGGCATTATCGGATGACAGCACCCACTTGTGCATATGATTCAATCTAGTCTGCAGTTGGAAAAGACAAATTCAGAAATCATGCAGCAGTGTTATTGTCTATAGAAGCACACAGAAGGAGAAATTAGACCTTACCTGCTAATTGTCTTTCCTGGAGTCCCTCCAGGCCAGTCCAGGGATCCATGTACGCTTGGGTAGTCGCCACTCTCCAGCAGCTGAGAACTGTGCATGTCAGCTTTCTGACACTCAGTAGAAGAGCTCCCCCTCAAGCCCTTACCTCCAGTCTCGTAATAAGCAAGCAGCCTAAACCTACTTCTAAGAATACTTCCAACACCAACTATGAAATCTTACAGGAGACGGCCCAGTTCACCTTACTCCTTTTTTCCTTCATTCCTTTCTCTTTCTTTTTTTTTTTTTTGAATAGTTGCAGTGAGCCTACAAGCATATGGGAAGGCCACCCACCAGGACTCCTAACTCCTGCTGAACGGTTCCCGCTATTACGGTGTGCTGCACTTCTTAGCTGCAGCCCATTCTGCTAATCCTGGTCTCCGGAAGGGAGGGTTCTGGACTGGCCTGGAGGGACTCCAGGGAAGACAATTAGTAGGTAAGGTCTAATGTCTCCTTCCTCCTCGTCCCTCCAGGCCAGTCTAGGGATCCATGTACACTTGGGACATACCAAAGCAGTGACTAAACTGGGCGGGCCCTTCAAGACCAGATCTAAGCACCACTGAACCAAATCTTGCATAATATCTCGCCTGCACATCCAGGCGATAATGCTTAGTAAACGTAGGACGACCAAGTTGCTGCTCTGCAGATGTCCACTGGAGGAACCAGCCCTGCCTCCGCCCAGGACGTCGCTTGCGAACAGGTCAAATGTGCCCTAAGCCCTGATGGCAGCATACGGCTCCTGCGCTTGTATACCTCAACAATCGTACACTTCACCCAACGGGCAATTGTCACCTTGGATGCTGCTTCCCATGCCCAAGGACCTCTATACAACACAACCAACCTATCCAACTTATGCAAGTCCTCCATCTTTCGACGGTATCTCCACAGGATCCTATGCAGATGTAGGCATTGTAGCTGCCTCTCCTCCTCCGAGTCCCTGAGCTCTGGGAATGCCGGCAGGGTGACTGTTTGACTAATGTGAAAACGAGATACTACTTTAGGCAGAAAGGAAGGAACCAGGTGCAAGACCACCTTCTCCCTGGAAAAACGCAAAAAGGGCTCTATACAGGAAAGAGCCTTAAGCTCCGAGACCCTGCGGGTCGAGCACAGCACTACCAAAAACACCGTCTTCAAGGTGAGATGCTTGAGCAACACCTGTGCTAACGGCTCAAAGGGAGCTGTCATCAGACCTGTCAATAACAGACTGAGGTCCCACGGAGGCACTATTGGCCTTCTAGATGGTTGCAAATGTTGCACCGCTCACAAGAACCGCACCACATCCGTATGCACCAAAAGGGAACATCCCTGCAGCTGCCCACTGTAACAGGCTAAGCGACAGCCCTTTCTCCAGCCCATTCTGCAAAAATAATAGTATGTGTGGCACTGGGCAACTAAACAGTTGGAGACCTCGATCTCTACACCACCCCCAAAAATTCACCACACAGGCACATATGCAATGGTAGTCGACCGCTTCCTGGGTTGTGACATTGTCGCTATGACGGATGGCACAAAGCCCCTTCGCCTTAAGTTGCCCTTTCAAGAGCCATGCCGTAAGTGAAAATCTCGCAACCTGAGGCATGGCGACCAGATCCTGGATCAGGAGATCTGTCCTGTAGGGGAGGCATCAGGGGGGTGAGACTACTAGTCTCCTGAGATCCACAAATCAGGGTCTTCTCGGCCAATCCGGCGCAATCAGAATCTTTGCCTCGGTGTGCTCCTCTATCCTCCACACCATTCACCCTATCAGCGGCCATGGAGGAAACACAGAGGAGCCCCTACGAAGGCCAGGGCTGCACCAGAGCGTCCAGACCCTCGGACATGGGTTCCCTGCGTCTGCTGAAAAACCTGCTCACCTTGGCATTTGCTTGCGCAGCCATCAGGTCCATGACTGGTTGACCCCAACGCCTTGCTAGATCATTGAACACCGTTGGATGCAGTTCCCATTCGCCTGGGTCTAGATGATGCTGGCTGAGGAAATCCGCCTGGATATTCTCCTTGCCTGCCAAAAGCGCTGCCAACAGCGCCATCAAGTTCTGTTCTGCCCAGGTTAAGATTACCAGGCTTTCTTCAAAGAGTATGGCACTGCCCATGCCATCCTGCCAATTGATATAAGCTACCGTGGTTGCGTTGTCTGAAAAAATCCCTACCGCTCTCCATGCAATCCAAGGTTGAATGTGCTGGAGGACCAGGAACACGGCTCGCATTTCCAGGTGGTTGATCAACCATGAATTCTCTTCCATCGACCACCACCCCTGTGCTATCCAGGAGTCACAATGGGCTCCCCAGCACAAGAGGCTGGCATCCATCGTCATCAGCATCCAGACCGGTGCATCCAGCGGAACTCCTGCCTCCAGTTTGTGGGTCTGGAGCCACCTGTGCAAGCTGCGCCTCACGTCCTCTGGACACTCCAAAAGCTCACACATTAACTGCGACTGTGGGGCCCAATGTGAGTGTTAATGCATGCTGTAGAGAGCGCATATGTGCCCTGGCCCATGGCACTAGGTCCAAGGTCGCCGCCATGTAACCCAACAGCTGCAGACAGCACCATGTCCTTTGCACCAGCTTGCTCAAAAACCTGCCTATCTGCTGCTGTATCTTTCAAATGCGCTCCTCTGGAAGGGAGATTCAGTCCACTTCAGTGTCAAACTGAGCTCTCAAGTAAATCAGGCGCTGCCAATGCTGCAGCTGACTTTTGTCCAAATTGACCACCCAACCTAGACTTAACAGTTTGAGGACTCTCGCAGTGGCCTCGAGAGTCCTCCTCAAACTTCACCCTGATGAGCCAATCATCCAGGTACGGGTGCACCAAAACCCCCTCCTGTCGAAGGGCCGCCGCCACCACTACCATAATCTTGGTGAAGGTTCGCAGTGCTGTGGCTAGCCTGAAGGGCAAGGCCTGGAACTGGAAGTGCCCCATTGGCACCGCGAAACGCAGGTACTGGTAATGTTCAGGTCTGATGGAAATATGCAAGTAGGCCTCCGTGAGGTCCAAGGCTGTGAGGAACTCCCCTTGCCTCACTGCCATCTTCATGGATCTCAGGGTCTCCATCCGGAAATGTGGCACCTGCAAGGAACAATTCATGCACTTGAGGTCCAGAATGGGGCTAAAACCTCCCTCCTTCCAGGGAACCACAAAATAGATGGGAGTATCGACCTAAGCCGCACTGGCTTGGGGGCATTGGATCTACTGCCCCCAGCTGCAGCAGGCGGTCGAGAGTCTGGCGAACCACCTCGACCTTCTCGGGGGTCTTGCAAGGCAACCAAACAAATGCTCCCTGTAGCGGTCTTGCAAATTCGAGCACATACCCTTCTCGAATTATCTCCAAGACCCACTGATCGGTCATGAGGGCAATCCAGGTGGCATAAAACTTCTGCAGCTGACCCCCTACTGCCACCATCGCCTGGGCCTGCCTGGCTTCACTGTGCTTTTTTGTTCTGATCAAGGGAGCAGGAGTAGAAACCCCGTCCAAAACCCCTGGACCCCCAAAAGGAGGGACCGCGAGACCTGAACCGGCCCCTTTGATAGGGAGAGTACCGAGACCCCCAGAAGCGGTGGAAATCTTTAGCCTGACCTAACTGGGGGGGCTGCTGCCTTAGCTACCTTGGGCCTATCCTCTGTTAAGCGGCACCCTTTTCTGTCCCCCAAGTCCTTGATTATCTTCTCCAATGCCTCCCCCAAAGAGAAGCCTGCACTTAAGGGGAGCTTGCTCAACCTTGACTTCGAGGAGGCATCCGCCGCCCTATTCCTGAGCCAAAAGAACCGCCGAGATGCCACCACCGACGCTATGGTCTTAGAGGCCACCCAGACTAGATCATAAAAGGTATCTACCACGTAGGCGGCTGACGACTCCAACCTGCAACTATCCTCCGCCAGCAGCTCTCCCCCCCAAAGCAGCATGCCTTGAATCCACCAGATGGAGTTCCAGGAGACATAGGCTCTACAAATAGTCATCTGAAGAGCCAATGCACTGGAGTCGTACACCTGCTTTAGCAGACTCTCCAACCTCCGATCCTGCAAGTCCTTGAGGGCAGCTCTGCCCTCTACTTGAATCGTGGTCTTCTTGGTGGCAGCAGACACCAAGGCATCCACTTTGGTCATCTTGAAGCGCTCCTTGTCTTCTTGCGGGATTGGATAACGTTTCCCTAAGGCTCGGCTACCTCGCAGAGTAGCTTCCAGAAATTCCCACTCCGCATCAATCATCTTCCTAATAACTCTGTGCACCAGGAAAGCATACTTACTCACCTGTAACAGGTGATCTCTGGGAACAGCAGGAATTTAGTCTTCACATATGGGTATCGTCGGTACCGACAGAGCCTGAATGGGAAAGCTCCTCAGCGTTCAATAGGAAAGCTTTTGGGAGCATTCCACAGCGCCTGCGTGCTGTCTTCCCGCCTTTCCCAACTGTCCCTCTCCAGTAGAGTTTAAAGCTGAGACAAAGAGAGAGGGAAAGAGAGAAAGAGAGAGAGATAGAGAGATACAACTCCTAGGGGAGGTGGGTGGGTTGTGAAGACTAAATTCCTGCTGTTCCCGGAGATCACCTATTACAGGTGAGTAACTATGCTATCTCCAGGAACAAGCAGGAATGTAGTTTTCACATATGGGGACTCCCTAGCTGCAGATGCCAGGGAGAAGGCCCCAGAAGTTGTGTGCCCTTGTGAAAGGGCTCCACTTCCCCCCATGGATCTCTGGCATCCTACCAGGGATGGTGGGTAGGAGTTGATTAAGTATGGAACAGGTGTTGAAGAACAGCTTGACCAGACAAGGCATCCCGGCGGGAGTCCTTGTCTAAGCAGTAATGGACTGTGAAGGTATGAACCGAAGCCCAAGTAGCTGCTCGACAGATATCATCGATAGACAGAGTGACGATGAGCCATAGAGGCTGCCATGGCTCTCACATTGTGAGCTGTGACATGGCCTTCAAGAGGAAGGTTCTTACTCTCATAGGCAAAAGAATTACACTATGCAATACAGCTGGACAGTGTTCTTTTGGAGACTGGAAGTCCCAAATGACTAGGATCAAAAGCAACAAAGAATTTCTATGTTGCTGTGTCCTTTGCAAGTAAAAGGCCAAAGCCCTTTTACAGTCCAAAGTATGAAGATTCCTTTCTGCATTTGAGGCGTGAGGCCTTGGGAAGAATACAGGAAAGTAAATCGCTTGGTTTAAATGAAAAGGTGATACCCCCTTTGGCATAAAGTGTGGATGAGTCCTAAGGACTACCTTATCATGATGAAACCTTGCATAAGGAGGATCAGCCACCAACGCTTGCAATTCACTGATGCGACATGCTGATGTGATTGCAACAAGAAAGATAGTCCAACGTCAGCTTCAAGAACACCTGGACGTCAACAATATACTGGACCCGCAGCAACACGGATTCCGACCATTACATGGGGTCGAGACACTCATGACCACACTGATGAACACCCTCATCATAGGAACCCAAGAGAAACACTCCGGATACATCCTAATTTTCCTGGATATATCATCAGCCTTTGACACCATCTCCCATAACACCCTTCTCCACAGACTTCAAGCAATTGGGATCAAAGATACTGTACTCCGATGGTTCAGATCCTACCTAACCAACCAACAGCAACTGATCCGCACCAAAACCTCAACCTCACCCCCATTCCAGCAACATCAAGGTGTACCTCAAGGATCCACATTATCAGCCATGCTTTTCAACATCTACCTCCGTCCACTCTGTTCAGTCATACGCACAAACAACATCAACTTCCACATATACGCCGACGACATAATGCTCTACGCCCCAATTACAACCACAGACCCAAAAAACGACCAGCTATCAGCCTGCTTCACCGACGTATCCAACTGGCTACAAGAGAACAACTTATCCATTAACATAAAGAAGACCGAAGCTCTTATAGTGACAAAAGACCCAGACTTCAAACCACCCACTCACCTCACCATGGGAACCACGCAAATTCAAAAACAACCACACATAAGATATCTCGGAATTATCATTGACCAAGCCCTAACCCTTAAACAGCAAATCAACAAGACCACCGGAACTGTATTCCACAAGGCAAAAATGGTACAACGTCTCCGACCTCTCCTCGAACTACAGGACTTCAGGACAGTAATGCAGGCTCTGACACTCCCTCATCTGGACTACTGCAACATAATCTACCATGGCCTACCTGCCACACAAACCAATCCCCTCCGAACTGCCTTAAACACCACAGCAAGAATAATTCACAACGCAAAGAAACGGGACCACATCACCCCAATTCTAAGAGACCTTCATATTCTCCCCATCGAAGCAAGAATCAAGTACAAAGCTCTTCTACTCACCCACAAAACCATCCACCAAACACAAGGCACCCCACTCCACACCCTACTACCTCGCCCAACCCACAGCAGAACAACCAGACAATTCTCCAACAGCTCCATTGCCGTCCCCCACAAAAGAACCAAAGCAACACAACAGACCTGCAACAGAGCCTTTGAACTCTATGCCCCATCCCTCTGGAACTCTCTACCAAACCACATCAAGAACAACGGTGATCTCCCTTCATTCAAAAAGCAGATAAAAACCATCCTATTCCAAGAACATCTCTGAATAGGAACCCTATTCTCTTCAAGATCCTCAGACCAATAACTGTCTATCTTGTCAGTCTCTATGTCCATCCTAAATCATTAATGTTGAGCCCCCGGTGATGGCCCCCCCCCACACTTTTGATTCCCCCCCCCCCTGTTATATGTCCCACCACTTTGACCCGGTGAAAAGCGGGATATAAATACAGATAAATAAATAAATAAATAAATAAAATAAAAATAAATAAGGAGGATCAGCCACCAACGCTTGCAATTCACTGATGCGACGTGCTGATGTGATTGCAACAAGAAAGATGACCTTCCAGGAAAAGAATTTCAAAGAGGTAGTAGCTAATGGTTCAAAAGGCGGTTTCATGAGTTGCCCAAGAACCAGATTTAAGTCCCATGACACCGGTGGTGGCTTAATGGGAGGCTTAGTTAAAAGAAGGCCTCTCATAAATCTCGCTATGAGAGGAAATAGGTTGTCCATTTAGAGGCTTGAAGGAAGCTGAAATAGCACTCAAATGAACTCTCACTGAATTGGTCTTAAGCCCTGCATTAGATAAATGAAGGAGATACTCCAGTAATGATACCAGAGGTGTCGCACGAGGGTTAAGACCCTTCTGCGAGCACCATATGGTAAACCTTTTCCACTTGAATGCATAAGAGCGTCTTGTGGAAGGCTTCTTGGAAGCATAAAGGATATCCTTTACCGGCTGAGAAAGGCTAAGACCGTGAAGTTCTAGGCTTTCAGCAACCAGGCCCTGAGATGAAGAGACTGGGGATTGGGATGCCACAGCATCCTGTCATCCTGAGAAAGGAGATTTGGAGCAGATCCTAAATCCAGAGGCGGAGCTTGAGAGAGATGTAGGAGCAGAGGGTACCACATTTGCCGTGGTCAATGTGGAGCTATGAGAATGTCTCTCTGAAGCTTGAACAGGGTTTTGGGAATTAGGGCAATGGATGGAAAGGCATACAGGAAGTCCTGGCCCCAATGGAGGAAGAAAGCATCCCTGGCCTGACAACCCTGAGCCGGAATTCTGGAACAGAACCGGGGAAGTTTGGCATTCAGCAGACTTGCAAAGAGGTCTATGTCCGGGGTTCCCCAAATTTGAAAAATTTTGGCCATCTAGTCTGCATAGAGAGACCATTTGTGTGGAAGCAGAACGCGACTGAGTCTGTCTGCCACAGAGTTTTGAATGTCTGGAAGATAGACCGCAAGGAGATGAATCTGATGCTCTCTGGCGAGGGCCCATAGTCACAAAGCTTCGTTGCAGAGCGACAGAGAGCCTGTTCTGCCCTGCTTGTTCACATAGAACATGACTACTTGATTGTCCATTTGAACTAGGACTGTCTTGTAGCTGAGCTGGGTGTGGAATACTCGAAGAGCAAGGAAGATTGCTCTGAGTTCCAGGAGACTGCTGTGTAGATCGGCCTCCTGTGGAGTCCAGGTACCCTAGGTAAAGAGGCCTTGCAGGTGGGCTCCCCAACCCACCTGTGAGGCATCTCTTGTTAAGAATGGCTTGGGGTGGGGGATGCTGAAAAGGAGACCCCACCAAAAGGTTTTGGGGTGACTGCCACCATTGGAGGGACAAAATAAGGCGATCTGAGTTTGCTATTTTGTCTGACAGGCAACCTGACGCCTGAGTCCACTGAGTGGATAAAGTCCACTGGGCTGCCCTCATATGAAGGCGAGCATAAGGAACCACATGCACGGTGGATGCCATGTGGCCTAGCAACTGTAACATTTCCTGAGCAGTGAGGTGAGGTTTTAGCACTGCTTGGGAAGCTAACTGCACAATGCGAAGGCAGCGGGGCTGTGGAAGGTAGGCCCTTGTCTGTCTGGTATCCAGCAGAGCTCCTATAAACTCCAGGGACTGAGTGGGAGCAAGGTTGGATTTTGGGAAGTTTATGACAAGTCCCAAATACTGAAGGATGCTCATTGTGCGAGCGAGAGCAACCCTGTCCTCTAGCTCTGAAGGGGCTCAATGAGCCAGTCGTCTAAGTAAGGGAAGACTAATATTCCTAGGGTGCGGAAAAATGCTGCCACCACAGCCATGCATTTTGTGAACACCCTTGGTGCAGAGACCAGGCCAAAAGGAAAAACCCTGTATTGGTACTGCTTCCCTTGAAACAGAATGCGAAGGAACGTTTGATGAGTTGGATGGATGAGAACATGAGTGTACACATCCTTGAGATCTAGAGAACAAAGCCAATCCTTACTCTGAAGGTATGGCAGCAGAGTTCCTAGAGAAATCATTTTGAACTTCTCTTTCAACAGGAATTTTTCAATTCTCTGAGGTCTAAAATGGGTCTGTGTCCTCCTGTTTTCTTTGGAATAAGGAAATAGGGGGAGTAAAACCCTGTACCCCGTTGGGGAATGGGTACCTCTTCTATTGCCCCTTGGGCAAGAAGCACAGTGACCTCTTGACCTAACTGGTCGTTGAGAGAGGTCTGAGAATTGAACTCTTACCATTGTAGGAGGGGGTATATGCTGAGGAAATGAAGCTTGTACCCCTCTCTTACAATAGATAGAGTCCAATTTTCTGCTGTTATCTGACCCCATCTGGGGCAAAATGACATAACCTTCCTGGTATGGTGGAGGGTTCTGGGCCAGGAAGGCAAAGTTCTCTAGATAGGAGTCAAAGCCCCTGTGGAGGCTGAGTCTGCTGAGCCGGTTGAGGCTTAGCTGCTTTTGTTTTTCTTTGTCTATGTTGTTGCTGCTGTTCCTTTTGGGCAGACTGACCTAAACGATGCCCCTGTTCGGTATAGGAGGGATAAAACTTCTTCTTCTTACTGAAGAATGGTTTCTTAGAGGATTTTTTCCTCGCAGGATCAGCTCTAGATTTAGATAATCTATCCAAAGTGATATTGTCAGCATGGAAGGAAGTCCAAAAAACTGCCAGCATGGTTTAAAGGTGAGGTCAGAGAGGCGGCTGTTGCCAAAAAAGCATCTTTCAGGAAATGGAAAAAAAAGCCAAACGATGAAAGCTGGAAACAGCACAAGCACTGCCAGGTCAAATGCAAGGCATTGATAAAGAAGGCAAAGGGAGAATTTGAGAAGAAGCTTGCTGCGGAAGCAAAAATGCGAAATAAAGATTTTTTCAAGTACATTCGTAGCAAAAAACCTGTGAGAGAGTCAGTTGGACCATTAGATGATAGAGGAGTTAAAAGGGGCACTAAGAGAGACAACAAGGCGATAGCAGAGAGACTGAATGAATTCTTTGCTGCAGTCTTTACTGAGGAAGATGTAGGGATGTTACCCATGACTGAAGTGGTATTTAAAGGTGCGGAAGAATTGAAGGAAATATCGATACATCGGGAAGATGTATTACAACTATTAGATAAACTGAAGAGTAGCAAATCACCTGGGCCGGATAGTATACATCCAAGGGTGTTGAAAGAACTGAAATATGAGATTGCAGACCTGCTATTAGTAATCTGTGAACTATCATTAAAATCATCTAATACCTGAAGATTGGCGGATCGCCAAAGTAACACCAATTTTTAAAAAGGGTTCGAGGGGTGATCCGGGAAACTACAGACCGGTCAGCCTCACGTCAGTACCGGGAAAAATGGTAGAAACCATCATAAAGAATAAAATTACTCAGCATGTAGATAGTCATGGCCTAATGGGAGACAGCCAACATGGCTTTAGACAAGGAAGATCTTGTCTTACTAATCTGTTATGTTTTTTTGAAAGTGTGAATAAACAGGTGGACAAAGGTGAGTTGGTTGATATAGTGTATCTGGACTTTCAGAAAGCCTTTGACAAGGTCCCTCATCAGAGACTTTTGGCAAAACTAAAGAGTCATGGGATAGGAGGCAGTGTATTACTGTGGATCAGGAACTGGTTAAAAGATAGAAAGCAGAGGGTTGGGCTAAATGGCCAATTTTCCCAATGGAGAAAGGTGAATAGTGGTGTACCCCAGGGATCTGTGCTGGGTCCGCTGCTTTTTGACATATTCATAAATGACCTGGAAAGTGGAATAACGAGTGAGGTTATCAAATTTGCAGATGACACAAAACTATTTAAAGTTGTTAAAACCCAAGAGGATTGTGGAAAATTGCAAGAGGATCTTGATACATTGGAAGACTGGGCATCAAAATGGCAGATGAAATTTAATGTGGACAAGTGCAAAGTTATGCACCTAGGGAAGAACAACCCAAACTATGGTTACACGATGCAAGGTTCCACATTAGGAACCACCACCCAGGAAAAAGGTTTAGGCGTCATTGTGGATAACATGTTAAAACCCTCGGCCCAGTGTGCAGCGGCAGCCAAGAGAGCAAATAGAATGCTAGGTATCATAAGGAAAGGAATGGAAAATAAAACAAAAGATATTATAATGCCTCTATACCGTTCCATGGTGAGACCGCACCTTGAATATTGTGTGCAATTCTCGTCGCCGTATCTTAAAAAGGATATAGCATTATTAGAAAAGGTTCAGAGAAGAGCCACCAAAATGGTAAAGGGGATGGAAGGATACTCCTATGAAGGAAGGCTAAAAAGCTTAGGGCTCTTTAACCTGGAAAAGAGACGGCTGAGGGGAGATATGATAGAAGTCTATAAATTAATGAACGGAGTGGAACGGGTAAACGTAGATCGACTCTTTACGTTATCAGAATATAGAAAGACTAGGGGACATGCAATGAAGCTACAGGGTAAACTATTTAAGACTAATAAAAGAAAATATTTTTTCACTCAACATGTAATCAAACTCTGAAATTTGTTACCGGAGGATGTAGTAAAGGCTGTTAGTGTAGCTGGGTTTAAAAAAGGTTTGGACAAGTTCCTGGAGGAAAGGTCCATAAACCATTAAGAAGGGACCCAGGATACCAATGCTTGACCCAGTACAAACATTGCAGAACCTGTCTCTTTTGGGGAAACTGCTAGGTATGTATGACCTAGATTGGCCACTGTTGGAAACAGGATACTGGGATTGATGGACCTTGGTCTGACCCAGTATGGCATATCTTATGTTCTTATCTATCTCATTAGCTTTTTCCTGCCAATTCTTGACAAAGAGATTCTCTCCTGTGTAAGGAATATTCCCTAGTTTATCCTGTACCCAAATTTCCAAGTCAGATGCCTGGAGCCAGGGAATCCTACGTGCACCTATGACAATGGCAGAGGTTCTGCTTATGCACTCAAAGCAGTCAAAAGCTGCACGATTCACAACTTGGAAACATCCTGAGCATGTTTGACAAGGGCAAGATAATCTTGCCTCTTATCATCAGGAAGGAGAGGGCTTATAAGCTCTAAATCTCCTGTGACCTCCTTAAGAAACATTCCCATATATAAGATATAGGAACTGATCCTAGCAGAAAGCATGGAAGCCTGGAAGGTTCGACGTCCAAAGGCATCAAGAGTCCTACACTCACATCCTGGAGGATTAGATGCATGCCGTTTTGCACTCTTTATCCTTCTCACTGCTGACTCCACCACCATGGAATGGTGTGGTAATTGAGTCTTCTGAAACCCAGGACAGGAAGGAACTCGATACATGGTGTTGAGTCTTCGAGAGTGAAGATATGTGGTTAGTGGTGTTTCCCACATCCTCAACATCAGATCATGCAAGATCTCATGAATAGGTAAAGGTAGCTGCCTCCTTGGGAGCTTTCGGGTATTGCAGGATTTCTAATTCCTTTGCCCTAGGCTCTTTTTCAGGAGTCACTGTGATGGAAAGACCTCGAGCCACATCTCAGATAAAATCCTGAAAGGACATATCCTCTGTTGGAGACATCCTATGCTGAGGAGAAGAGGAATCCTCAGGAAGAAGTACTCTGGTATCGGCAGATCTTTCAGAGTCTTCAGACTCATCCGAGGATTCGAAGTATCTCCGATCCAGGTGATCGTGCAAGGCACGGTACCGATACCGATCTAAATCGGCATCGGAGTGGTCCGGTACCGAGCTGTCGATACCGGATGGATACGCATGACTTGGTCCCGATAGAATACCTGCCGATGTCGATACAGTCGGTGCCGGTACCAGTTGAATTGTCTGAAGCGGTTTCAAGGGCATCAAGGCCATGAGGAGAGCCAGATTGCGTTCAATAGCCAAGAATCTCTGGTCTATCGACGCTGCCGATGCTTGGGTATCGGTACCGGAAGAAGCGGCCGGTAACCCAGAGCATGGCACCAGTAGTTCTGCCGAGGTTGAAGCCTCGAGAACATCCTGGAGCCCCGTTAGTGCTTTGGAAGCCGAAGCCTCCCGCCGGGGCAATTTTGCTGGTGAGAGTCCCTCAAGGGCAACGCCAGAGGCTTCTCGCTGTCTAGAAGGAGATCTACCCTTTGAGGACGACGTCGATGCTACGGAGGCTGCATAGGAGGGAAAAAGGGTGCTAAGCTTAGCAGCTCGGTTCTGCCGGCCCCTTTTCGACATCATCCCACAGGCAACACACTCTGAAATAGAGTGGTCAGGACCTAAACATTTGAGGCACCACTCATGGATGTCGGTGACGGAGATGGTACCGCCACACTTAGAACACTTTTTAAAACCCGAAGCAGGTTTTTCCATTCTGAAGGAAAAGTTGGGCCTAGTGCCCAAAAAGGCGCATGGCACTTGAGAGAAAATTACTGGAAAGACTCCAGAAGAAAGTTGTTGGGTTTTTTTTTTTAAGAAAAGAAAGAAGAACCCCCAGAGGTACCGGTGTAGCGTCGAGGGAAGGCAGACGCGACCACAAAAAAGAAGAATAGAAGGGATTTTTTTCTGCGGTGACAGGATGTGCGACCTGTCGGCTCCGCGGAAAACGAAGAACTGGAGAGGGACAGTTGGGAAAGGTGGGAAGGCAGCACGCAGGCGCTGTGGGATGCTCCCAAAAGCTTTCATATTGGATGCTGGGGAGCGTTCCCGCGCAGGCTCCGTCAGTACCGGCGATACCCATATGTGAAGACTACATTCCTGCTTGTTCCTGGAGATACATGTTTGCATCCCCTTAAACCCCTGCAGGAGTGGATCCTTCAAGGGCTCCTCCACTGAGGGAACGGGTACAATACTGAGTGCCGACAAATAGTGGGCAATAAGAGCCAATAACTCTTCTTTGCGGAACACTCGGAAGACATTGGAGTCATTCCCAGACAAAGAAAAGGAGACCTCTGAGGAGAGCATCTATAACTGATTGCTCTCCCCAGAGATCTGATGGAGCTTCACCCAGATCCTCTGATGCTTGTGACTGCAGGGAGACCTGACTATCTCCCCCAAGAGATCCTTGTCATCTGCATTGTCCAGCCACGGCTCTATCTCAGAATGTGGCCTCTCCAGGCCTATGGGGCCCTGCTTGCTAGGGATAGTCTCCTCCAGGGCCTGCTTCCTCTTTAAGCAATAGGCCCTGTGGAGGGAAAGAATAAAATCAGGCGAAAATAACCCCTCCGGCAGCTCAGCAGGAGATCGCAGCTCCGAAACAGCTACTTTTAAATCTGCCGACTTTCCTCTTTTCTTCTTACCGCTCTTAGCCCCCCGACTGCCTTGAAATGGCTGCCGTCTCTATAATGGCTACGGTTCCTGCCAAATCGGCCTCCACTTTCTCGGACATCTCACCCTCTTTTCCCGCTCCCGAAGCCATGCCTGAGCCAGGAAAGGACAACCTCCGATGCAGCAGCTGTCCCTGATAAACGCAACGCTTGCACAACCCCGAGGCCGCAATACCGTGGGGCTGTTTGCACCAATGGCACAGCACACGGACAAGGGCAGCATGCATCGAGCTCATCCTGCTACATGCCAGCTCCCATGCGAACAGAGGTGCAGCCGAAACAGCATAAGCCTCTCTCGCCACGGAAGAAGCCATAAGTAAGACGCCCAGCACAACCGAGCCTTGGGACCGTCCTCCTTGTAGCTAACAGGGCGAGCAGGGCCCCTATGCAGAGGAGGGGGAAAGGGACCTGGGACTCCCAGGTAGTCTGACCCCGGGCAAAGTGGGAGGACAGGCCCTGCCCTCACCAGCTTCCCCCTTGAGCTGCCTTTGCACCTCCTTATTAAATTTCTCTCTTTTTGATTTTTTTTGGCAGTCCCGTTGACTGCAGGCTCCTCTGCAATTATTCTAAGGCCAAACCTGAAAGCTAGCCCATCTTCATCAACACACGAAGCCAGGGAGAGCTCCTTCTTCAGCTGCTGAGAACTGAGAGACTGGAGGTAAGGGCTTGAAGGGGAGCTCTTCTACTGGGTGTCAGGAAGCTGACATGCTCAGTTCTCAGCTGCTGGAGAATGGCGACTACCCAAGCGTACATGGATCCCTGGACTGGCCTGGAGGGACGAAGAGGAAAATTCAATTTGTCTTCCTGCTTTTTTTTTTTTTTTTTTTTACAATTAATTATATATTCCCATATACCTTAAAGTATATTTAAAAAGATGACTGGCTAGGCAAATGGTTTTGAAAAGCAAAGTTTCATTTCCATATGTCCAAATTCAGGAATACATACTTTTTCTGTACATGTCATATGCTTTTGGTGTGTAGTATACAAAATGAGCCCCATGCAGAAAGGGGCATGTCCAGCCTATGCAGGCATCCAAAATTTGGATGTGCCGGATATGCACCCAATTCTGATACCACGGGGTGGAATAAGTCACCCGTCTATTTCATTGAGCATGGACGTACAGGGCCGTGATCAATATCAGCCCTGTACGTCCAGGGTCTGGGTCCCACCTCTAGCCTGCCCTGTCTCCTCCCCCTGCCCGCCCACTCCCATCCCCATCCAGAGCTCCCCACACAGCAGCCCTGAACATGCAGGGAGCTCTGGACTGGGAATCAGGTCCCGACAGATAGCGGGGGTTGGACATCCGACCCTATTTGGGACTCTGCACAGACCCAATGGCAATAGGAGACAGAAATGTGATTCTTAACATACATCAAAAGCAGAATATTCAAACGTATTAAACAAAATGGTCCAAGCTGTAAACAAAAACATTAAGCCTAATAATTAACAGCCAGTAACCAAAACTAAAAGCTACAAAGTAAAAAATAAAACATACACAAGGATAGCAGAACCAGTTGTCTGGACGTGCATTTGATAAAAAGAAACAGTTCTTGCAAAGTTGAAGTTCATCCAGCTGAAAAACAGAAAGGAACAAGGTCTGTAAAATGAAAGTGTGACAGCTGCATAAAGTTTGTACCTGAAAGTAATTTGCCTTCATCTTCTCCTGAAAAGGCGTAAAATAAATACTAGTAATAATAATAAAGTCACTCTTTAGAAGTATGGTACAAATTCACAGCATTTACTTTTCTAAACAAAATACAGACAATGTAAACATTCCAGCTAGGTTATATACAAAAATAAGCATCAATTTATTTAATTTTTCCCAGATCATTCTGGTAACACATACCAGATTTACACAGCACTATTCAGACATAGGCAGGAGCGGGCAATTTCATAACAGGGCACCTATGTGCAAAAGTTCAAAAAGGCATTTATTTTATAAAGGCACCAAACGCACCTCTGTGCCTGTACAAAACAAGTTTATCCAATGATTCCCAGTAGCACAGGAACCCTCATACAAATCTGCCATCTGCTCTGAAGGTATAAATGCGTACATGTTCTCTATTCGTGGAGACGCACATTTTATAAAATATGTGAATATTGTAACTCTATCCCAGCTCTTCGCAAACTATGCCTCCAGGAATGTCTTGGTGCATATCACAAAGTTGCAATCTTGTGAGGTGCCTAGTCTTTTCGGGTACAGTTTTATGAGACATTTTCTACACTCAAAGCATCTTTTACATGCAGAAAGTGTTTTATTAAAAATTGTTCAGGTGTACAAGTGCATACAAATATGCATGCCAATTTGATCAAGGTTCCACATTAGTAACCACCACCCAGGAAAAAGATTTAGGTGTCATTGTGCAAAATACATTGAAACCCTCTGCCCAGTGTGCTGCAGAGGACAAGAAAGCGTAATTACTCTCCTGTAACAGGTGTTCTCCAGGGACAATAGGAATCAGTCATCACATATGGGTGACATCAGTGCCGACGGAGCCCTTGTGGAAGCATCTCCCCACCTTTCAAGAAAACCTTTGGAAGATGTTACCACGCATGCGTAGTCCCCTTCCTGCCCAAGGGTGCCATCTTAGTCAGGTGACATAGCCAGAGCTGACAAAAGAAGATGGCAAAAATTGTACGGCAACTCCAAGGGAGGAGGGAGAGTTGTGAGGACTGATTCCTGCTGTCCCTGAGGAACACCTGTTACAGGTGAGTAACTACGCTTTCTCCAGGAACAAGCAGGAAATCAGTCCTCACATATGGGATACCCTAGCTACAAGCTATCGAGAACCTGTAGAAAAACCACAGCCTAGCTGTGAGCAGCCTCAAACGAATCTGAGGAAAGATTCTGAGGACCCCCAGTGTCCAGGGAGAACCATGGTTCCGGTAGCCTAAACAAGAAGGGTTTGAGGGTAGGAGTTGCCTAAACCTCAAACAGATTACAGAGTATGGCCTGGCCGAACGCACTGTCCCATCGGGACTCCCTCTCCAGGCAGTAGTGAACTGCAAAGCTGTGGACTGAGAACCAGGTGGCAGCCGGGTAGATGTCTGCCATAGGGACAGAGCATAGGCTTGCAACAGAGGTTGCCATAGCCCTGATCTTGTGCGCCGTGACCTGGCGCTCCAATGACAGCACAGCCTGATCGTGGGCAAATTCAATGCAATCCACCACCTAGGTGGACAGGGTCCATTTGGTCACCGCCTCCCCCGTCAACTGGGGTTGCATGACACGAAAAGCTGTGAGGCTTTGCGGTGGCCCTGGGTATGCTGAAGGTAGTAGGACAGGGCCCTTTTGCAGTCCAGAGTAAGGAGAATGGCCGCCGCCTTGTCAGCGTGAGGCCGTGAAAAGAAGGTAGCGAGCACCACCTTCAGAAGAAATTTTGGATGGGTGTGAAGCATAACCCTGTTTTTGTAGAACCTAGAGTATGGTGGCTCGGTCACCAAGGCCTGAAGCTCGCTGACTGCGGGCAGAGGTGAGCACCACCAGAAAGACAACCTTCCAAGATAGGTAACGCAAATGGCAGATAGCCAAAGGTTCAAAAGGTAGCTTGGTAAGCTGCGTTAGAACCACGTTGAGGTCTCATTCTGCCGGAAGCGGCCGAATGGGAGAGTTAGAGAGCAGCAAACCCCACCTGAATCGGGTAACGAGGGGCTGCACGGAAAGAGGTTTGCCCTCTACGGTGCACGGAGTTGGACTTGAGTCCGGTTTGTGAGAGGTGGAGCAAATACTGCAGCACCATGTGAGCAGCACTGGCTGGTGCTGCAGGTGGTATTGAAAGGTCCTAATTGCCAGAATACTGGCTCTAAGCTCCAACAGGTTGATCTGCTGCTGGCTCTTCTCGAGAGGCCAGTTGCCCTGCGTCTGCAGTTCCTCACAGTGGGTGTCCGTAGTGAGGACCCTCTGGGGGTTTGGGTGTTGAAAGGGCATGCCCTTCCGCATATGCTGTGTGTCCTGCCACCAACTGAGTGACTCTACTTGTTTACGGGATACCAAGACCCTGTCCCAGAGCCTGCCTTTGGCTTGAGTGCACTGTGAGTGAAGGCACCACTGAGCTGCCCGCATGTGGAAGTGGGCATTGGGGACCACATGGACTGTGGAAGCCATGTGGCCTAGCAGGTGGAGAATGGATCACACTGACATGGCGTGTTGGTGCTGCACCTCATTCGCCAGGGCCCTGAGGCAATCTGCCTATCCAGGGGGAGGAATGCCCTAGCTTGGAGGGTATCCAGACGAGCCCTTATGAACTCCAGGTCCTGTGTTGGGAGTGAGGTGGGATTTGGGGTAATTTATCACAAACCTTAAGTGTTGTAGGACCTTGATGGTGTTGGCTGTGGCCTGTTGCACCTCTGAGTCTGTGTCCCCTTTTACTAACCAGTCGTCCAAGTATGTGAGGACGAAGGCCCCTTGGAGATGGAGGTAGGTGTCCACCACTGCCAAGCATTTGGTGAAGACTCTAGGTGCTGAGGCTAGGTCGAAGAGTAATACCATGAACCATAGATACTGCCTGTGGTTAGGATGAATAAGGATGTGGGTATAAGCATCTTTTAGGTCCTAGGAGTATAGCCAATCTCCTTGCTGGAGGTAGGGCAGCAATATTCCAAGAACTTTTCTCGCACTAGAAATTTGTTCAGATTTCTCAAGTCTAGGATGAGCCTTAGGCCTCCTGTTCTTTTTAGGACCAGAAAGTATCTGGAGTAGAACCCCTTTCCTTTTAAGTGGTGAGGTACGGGCTCCACGGCCCTGTCCCTGAGAAGACCTGCAAGTTCCTGCATTAGCAAGGCCTGGTGCAGGGGAGTCCGAGGGGGCTCTCCTCCGAAGAAAGGGGGAGGTGTCTGGTTCAGATGAAGAAGGATCATCTGGAGTGCCCAGGAGTCGGTGGTGATGAATCAGGTGCCCCCTGTTGGTAGCTGTTCCCACATGGGTAGAGAGGCTATGCTCTGGGAGTCAAAACCCCGACCCAGTCTGGGCTGGAGCTGGTGTCTGGGGCTTGGGGCCTTTAGACTTGTGTGGGCTCTGGCCTGTTCCCTTGCCCTGATGACCCTGTTGGAGGGTCTGGGAGGCCTGGTATGGGGGATAGCCTTGGTAAGGCTGGCCTTTCCAGTGGAAGGAAGGCCTTTTCCCCGATGGTTTCTTCTTGGAGAGAGTGGAGGTCTTCCTGCAGAGTCGAGTCCTGGTGACATACTCTGTCTCGATCTCTGCTGCCTTGCCCTCCATCAGCTTACTGAAGAGGTTATCACTGAGGCAAGAGACATCAAGTTTTTTCTGAACCTGTTGCTTGAGGTCCGATGTCTGGAGCTAGGCCTGCCGTTGGAGCACTGATACCTGCGGCAGCCACCATTGCATTAGACTCGAAGCAGTCGTAGGCCGCCAGAGACAAATAATCCAAGCACTCCCCGACAGACATCGTGAGGAGCTGGAAGCATTGAAGGTGGTCCCCACTGATACCCACAGAGAAAATACCGAGTAACTTAGTTAGGTCTTGGAGGTAAATGCCAATATATAGCTGATATGCTTGTATGCGGCAAACCAGCATTGAGCACTGGTAACATTTACACCCAAGGGAGTTGAGGGTGCGGGTATTTCTGCCCAGGGGTACCGAAGAGGGAGTCTTCGCACTTTTCTGTCAATGCATGGCCAACTCAACCACCATGGAGGTGTGAGGGAGTTGCACCTTTCTTAAGCCTGGTCCTTGCTGGACCCGGTACATAGTGTCCAAGTGTCAGTTAACAATCGGCACCGATTCCGGTGTTTCCCATGTTCGGAGAAGGCACCCGAGGATGGAGAGGACGGGGACCGTAAGGGCCTCCTTGGGTGTGGGGCCTTGTATAGGAGGATTTAGAGTTCCTCCGGGCGAGGGTCCTCTTCCGACTCTGTGGTGAGGGGCAATGCCTTCACCATGTCTCAAACTCGAGGAACAAGGTGTCCTCGGGCGAGGACAGCACCTCGACGCTGGCAGGGACGGATATGAGGGGAGGTCACGGTGTGCTCGTGTCTCTGGGGAAGCCTCCTCTTTGGACTCCCAGTCCGAGTAGTCAGTCGAGGATTTGAGGACCGACAGCTCTATGGGCATCGTTGGATCCGGTCTTTGATGAACCGTGGCTGGTGCTTGGCCAGAGCCAGAAGCACTTGACAGGGAGAATCTTGTTCCAGAGAACCAGGAGCGGGATTAAGACCCTCGCTGAGGATTGGCTCAAGGCATGCGCTCTCGAGGATCAATTCGGCGGCCCAGTAAGTCCTCGGCATCAAGGTTTCTGCGGTCTCAGCGCATGCAGGACCAGGCATTGACGCTTGCTACAAGGCAAAGAAATGCAGAAACGTTGCGTTCCAATGCCATCATCTGGCTTCCCACTCAAGGGCTGCAGTCTTCGACACTGACGGCGGGGTGGCCAGGTTGGGAGTCCTCGACAGGATGGAATTTTGGGGTCTGAGATCCATCGCCGGAGGCCTCTTCTTGGGTACCTTCACCGACCGCTCCTACTCCGACTCCTCGGATACCCTCTGAGGGCTGTGGGACAGCGCACGGGATTTGCCATGCATGTCCACTTCCCAGGAAGAGGATTGCTTTTTTTTTTCTTATGCTCTCACTCCAGGGAACCCTTGTCGGAGTGTCCACTCAAGCACAGCGGGGGCTTTACGGGACTCCAAGGATCCGTGCAAGGCCTTAGAGAGCGCAGCTACTGGGGATACCGGGCTGAATCTGACCTGTGGAAGTTGTCATCCTGCTTCTGCCGGCGACTCTAGATGGCCTTAGTGGACATCTTTTTGCACAGGGAGTACGCCTCTGGGTCATGGTCGGCACCTAGACACCCAAGGCAACAATTATGTGTGTCAGTAAGGGACATGTTCTTTGAGCACCAATCACACTTCTTAAACCCAGTGGAGCAAAAAGGACCCCAGCAAGGTCGAAGACTTTCGACGCGGCCAGTGGTCAGAAAAGGTGCGAAACCGCGCTGGATAGAAAAAAAATAACTAAACAGGGTCCGAGTCCCGAGGCCGAGGCAACAGGGCTCGGAGGCGGGAAAGGGACCGGTGCTAACCAGACGACAGACAGAAGTGCACGAGGAAATCAACTTTTTTCCGGGATGGAGAGATGAACGTCTGTAGGGATCCACGGAAAAAGGGAGACGGAGTAAGATGGCACCCTTTGGGCAGGAAGAGGACCATGCATGCGTGGTGGCATCTCCCAAAGACTTTCTTTGGGGAGATGCTTCCGCAGGGGCTCCGTTGGTGCCGACGTCACCCATATATGAAGACTGACTTCCTGCTTGTTCCTGGAGAAAGCAAACAGAATGCTAGGAATCATAAGGAAAGGATTGGAGAATAAAACAAAGGATATTATAATGCCTCTGTATTGTTCCATGTTGCAACCGCACCAATATATATTGTGTGCAATTCTGTTTGCCACATCTTAAAAAGGATATAGCAGAATTAGAAAAGGTTCAGAGAAGAGCCACAAAAATGGTAAAGGGGATGGAAGGATACACTTATGAGGAAAGGCTTAAAAGATTTGTGCTCTTCAACATGGAAAAGAGATGGCTGAGTGGAGACATGACAGATCTATAAATTAATGAATGGAGTAGAACGAATAAACCTAGTCGGTCGATTACACCATCAAAAAGTAGAAAAACTAGGAGACACACAATGAAGCTACAATGTAACTCATTTAAGACTAATAAGAGAACATATTTTTTCACTCAACGCGTAATCAAACTCTGGAATTCGTTACAGGAGGATGTAGTAAAAGCTGTTAGTGTAGCTGGGTTTTAAAAAGGTTTGGACAAGTTCCTGGAGGAAAGGTCCATAAACTATTATTAAAGAGGACCCAGGAAATCCTCTGCTTACCCTAGGACAAGCACTGTGGAACCTGTGACCTGTGTACCTTTTCGGGAACCTGCCAGGTATTTGCAATCTGGATTGACCACTGTTGGAAACAGGACTGAGCTTGATGGACTTGGTTTGACCCAGTATGGAATTTCTTATGTTCTTAGTTTAATAATGTGTGCTTATAATCATTCCTTGGGACATAAATTGAGCAGAAAGCAAAGTTACTCACCTTTAGCAGGTGTTTTCCCGAGGACAGCAGGAATCAGTCCTCACATATGGGTGACATCGACGCCAATGGAGCCCTCGCGGAAGCGTCTCCCCAGCTTTCAAAGAAAGCCTTTGGGAGATGCCACCACGTATGCTTGGTCCCTTTCCCACCCAAGGGTACCATCTTGCCTCAGTCAGATGACATATCTAAAGATGGCAAAAAGGATAGAAAGGCAACTCCACGGGGAGAAGTGAGGGTTGTGAGGACCGATTCCTGCTGTCCCTGGAGAACACCTGTTACAGGTGAGTAACTACGCTTTCTCCGGGAACAATCAGGAAGTCATTCCTCACATATAGGACTCCCTAGCTACAGGCTATCAAAAGCCCATAGAAAAACCATGGATGCCCTCAAGGGGAGCCGTGAGCAGCAGCAATTGAGTCCAAGGATACAGGCTCTAGAACGGTCTGTTTGTCCAGTGAGGAACCAGTACTCCGGTACCCTGAACACAGAAGAGTTCAAGGGTAGGAGTTGCCTATACCCTGAACAGATTAAGGAGCACGGCCTGGCCGAAGGTGTTGTCCCATCGGGACTCCCTCTCCAGGCAGCAATGAGCTGTGAAGGCATGGAATGAAGACCAGGTGGCGGCCCGGCAGATGTCCGTCATCGGGATGACATGCAGGCTTGCCACAGAGGCCACTATGGCCCTGACACTGTGCGCTGTGACCCAGCACTCCAGCGAGAGCCCAGCCTGTTCACAGGCAAGTGCAATGCAGTCTGCCACCCAGGTGGACAGAGTCCGCTTGGTCACCACCTCCCCCAGCCGACTGGGGCCATAGAAAACAAAAAGCTGTGAAGCTTTGCGGTGGCCTTGGGTACACTGAAGGTAGAAGGACAGAGCCCTCTTACAATCCAGAGTATGGAAGCCTTGGAAAGAGTGTGGGAGGCACCACCTCATTGAGGTGGAATGGGGACACCGCCTTCGGGAAGAATTTGGGGTGTATGCGGAGCAAGACCCTGTTTTTGTAGAACCTGGTGTAGGGCGGCTCTGCCACCAAGGCTTGGAGCTCACTGACCCTGCGAATGGATGTGAGCGCCACCAGGAGGATGACTTTCCATGAAAGATACCTCAAGTGGCAGGTAGCCAGTTGGCACCACATTGAGGTCCCACTCTGCCGCTGGTGGGCAGATGGAGGGCTTAGACAACAGGAGACGCCACAGGAAGTGGATGACAAGAGGCTGCACTGAGAGGGCTTGCCCTTCATAGGATGGGTGGTGCACCGCAAGAGCACTCAGGTGTACCCTGACGGAACTGGATTTGAGCCCGGATTGCGACAAATGAAGTAGGTATTGTAGCACCAGCTGCACAAAGCACAAAAACGGGTTCACCCATCGCTCTGCGCACCACACCAAAAACCTGCGCCACTTGAAGGCGTAGGCTCGTCTGGTGGAGATCTTTCAGGTGGCCAAAAGGACGTCCTCTACCTCCTCCAAGAGGTTGAAAGGGGCCTCCTGAGACAACAACCCTGGGGCACTTCCCAGGGAGACAGAGGCCTCCACCACCAAGTGGAGAAGCAGATGGAACCATGGTTGCCTGGGCCAGCATGGAGCCACTAGGATCAGAGACGCCCTGTCGCGAAGAATCCTGAAGAGGGTCTTGACAATCAATGGCATGGGCAGGAAGTCATACAGAAGGGCCCTCTGACCATGGGATGAGGAAGGCATCTGCAGCCACCCAAAATGGGTGTGGCTGCCATAAGCAGAAGCGGGGTAACTGGGAGTTGTCCGGGCTGGCAAAGAGATCCACTAGAGGAGTCCCCTAGAGACGGAAGAGCTGATTTGACACTCTGGGGTCCAGCTGCCACTTGTGTGGCTGGAGGACCCTGCTCAGTCTGTCTGCCAGGGTGTTGTCTCGCCCCGGCAAAGAGATCCACTAGAGGGGTCCCCTAGAGACGGAAGAGCGAATTTGACACTCTGGGGTCCAGCTGTCATTCGTGTGGCTGGAGGACCCTGCTCAGTCTGTCCGCCAGAGTATTGTCCCGTCCCAGCAGGTACAATGCCTGCAGGAGTATCCCTTGGCAGATCACAGAGGAGCAAAGAGCCACTGCTTAATGGCAGAGGGTTCAGGACCCCAAGCCCCCTTGTTTGTTCACACTGAACATTGCCACTTGTTTGTCCATTTGGACCAGCACTGACTGGTGTTGCAGATGGTGGCGGATGACCCGGAGAGCCAAGTGTATGGCCTGGAGCTCTAGAAGATTGATCTGCTGATGGCCTTCCACCAGTCCTGAGTGCAGAGTTCCTCACAATGTGTTCCCAAAACCAGCAACAAGGCATCTTTAGTGAGGACCCTTTGGTAGTGGGAGCCTCAAAGGGCATCCCCGCTCTAAGGTGCCCTTGAGGATTTCTTTTTCTTCTTGTGTTCCCCAACCGGTGAGCCCCGCACAGAGGACCTGCGGCCTCGCTCAGGGCCCGCGGAGTCACCATGAGAGTTTGAGGCCTCAGAAGGGGGGCCTTGGAGCGCAGTGTCACTGGAGACTCTGGGAAGAACTTGTTGTGCTGCTGCTGATGGCTCTTGAGGGCCTTGGATGACATTTTTTTTTTACACAGGCCACAGTCCGCTGGGTCGAGGTCCAGCCCAAGGCAATGGAGGCAGCATTCGTGCGTATCGGTGAGGGACATGACCCTCGAGCACAATTTATTTATTTATTTTATTTATTTATTACAATTTCTTATATACCGCACTATTCGATATCAGCGCGGTTTACATTATAACAAAAAGACCATAACAACAAGCTGTTTAGTTTTACATAGAACAGGGGTACAAACTTGGATAACAGGGGTGAACTATGTACATGAAATAATTACAAAGAACAAGATTAAGCAACAATAACATAAGGAAAATATGTGCATAAATTGCAGGCGGGGTGTTGGCACTGTCTCAGAACTAACAATGGTTACTTTCTTAGGTGGGGTTACCTAGATTTCGTTGCTGTCTGGGTAGTATTGGAGGAAAAGGTGATATTTGAGTGCCTTCCTGAACTGAGTTAGGTCTACAATGGCCCGAATGTCGGATGGTAGATCATTCCAGCATTTGGGGACGTAGAGACTGAAGGCCCTGTTTGCCGTTGTAATGTTGCATTTTGTCAATGCCTTCGGGGTTATTAGCAGGTTTACAGCTGTTGCTCTTCTGGATCTGTTGGGGGGCACTGTGTGAATGAGTTCCGTGAGTGAGGAAGATGACAAGCCATTGATGGCCTTGAATGAGAGGAGTAAGGTTTTAAATATAAGCCTTCCGTGGATAGGGAGCCAGTGAAGCTGCTTGAGAATAGGAGTCACGTGGTCACTTCTGGAGGCTCCGTGGAGGACCCTTGCTGCAGCATTCATAGCCAGCTGTAATGGGCTCAGTGTAGATTGAGGGAGACCTTGTAAGATGGCATTTGCAAAGTCAAAATGGGGTAGGATTAGCGCCTGGTATATAGTCCGGAAATCGTCTGGGTCCAATAGGGAGCGCAGATGCCTGAGCGTACGGATTTTGAAATATACAGCTTTAACTATATTGCCTATGTGAGATTTCAAATCCAGACGTTGGTCTAAGGTGACTCCAAGGTATTTTATTGTTTCTTTAGTTTGCAAGTCAGCTTCCTTGACACTTACATGGGACGGAGGAATAAAGTTGGGGTCTCTTGCGATGAAAAGCACCTCCATTTTCTTGTGTTGAATGCGGAGGTTTTGGGATTGGAGCCATTCTGAGACCGCATTGAAACAATCTACCAGTGGTGTCAGGTCCATTTGAACTGTAGAGAACGGCATGTATAAGAGTATGTCATCAGCATATATCAAACAGTTCACGCTAAATGATCTAATGATATTGCAGATGGGTTGCATGTAAATATTGAACAGGAGAGATGACAACGAGGAACCTTGAGACACACCTTGTTTTTGATGGAAGCGTTTTGATTCTTCTGATCCGGATTTTACATATTGCCATCTTCCATCCAGATAGGACTTGCACCATTCAAGCGCAGTGTTGCAGACACCCTTTTCTGTCAATCGCCCGAGGAGAATTTCATGACTCACCGAGTCGAACGCCGCGGCGATGTCTAAGAAGACGAGCACAAAACCTTGTCGGATGTTGTCAATGCCTGTGATTATATTGATTATATATCAATGTGATTATATATGAAGAAATGTGATATATCAATGTGATTATATATCACATTTCTTGAAGCCACTGGGGGCCATGGAGGAAAAGGGCCCTAGTTAGGTCGAAGACCCAAGGCTCTGCCAGTGGTAAAAAAGGCACGAACTGCACTGAGGTAAAAAGGAACATTTTAAAGGACCCGAGATGCGATGCCCAGGTAGTGTGCTCGGGGGCGGGAAAAGTACCAGCGGAGGACTGGAGAAAGAGCAAAAAATGCAAAAAACTAATACTTTTTCCGGGGGAAACAAATGTCTGGGTGGGCAAGATGGCACCCTTGGGCAGAAAGGGGACCATGCATGTGTGGTGGCATCGCCCAAAGGCAGACGTCACCCATATGTGAGAACTGACTTCCTGTTTGTTCCCGGAGAATTATAATGTATATGCATACTTTATAAAAAGCACAGCTACTTACCTGTAACAGGTGATCTCTGGGAACAGCAGGAATAAGTCTTCACATATGGGTACGTCGGTACCAACGGAGCCTGCACGGGAACGCTCCCCAGCGTCCAAAAAGAAAGCCTTTGGGAGCATCCCACGCGCATGCGCGCTGCCTTCCCGCCCATTCACTTCCCTCTCATCAGTTGGGTTTGTAGCTGAGACCGAAGGAGGGAAGTAGACAAATTAGAGAGACAAAAAGAAAGAGAGACAACTCCTAGGGGAGGTTGGTGGGTTGTGAAGACTTATTCCTGCTGTTCCCAGAGATCACCTGTTACATGTAAGTAACTGTGCTATCTCCAGGAACAAGCAGGAATGAGTCTTCACATATGGGGACTCCCAAGCTAAGATGCCTGGAGGAGGTCCCAGCATGTTGCAATCTAGTTGATGGGTCATGCTATTTCCCAGAACCTGAGGCATCTAAGGGATGGAGGGCAGGAGTTGAACTAAAAAGGGGTGTGCTGTGGAACAGCTGGACTAAACAAGGCATCCAAAGAGGAGTCCTTGTGTAGATCAGAAAAGTTAGTGAAAATTGGATTCCAATTCTCTAATGTGGACCTCAGACAGAAGTATTGCGAAAGTATTTGTTGAGACTAATGGTCTGGTGCTAGAAACCAGTACATTATCCTCAAAGAAAATACCTTACTGGAAAGTAGAGGAAAATACATTTCACAATACAGGCAGAGGTCAGAAGCCTAAAAGGCTAGAACTAATCCCAGAAGAAGAAACTGGGAGAGTTTAATGAGGCTGGAATTTAGATGAGAAGCTAAAGCTTCTGTAGGCCAACGTTTGAAGCTCTTTGTCCTTGGAGCAGAAAAAGGCTCTAGGAAAGAGAGGAGATACATCTGACTGGTTTGCAGAAAATGGATGGGTCTTTGAGACCCCTCTATCCAAATGAAAGACAGAAAGAAACATTTGTAGTAGGCGGTGTAGCCTCCAATTTCTTGAAGATCAGGAATGTCTTCCGTAAGTAATGTCACTTAGGATGACTTTACATGGAGAGCTTCAAATGTGATGTAACTGGAAAGGTTACAGTAAAAGAAGGTAGTTTGTGACTACCATAGAAATTGGTTGTCCATTTAAAATCCTATGGCATGCTGGAACAGCATTAATATGGACAGTAACAAATCTTTCAGAGTGAGATATATGTATTTATACACACACACACACACATATATATATATATATATATATATATATAAATATAGATATAGATATATATAGATATATATATAGATATATAAATAAGAGACTCACTTAACAACAAGAAGGGGTAAGACCTGCTTGCAAAATATGGATAGAGAACCCCTTACTGGTTACACGTGTAAGAACCATAAAGAAGGTTACATGGAAACCAATGGAATATTCCTCGTCAGAAGGATAGGTCTAGATTTCTTTAAAATTCTAGACTTTGAATAACCAGAAGTGGAGATCTACGTGCAAAGAAAAACCTTAGTCTTAAGACAACAAGTCTGGATCCTTCTATAACTTCAGTGTGGAGAAAGACGCAATAAAAGGGAATACCATATTTGCCCGTCTATGAGGGCAATATGAGTATAATGCATTCTTTGTTCAACATAAGCTCCAATGAAGTATTAGGAATTAGAAGGAATGCACTAGACAAGATGAAGTGCATCCCTGTTGGTGAAGTTCCACTGGAGATGTGGAACAACTCAGGGAATTAAGCAATTCTTTATGCTTTCACGTGATCTAAACCCTGGTTCATTTTCCCTAAAAAGAAAATTTTAAGGAAAATGGTAAAAGTAAGAAAAAACCCAGTCATGTGGGAGCATGACTGGCAAGCCTTTCAACCATCTGAAAGTTACCCACCAGGAATGGCTCTGACGCTCTCTGGCAAAGGCCCATAGTTGCAGAGCTTCTTGTAGAATTGCAGAGAGCATGTTGTAGGTTGCCCAGGTGAGATCTGGTTGTTTAATTACCAGTGTGCAACCTAAGCTATTCTGTGGAAGCCAAAGAATTGCAGATGGCTAAGAATAGCAGACAGACAGGTTGCCTGCAACGATAAACTGTCCAAGTAGGTTTTGGAACCTCTCTTGGAATTATGTGTTATTAAGGCAGCAGAAGAGGTTAGGTCCTATAGATTGGAAAAGGACCGAGAGACCGAACAGAAGTGATAACTCTCACTTATGGTCTGATAAGCTGTCTTAAAATAAATATTTGAAAAATTGCAGAGGGGAGAAACTCTGTATGGAAATTATTTACTGGAGTAGGTATTAGGGACAATCCTATGGCTTAAAGGTAAGCCCTCCAGTCAAATAATATCACTCTTAGATTGGAAATCTCAACTAAGAGGGATGGAAGTAATACAGAGTTAGAAAGACTTACAATTTGTTAAGTCTCTGAAAGGGTAAGCTCCCCTGCAGTGAAAAGTATAAGATATCCTCGTACAAGACAACTGCCAAGGCGAAGGGCATAGCATACCTTATAAGTAGTTGTAACTCCTCTGTTTACTTTTAAAAGGAGAGGAGAAACCTGTTACCTGTAGGGCATGATTATCCTTAATAGCTCTAAGAGCTGAAAGGATAGACTGCTCTTAGCAAGAGAGTCTTGCCTAAAGTGGAGGATCAAGGCAGTGTATCACTGACCTCTCAATAAGGATGAGAAGAACTGTAATTGCTTCTGTAGTTAAGTAGTAGTGGTTCTGAAAACTCAACAGGAAAAAAGATTTAATGAATAAAAATCAGAAATCCTGCGACTGCTGAGTTTGCTGAGCCTGTTGAGACTTTGGTTTTCTTAGCCTGGTATGATGTTGTCCTTCTTTGGAAACATCTGCATGATGGGTAGAAGATGAATAAAACCTTTTCCCCCTAGGGGTATAAAGTTTGTTTAGGAGATTTTTTACTAGCTGGGGCAGAGGAAAGTTTTGACAATCCTCTGAAAGCAACAATATCAATGTTTAACTGATGAGCTTGAAATAATGCATCCTTGTTAAGGAGATTTTCACCAGTACAAGGAGTATTTCCCAGCTTTTCTTTTACCCATTTGTCCAAGTCTGAAGCTTGGAGCCAGGCCATGCGTCGTGCTCCTATGGCTATAGCAAAAGTTCTGCTAATAGACTCAAAACAGTCCAGGGAAGCACGATTAAGGAATTTTGAGCATGACTAACTAATATGAAAAAGTCTGCTCTTTTATGTTCTTGAAGAAAAGGGTTCAAAAACTTTAAGTTTTTTGTGACCTCTTCAAGAGAAAATCCCATATAGAAAATATATGAGATAATTCTTGCTGAAAGCATGGATGCCTGGAAGCATCGACGTCCAAAGGCATCTAAAGTTCTAGACTCACGACCTGGCGGATAAGAAGAATGCTTCTTTGCACTCTTAATACACCTCATTGCTGATTCTACAACAATAGAATGATGAGGAAGTTGAGTCTTTTGAAAACCTGGAGAAGTTGGCACCTTGTACATGGAGTCAAGTGTCTTAGAATGTGGTGATACCGTTAAAGGAGTTTCCCACATCCTTAAAAGTAGATCTTGTAAGATCTGATGCAAAGGAAGCATGATAACCTCCTTTGAAATCCAGGGGGATTGCAGGGTCTCTGAATCCCCTGGCAAGGATTCTTTACCAGGTATAGAAATGGCAAGTAACTTTGCCATATCAAGCAGAAAAGCTTGAAAAGAAATCTCCCCTGAGGAGGACCCTCTAAAATGAGGGGTAAAGGCTAGACTTGTTGAAGATTTAGCCTTGGTACCGATAGACTCATCCCAGTCATTGGGATCGGAAGACTTGATAGGATGAAGCATCGGATTTTCTTTAAAGCGATGTCTTCGGTACCGCCCAAGGTCGGTACCGAGACGAGTCGGTACCGAATCATCCATGCTAGAGATCAATTCCAGGCTCGGCATCGAAGGAAGCGAGTCTGTCGAAGTAAACATGGACGGTACCGACACCGATGCCGATACTGGAGGAACGGTCTGCAGCAACTCTAGCGGTACCAAAGTAGCCGAGAGCGCTAGACTGCGATCCTTGGTGAGGAGTGTTTCATCCATCACCATAGCCGATGCCGAGGTGTCGGTACCGCTCGAAGCGGCCACAACCACCGAGCATGGCCCAGGTATGTTCATCGAGGTAAGAACCCCGGGAACAACCTGAAGCCCCGTTAATGCTTTGGAGCCCGAAGACTCCCGCCGGGGCTTTATTGCCAAGATGTCCTCGAGGGCAAGGCCAGAGCCATCTCGATACTGGGAAGGAGATCTACCACTCGAGGACTGGCTAGTCTTTACAGACTTTTGTTTGGTTACCTGATCCTGTGGAGATATTGTAGCTGGTGACATCGAGTGTGATGCGAACCGGGTATCGAGTTGTGCTCGATTCTGAAGATTTCTTCTATTTGAGCTCCAGCAGGAAAGACACTCCAGTGGGCGATGGTCAGGACCCAAACATTTTAGACACCAAGTATGGGTGTCAGAAAAAATATCCGTACCGCCACACTTTGAGCATTTCTTAAGAGTAGTGGCTGGCTTTTCCATAATGGAAAGATGGGAGGCCTAGTGGCCTAGAACCGTCAGACACTAAACAGGAAAGATTTCTGAGGAAAAGAGAAATTCTTTTAAAAAAAAAAGAAAGAAAAGCACCGGCGGTACCGGTGGCATCGAGGGAAGGCAGACGCGACCACAGAAAACTAAGAATAAAAAGAAGAATTTTCTGCGGTGACAGGAAAACTGATGAGAGGGAAGTGAATGGGCGGGAAGGCAGCGCGCATGCGCGTGGGATGCTCCCAAAGGCTTTCTTTTTGGACGCTGGGGAGCATTCCCGCGCAGGCTCCGTCGGTACCGACGTACCCATATGTGAAGACTCATTCCTGCTTGTTCCTAGAGATTACATGTATACATTTATACCTTATTGGAAGCAGATGTAATTTTGTACAAGCACATTTGCACACTCCAATAGTATTTGATTTAGATTGGCTGTTGGTTAAGATTAAAATTCAGTTCAAATGTATATTTGGCATACAGATTATTAAATCACCTCATAGAAAATTAATTTAATTCCATGTTAGTTGTCTATGCTTCTCCAGAGGATTTAAGATCAAGTTCCTGCATAATCTATGTGAAAGATCAATATTCATGGCTAGAGTTTTTTCTGTAACTGGTTCCTATTTGTCGAATATGTTTTCTAAGTCTGAAGCAGGAAAATATAGTTACTCATCTGTAGCAGGTTTTCTCAGAGGACAGCAGGAAACGTCTTCACGTAGGGGTGACGTCATCTCATAAAGCCCCGCTCCCAGCTCCTTCTAGAGGTTTTTGGAAGCTCCGCTGTGCATGTGTGTGCCTTCCTGCTCCAATGTGGTGGCACCATTTTGACCTCACTCCAATGCAAAAACAAAAATATAACTCCTAGGAGAGGAGGGTGGATTGTGAGGACTTTTCCTGTTGTCCATGAGAACACCTGCTATAGGCGAGTAAATACATTTTCTCCATGGACAAGGAGGAAAGAAGTCCTCACATATAGAATTCCTTAGCTACAAGCTACCTTGAACACAAATTAGGGGATAACAGAGCCTAACATGGCACCAGATAACCATTTTTTTTAGTTGGCAACAGGCCTTTTATTTAATTTTGTATATTTAATTGTTTTTTAAGGTAGCCTGAACTGAAATAAATGGGCCTAGGGAGGATGGAGTTGGATTCTGCTCCCCAAACAGATTTCTGAGTACTGACTGGCCAAAACTTCTATTGCATTAGTAATGCAAAGATGCAAATGTGTGGACTGATATCCACGTTGCAGCCTTGCAAATCTCTTCCATGGAGACATAGCACAAGTGGGCCCCCAATGCAGTCATGAAGCTGACATTATACACAGTGACATGACCCTCAAGGCTTAAGTGAAAAAGATGCAATCTACTAGCCAAATTAACAAGGTGTGTTTGGAGAAAGCAACCCCAAATTTGTTGGAGTCAAAAGAAACAAAAAGTTGGATGGACTTTCTATGGGCTTTTGTCCACTCCAAGTAGAAAGCTAAGGCTTGTTTGCAGTCCAACATGTGTCACACAGTTTCCCCTACATGAGCATAGGTTTTTGGAAAAAATGTTGGAAGGATGATTGACTGATTAAGGAGGAATGCCATAACTACTTTTGAAAGAAATTTAGGATGAGCATGAAGGACCACTCTGTTAGCGTAGTTACTCACCTGTAATAGGTGTTCTCCAGGGACAGCAGGATTCAGTCCTCACATATTGGTGACGTCGGCGCCAACGGAGCCCGGGCGGAGCATTTCCCCAGCTTTCAAAGAAATCCTTTGGGACATGCTACCACGCATGCGTGGTCCCATTCCCACCCAAGAGTATCATTTTGCTCAGTCAGATGACATAGCTAGGAAGGTGATAAAAAATAAAACAAGTTAGAGAGGCAACTCCCAGGGAGGAGGGAGGGTTGTGAGGATTGATTCCTGCTGTCCCTGGAGAACACCAGTTACAGGTGAGTAACTACGCTTTTCCAGGAACAAGCAGGAAGTCAGTCCTCATATATCCAACTCCCTAGCTTCAGGATGCTGAGGACCGAACCACAACAGCACCAACGGCGACCAAATCGAGTAGCCATGAGTTGCAGAAGGTGAGTCCCCACTGAGAGACTCTGCAAGACCCTAGCATTCGGTGACACTATCACTCCGGTAGCCTGAATACAGAAGGATCGGAAGGCAGGAGTTGCCTACACCTTGAGAATATTACAGCGTACTGCCTGGCCAAACGCACTGTCCCGGCGGGATTCGCTCTCCAGGAATTAGTGAGCTGCGAACATATGAATTTAAGACCACGTGGCTGCCTTGCGGATCTTCGTCAGTGGCACTAAGCGGAGGTTGGCCACCGGCGTGGCCATCACCCTCACGTGATGTGCTGTGATTCAGTGCTCAAGGGAGAGGCCAGCTCACTTGTAAGCGAGAGCACTACAGTCTGCCACTCAAGTGGACAGAGTTTGCTTAGTCACAAGGAGCTCCAGTCTGCTGGGGTCATAAGACGCAAAAAACTGAGGAGCTATGCAATGGGCCTGGATCCGCTGTAAGTAGAAAGACAGGACCCGTTTGCAATCCGGTGTATGAAATACTAGCTCCTCCCTGCTAGCGTGAGGCCACAGGAAAAAGGTGGGGAGGACCACCTCTTGGTTGAGATGGAAAGGAGATACCACCTTTGGGAGTAATTTGGGGTGTGTGCATCACTACCCTGTTTTTATAGAACTTCATAGATGGTGGATTCGCCACCAGGTCCTGCTCATTCTTCAAGTGGACGTGAGGGCCACCAGGAAGGCCACTTTCCAAGACAGGTACCGCAGGTGGCAAGTGGCTCTGTGAGAGCACCACAATGAGATCCCATTCTGCTGCCGGAAGGCGGAGAGGGGACTTGGCTAACAGCAGGCCCCGGAGGAACCTGGAGATCAAGGGTTGGCTCGAGAGGGGTTTTCCCTTGACTGGGTGGTGGTGAGCAGCTACTGCGCTCAGATGCATCCTCACTGAGTTAGACTTAAGCCCGGTGTGGGACAGGTACAGTAGATACTGGCATACTAATTGTACATAGCAGGAAAAGGAGAAGGGGTTCTCCCTTCTTTCCTCACACTAAGTGGAGAACTTTCTCCATTTAAAGGCATAAGCCCCGTCTGGTGGAGGGCTTTCGGGAGGCTAGTAGGATCGCCTCGATTTCTCTCGTAAGATTGAAAGGGGCCAATGCTACCCTTTCAGCAGCCACATTGTTAGCATTAGGGACCCCAGATTGGGGTCCCTCTACTGAGACAGAAGGTCCGGGGCTCAGCTCAGCAGGACTGTGAATGTCACCAACAGGGAGAGCAGCAGTGGAAACCAGGGCTGCTTGGGTTACCTGGGAGCAATTAGTAAAACTGGTGCCTCTCGCTCTGGACCTTGAAAAGGATCCTTGCGATGGGGGGGGGGGGGCCGGAGGCCGGGGGAGGGGTTTGGTGGGAATGCATAGAGTAGGTCCTTGGACCACGAGATCAGGAAGGCATCCACTGCTACTCTCTCTGGGTGCAGTTGGCACAAGCAGAAGTGAGGCAGCTGCATATTGTCTAGAGAGGCAAATAGATCCATCGTGGGCCTGTCCCAGAGAAGGAAGAGCCTCTCGACCACTCTGGGGTTTAGGCACCACTTGTGCAGCCGAAGGACTCTGCTCAGCCTGTCCGCTAGGCAGTTGTCCTGGCCTGGGAAGTAGACTGCTCACAAGAGCATGTTGTTGTGAGCCACAAAGAAGAGGAGAGCCACCGTCTCCTGGTAGAGGGAGTACAAACCCGTGCCCCCCTGCTTGTTCATACAGAACATGGTGACTTGATTGTCCATCTGGATCAGTATGGACCAGTGTTGCAGGCGATGGCGGAACGCCCATAGGGCTAAGTAGATCGCCCTGAGCTCCAGGAGACTGATCTGTAGGAGCGACTCCTCCTGGGACCAGCTGCCCTGTGTGTGGTGGTCCCCACAATGTGCCCCCCAACCTAGGAGGGAGGCGTCTGTGGTCAGAGTTCTCCGAGATGCAGGTGTTTGGAAGGGCATTCCCGCTTGGAGGTCGCGGATATTTTGCCACCAGTTGAGGGATTCCATCAATTGGCGGGTAACCCTGACCTGACCCATAGCCTGCCCGTGGTTTGGGTCCACTGTGAGCAGAGGCACCACTGGGCTGTCTGCATGTGCAAGGGCTGAGGGCGTTACATAGACTGTAGAGGCTATATGGCCCAGTAGGCAGAGGAGGAGACAAGCTGGCACTGACCGGCTTTGTTGTACCTCTCCTATCAGTTGTCTGAGGCATTCTGCCCTTTCTCTGGGGAGGACTGCTTTGACTTGCAGTGTATCAAGCTGAGCACCTATGAACTCCAGATTTTGGGCTGGAGAGAGGTGGGATTTGGGATAGTTGATGACGAACTCCAGGTGCTGCAGAAGGAGGGACGCACGCTCTGCCGCCTGACTGGCCTCTGAGGCTGTGCCGCCCCTGATTAGCCAGGCATCTAGATAGGGGAAGACAAAGGTCCCTTGCAGACGCAGGTGGGCAGTCCCCACAGAAAGACATTTGGTAACGATTCTTGGCAAGGAGGCCAGGCCGAAGAGTAGTACCCTGTACTGGTAATGCCTTCCTCCTACCATGAACCTTAGGTACTGCCTGTGGGAATGGTGGATTAGGATGTGTGTACACGCATCCTTTAGATCCAAGGAGCACAGCCAATCTCCCGGGTGGAGGTAAGGCAGCAGTGTTCCAAAGGACAGCATTTTGAACTTCTCCTTCACCAGAAACTTGTTTAAATTTCGTAGGTCTAGTATGGGCCTGATGCCCCCAATTCTCTTTGGGAGAAGGAAGTACCTGGAATAGAGCCCGCTCTCCATAGATGTTTGGGTACAGGCCATGTTGTCCCTGATCAGACCTGTGAGTTCTGTAAGCAGAACAGTCTGGTGAAGAAGGGATCATACTGGCTCTCCTGGGACCTGGGTGGTATCTGCTGTTGGAGGAGGTATCTTCCCTTACCACTTGCAGTACCCACTGGTCAGAGGTGATGTTGGCCCATCTGTGAGCAAAGAACGCAAGGCACCCCTCTGTGGGCTGGTGAAGGTCTCCTGGGGGAGGGGAGGCTCTGCCCTGGGAGTCAAAAGATCTCCCAGATTGGGTGGGAGCTGGGGCCTGAGGCTTCGGTGTTTTCGCCTTCTGAGTCCCGTGGCCTTGCCTCTTAGGGTGAGAACCTTGTTGCTGGCTCGAGAAGGGTTGGTAGTGGTGACTCTATGGGAAAGGACCCTTTTGCTTTGGGAACAGGGGTCTTTTCCCCGAGAGTTTCTTACGGAGAAAGGAAGAGGTCGTTTCAGAGAGCCTCTGGCATGTCTCAACATCAGCCTCAATCTCTGCCACCTTGTAGGCCATGGGTTTATCGAATAGGTTCTCCCTGGTGCAGGGGACGTCGAGCAGCTTGTCTTGGACCCATTGCTCGAGGTCGGAAGACTGTAGCCAGGCTTGGCGTCGGGTGCCAATGCCGGATGCTGCAACTCAAGCCACTGATTCAAAGCAGTCATAGGCTGCTCAGGAGAGGAACTTGGCGCAATCCTTGATACCAGAGGTCAGGGACTGGACCGTTGGAGGGGTTTCCTGGCAAGGCCAGCAGAAAACCCTGACAGCTCCTGGGTTAGAGCCTTTAGGTACATACCTATGTATAATTCATAGGCATGGATCCGGAACCCCAGCATCGAGCCCTGGTAACACTTGACCTCGAGGGCAAAGAGGGCCCTCGCCTTCCAGGAGTGGGTCTTTTGGCTCTTAAATTTTTGTATGGTTGACTCAACAACCATGGAGTTATGTGGGAGCTGGGATCTGTGGAACCCTGGGCCCTTCCGGATGCAGTACATGGCGTCGAGGCGCTGGCTCACCACCGCTATTGATGCCGGTGTTTCCCACATTCCTAGCAGTAGCCGCTCAAGGATCGGCTGCATGGGCACTGTGAGGGTTCCTTGGGTGGAGACTCGTATTGGAGGATCTCCAACTCCTCAGTGCACAGGTCCTCCTCGGCCTCGGTCTGCACCGAGAGGGCTCTAACCATGTCTTTGACAAAGTCATGGAAGGCTACATCCTCCGAGGGGAGTGGCGCCCTGGGGGAGATGGGTCAGAGGGGATGCCTCGGTGCCATTTAGTTTCCGGGGATGCCTCATCATCGATCTCCCACTCTGAGTCAAGTGGTAATGATAAATCCGAGGATCTGTGACTCATTGTCTTGAGGCTGGCACCGAGAAGTCGGTGGCCTTTGGAGGACCTGGGGTCCAAGTCGTGGAAACTAGCCGGGGAGGACCGGATGCCAGAGGACCGGGACCAGGACCTCAACCGGCGCCAAGGACTTACCCAAGACTGGTGGCGCTTGGAGCTTGGCTCGACGACAGGGGTCTCCCCCGCAGTCGGGGGAGATGATGCGGACAAACCAGCCATCACTGCCTGCTGCAAGGCCAGGATAGCAGTGATATTCTGCTCCAGGGCTGCCATTCTGGTTTCTCAGGCCCGGTGCCGGCACTCTCGTGAGTGTATCCTCGACAAGGACTATGGCCTCGAGGAACCTCGCACAGTCTCCGCCGGCCGAGGAATCCTTCTTGAGGACCTTGGTAGGGCACTTCTCATAGTCACCAGAGTCTCTCAGAGCGGCTTTACCGGGTTTCTCCGATGCAACCTCGGCGGACTTTGAGGACTTTTTCTTCTTTTTCTCGGGATCCGAGGTCTTCTCGGAGGAGCCAGTACCTCGGGAATCAGAGGACGCTCGGGCCTCATGGGAAGTGCTGGGCTTGGAGCTTGGCATCAGGGAGACTGGGGCCAAGTCAGACTCCAATATCCTGGAGGATGAGCTATCCTCTCTTCGGGGCTGCTTAGAGGGGCACTCTTGCAAACCCTCTTTGCTCTCAACACCATGCCTCGGAGGGCTTTGACATTGATGCACCTAAGTCTCCACTCGATGCTTGAAGGGCAACCATCAATCGAGGGCCAATGCTCCAGGATACTCTAAGTGCTCAGCTCCGACAGGGTTTGGCCACTCCTTGATCCCAATGCACCACCAGCATCTGATGCAGCCTGTGATGCCATAGAGATAGGTGCCACTGATGCCAATGGATCGCATTTAGAAGCACCAAAAATAACTTCATGCTGTTTTTCATGACCTTTGAGCCCTCTTTTTGTCATCTGCAAAGAGTAGTTACTCACCTGTAACAGGTGTCCTCCAGGAGCAGCAGGAATCAGTCCTCACATATGGCTGACGTCGGCACTGACAGAACCCCCGTGCAGAGCATTTCCCCAGCTTTCAAAGAGAGCCTTTGGGAATGCAGCACGCCTGTGCGGTCCCCTTCCCGCCCAAGGGTGCCATCTTGCTCAGTCTGATGACATAGCTAAAAGACAGCAAAAATCAAAATAAAGGATATGACTGCAACTCCTAGGGAAGAGGGAGGGTCGTGAGGACTGATTCCTGCTGCTCCTGGAGAACACCTGTTACAGGTGAGTAACTACTCTTTCTCCAGGACCAAGCAGGAAGTCAGTCCTCACATATGGGACTCCCCAGCTCTAGGCTACCGGGAACCCTAAGCTGAAAAAATGGCTCCCTCTCAAGAGCCTCAGCATCTGTGATAAGTATATCCTCTGAGAACGCCCCCGTACGGTAGCCCAACACAAGGGCCGGAGGGTAGGAGTTGCCTAAACCTCAAAGAGATTACGGAGCACCACCTGTCCGAAAGCACTGTCCCTTCGGGACTCTCTCTCGAGGCAGTAGTGGGCTGCAAAAGTCTGGCTTGAAGACCAAGTAGCGGCCCGGCAGATGTCTGCCAACGGAACAGAGCGGAGATGAGCTACTGACGTGGCTTTCGCCCTGACACGGTGGGCCGTGACTCGACCCTGCAAGGAGAGGCCGGCTGCCTTGTACGCCCAGGCGATACAATCTGCTAAACAAGTGGACAACGTACGCTTGGAGACAGGTAACCACAATTTATTAGGGTCAAAGGAGACGAAGAGCTGAGTAGCCCTTTGATGCCCCCACGTACGTTCAATGTAAAAGGACAACGCCCACTTACAGTCCAGAGTATGCAAGACTGTCTCAGCCCGGCTGGTATGCGGCCTGGGAAAGAATGTCAGAAGAACCACCTCCTGGTTGAGGTGGAAAGAGGAGACAACTTTTGGAAGGAACTTCGGATGAGTCCGGAGGACCACCCTGTTCCTATAGAACCATGTGTACGGTCTATCAGAAACCAGAGCTTGTAGTTCACTCACACGTCTGGCCGAGGTAAGAGCTACCAGGAAGAGCGCCTTCCAAGACAGGAAGCATAAATGGCAAGTAGCCATCGGCTCTAACGGTGGGCGAGTAAGTTGTTGCAAGACCACGTTCAAATCCCACTCAGTGGCAGGTGGAAGAATTGGAGGCTTGAGCAAAAGCAGCCCTCTGAGGAAGCGGGACACCAAGGGGTGAACAGACAGCGACTGTCCCTCCACCGGTGAGAGGTGTGCTGAAAGAGCACTGAGGTGGGCCCGAACAGAGTTGGACTTAAGGCCTAGGTCTGACAGGTGAAGTAGGTATTGTAACACTACTGGCACAAGGCAGGAGAAAGGATCTTCATTGTGCTGAGAACACCACACTGAGAACCTGCGCCACTTGAGTGCATAGGACTTTCTGGTGGATTGCCTCCTCGAGGCCAAGACCACCTCCTCAACTTCCCTAGGTAGAAGTAAAGGAGCTAGCACTATCCTTTCAGCAGCCAGGCCATCAGATTGAGGGATCTGAGATTGGGGCGCAGAAGGGAACCTTGATCCTGAGACAGGAGATCAGGTTGCAACCCCAGAGGGAATGGAGTTTCCACTGCCAACTGCAGAAGAAGTGGAAACCACGGCTGCCTCGGCCATCTGGGGGCTACCAGAATGACCGAGGCCTTTTCCCGTAGAATCTTGAACAGAGTTCGGGCCACCAGGGGCGTGGGAGGAAACGCATACGGGAGGCCCGTAGATCAAGAGATCAGAAACGCATCTGCTGCCATTCTCAGGGGATGCGGCTGTCTGGAGCAAAACCTGGGCAGCTGATGGTTCAGTGGACTTGCAAAGAGATCGATGGATGGAAGCCCCCATCGTAGAAAGATCTGCTGGACCACCAGTGGATTCAACTGCCATTCGTGAGGCAGGAGAATCCTGCTTAGTTTGTCTGCCAAGAAGTTCTCATGACCAGGTAGATAAACTGCTTTGAGAAACATGCCTTGTTTGACTGCAAAGAGGCAAAGGGCCTGCGCCTCCTGACACAGGAGTCTGGACCCTGTGCCCCCTTGCTTGTTCACATAGAACATTGCTACCTGATTGTCTGTCTGAACTAAGACAGACTGGTTAGAGAGGGCATGAGAAAAAGTCTGTAGAGCCAAGCGGATTGCCTGCAGCTCCAACAGATTGATCTGCTGTGTGGCCTCCTGAGGAGACCAGAGGCCTTGAGTGCACCTGCCCTGGCAATGTGCACTCCAGCCCTTTAAGGAAGCATCGGTCGTCAGCACTCTTGTGTGTGTTGGGCCTGAAAGGGTACCCTCCTGAGGTGGTTTGGGAGATGCAGCTACCACTGTAAGGAGTCCAAGAGCGGTTTGGACACCTTTACTCTCTCTCAGAGGTCGCCTGTGGCTTGAGCCCAACGAGCTCTGAGGCACCACTGAGCCGCCCGCATGTGCAGACGGGCATTCAGGGTCACATGTACCGTGGATACCATGTGACCCAGGAGCCGCAGGAAGTGTCTGGCAGAGACCTGAGAACTGCTTTGGAACTGGTTGGCCAAGTCGATCAGCCTGTGGGCCCTGTCCTCGGGCAAGTAAGCTCTTGCCTGCAGGGTGTCTAATCTTGCCCCTATAAACTCTAGGTTTTGTGAGGGGAGCAAAGTGGACTTTGCGTAGTTGATGACAAAGCCCAGATGCTGAAGAAGAGAGAGTGCGAAGAGTGGCTTGTCTGGCCTCCTGGAGAGACTGACCCCTGATGAGCCAGTCGTCCAGGTATGGGAAGACAAAGATTCCCTGATTTTTGAGATAGGCCGCCACCACCACCAGGCATTTGGTGCCACCCGCCCCGATGCCGAGGGTATCGGCGTCGACGACCTCGGCCCCGCACGGGAGGTCGAAGGGGACCCTGACCGAGGATCGACTCGAGACTTCATCGACTCGAGGATCGGCTCGGTCTCCGGGGTCGACTTAGACGTCAAGGTCCTGGTGGTCGGGGCAGATGCACCGGTCAGACCGACGATCAGCACCCGCTGCTGTTCCATGAAGGCAGCCAAGCTGCTCTCCAAGGCCGTCAACCTGAGTCTCGACGATGGCGTCGGGCCCGACATCGGCTCCCCTGGAGGAGAGTCTATGAGGGCAACTGCACTTACGTGACTCGGGGACTCCGGCCCCACACGAGGTAGCTTGGACGGCAGTGAGGGCTACGCAACCTGTTTTATGTTTTATTGCATTTGATAAAAACCGCCTTTCATATACAGTCAAGGCGGTGCACAATTAAAATAATTCGTAAAAGGAGGCCAATGGCCAATTAAAAAGAAAGGAAATGTACAATTCTTCAAAAGGACAGAGATAGTAAAAGTAAGACGAGACATAGGGAGAAGATAATAGGGGGAGGGGAGAGGAGGAAGGAGGTTACACGAAAGGGGAAGGAACATCAAACGCTAGGGAAAACAGGTGGGTCTTCAGGTTCTTTTTGAATATGTTGAAGTGTGGTTCCAAACGGAGGGGAGGGGGGAGGGCATTCCAAGCAGCGGGTCCAGCAAAAAAGAAGGCGGAGGAGCGTGTGGATTGCAGGTGAGCACGGGAAGGGGAAGGCAAGGTAAGGCGGTTAAGATGAAAGGATCGAGGGGTGTGCCTGGGGGAGTGAAAGTAAATGAGATCCGTGAGATACTGTGGAGTGCTAGTGTGAAATGCTTTATGTACCAGGATGAGAAGTTTAAAGATGGCACGAAAGGGGACAGGCATCCAGTGGAGACGAAAAAGAAGGGGAGTGATATGGTCCCGAGGTGATGAGTGGGTGAGGAGGCGTGCCGCAGTGTTTTGAATACGTTGAAGACGAGAGAGTTGGTATTTAGGAAGACCGATAAATAGGGAGTTAGAAAAATCCACACGAGACATAACCAGAGACATAACCAGAGACATAACCTGGCCCTCGAGGAATCAGGAGCCTCCACCGACGCCGCCCTCGCAAGCTTTTTCTTCCGTCGGTGCTCCCGGGAGGGAGACTCCCTTTCAGAGGAACCCCGACAGCGCTCGGGGTCAGACTCCTGAGATGTCAAAGCCTCTGACTAAGTCTGGGCCCGGCTGGACGCAGAGTCAGAGAAAATTCTCTCACGTTGATGCTGACGGCTCTGAAGCACCTTCGACGACATTTTGCCGCATGGGCCACAGGCCAGCGGGTCATGATCGGGCCCGAGGCAGCAGTCATGTGTGTCGGTGAGAGGCATAAGTTTCTTGAACTGATCACACTTTTTGAACCCGCTGGCAGCCATTGAGGGAAAAAGGGCTCCTGTAAGGTCAAAAGACCGGGCTGCCAGTGAAAACACAAAAAGAGCGCGAACGCTAGTCACAAAGAACAAAAACCGAAATCAAAACTACGGACTCGATACCGGTGTACCGAGCTCAGGCGGAAAGGGGAACCGGATATGACAACGTGAAAATCGCAGAAAAAAATCAACTTTTCCCGGGTGACACAAACTCACGTCTGTCGGGCTCCGCGGAAAAAGAAAGACTGAGCATCACAAACTCTAAAGACACCAACTATGAGTATCCATTATGGATACGGTCCTTGAACACCTGGAACGCTTTTTAAACCAACTTACTAGTTTCTATGGCATGTCGCCCAGAAAATTAGCTGCAGCAAAACCAAATGGCTCGATGTTTACAAAAAAAAATTACAGTGGATGCGGCTGGAGCACCAAAGCCTAAGAGGGCCGCGGTGCTGCAGAAAATAAAGGAATCTTTAAAATGGAAAACTAGAGGGAATGACCAAAGTACCCAATAACAGCAGGGCAGGCAATGCAAAAAAATCAGAGAAATCCGTGAACTGTCTAGTACTCATATGCACTGTATTGAAGAACGTCTGTGGATTCTGAGGGGAAAAAAATGGACAAAAGTCAAAAATGGAGTTGCATCAGCAGGCGGGAAGGCACACACATGCACAATGGGGTTTTCAAAAACTTCTAGGAAGAGCTGGGAATACTTCCCGTGTGGGGCTCCGTCATTACCCATAAGTGAGGATGTTTTTCTGCTTGTCCACCAAGAATCAATAAATTGCTTTTTCAGAGATACTAAAGGCATACTATTTTACATTAACTTTTAAATTATAGTTTATTTATTGCCAGATGTATCAGCAAATGAATGTCTGTTTTAACAGATTTGATATCTGACCGCTATTTTCATTTGTTGTATGTTGTTTTGCAATGCTATGTCTATGATTTTCTTTTCTTTTACAAGCATTACAATTGTATACTGCCTGGATGTGCAACGAAAGGCTGTTTATAAATGTAATAAATGGAAATTATCATAGGCACCTATTTTATAAAGGCACATAGGTGCCTTTATACCTACTCCTTGTCAAGACAAACAAGGCACATAAAACAAAAAAAAGGTTTGAGCTAAAACCACAAGGCCATGGTTCAGAAGGTTTAAAGTAAGTGTTTATGGGGTTAAATTGAGAATTTTAACAGTATATCATCAAATGTTATAGCTCTGAAGCAATATTGCCATAAAGGCAGAACAAAGTTCTCTTCAATTTTTCAGCATTCTGTTATATCAGAGGTTATTTTTCTTCTAGTTTATGAAAAAAAGCCTGGTATAAGTAAAATCTTCAATTCTGTACTAGTAATTTATTTGGAGCAAACAGGACCCAAGTTATAAAGTTTGCTTGCAGGCACATAAAGGGGGGAGGGGAAGACTTTTGTTTCTTCTATAACCGGCTAATGAGCCATCTATATCATGATAGGCTGAGCTTCAGTGTGCAGAAGAACAAACGCAGATTTTTGTACATCGGAAAACAAATACTGTTATGCAATATTTGTGTTAAAAAAATAAAGGGGCCGATGCAGAAAAGCTTAGCACAGCATTTTTCTGGTGCTTTTCCAGCACTAGGCTTGCTCTCCAATGCAGAAAGCAAGCTAGTGCTGGAAAATCTCCAAAAAACAACTGCGGTAAATTGTAGCGCACTTGGCATGTAAATCGCATGCAAATTGTTGCATAATTACACCTGATATAAAAAAGCTGCACTGAAACTTAGCACAGTTTTTTTATACTGATTTTATGCTGGATTTTCATGCCAGCTCCAGGTAGGCATAAAGATCCAGCCAGCAGCAAAAACATTATCTGAGGTGACGTTTGATACATCACCTCAGATGATCCAGGTATCTGGGAAAGCCCCCAATACCATTGGCACACTGTTAGGGGACGAGGGCCCCCCACCCCAGACACTGACCCCCCGACAGAAACAAAAACCCTGGTGACTCAGCCGCCTCGATCCCTCCCCACCTAAACAAAAAAAAACCCTCCATCCCCACCAAAGTACCTTAAATGATAGGGCGAAAGCAGTGCCCACATACTCCCATCCCTGTGCCACTATCTTGTAAAATGGCAGCACCTGGTCTCATCATGCAGTGCATCCTGAGTCCCAGGATGCAACATGGGGGAGTAGGGTGCATCTCAGGATGCACTGCATGGCCAGGCATCACTATTTTACAAGATGGCAGTGCTGGCCCACCAGAGGGTTTTTTGTTGGGGGGAGGGGGTAAATCAGGGCCACTGGACCACCAGGGTTTTTTTTTTTTGTTTGTTTGTATAGGGAAGGGGAAATTGGGGCTATAGGGCCACCAGAGGATTTGTTTCTGTCAGGAGGTCAGTATCGGGGAGGTGGGGCGCAGCACTGGCCCCCTGACAATGGGCTGATGGCATACGGGTCTTTCCCTGATGCCTGGATCATCTGAGGTGAAATGTCAAACTTCATCTCAGATGACCTTGTTTGTCCAACTTGCGCCAACTTCTGTGTGCATGTGTTTGGATTGCTCTCCCAGTATAACACTGACTTTTTGCCCATTGTGTAATTTCCATATTGCATCCCAGTGCAAAGAATCAGCGTTAAACTTGCGCTATGAAACCCTGCACTACAGCTTTAAGCACTGGGCTCTAGCGAAGGGTTTCTCCAGCGGCCTGAAAGTGGAGTGATTAGTGATTAGAGCTGTGGGTTAGGAACCAGGAAAGTCAGAGTTCAAATTCTACTGATGCTTCTTACGGCCTTGGGCAAGTCATTTACCCTCAACTGCTTCAGGTTCAAACTTATGGGTCAATAATAGAAACTCTGCACTTGCTCCAACACAATATTTTGCTGGCAATTTTCCACACACCAGACTTGCTCTCTGATGAAGAAAGCGAGCTAGCACATAAAAATCGCTGGAGAAGCCACTGCGCTAGGTTACTCCACACGCCTCCCAAAGTGGCACTTTACTTACCAGATAACGTCCTTCCCTTGAGTCCTGTTAGACCAGTCCAGATAAATGGGTTGTGTTCTCCTACAAGCAGATTGGTGGAGGCAAAGAACCAATGAAATGCCCACGTATCAATGGCATCACTCCCATGCCTCTATCCGCCTCAACCCAGACGTCTCTTCAGTATTCGTCCCAAAGCATATGGAAGAACATGGCAAGCCTCATACAACCTCAACATGAGTAACAATGAATAATCGAACAATAACAAACTATATACAGGAAAGCATAAACAGAAGGCTGTCCATAGAAGATGAACCTGCGGAGCAGAGTATATAAATCATAGCAGACCCAAGAGTACCACCGCAGAAGAACAGAGCAAACATAGTTCCAGAGGGCGGACAGGCCTTGGACTGATCTAGCAGGACTCAAGAAAAGGAAATTATCTAGTAAATAAAATAACATCTTCCATTTCGTCCTGCTAGACCAGTCCAGACAAGAGGGACGTACCAAAGCTATGACACCACTGGGCAGGAAGAAAACACAGCAGCTCGCAAAACCTTAGAGCCAAAGGTCATATCTGCCTGAGTGTGGACATCCAAGTAGAAATGCTTGACCAAAAGGGAAAGTGAAGACCACACTGCCGCCTGACAAATGTCTGCAGGGGCTACCGAGTTCCGCTCTGCCAACAGAGATGCTAACGCTCAGGTAGAGTGGGCATGCAAACCTTCCAGAACCGGCTGGCTCCGCAACAGATCTGCCAAGGTGATAGCCTTCTTAACCCAGCGCCCCAATGCTGACTTAACCACCATGTCACCTTGCACAGGCCAGCAAAGAATGGTCTGACTTATGAAAAATATTCATAGCCTCCAACAACCGGAGAGGCACCCTCTGGACATCCACAAGGCGAAGATCCTGACCATTCCCCTGACCCTGATTGTTAGAGAAGGAGAGGAAGCAAACCTCCTTATTCACATGAAAGGGAGAAAACACTTCAGAGATGAAGGAAAACACTCTTGGTAAGACAGAGCCAGCAGGTCAGAATCCTCCTTGTGGAACAATTTGTAACCAAGAAGACCATCTTGAGCATCAAACCCTTCAGAGTAGCATGCTTCAACAGCTCAAACGGCTCTGACATCAGGGCCCCACGCACCAAACACAGATCCCAGGCAGGGATCACTGACCAAAAGGGAGGACCCAGATGCCGAACTCCCTGACAAAGGCACGAAACATTTGGGTGTAAGGCTAGAGACTTAGCAGTCAACAGGCCTCTGAAACAAGCCAAAACTGCCATCTGAATCTTCAGGGAGCTAAGAGAAAAGGTTCTTCTCAAAACCATCCTACAGAAAAGGCCAACAGAGACAGCACCTTCGCTGCCTCAGGAGCCAGCTGCCGTGTGCTGCACCAGGACTCAAGGCACCAGACCTGCACTTATGCCAGGTTGCTAACCCTCCTTTGGGCTCTGAGCAGAGTGGAAAACCACCAGCAGACAATAGCTGGCATGCATTAACCATCTCCTTAAAGAAGCCAAGCCATAAGCGAGAAGGGAGCCAGGTCATCCAGGACAAGGCCCCCGACAAAATAGGCCCCCAGACGGAGGCAAATGATGAGGTAGCGCTTGCAGGAGCCACATCAGATCTCCAAATCATGCTCTCATTGGTCAATCTAGCACCACCAGAATAATCCTTTATGGGTGGTGCTCTATATGCCAAATATCATGCCCAACCCAGGGGCTATAGAGAAAAAACATACAGCAGGTGTGGGCTTGGTCAAAGGTTGAGCCAGGGCACTTTAGATCCTGTCTCTGTGAGGTGACTGAAGAAGCAGCACACTTTGGCACTGGAGTGAGTCAACATCGGATCCCTCTTGGGGGCAACCCCAATAGCACAGAAACAATGGAAACACCTCCTGACTCAACTCTCACTCTCCTGGAACCAGAGTGCCAGCTGAGAAAATCCATTTCCCCAGTAGCCACCCCAGCAATGTGCAGAACCAACAGATTAGGAGGTTCTTCGCCGCCCAGGCAAACAGGAGAGCCATCTCCAGGGCTACCCTGGCATTACTTATACTGCCTTGCCAATGGACATAAGCCACCAACCTGGTGTTGTCCAAGAACACACAACCTACTTGGCCCTCGACCAGGGGCCAGAAAAACAGAACAGCTAACCTAAAGGCCTTTGCCTCAAGGCAGTTGATGGACCACACCGCTTCCTTGCAGTTCCAATGGCCCTGAGCGTTCGGCCTTGGCAATGGCTCCCCAGCTCGAGAGACTGACATCCGTCAACAGAAGGGTCTGTGGGCAATCATCCAGCAGTATACCCTTCCTCAAAAGACTGGGCTGCTACTGCTATTGCCACTGCAAGCTGGCCATCACCATCTTTGGGAGCGGGAGCCTGAGTTCAAACTGTTGAGAACTCATGAGCCACTAAGTCAGCAAGGACTGTTAATGCCATCACTGCATGCTCATTTGCGGCTGTTCTGATTGTCACCACCATCAATCTGAAGAGTTGAAGTTAATTCCGGACTCTGGGAGCCTGCTGCGAACAGAATAGCGCTAGGCAATCCAACAGCCTTTGACTTTTTTTCTTCTAGCAGGAAAACACTGCACGTTACAGTATCAAAATGTTCTCCCAGAAATTCCAGGGACTGGGAATGCAACAACTTGTTCTTTCCCCAAGGGATAACCCAGCCAAGGCTTATCAGAAAGGACACCACTCGGGGAACTACCTGAGATGTCTCGGAAAGAGAATGGACTCAGATGTGCCAGTATTCCAGATATGGGTGCACACAAATCCCTTGGCGAAGTAGTACCGCAGCCACCAACACCATGACCTTGGAGAACATCCTTGGGGCAGTAGAGAGTTCAAATGAGAGGACGGCAAACTGAAGGTGAGAACCAAGCATGGCAAAACACAGGTACTTTGCTGATCACCAAGATCGGGATATGAAAATACACCTTGGCCGAATCCAGACATGCCAGGAACTCCCCTCGGTGCACTGCTTGAAACTTGAATCGCAAAATTTCGATACAGAAGCGCAGACGTGCAAGAGCTCATTAACACACTTGAGGTCCAGAATGGGCCGTAATGCTCCTTCTGTGTCGATACCACAAAACAGATGGAATACCTGCCCTCGTCCCGACTGGCATCACTGCCTTCAGGAGAGGCAGCTTGTCGAAGGGGATCCATACAGCAGACCTGCTGTTCGCAGCCCCACAAGATGGGACATCGAAAGGCAGGATTGGCTCTTGCATTCCAGGACATAGCTGTACTGAATGGGGACTAACATTCAGTGGTCCTTGGAGATCCAGGCCCATTCTTGAAGGAATAGGTGAAGCCACCCCCAACCGGAGGAACCAGAAAATGGAATGTCATGCTTCTATGTTTCTATAAAGGAAAAAAGAGGGCTATTGTAGTAGTTGATATAGAAGGGCAGATTAGATAGGCCATGTGATCTTTTTCTGCCACCATGTTTCTATTGCGCAGCTCCTAAGGGTCCTCCTCTGTATAGCACTTGGTCCCTGGGCCCAAGTGCTGCACAAAAGGACTGAGAACAAGCCCAAAGTCCATAAACAGAGGGGGAAAAAGGCTTTCCAGGCTTGTAGCGACAGGAGTCCCGAGACCCACGGGAATCTGACCAGTGTGCCCGTGAGGAGTGGGTGGAGGCTGATGGAAAAAAGGGCTCCTGCCTGCTTCACAGGTCCCTTGGACCTCCCCTCTAGAAGAGGCAGTAAGAGTCGTCTCATCCAGGTCCTTCGCCAGCTTCTCCAAACTGGACCCAATAGAAGCATCCTTCAACCGGGCTTTGGAAGATGAAGTCACTACCCTGTGTCCAAGCCAAGCCAATGCTGTGATACTGTCAACAGGGCACAATCCCCGTCTGCTAGATGTACATGGCATCAGAAAGGAAGGCTGCAGCAAACTCCAAAGTGGGTAGAATCATCTGGCGGAAGAGAATGAATGCAATAGAGCAGGGCTCAAGATGTCAGGCCTGCACATACCACAACTGAAGAATACCAGCTGCCACAGCAAACTGGTTCTTTAACATGAATCCACCTTTCAGTCCAGAGTATCCTTTAAGGCTAATCTACCTTCCACAGGAATGGTGGTCCGTGTGGTAACTGCCCTGACCTGCACTTCCACCTTGAAAATATCAAACTACACAAAAAAGCTCGTCCAGGAGAGCGTGCATCTTCTTACATACCTTTAACCCTTAGGTGGGGAGCTGGGGGGAATCCCACCCTGGCCGAAAGAGGCCCTTGAGCCCTCTGGAATAGGGAAACAGTAGTGAATTTCCACACCCATTGCAAGAATGGATGCATCTTCAGTTCCTGCTCCATGCCTGAAGCATTCGCCAAGTTCAAGGTGAATAAGACCGCAGAATCAACGCCTCCAGTTTCTCCTTCCAGAACAGGCAGATAACATCGGCCTCCTCACAATCCTCTGAAGGTGAGAGTACTTCTTCATCCACATCAGACATCTGAATCCAAGCCACAGTCCAAATCTCGGGCAGATCCCAGCTAATCCCCATCTCCATGGGACAACTTTTGCTGGGGACTCTTAACCATAGGCAATCAAACAGAGCTTCTACTCTCAGACTGCTCCTCACGAGACTGCACTTGGGGGAACCCAGAGGCTGCAGGGTTTGAATTTCCATACCAGAATAATCAGGCCTGTTGTAAAAAGGAAAAGAATTCTGGGGAGGACAATTAGGACTCTGGAAGCTCTTCTCGCGGAAATAAGGCCCCCCTCACTAGGGGACATAGTCGCTGTTGATCCCCTAGAGGTCAGGGCGTGGCACACAGCACAGTTGCCTGAACCTCCGGCCAGCTGGTTATCCTTACCCACAGCGCCATTCACTACCTCCTGCCCTCAGGCAAGAAAGGCCGTATTAACCGCATCCCATGGTGTAGAGAGGGGGAACAATCCCTCCTGGGACAATTCAAGAACTGCCATGCTAGAAGAGCAGAGTCCAGAAGCCAGAGATGAGGCACCATGCTTGTCAGAGGCCAAACAACGATTCCTGGAAGAAGACATAAGAGAGTTGGAATGTATCTCAATAGCTCAGGCTAAGTCCGTGGCTTCCGAAAGGCGCATGTTAACTGCACTTTCACTGCGGCTAGTGTTAACTGCACTTTTACAGTATGTGTGTTGGAGCCGCTTGGGCAGACCATGTGTACAGACCGTGCAATCTCCAGTTGCAGAATAAGAGAAAACGCTACTAGCGTGTGCAAGAAAACAGCGGGAAAACCCCTACAATGTACCAATGATCCTGAACTGGTCCCTACACAGATGGAATCAGGAACCCCTAACAAGGACGACGACGAGATCAAGCCATGGTTCTCACCCCCTTCTCACAGGCAGAGGATCCATGCCGGGCTCAGCTCTACTCCCCTGATACTGTTAGAGTGGCTTCTGCAGCACTGTGTTTAAGGTGGCTAGCAGGTAGATCCCTTTGAGAGCCTTCTGTAATCTCTGGGAGAGAGCAGAGGGGAGGGGGCATGGAGGTTGTGTGAGGCTGCTGCACTCTTCCACATCGTTCCAAATCCTTCCAATTTCTGGCTGCTCAAAAGACTGTTATTATAAGCGCATGTTGCTGAACCAATTTTCACTCCACCTATGGCTACCGAAAAGACTGCAGTCTAGTGGAGCCTCCCACGTCACGCTGAAGTGAGAGAGTCACCCTGAAGGTGGTCATTCACAAGCGTTTAATCAATCTTTACCTCTCAATCTTAAGAATTTTCTTTAGAGAGGAAAAAATCATCCACCATCTGCTGGAGACAAAGAAATATTGAAGAGACCTCTGGTGGCTGAGGCAGATAGAGGCATGGGAGTGATGTCACTGAAACCTAGGCATTTCAATGGTTCTTTGCATCCACCAATCTGCTGGTAGGGGAACATAACCCACTTGTCTGGACTGGTCTAGCAGGACAATATGGAAAGAGATGTTTAAAACATTAATGATGGTGTTCCTGAAAATTCAAGAAGAGGCTTGTCCCCTAATTTCAAAGTTATATTATTTTCTTTTGCCCAAGGATATAGAGGGACAACAGCAGCAAACCTCAGAGTCATCAAAGCTGACCACTTTTTTCAGAAACTTCTACTGAAGAAAAGTGTACTCTGCTTCTTTATTAGCCACCTTAGCTTTGAACTCTGACAGAGACTTTCTGTTGCATTTCTATTTCCGCCATCAGTCCAAGACCTTTCTTGGATGAAATGTTCAGATGTTGCAATAAAAATCTAAAATAACTGCAAAAAAGGCGCTGTTTTCTTCATATATGCCCTGGAGTGTTATACCTAGGGACACTATTTTGGTTAAACTTCCCTTGTAGATGCATGGTCAACTATCAGAACAGTTAGTATGTTTGTTTGTTTTTTTTTACCCCCCCCCCCCCAACTGATGCGGTAGCTCACTGAACTGGGAGCTTGGTCCCTCATGACTGCTTCTACCCCCTTACAAGATCAGCCTTCATAAGAATCTGTATAAAACTGTTGGTTTAGGTTAGGTGCCTATCGTGAGAGGGTGGAGAAGATTGTGGCCCCTAGGACCACCAATGTTTTCAGTACTGGGCTGGGAGGGGGGGGCGGTGTCCAAGGGGACATTGCCTCTGTGTCGAACCATTGAAGGGGGGGTCCCCAGTGCCTGGATCATTTGAGGAGAAATGGAAAAGTTCCCTTCATAAATCCTGTTTCTCCGGGGACAGCATGCCAAAAGCTTGCACAACATACAGGGTCTGGTAACGCAGACCCCTGTGCACATGTGTTTGGCTTGGTCTCCCAGTTTAATGTTGACTTTTTGTGCACAGTTAATTTTCATGCTGTTCGTTTACAGCATCGCTGCATAAAAAGTCAGCATTAAACTAGCATTATGACACTCTGCCACAGCAAACCCAAATTTGCTTGAATTCCAAAAATTGGCTTAACATGACCCTTACAAGAGTTATGTTGTGTTGGTATGAACCTCTTCAATCGTTATTTTATTTAACAGGTTTTTACTACTGCTTTATCATTTTAGTCAAAATGGTTTACACTGTAACTTAAACTTGGTAGTAGTATACATTAAACTGCTTTGACTAAAATGATAACTTGGATTCTTCTAAGGCAATGGAGGGTTAAGTTACTTGCTAAAGGCCACAAGGAGTGCCAGTGGGAATTGAACTCTGCTCTCTTGGTTCCTAAGCCAGTGCTCTAACCACTAGGTTACTCCTCCAGAACAGCATCTGCTGGTTGTTCCTAGCTTGGAGATATGGAAAGATGGTTGGTGAGCGCGTGCATTTAAAGAGGTGGCTAGAGACAGGTGGAATGAGTTGTCAATGGAATTGCAAGTGATGACTAGTTTAATATGTTTTAGGAAGGTTTTAAAAACGTTCTTATTCTCAGGAGGGTTATGTAGGGGGGGAGAAAGACTGATTGATAGGGGTGGAAGGCAGGATTGATGTGTGGATTGTTTTAAATGTTTATATTTGTACTCCATTTACATAAGAACATAAGATATGCCATACTGGGTCAGACCAAGGTCCATCAAGCCCAGTATTCTGTTTCCAACAGTGGCCAATCTAGGTCATATGTACCTAGCAGTTTCCCCAAGAGACCCAAGTTCCACAATGCTTGTACTGGGTCAAGCATTGATATCTTCGGTCACTTCTTAATAATGGTTTATGGACCTTTCCTCCAGGAACTTGTCCAAACCTTTGTTAAACCCAGCTACACTAACAGCCTTTACTACATCCTCCGGTAACAAATTCCAGAGTTTGATTACACGTTGAGTGAAAAAATATTTTCTTTTATTAGTCTTAAATAGTTTACCCTGTAGCTTCATTGCATGTCCCCTAGTCTTTCTATATTCTGATAACGTAAACAATCGATCTACGTTTACCTGTTCCACTCCGTTCATTAATTTATAGACTTCTATCATATCTCCCCTCAGCCGTCTCTTTTCCAGGTTAAAGAGCCCTAACCTTTTTAGCCTTTCCTCATAGGAGTATCCTTCCATCCCCTTTACCATTTTGGTGGCTCTTCTCTGAACCTTTTCTAAAATCGCTATATCCTTTTTAAGATACGGCGACCAGAATTGCACACAATATTCAAGGTGCGGTCTCACCATGGAACGATATAGAGGCATTATAATATCTTTTGTTTTATTTTCCATTCCTTTCCTTATCATACCTAGCATTCTATTTGCTCTCTTGGCTGCCGCTGCACACTGGGCCAAGGGTTTTAACATGGTATCCACAATGACGCCTAAATCTTTTTCCTGGGTGGTGGTTCCTAATGTGGAACCTTGCATCGTGTAACCATAGTTTGGGTTGTTCTTCCCTAGGTGCATAATCTTGCACTTGTCCACATTAAATTTCATCTGCCATTTTGATGCCCAGTCTTCCAATTTATCAAGATCCTCTTGCAATTTTTCACAATCCTCTTGGGTTTTAACAACTTTAAATAGTTTTGTGTCATCTGCAAATTTGATAACCTCACTCATTATTCCACTTTCCAGGTCATTTATGAATATGTCAAAAAGCAGCGGACCCAGCACAGATCCCTGGGGTACACCACTATTCACCTTTCTCCATTGGGAAAATTGGCCATTTAGCCCTACCCTCTGCTTTCTATCTTTTAACCAGTTCCTGATCCACAATAGTACACTGCCTCCTATCCCATGACTCTTTAGTTTTGCCAAAAGTCTCTGATGAGGGACCTTGTCAAGGCTTTCTGAAAGTCCAGATACACAATATCAACCGACTCACCTTTGTCCACCTGTTTATTCACTCCTTCAAAAAAACATAACAGATTAGTAAGACAAGATCTTCCTTGTTTAAAGCCATGTTGGCTGTCTCCCATTAGGTCGTGACTATCTACATGCTGAGTAATTTTATTCTTTATGATGGTTTCTACCATTTTTCCCGGTACTGACGTCATTGAGACTGTTCAGATAGCGTTGTTACTCACCTGTAACAAGTGATCTCTGGGAACAGCAAGAATCAGTCTTCACATATGGGTGATGTCGGTACTGATGGAGACCGCGCAGGAATGCTCCCCAGCATCCAATTGAAAAGCTTTTGGAAGAAATCCACTGCGCCTGCGCATCTGCCTTCCCAACTCCTTTCTTCGGTTGAGTTTGCAGCTGATAGAGGAAAAAGGAGAATACCCTACAACTCCTACGGGAGGAGAGCGGGTTGTGAAGACTGATTCCTGTTGTTCCCAGAGATCACTATTACAGGTGAGTAACAACGCTATCTCCAGGAACAAGCAGGAATGCAGTCTTCACATATGGGACTCACTAATATCTCTGAGGCTAAAGGATGGAGCCAAGGGTGTGGATACAATGTGGCCCTGCTGGACTCGACTGCAGTCGGCTAGACCACCTCTAATGGACGTCTGGTGCCAGAAAGAAGTCCACAACAGGGGGTAGGAGCTGCATTTAAGTTCCAAAAAGGTGCTGGAGTACAGCCTGGCCAAAGACAGCATCCTGACGGGAGTCCCTGTCTACAAAGTAGTGTGCAGCGAAGGTATGAATAGAGGATCAGGTAGCTGCCTGACAGATCTCGTCAATGTAGATAGAATGGAAGTTGGCAACTGAGGTTGCCATCGGTGACATGACCCTCGAGGGAGAGTCCCACCTGCATAGGCAAAAGAAATGTAATCTGCTATCCACTTGGATAGGGTACGCTTTGTCACTGGAAGTCCAAGGTGACTTGGATCAAAGGAAATGAATAGCTGTGAGGATTTCCTATGAGCTTTGGTTCTATCCAAGTAGTAAGCCAGCACTCGTTTACAGTCCAGAATATGTAGCGTTGTTTCTGCCTGAGAGGCATGTGGTCTCGGGAAGAAAACCAGTAAGATTACCAACTGGTTCAGGTGGAAGGCTGAAAGGCTAAAACCTCTTTCGGAAAGAAATGTGGATGGGTACGGAGGACCACCTTGTCATGGTGGAACCGAGTGTGCAGAGGATCCGCCACTAAAGCTCACAGTTCGCTGATGCAGCGAGCTGAGGTCAGAGCGATGAGGAAGATTACCTTTCATGTGAGAAACTTGAATGAAGCGGTGGCTAAAGGCTCAAAGGGAAGCTTTAGAAGTTGTGTTAGAACCACAATGAGGTCCCAGGCCACTGGTGGTGCTTTGATGGGTGGCTTGGACAGCAGAAGATCCTGCATAAAATGTTGCACCAAGGAGTGCGAAGAAATGGGCTGCATGTCCAGAGGCTTGTGATAAGCCGTAATGATACTGAAATGAACTTTGACTGAGTTAGTCTCGAGACCTGCCAAGGACAAGTGGAGGGGATACTGTAGAAGAAATTCCACCAGGCAGGTAGAGGGGTCAATTTGCTTTGCAGAACACCAGAATGTGAACTTCTGCCATTTGAAGGCATATGAACATCTGGTGGACGGTTTGCGTGATGCAAGTAGGATATCCTTGACCAGCTGTGGGAGGTCGAGGTCAGCAAGGATTACACTTCAGGAGCCAGGCCGTGAGGCAGAGGCCCTGTGAATTGGGATGGGGAAACATTCCGTGATCCTGAGAGAGGAGAATGGGCACGTGTCCCAGACTGAGAGGTTGAGTCTGTGCTAGTCAAAGCAGCAGAGGTAACCATGGCCGATGGGGCCAAAAAGGGGCTCTGAGAATCATGGAGCCCTTGTAGGCCTGTAGTGTGAAGCTGGTCTTGGGTATCAAGGGGATGGGAGGGAATTTATAGAGCAGACCTTGTCCCCAGTGGAGAAGGAAAGGATGTCTGTGAACACCAGATGCAGACCATTTAAAACGAGGTGGCCTTTGGAACATGGCCACGATGTGCCCAAAGGGACATGCCACAAGGGGCATGTAATGCCCCTTGGGAGCCTCTTTGGGGCACGTTGGGAGCTTAGGTGCAAGTGTCCTGCTATATTTAACCCCACTGAATGGGAAACATACGAAGGAGGAGTTTCCAGTTGCTGGAACAGTGCAAGGCCCGATGGATAAACATCTTCAACCTAAAGAGGCAACCAGGACTGTTGCAAAGGCTCCATCTCTCATGGGAGCTTCTTTAAGCTCCCCGGACCGTACCCCACCTCTTCCCCCCGATTATAGTGACTCTGCCTGTGTCCACCTATAGTGAGGCACCACTATAGCAGAGCACTCCGCAGCTGGTACTGTCCACATATAAGCCAGTTACTTGGTCTCCTCCTGTTGTTGAAGGAGGGGAAAAGGGGGAGTCCTGGGTTTCTTTGGCTGATGTTTAGAAAGTAGTAATGTGGATAGAGAAGTCTCTTATGTCTACCATCCCACAGCTTTGCCAATTCTCACAGGAGACTGGGGGTAGGCTGGGGGCCGTGGAGGAATGGATGGATTCTTTTGCTAGTTCAGTTCTTAGGTGTGAGACCCAATAAATACTCTGTCTTACAGGCAGTAAATACCTCCACTATTAAGGACAGTACTGTGATACATCATAAGTTAGAATCTCTTTAGAACATGATGAGAGCAAAAATATTCATTTGTTAAATTTTCCCTATCATAGGTTGCTTACGACAGATGTGTTACGTAAATATCTTAAGGAAATTCTGCTTTTGTCTAATAGTGATTCAATAGAGATTGCTAAATCATATTACCTTACTGGATGGAGTCTGTCAGCCTGGTCCTCAGATGACTATGATATGTTACAATCGCAGCCTGATTTCGATTTAACTACGTTTCTTGAGGACACAAGGACAGTATCTCCACCAGAGCTACTTTAGTGATCACTCTAGTTAGTGATCAGGATAAAACATTATTTTTAAAAATTACTTTAAAAATAAAGACAAAATGTTTTGTGGTGCTAAAGTTCAACTTTTTCCAGAGGTCTCCAGAAACACACAGCTGAGAAGAAGGTTTTTTCTAGCTCTGAAACCCAGGGTTGTGGCTCTGGGAGCTTCCTTCTTTCTGTGTTATCCCTGTAAATGTTTAATATAAAGTGCAAATAAAGATAAAGATAATTATGTTTCAGGGTACTCAATATGTTTTTCTGAACTCTGGACAGTTGGAGACTTTTCTGCCGAGTAAGGAGAGCTGGGTTGGTTTAGGGGATTAGCATATGGATAGTGGAATTAAAGTATTAGAGCAGTAAGTTTAGAAATTGTTTTCCTTAACTCCTTTTTGTGGGGGTTTCCCCATTTTCTCTGATTTGTAGGTTTTCTTATTTTTGATTAATATGCCTTTGATGTTTTACTTTATCTTTGTATTTGCTTTTGCAAGTATTCTTGTAAAATCCATAAATAATAATAAAAAAAAGAACAGATCTATGAGTGGGGTCTCCCACACATGGACGATCCAAAATGCCGTTTCTCGATTTAGGGTCCACTCGTGTGGACATAGGATACAGCTGAGTCTGTCCGCAAGGAGATTGAGTTCGCCCGGGAGATACACTGCACTGAGATGAATGCGGTGAGAAGAATCAGAGGTAAAGCGCTTCTTAGCAAAAGGGATAGGATCCTGTTCCTCCCTGCTTTTTCACATAGATCATGGCCACCTGGTTGTCCATTCTGACTAAGACCTGTTGGCCCAAGAGTTGGGGTTGAAAAACCTGAAGGGTGTTTATAAGTGCACGTAGTTCCAGGAGGCTTATGTGTAACAGAGATTCCTGGTGTGTCCACTGTCCCTGTGTGGTTAGATTATTCAGATGGGCTTCCCAACTGAGCTTGGAGACATCCGTTTTTAGGGTGCATTGAAGTGGAGGCATCTGAAAAGGTAGGGTTTTGAGGGCAGCACCACCACTGAAGGGAGTTGAGCAGTGGAACAGTGATGCATATTTTGTATGAGAGATACCTGGTTGCTTAGGTTCATTGAGATGAGAGTCCATTGGGCTTGTCACATGTGCAGGCAGGCATAGGGGACTACCATGAACTGTGGAGGCCATGTGTCCCAGAAGGCGTAGCATCTGTCGAGCTGTTATGCAACTGTGATTTCTTATCTTGTGGGTTAGCTTGATGAGTCGGGCAGAGCGATCCAGGGGAAGGAAAACTCTGGCCTGTTGACTGTCCAGAAGCACTCGGATGAACTTGAGGCACTGGGTTGGCACCAGGTGCGACTTGGGAAAGTTTAAGACGAATACGAGATGTTGGAGCACCATGATGGTGCAATGAAGGGAGAGCTTTACCTCTTGTGGGGGGTTCTCCCCTGATAAGCCAACTGTCTAAGTAGGGGAAGATGAAAACCCCTAAAGTGTGAAGGTAGGGCACAATCACTGCCATGCACTTTGTGAATACTCGAGGTGCAGAGGCTAAGCCGAAGGGCAGTACCCGATACTGGTAAAGGTTCTGCTGGAACCGAACACACAGATACTGTCTGTGCTGAAGATGGATCAGTAAATTCGTGTATGCCTCCTTGAGGTCTAGAGACCACCACCAGTTGTTCCTCTGAAGGTATGGAAGGAGTGTGCCAAGGGAAATCATTCTGAAGTTTTCTCGAACAAGGAATTTGTCTATGTCCCTTAGATCTAAGATGGGCCTGAACCCTCCTGTTTTCTTGGGGATAAGACAATAAGGAGAATAGAAGCCCATGACCTAACAGGTCAGTAGACACCTCTTCTGATAGGTGATTTATTTGAAAGGGGTTTCTGGGATAATCTCCTATGAGGGTGGTGCGGGGTAAGCTTTCGAAATGAAGCAGATAGCCCCTTTGGACAATGCTGAAAGTCCACTACTCTGATGTTATAAGGTGCATCTGTGGATATAGGAACAGAGCCTGCCTGCTATGTGTAGGGGTTGGAATGGTGAGGGCCCTGCTGGTACTGCTGTTGCTGTTGAGGCTGGTAGGTGGATAATAAGAATAATATCTCTTCTTCTTTGGATAGAAAGATTTTTTTTAATTAGTCCTCCTCTTAGAGGGATCCAGTCTTTCTTCAGAGGTGCTCGAGGGTGAAATTATCTGTCTCAATCTCCTCAGTCTTTTCCTTCCAACCCTTTCTGAAGAGGTTTTCTCCAGAACAGGGAATATTAGTCAATTTGTCTTAGATCCACTGTTCAAGATCTGATGCATGAAGCCAGGCCATCCTGTGAGCACTGATGCAGACTGCTGAAGCTCTGCTGGATGACTCAAAGGCATCGGAAGATGCTCTGGTAAGAAATTTGGATGTATTTTGATACTGCCTGATTAGGGCTTGGAATGCATTTTGTTTGTTATCAGGAAGGAGAGGTGCAAATGTCTCCAGATCCCTGGATATATCCCTGAGGAACATACCCATGTACAGCATTATAGAAGGTAATTCTAGAGGTAAGCATGTATGCTTGAAAACATCGACGGCCAAAGGCATTGAGAGTGGAAGAGTGATTCTTAGAACTCTTAATGTGGCGCATCGCCAATTCCACCACAATAGAATAGTGTGGGAGTCGAAGCTTCTGAAAGCCTGGGCATACTGGAACTCGATTCATGGTATCAAGTCATTTGCTGATAGGCGGAACTATTAAGAGGTGCCTCCCACATACAGAGCATCAAATTCTGCAAGATACGGTGTGTATCTGTAAAGCAGCAGCCTCTTTAAGAGTCAAGTGATATTGGAGGATCTCTAATCCCTCTGCCATCAGTTCCGTCTCCAATGCCACAGTAATCTGTAGGCCTTCTGGATGCCCCTAATGAAGTCTTGGAAAGAGACATCCTCTGGTGGAGATGATGCCACTCATGAGGAGAGGATGGGTCTGAAGGAATGTCCCGGCTTTCTTGTGAGTCTTCCGATGCATCACTGGAATCGGAGGAAGTAGGGTCAGAGTCTGACAGAAAGTCAAAGTATCGACGATCTCGTGCTTGATCTTGATACTTCCCCGGTGTCAATGATCAATGTTGGTACCGATTACACAGGTACACTAAAAAAATTTTTTTTTAAACTGCCTCTAATGTTTCGATTTATTTTTATGTTTTTTGGTGCGCTGAATCCAAATCTGGTAACCAATTTGCTCCATCACGTACAGACTTTTTGCTACATTGGGTTAGCAGTTTGAGGTTAACATTTCAGATTGAGTGCGATCGAGATAAAAGTTTCTTGGATGAATTCTTTATACTAATTGTTTAGTAGTTATTCAAATAAGAATAAAGAAAATTGTAACAAGGCAGCACATAAGAATAGAGTAATGTCAACAAAACAAAATTGTCTGCACTTAAAACAGCCACATACATGTGCACAAAGCAAAGCAAAGAAATGTGCAAAAAATGTTGTACAGGTATGTATGTAAGAATAGAAAACGCAAACCGCACCATTGCAATACATGAAGACAAACACCCGATGGTGTGAAAATAAAATTCTAATAAATGAGATCCGACACTGTGGTAATAACTAGCAAATTTTTATTTCAAAGTTTAGTAAAAACACGATATTTGTCAGCACAGTTTAGATTTTAAAGTCATTCTTGGGTCAATCAATCTCCTGGTGGGCCCGTTTCTTCTTCCCCCGAATGCTTCTCTTGGTGCGCTGCTTGGCGTATTTTTCATCTGGAGTTTCCCGCAGCAGCAACCAGCAGAAATCAGCCATCATAGTGGTGTTCCATCTTCCTTGGTACCTTCTCTCTGCGTCCTTGATGTCCTGGTGAAACCTTTCACCTTGTTCTTCACTGTACGCCCCCAAGTTTTCGGGAAAGTAGTTCACATGGGAGTGCAAGAAATGGACTTTCAGGCTCATGTTACAGCCTTGTTCTTTGAAGGCATTGAGCATCCTGGCAACAATATCCTTATAGTTCTCATCCCGCCTGTTCCCCAAGAATTTGAGAACAACATCCTTGAAGGAATCCCAGGCTTCTTTTTCCTTCTCAGACATCGTTTCAGCGAATGCTCCATCTGAAATGAGTTTCCTTATATCAGGGCCAACAAACACTCCTTCCTTTAGCTTTGCTTCAGAAAGTCGGGGGAACTTTGAGCAAAGGTACCGAAAGCACTCACCATCTTTTGGAAGGGACTTGATGAATTGCTTAATAAGACCCAACTTAATGTGGAGAGGTGGTAATAGAATTTTATCACGAGGTACCAAGCTCTCATGAAGAACATTTTTCTCACCGGGTCTCAAATACTCCCGAATTGGCCAGTCTTTTTTCCCCCAGTGTAGGTCGGAGGCCCGGCTATCCCACAAGCAAAGGAAGCAGGGATATTTGGTGAAACCAGATTGCTGCACTAATAGCATGGATAGAATTTTAAAGTCTCCACAAATCATCCACTTATGCTCATCATAACGAATCTTCTGAAGAATCAGGGCCAAATTCTCGTATTTTTCTTGGAGAATAACAGAGTGAGCAATAGGAACTGAAGCGAATGTGTTGCCATTATGAAGAAGAACACCTTTTATGCTGTCTTTTGACGAATCAATGAACAGCCGCCATTCAGCAGGATCATACTTGAGATTAAACTTTTCCATCACTCCGTATATATCGTTGCAAAATACCAAATCTTCCTCTTTGCTGAAATACTTCAAAAATTGTGTCTCGCGGTTGCGGTACCAATAAAAAGTTGTTCCTGGTGACAATAGATTTTTCTGTTTAAGCCGAGAACCTAGCAGTTGGGCAGCATCTTTTGGGAGTCCTAAATCCCGGACTAAATCATTCAATTCAGCTTGAGAGAAAAGTTCAGGTTTCGGATCTGGTTCAGTTTCAAACTCGGAAGTACTGGACTCATCGGGAAAAGTCATCTGACGAGTCTCATCATGATCAGAACCGTCCACACAAATATGATCCAAAGATTTTGGTGGTTCAGGCACAGGTACTTCGTTGCTATGAGGCATAGGCCTAATTGCTGAGGGAAGGTTGGGGTAACTTATTACGTTCTTATTTTTTAAGTTGTATCCCTTCACAATGCAAGAGCAAAAATAGCAGTCACTGCTGTGGTCTCTTTGTTCACGCCACATCATAGATATTCCGAAATGAAATGCTTTTTTTTTACCTTTCATCCATAAGCGTAGATCTTCCTCACATGTCTTGCACACTTTGTGAGGAGCCCACGGTTTGTCTTGATCGCCTAACTTCAAACCGAAATAGGCGAAATATACTTTTTTAATAAATGCAGAAATGTTCCTCTGCCGCTTTTTCACGGTATATTCCCCACAAATAAAACGAAAACTGTCCGGAGAGTTGACGCAACCTCTGGCTCTGTGAGCCATCACAAATACACAGCACTGCACACTACAACTGTAGTGAACCACTTCGGAATAAAGCTGGATTACAACTGAGCAAACAAAAGGTAATAATGAACTTGCAAGAAACTGAAATTTAACAGGAACGTTCATGTCGCAACCACCATGTTTGAGCGAGCGAACGAGGCGAGGCGAACAGGAAAGAACATGCGAGTACTGGATTTAGCCCCCCGCCTCCCAATTGTCCTGTTAATGTATAAAATGAATACAAAACACTCTAAAATATCATGAGGGAGTGTTTCTAGTTAGTTAACCATTACAACCTCTATTTTGGGCCAAGAAAATAAACTGCAGTCGGCTAAAAAGAAATTATGTGAACATTCCTTATATGGGTAAGAAATCTAATTTTGCAAGAAAACGTGACGTGATGGAGCATTTTGGCTATTTTTCCTGGATTCAGCACCCCAAAATCTATAGGAATCAGTTGCAAAACTGGAGGCAGTTTTTTGGTAGTGTACCTGTGTTATCAGTCAGTGCAGCATCGGGAACCTGCTGGGTACTGATGATGGATGTCTGTTCCAAAGGGGATATCGGAGGGAGAAGCTCCCCCGATGCAGGTTTGAGTGTCGGCATTGGCCCCAGAACCAGCAGTTTGCAAGGTGCCGTCGCTTGCACTGCTGGAGCTGTTGATACTGTCGGTACAGAGGCTGCCAGGAGTGTGGCTAATCTCCTCTCGATAGCCAGTATGCACTGGTCGAGGAAGCTGATGCCTGGGTCCCAGAGTATGGAACCAGTAGCTCTCCGGAGGTCAATGCCTCAGGAGTGTCTAGGAACTCCTCTTGTGCTTTGGATGACATGGGCTCCCACTGGGGCTGTTTGGCAGGCCAGTCAGCATCAGACACACCTTTCGGTGAGTGTCAATGAGAATGAAGGGACATACTTCTGGACTCGGTATCGGTCCTCGATGCTGATGACTTAGACTTAGTTTTGTGTTTGGACTTTGAGGAGACCTGAGAACCATGAGAGGAGGCCGATGTCCTCAATGATGTGGAAGCCAGTGAAATCAAGTACAGGGCGAACAGAGAACCATACTGTCTGGCCCTGTTCTTTAGGCCTCTTTTTGTCATTTGCTGACACAAAGGACAATCATTTGGAACATGGTTGGGGCCCAAACATTTTAAACACCAGTCATGTTTATCCATGAGTGATATATACCAGAGCATTTGGTACATTTTTTGAAACCACTGGTGTTTTTCCATCATGGTGAAGAAAAAGTAGGCCAAGGCCTAGCTGGTGGTGGAAACCACCAAAATTGAAATAAAAAAATAAAAAATCTTTGAAAAGAAAGAAAAATATCGAGGCCTGTGTTGGTGAAGGCACCGGTGTCGACCGAAAGGCAGAGCACAGAATTTAATCTAAAAATGTTTTTCAGCAGTGACAGGAAAGAAACAACCTGTCGTCTCCGCGGAAAACGAAGAACTGAGAAGGGGAGTTGGGAAGGTGGATGCACAGGTGCAGTGGCTTCTTCCCAAAAGCTTTTCAATTAGACAATGGGGAACATTCCCGCACGAGCTCTGTCGGTACCATCACCCATATGTGAAGACTGCATTCCTGCTTGTTCCTAGAGATAAGTGGTATAAACTTGTATAAATAAATACGATAAACAGAGCTATCTGTGCCCAGTCAAAGTAGCTGAGCTGATTCGAATACTCCTTGATGAAGGATCAAACTGTTCTGTTATATGAAACAAGTTTAAACATACCAAACATAGAGTTGCCAAGAGTGCTGGGATAAAGTTATTCAAAAGATGCAGACTACAGGAAGGCTATAAAAAATCTGTGTTTAAATATCTCTTGGGGTACTGTCAGGTCCATTATTATAGAGTAGAAACAATTTTGCACCACTTGGACACTGCCTCGATCAGGCCATCCCTCTAAAGTCAGCAGCCGTGCATTATGGAAACTGTTGAAGAGGCTTACTATGAAGCCTTGGTTTACTTTAGGCTTACTATGAAGCCTTGGTTTACTTTAAAAAAAGAATTAGATATCTTTGCCTGAGACTGTGGAAAATGTTGACTAAAATTTTCAAGATTACTCTACAGACATGGGTTGTATGGGAGGGTGGCAAGAATAAGCCAGTGCTAAATAAGCCATATGATGTGATGTATAACATTTACAAAGAAACATTTAGGGGATACTGCAAGCACACATGTAAAAGAAGGTTTCGTGATCTGATGAGACCAAAGTGGAACCGTTTGATCTCAATTCTAAGTGATGTAGGGCGTAAAACAAACACAACACAACTTTTCTGCTAATACTTTCTCAACAGAAAAGCATGATGGTGGCAACATTATATTGTGGGGATGCTCTCCAGCACTGGTGACAGAGAGGCTTGTGAAGATCAAGGAAAAGGTGAAATTAGGCCTTACCTGCTAATTGATGTTCCTTGAACGATTCCAGCCCAGTCCTGTACCTGTGGGTAGTGTCACCTCACCATCAGCTTGGAGACTGAGCATGTCATGATTGATGACATCAGGATATACATACCAGTGGCACCTCCCACCAGAGCCAGTATCCTACTGACAAAGCAGACTAACAAAAGTAACAATCACAAATCCAACTTGAACTGTGTACAATCTGACCTCCCCCCTCAGACAGAACACACCCTCCTACCTGAGAGAGAAATTGCTTCACCGAGTGAATCCCTTCTGCAGTCAAAGCTGGCTGTATACTCCCAACTCTGTCGAGGCGGCCTCGAAGGGATTCCTTGCTGCGCTGAACTTTCCGTACTTCTGCATAATGAACTATCTCCCGGCCCAAAATTGTATGCTGACTCTCTTCAGGACCAGAGATACCTGTTTCTATGAAGAAAAACTCCAGGATGGGATTGGGGCTGGACTTGAGCCACTCAAAGAACATCAGTTAGCAGGTAAGGCCTAATTTCACCTTCTTTAACATTCTTCCAGTCCAGTCCCGCACCTGTGGGATGTACCACAGCAGAACTAAACATGGGAGGGACCCACAAGACCGGCCTGAAGAATCACCAATCCAAAACGTTCATCCCCTACTGACTGAACATCCAGCCTATGATGTTTGACAAAGGTGTGCAGGACCGTCCACGTTGCTGCCCGACAATTATCCCCTGGCAGCACCAACGTCGACTCTGCCCATGATGTAGCCTGCGATCGGGTCAAGTGAGTCCTCAAACCAAGAGGCACCTGCTTGTGCCACAACAAGCATACTAAAGAAATCACCTTCCTCACCTTGACGTTGCTTCTCCTTTTCATTCTTCACCATACAGAACCACCAACTGATCTGATCTTCAAAATGACTCAGTTCTCTTCAAATAGCGCAACCAGACCCTAAGGATATCCAAACAGTGTAGGAGGGGATCCTTCTCTTTTTTTTTTTGAAAACTTTATTTATCAACACCATGCAACAATATCAAACGATACAACAAATGAACTCCAGGAGGGGTCGACTCTTATCCCCATCCATGAGGACAAATGACAAATACAGGTGCATTTTCCAATTTTTCCAGTTATTATCCCCCACCCACCCTCAGCCCCCACCCAACCACCCCCCCCCCTTGGTCGCAGTCACACCGGGAGTCCACGAAGCAAAAACCCCCCAGGGCCACCCCGGCTTTCGAGGAATCCCCTAAAAGGCTAAATGCAACACTTCATTCCTACTACGAGAGCTCAGACTCTGAATATACGGGTCCCAAAGCAATTGGAAATATGGCCAGTGCTTAACATTACCCCGGGCATATCTAGCCTCCATAAGCATCATCTGATGAAAAGCATTATGCCACTCCCAAAAAGAAGGCGGATGCTGTTCTCGCCAGCTGTGCAGTATAGGGCCCTTACCCACCAGATAAGCCTTACGCACTAACAATCTCTCCCATTTGCCCTTGGGCCGTAGGAGACGCAAGTGATCTAGGAGCACTAAGGAGGCATCCCAACATACCCTCTGCCCCAGTATCTTCTCCATAAATGAACCTATTCGTGTCCAATACTGACGGATAAGCCTACACCCCCACCACATATGCAGCAAATGCGCTAGCGGCGCCAAGCACCGCGGACACCGTCCACCCGAAGTAAGATGGGAGCGAAAGTCCCGTCTAGGAGAGAAATGCACCCTAGTAAGAGATTTATATTGCATCTCCTGCCACCGAGCTCCTACCGCCAACTCCCCTGCCCGCTGCAGGGCTTTCAAAATTGTATCCGAGACAATCTCCCTGCCCATCTCCGCAGCCCACGCCTGCTCCACTGAATGGTAGTCTGGAGAGGGTCGATATGAAGCCAGGCGAGCTTTCAACAGCCGAACAGACGGCGGGGTTTCCCCACCCAGATCAAAGAAGTCCAAAATCTGCGCCGAGCGGTCGGCCTGCAACTCCCCGGCCGGCAGAGATGCAACATAATGGGAGATCTGCATATAGGCAAAAAAATGTCCAGGCCCCAGATCATATTCGGTACAGAGCGGCAAAAACGTCTTGCAAAGCCCCGAGGGTTCCACCACATGGCCCAAACTGTGACGATCCTTCTGCGCCCACGCATGAAATATTGCATGATCCATTCCTGGAGTAAAAAGAACATTACCCTGAATCGGCAGCCAGCTGGAGACCTTCCAGTTCGTTCTCCAGTAAGTGTTGAGCTGCCGCCAAGTTCGACGCACTGGGTCTAATAGTACACTCGCAGCTAAGTGATCGGGAGACAGACGATAGTCCAAGTGTAAGTGAGCGAGCAAAGAGATTGGAGCAGCAAAAGCCGCCTCCAACGCCAGAGGAGTATAGACCTCCGTCCCCCCCCAGCCAGTCCCCCAAGTGCCGAGCTTGGCAGGCTAGAGCATAAGCTCCTAAGTCAGGGAGCCCCAAACCCCCGTGCCGCCAACTCCCCATCAAGCGGCGATAGGGGATACGTGCTCTCGCCCCCCTCCCCCCCACAAAAATCCACTAATAAGTCTCTCCATCCGCTTCACGTCCCTTCGCAGGAGCCAAACTGGCAACGTTTGTAACCAATAGAGAACCCTTGGTAAAACGACTAACTTAACTGCAGCAATTCTCCCAGACAGAGACAGCGGGAGAGCACGCCAGGCCTGCAGCTGAGCCTGGAGGCTCGTGAGAATTTGACAGAACTTACACCCATATAACTGGGAGGGCTGACCAGTCAATAAAATGCCAAGATATTTAAAATGGTGGACCGCCCACTTGAGAGGGAATGGTCCCTGCCAACTACCCCTCAGAGCCCGAGATATCCAAGGCCTCAGATTTATCCTTGTTGATACTTAAACCAGTGAATCGACCAAAAATTTCAAACTCCCGCATTAGGTTGGGAAGCGAGTCGTTGGGCCGGAGTAAATGCACAAGGAGGTCGTCGGCAAAAGCCGACAATTTAAAAAGGACATTACGAATACGCACCCCCTGTATCCCCCGGGAGGACTCCACCCGACGGATGAACGGATCCAGAGATAGAACAAAAAGCAGCGGGGAGAGAGGACAACCCTGTCTAGTCCCCCAATGTAGGGGGAAGGTTTCAGAAAGCACCCCGTTACAACAAATCGCCGCAATCGGATCATAATAAAGACTTCTAACCATAGCACAAAAAGAGCTCCCGAGCCCATAGCAAGGCAGCAGTTGCCATAAGTACTGCCAATCAACCCTGTCAAAAGCTTTCTCCGCGTCGAAACTGATTAACAAAGACGGGAGATGCCTACTCTGTACCCATTCCAAGGAGGCGATAATCTTTCGCAAATTACGAACCGCATACCTCCCTTTCACAAACCCCACCTGGGAGTCATGGACCAGATGCCCCAATACACTTGCTAAGCGGTCCACGAGAATTTTTGCCAAAATTTTAAGGTCGAAATTAAGGAGAGAGATAGGGCGGTAAGACTCAGCACGCAACAAATCTTTCCCCAGTTTGGGAAGCAGAATCATGTGAGCCAAATTACTACCCCATCTAAAGGTACCCTGCTCCGACCTCCGGGTATGGACTGCCACCAGCAGCGGAGACACCAAGTCCTTCAATATCTTGTAAAATTCGGCCCCCAGCCCATCCGCACCAGGGGTTTTGTAACAACTCGCTTTAGCAATAACGGCTTGCACCTCCTGTACCGAAATCGGCTAGTCAAGGTGCAACCGCTGCTGGTCAGTCAATTGGAGTAGGTCCAACCCTTCCAAGTATTCTGTCATCTGCACTGGGGAGCCCGGGTCTGCTGTATAAAGTCTCTGAAAAAACATACGAAAAACACCCGCTATCTCCGGGCTCTCCCTGCGAAGAACCTCCTTATCATCTTTTAATGCATGCACCAGCGTAGAACCCCTGGAACCACGCAAACACCGGGCCAGCAGCCTCCCTGGTTTATCACCATGGCAATAGAGTTGAAATCGGTAATACATAACTGACTTTTTGGCCCGCTGGTGCAAGAGGTCATTCAACGCCGTCTGCGTCTCCCAGACCTGTTTCTTCAGGACCACACTTGGGTTGTTCACCCATTTCCACCGCTGTTGGGTAACTAGGCGCTCCAAACGGATAATATGTTCCGCCATAAGCCGTCGTTTACGCACCAGAAAACCAATAATGTCCCCACGCAAGATCATTTTCGCCGTCTCCCAAACCAGCTCAGGATCATCGCAGTGCCCTCTATAATCCACCTCAAATTCTCGCCACCGCCTCTGTATGAACTGACGGAACTGGGAATCTCTATATAATTCCAAAGGAAACCGCCACAGCCGCGTCGCAAGGCGAGCAGCGCCCCAGCGCAATTGGAGCCAGATAAGGGCATGATCAGAGATTTCCGCTGGACCTATCTGCGCCTCGTCTACCAAAGCAAACAGACTCTGCGAGGTCAACAAGTAATCGATACGTGCACTAGAGCTGTGTGCATGAGATTGGTGTGTAAAATCTTTTTCAGCGGGGTGCAACAGCCTCCACGGATCCACCAAACCCAATCTGGCCCTCAAACCAGTTAAGGCCCGAGCCCCTTGAGATCTTTCCCTAGGCCCCTCGCCCCGGGATGTATCCATCTCCACATCCATCACTCCATTAAAGTCCCCTCCCAAGATCAGTGGGAGCTCCGGGAGCTGCTCCACCTGGGAGGCTAGCCGAGAATATAGAGCACGGTCCAGCACATTAGGGCTATAAATATTACCAAGAATAACAGGTCTTCCTTCCAGGATGCCCTGTAGCAGTAGAAACCTCCCAGTTGGGTCCACTATTTCCTGGGTAACATCAAAGCGAATACGCTTATGTAGCAGTATAGCCACCCCCCCTTTCTTATTCTGGGCCGGCGCCCCCCATACCTGTCCCACCCAAAATCTACGCAATTTAGCATGCTCCTCGGTTGTCTGGTGGGTTTCCTGAAGGAAAGCAATATCAGCTTTTTGTCGCGCAAGAGCCTGTAATATTTTTGATCGTTTAATCGGGCTCCCCAAGCCACAAACATTCCACGAGAGAATCTTCAGTCTGGATTAATATCATTCCAGTATCTTAAGAGAATATCCAACCATACCCCGGGAAGAACCCCCCCAGCCTGGAGCTCCCCCCACCCAGCACTCAGGTGATTCCCCCATTGCCATGGGCCTCCCGGTGCGACGCGACCCTGCCCCCACCCCCCTCCCGCTCCCCAGCCTACCCCCCCCCACCCTCCCCTCCCTCCCCTCCCCTTTATCATCCCCCCAACTCTCTCCCACTATACCCCCTTTCCCCCTCTCTACCCCCGAGTCCCTATCTACACCAGCCAGCCTGGCTTAGGCCGGTTGACTTCCCATGGCAACCGGGCCCACCCCACACCGAAGCAACCACTCCCCTAACCAGTACCCCCGATCCCCCCCACTTCCCGCCCCCGCCTACCCTCTCCTTCTGCCCATCCCTATTTTACCTATGACCCCCCCCCCCCTATTCTCCCCACCGGGTCGAAAATAAATCATATGGCCCTCTAAGGCCTGACTCCATCCCCCAATCGGAAAACATCAGGTCCATTGTTCCACTTGGGCAGGGTCCCCCCCAACGCACAAGGAGTAAACAGCAAGCACCTAACTCCAAAATGTTATGACTACAAATTATCGCTCCCCCCCCCATGCGCGATCCGCAATTATTATGGTCAGCACTATAGAAGGAGGAGGGAGAAAAACAAAAACGATGCAATAAAGCCAAGCTGCAACTAAGCGAAGCATTCTGCGCTACCCTCCCTTCCCCCCCCCCCCATCCACCATCCCATCCAAGCACCAGTGTCGGGAGGGTCCCCAGAGCATTTACCCCCTCCTCCCCTCTAGAACCCCCCCACCACTCCAAAACAAGCAACGGGACAATGAATGGGCGAGTCCCTCCAAGGCCGCCCCAAGTACCCAGCGCTGCATGCTACGCCCAGCGTCAAGCCAAACCCTCTTAATCCAGCCCTCCCCCACCTCCCCGTACCTAAACCCCCCCCTCCCCGCCCTAGTCAATGCCATCAACCCCGGTAGATTCCACCTCCAAAGGATGGAGGGGCAGAAGGAACAGAAGAAGGAAGAGGAGACAACAGCAAGAATAAAAGAAAGACCACACTCTAGGCTCAAATACAAACACACGAGGGAGTAACACCATCCCCCCTTTCAAACACTTCCCCAAAGTACCACTCCAAAAGTGCCACCAACCCAACCACATATAGCATAAGTCCCATGAAAATCATGTCTACTATATCTTCGCTTCGCCGCACAGGCCATAACACATTTACTCCATCCGTCGCCACGACGAAACTCACTGCACCCGAACTGGGTCTCATCAGTCCTTTCTCCATTTTCACGGCACAGTTGTGGATGGTTCGGCCAATTGCTCTAGCCATGCACGAGCCTCTTCCAAGGTGCCGAAAAATCTTGTCTGTCCACGATGTTCCACCCGCAGTTTAGCTGGATATAGCAAAGAGAAGCGGATCTCCTTGTTCGCTAGCTGAGCACATATAGCCGAATAGGTTCTGCGCTGTTGGCTCACCAATAAAGAGTAGTCCTGGAAGACCAAAATGTGATCAGACTCATCCGCTTGTCTCCGACGAGCGCGGTCCGCCCTCAGTACCATCTCTTTCTGACGGTAATCAAGGAAGCGGGCTATCACTGCACGTGGCCTCTGCGCTTGGTCCCGTTTCGGGCCCGGTCTGTGCACCCGTTCAAGAACTATGGGATGCTCGACTGCCTCATTCAGGAGCTTTCCCATCCAGGCTAGAAGATAGTGGGAGAGGGCATTATCCACTACCGTCTCAGGTATCCCGATGAACCGGAAGTTTTTTCGGCAGCCCCTGTTCTCTAAATCATCTAACTTTTCCCCTTGCTGCGTTACAAGGGCCTCGAGAGCGCGCACTCTAGCCGTCAAAGAGTGCTGAGCATCCTCCACACTCGATATCCGCGTTTCAGCGTGTTCCATCCGCCCCGTAAAGTCAGCGATTTTCTGGGCCACAGAATTCAGTTGATCCCTGAGCTCACAGAAACGCTCATCCAGAGCCCGCACTACCGCGGCACTCACATCAGCCACCATGCTGCTCTCGCCCTCTGACACAGGACTTTTCGGCGCCCCTTCCGCCATCTTTGAGTCAGGGCCTCGTGCCTTCTCCCTCCTCGTCGATTTTGTAGCCATCAGGTGTCGTTCGGCACGCAGAGACGGCACTGCTGTGATCCCACCACTCTCCCTGCTAGTTTTCAGGGTAGCCAGGGGCATATGGCTGCGATTTGTGAGAGTTTATAGCTGCTTTGCGGGGTGGGTACCCGGAGCTGATCTGCACCACGTCTGATCAGCTCAGTGCCATACCGGAAGTCTCGGGATCCTTCTCTTTATCCTCTGCTCTCGAAACACCAGGAGCGTCACCGATTGATTCATGTGAAAGCTCGACAGGACCTGAGATAAAAATTTGGTTGTAACCAGCAGTTCTGATAAGACAAGTAAAAAGCAAAGTAAGCCTAGCGATAAAAAAAGAGAAAAAATGAAAAATAAGTTAAGCGATAATAACAGGTCATTGATGTATTAATGGCGTTTTCCACTGCACCATACAAGTAGGTCCAGTGAGTAGCCATGTAAAATCTGAGACCTGATCGCTAAAACAAAAATAGTTGAATTTAATAGTGAGTTAGTCATAATAGCAAATGGTGAATAGTGGAGCTAAATAGATATTTGTAGCTAGGACAGGACCTTCAGCAGAAAGGAAGGAACCGGTCGAAGCACCACTTTTTCATTAGCCAAAACCAGGAACAGTTCCCTGTAGGAGAGCGCCTGCAGTTCCAATATCCATCTAGCAGAACAAATGGCTACCAGAAACACAGTCTTCAAGTAAGATCTTTTGAGGTACAGGACCCTAATGGTTCAAATGGGGGTTCCGTCAGAACAGACAAAACCAAATTAAGATTCCAAGGAGGCATCACCATCCTTAACGGCAGATGCTCCTGCATCACCGCTCTGAGAAACCAGACCACATCCGAGTGAGCCGCTAGAGAAACTCCTTGGACTCTGCCCTGTAGCATGAGATAGCAGCGACCTGCACCCAGAGGATGCTACATGCTAGACCGTTCTCTAACCCTACCTGCAAATAGGCCAGCACCTCCGGCACCAAAGCAAACAAAGGCCAATAGTGATAGCCCACACACCAGCCCTCAAACTCTCTCCAAATTCTCACATAAGCTAGCGATGAAGAGCACCTCCTGAAATTACCGGTGCCATATAGCCCTTCCTTTGCAACCTCGCCCACTCAATAGCCATGCCGTAAGCAACAACTGATCCACCTGCAGCATCAGAATGGGTCCCTGACCCTGAGTCAACAACTCTGGCTGCTGTGGCAGCCTCAACGACTGGTCCACCTGTGGACACACCAAATCAGCACACCACGGACGCCAAGGCCAATCGGGAGCTATCAGCAGTACTAGGTCCTGATGTGCCTCTATCCTCTGTATCACTCAGCCATTAAGCATCCACAGCAGAAACACATATAGTCCCGTCTGTTGGCCACCTCTGAACTAGCGCATCAAACCCTTCCAACATTTGCTCCTTTCTTCTGCTGAAAAAGAATAGTTACTCACCAGTAACAGATGTTCTCCGGGGACAGCAGGAATCAGTCCTCACTTATGGGTGACGTCAGCACCGAAGGAGCCCTTGCGGAAGCATCCCCCCAACTTTCAAAGAAAGCCTTTGGAAGATGCCACCATACATGCGCAGTCCCCTTCCCACCCAAGGGTGCCATCTTGCTCAGTCAGATGACATAGCTAAAAGATGGCAAAAAATAAAAGATGGTAAAAGAGCAACTCCAAGGGGAGGAAGGAGGGATATGAGGACTGATTCCTGCTGTCCACGGAGAACACCTGTTACAGGTGAGTAACTACGCTTTCTCCAGGAACAAGCAGGAAGTCAGTCCTCACATATGGGACTCCCCAGCTACAGGCTACCAAAAACCCATAGCAAAAACAGGGCTCCCGCGAGAGGAGCTGCAAGAAGCAGCAATTTTAGTCTGTGTACACAGACTACAGTAGGACCCCTGTGTCCGCTGAAACCAGCACTCCGGTAGCCTGAACACAGAAGGGTCAGAGTTGCCTAGATCCCGAAAAGGTTACGGAGCACAGCCTGAACGAAGGCACTGTCCCGTTGAGACTCTCTTTCCAGGAAGTAGTGAGCTGCGAAAGTATGGGCTGAAGACCAGGTGGTGGCCCGACAGATGTCCACCATCGGGACAGAGCGCAAGTTTGCCACCGAAACCGCCATGGCCCGGACATGGTGCGCCTTTCGCCTGCCCATAAGCAAAGGCAATACAGTCTGCCACCAAGTGGACAGCATACGCTTGGTCACCGCCTCCCTCAGCTACTGGGGTAATGGGAGATGAAAAGCTGAGAAGTTTTGCAGTGACCTTGGGTGCATTGGATGTAGAACGATAAGGCCCTCTTACAGTCCAATGCGTGAAGGACCGTCTCCGCCCGAATGGAGTGAGGTCTTGGGAAGAAGGTAGGAAGCACCACTTCCTGGTTAAGGTGGAAGGGCAACACTACCTTCAGCAGGAACTTGGGATGCGTGCGAAGCACCACCATGTTCTTGTAGGACCTGGTGTAGGCGCCTCTGCCACAAGGGCCTGGAGCTTGCTAACCCTGCGAGCAGAAGTAACTGCAACCAGGAAGACCACCTTCCAAGAAAGGTAGCGAAGATGGCAGGTAGCCAGAGGCTCGAAGGGCGGGCAAGTGAGCTGCCCCTACACCAAGTTGATGTCCCATTCGGTCGCCGGAAGGCGAACCGGGGGTTTGGACAGGAGTAAGCCCCGAAGGTTGGACCGAGAGGGGCTTATATCCAACAGGTGGTGGTGGTGCACCGCCAGGGCACAAAGGAGAACTCGCACAGAGTTAGACTGGAGCCCGGATTGGGAAAGGTGGAGAAGATACTGCAACACCAAAGCCACCGTGCAGGAGAAGGGATCAGCCCCATGATCATCTAAGTGAAGCGAATAATACTAAATCCACGCTCAGCAGAGTAGCACCCAATTTAAAATGTTCACTCATTAATCCATGCTCCATCAGGAATAAAATACCTCTAACAGACTACATTACGGATAACAACCTGGACATCCTATTCATAATTTAATCATGCTCACAACAAATGACACAGTATTGATAAATCAACTAAAACCGGCAGGATACGACATCTTTAATCATCAAAGACCAAACAAAAGGGGAGGAGGGGTAACTATACTAGCAAAAAAAGAATTACAACTATCAAAAGGTCCAATCGAAATCACTCAAACCATGGATGTTCTCCTAGTTGAAAACCCAAGTATGATTCTCTGCCTAATTTACAGACCCCCTTTCATCGAAAGGAGAAGACCTTGTTAACATCACAGATTACCTTCGCAGCAAAATCACTCCTAACAGGTACACAATTGTTCTAGGAGACCTAAATCTACCATCTACCACAACCCATCAAGCTCAAGGATTTACAGAGACAATGGACACATTGGGATTTAAGCAAATAGTGCAAGACCCAACACACATCAAAGGAAATATCTTGGATCTCATTTTCCTCCCACACGACTCACCAAGTGATATATTCAATCAAAAATTACTGAACCAACAAATTCCTTGGTCCAACCATTATTCAATCAAATTCAGTATACCATCCCTACCCAGTAGATCTAATACAAATCAAGTCATCTATCAACAAAGAAAGTACCATAAATTCGACAAGGATCAATTTTTAAAAGAAGCGTTCAACTGAAATTCAACTGGACACCAAAAATACCGACATATTAATAAGAAGATGGAACACGGAGGCTATCCCCGCAGCTGAGCTGGGAGTCCCGGAGGTGGTGACTTAGGAAAGTATTTGGGCCGCGATTATGCAGCTTCGAGAAGAGTTGGTCCCGAGGATTAACACTCTAGTTACTCAGGTCTCCATTAATACTGTTAGTATTCAGGAAAATGTGGAAAAGGTTTCCTTACTAAAGACGGAGATTTCGGGTCTTCAGATGAATTTTGCGACGATGGAGAAGGACATGGATTCTCTCAAAAAGAATGCAGCGCCAACTCAATATAAGTTGGAGATGTTGGAGAATATGATCATTGCAGTGAATATTCTTTGGGTAATTTCCCAAAATTGGTTTTGTTATCTGCTAGGGAAATGTTTTGTTCTTATTTAATTGATATTTTTGGTATTCCTCCTGAATCTCATCCTCCTATTGTTAAAATGTACTATCTTCCTTTGGGGAAAAAACTAGAGGGAGTTGCTGAGGTTCCTGGAATGGTTAATGGAGATGTATTAAATGTAACTGGAATGTTAGAATCTTCTCAGGAAAAACAGGTAGAACCCTCCACGTTATTGATTACCCTTGCTTTGTTGTCAGATAAGGAATGGATTATGAAGTTGTTTTTTAAGAAACGATATATGTTGTTTAAGGGTTTAAAGGTTTCTATGTTTCCTGAGGCGGGACTTTCTTCTGTTAAGACCTGGGATTCAGCTGTTGGGTGGGCTCTTCTTTTTAAAATTTCCTTTTAAATGCCTGATAAAATATCAGTTACATTCCTATATTTTTTATGAGCCCTCCCAATTGCGGGATTTCATTATTGCCCGTCATCCTGTCGCGGAAGGTCCTGAACAAGGTCTTGGCAATTAGTGGCGTAGGAGGGAAGGAGTACATGAGGCCTTCCGACCACGAGATTAGAAACGCATCCGCTGCCACCCTGGAGGGGTGGGCATGCCGGGAACAGAAGTGAGGCAACTGAAAGTTGTCCGGACTGGCGAACAAGTCCATCACGGGTTCCCCCAGAGCCGGAAAAGTCAGCTGGCTATCCCGGGGTCCAGCTGCCACTTGTGCGGCTGGAGAACCCTGCTGAGTCTGTCAGCCAGCAGGTTGTCCTGGCCTGGCAGATACACTGCCCTCAGGAGCATACCCTGTTGGATTGCGTACGAAGAGAGATCCGGTGCCTTATGGCAAAGGACACAGGACCCAGTGCCCCCTTGTTTGTTTACATAGAACACTGCCACCTGGTTATCCGTCTGGACTAGGACTGGCTGGTGGCACAGGTGGTGACAGAAAACTCTCAAGAGCGAGGTGTATCGCTCGGAGCTCCAGGAGGTTGATCTGTTGGGCGCTCTCGTCTGGTGACCAGTTACCCTGGGTGCAGAGGGTCTTGCAGTGGGCTCCACAGCCAAGCAGGGAGGCGTCCGTGGTGAGGACCCTCGAGTGGCTGAGAGTCTGAATGGAAGGGAATGCCCACTTCTAGGTGTTGGGGTGACTGTTACCAGACCAGGGAATCCACCAACTGGCGGGTCACCACAACCCTGTCCCAGAGGTGGCCTGTAGCCTGAGATCACTGGTCCCGGAGACACCACTGCGCCGCCCTCATATGGAGGTGAGCGTCTGGGGTGACATGGACTGTGGAGGCCATGTGCCCGAGGAGACACAGAAGGTGCTGGGCAGGCACCGAGAGACAGTGTTGTACATCTCGAGCCAGAGATCTAAGATGATCTGCCTGGTCCTTGGCCAGGAAGCCCTTGCCCTGGAGGGTGTCAAGCTTTGCCCCGATGAACTCCAGGAATTGCGCCGGGAGGAGGTGAGACTTGGGATAATTTATGACGAAGCTCAAGTGTTGTAGAACCTGGAGTGGCCTGCTGCACCACGGAGGCTGTGCCTCCCCTTATGAGCCAGTCATCCAGATAGGGAAGGTATAGTTACTCACCTGTAACAGGTGATCTCCAAGGACAACAGGAATCAGTCCTCACTTATGGGGGACGTTGGCACCGATGGAGTCCGTGCAGAGCAATTCCCCAGCTTTCAAAGAAAGCTTTTGGGATTGCTGCCACGCATGCATGGTCCTCTTCCCGCCAAGAGTGCCATCCTGCTCAGTCAGGTCCCTTAGCTCGCGCCCTACCAAGCAGATGGCAAGCGAAGGACAAAAATTCAGCAACTCATCAGGGGAGGCGGGAGGGTAGTGAGGACTGATTCCTGCTGTCCCTGAACACCTGTTACAGGTGAGTAACTATGCTTTCTCCAGAAACAAGCAGGAAGTCAGTCCTCACTTATGGGGCTCCCTAGCTACAGGCTACCAAACCTGTCACCAAAAAACGCCTCTGCAAGGCTGTAAGCAGAAGCCGATGCCGAAGGAGCCCAAGTCCTCAGGTCTTCGGGGCGAAACCCTCGGTAGCCGTGAAGACGGGTCGGAGGGCAGGAGTTGCTTATACCCCGAACAGATTACGGAGTACAGCCTGGCCAAAGGCGCTGTCCCGGCGGGACTTCCTCTCCAGGCAGTAGTGGGTGGCGAAGGTGTTCGTAGAAGACCAGGTTGCCACCCGGCAAATGTCCATCATGGGCACGGAGTGCAGTGAGGCCACAGAGGCCACTTTGGCTTGGACCCCATGAGCAGTGACTCGATGATCCAGAGGGACGCCCACCTTCGCATGGGCGAAAGCAATGCAGTCCGCTACCCAAACAGAGAGGGTGCGCTTGGTGACTGCTTGCCCCTGCCTATTGGGATCGTAGGTCACGAAACATCCGTCAGACTTGCGGTGAGTCTGGGTACGCTGCAAGTAGAAGGCAAGGGCCCGCCTGCAGTCGAGAGCGTGGAGAACCGCTGACACCTGATCGGCGTGGGGTCTCAGGAAGAAGGTCGGGAGCACTATCTCTTGGTTGAGATGAAAAGCTGACATGACTTTATGTAAGAACTTAGGATGGGTCCGGAGGACCACTCTGTTCTGATAAAACCTGGTGTAAGGGGCGCCAGCTATGAGTGCCTGAAGCTCACTGACTCGGCGAGCAGGTTTATCTGCTGCTAAGCCTCCACAGGCAACCATTATCCCTGCGTGCAGAGGGACCCGCAATGGGCTCCTCACCCCCAACAGGGAACATTCATGGTTAGCAGCACATTGTGCTGTGGGGCCTGGAAGGGTGATCCCCAAAGGAGGTTGCGGGGATTTTGCCACCATTTCAGGGACAAACGAAGGTTGGGAAGAACCCTTATGGGGTCCCTGAGGTGTCCGAGGGACTCGACTCCATTAGGAGCTGAGACACCACTGGGTCGTCCGCATGTGCAGACAGGAGTGAGAAACCACATGCACGGTCGAGGCCATGTGGCCCAAGAGATGTAGCATGGACCGAGCGGTGTCCTGGCGGGCGCTCTGGACGCGAGTCGCCAGACCTCGGAGGTGGGTGGAGCGATCCACCGGCAAGAAAGCAATGGCCTGCCGAGTATCAATGCACACCCCGATGAGCTCGAGGTGAGACTTTGGGTAGTTGATCAAGAACCCCAAGCTCTCCAAGAGGAAGACAGTGCGCGACATCGCTTGCTGGGCCTCCTCGACGGAGGAGCCAGTAACGAGCCAGTCATCGAGGTAGGGAAGACCGGCACGCTCCGACGCCGAAGGTGAGCGGCAGCCATGACGACGCACTTCGAGAAGACCCGCGGGGTGGATGCAAGACTGAAGGGGAGCACCCTGTACTGGAAGTGCTCTCCCTGCACCCTGAAACGCAGGTACTACCTGTGTTAGGGGTGGAACAAGATATGGGTGTAAGCGTCCTTCAGATCCAAGGAGCATAGCCAGTCGCCCTGCCGGAGGAAGAGCAGCAGCCCGCCAAGAGATAGCATATTGAATTTCTCCCGCACCAGGAACTTGTTCAGCTTGCGGAGGTCGAGGATGGGCTGAAGACCCCCGCCCCCCCCCCCATCTTTTTTGGGATGAGGAAGTATCGGGAATAAAAGCCCCAACCTCGAAGGTGGGGAAGGGACCTTCTCAACTGCCCATTGGGCAAGGAGGGAGTGTAATTCCCGCTGCAGCAACAGCTGGTGTGCGGGGAGTCAAGGAGGCTCTGCTGGGGAGAAAGGGGGTAGAAGCCTGTCGAAGTGGAGGCGGTAGCCCTCTCGGATGACCTGGAGGACCCAGGTGTCCGAGGTGATAAGTGCCTATGATGGGGCAAAGCAGGACAGGCGTCCCCCCCACTGGCTGCTGCATCGCCGGAGGGCGAGGGGCTATGCCACTGGCATCAAAACCCCTGCGGGAGCTGTTGGGGAGCCGGCGTCTGAGCCTTCGGACCCTTTGGTTTACGGTGGCCCTGGCTGGGCTTCCCCTGCGCGGGAGTGGTCGGCGCGGGGGTATCCGGGTACGATGGGTAGCCGCGGTAATGGAGGCCTTTCCTGGGGAAGAAGGGCTTCTTGGTAGGCTGCGTCTTCCAAGGCAGCATCAAGGTCTTGCGGGAGAGACGGGTCCTAGTGACGTACTCCGTCTCGATCTCAGCCGCCTTTTCCTCCATCGCCTTACCAAAGAGGCAGGGCACATCCAGGAGCTTCTCCTGCACCCATTGCTCCAAATCCGAAGATTGGAGCCAGGCTTGGCGGCGGGCTCCGATGCCTGCGTCTGCCACCCGAGCCGATGTCTTGAAGCCATCATAGGAGGCTCGAGAGATATACTTGGAGCAGTCAGCCACTGATTTCAACAGGGTGTGGAACCTGTCACGAGGCGCACCCTCGAGGCCCGCGGAGAAACCACCAAGTTCTTTTGCCAAGTCGTGGAGGAACATACCAATATATAGTTGGTATGCCTGTATGCGACAAGAGAGCATGGAACCTTGATAGGCCTTGCGGCCCAGGGCATCAAGGGCTCTCGATTCTCGGCCCAGGGGAACCGATGAATGGGACTTCGGGCTTTTCTGCTTCCTCATGGCTGATTCCACCACCATTGAGATGTGTGGGAGTTGGGTCTTTCGGAAGCCTGGACCTCGCTGCACCTTGTACATTGTGTCAAGGCGCTTGCTCACAATGGGAACCGAGGCCGGGGCCTCCCACATGCGTAGCAATAGCCGAGATAGAATTGGCAAAAATTAACTCAAATGCTCAATTGTATCAATACGGAACCAAAGTTTGCTATTACCCCTTGTGGTTATTCTGAAACGTTTGTTTTTATTCTTACTTTCGTTGAAGGTCTCAGACTTTTTCTGGCACTCTTTTTTAGACTTATAGCATGTCCAACTCTAGTGCCTATTAGCATCAACGACCTTCAGCAAACTTTTTCAAGTGATTAAGAAAAAGACCAAGATTTCAGAGATAGAATTGGCGGCACCGGCACAGTGAGGGATTCGCTAGGCGGGACCTCGTACTGAAGAATATCGAGTTCTTCAGCACAAGGGTCCTCCTCAGCCTGGGTGACCAAATTGAGGGCCCGAGCCATGTCCGGAATAAACACCAGGAAGGAGGTGTCCTCGGGCGGTGAATGCCGCTGGAGACCAGGCGGCGAGGGATCCGATGGGAGATCCCAGTGGATGCGGGTCTCCATGGAGGTGTCCCCATCGGATTCCCACTCCGAGAAGTCGGTCGAGGGATCCAAGTCGGGCAGTTCGCCCTGTCCGATGGCCAGCAGCCTGGAGCCGGAGATCCTGGACGATCTCGCCCACGAGGAACAGGAGAGCGAGCGAGACCGATGTCGAGGACCCTCATGAGGCCAGTGGCTCTCGGGGGTTTCCTGGACGGATATGGGTGTCTCACACGAGGGACCTGTGGTCTCTGGGCGCAGGTCAGCGAAGCTGGCCGTGAGTGCCTGCTGGGAAGCAATGAACGCAGAAAAGCTGTATTCGAGCACCAGCATATGGGGACTCCCATGCGGGCATGGGGCCCTGGGACGCCGATACCGGGGTCACCGGATCGGGCATCGAGGAGGTCCTCACCGGGACAACCCTCAGGAGACTGGGCGCCTTCGCCAGAGGCCTCCCACTTCTCTGCGAGGTACCTTGCAGGACCGCTCCTTGTCTGACTCTTGGGAACGCCGAAGGGGGCTAAGCGACCGGGTGCAGGAGCACTCGTGCTTGTCAGGGGCCCCACACAGCAACTTCGAGACCACCTTCTTTTTGCGCCGTTCCACCTCAGGGGACCCCTGGTCAGAGTGCCACCTGGAACGCGTTGCTGTATGGGGAAACCCACCGGAGGGGAGGCGATTGAGGGTGCCACCAGAGACTCCGAGGCGGCCTTTCGGAAAATGTCTTCAGACTAAGGCCCTGCTCAGCCGTAAGCAGAAGAGGACATTTTCCTACAGAGCGAACAGAGCTCTGGGTCATGGTTGTCTCCCAGACACCTTAGACAACAGTCATGAGTGTCCGTAAGCGACATGTTCCTAGAGCATCTATCGCATTTTTCAAATCCGGTGGCCATGGGGGCAAAAACGCCCCTGCGAGGTCAAAGACCCAAGCTGCCAGCGTTTAAGAAGGAAAAAAGGGTGCGAAGCCCATAAAGAAAAGATTTTGAAAGTTATCCCCGTAAGCTCCAAAAAAGAGAGCAAATGGAGGATGGGTAGAGGACCAGTGAAACTGGAAAAAAGGAAAAGAGCCTATTAAGGCAAGGAAAACAAAACTTTTTCTGAGGGACGAGGACGTACGTCAGAAAGGCTCCGTGGAAAAAGGGAGACTGAGCAAGATGGCACCCTTGGGCAAGAAGAGGACCATGCATGCATGGCAGCAATCCCAAAAGCTTTCTTTGAAAGCTGGGGAATTGCTCCACGCGACTCCATCGGTGCCGACGTCACCCCATAAGTGAGGACTGACTTCCTGCTTGTTCCTGGAGAAACACGAAGACCCCTTGGAGCCTGAGGAAGGCAGGCACGAGCGCCAGGCATTTTGTGAAGACCCTCGGGGCAGAGGCTAGGCCGAAGGGAAGCACCCGGTATTGAAAGTGTTTGCCCCTACCACAAACCGTAGGTACTGCCTGTGGTTGGGGTGGATAAGGATGTGGGTATAAGCATCCTTGAAGTTTAAGGAGCATAGCCAATCTCCCTGCTGGAGATATGGCAGAAATGTTCCAAGGGAGAGCATCTTGAACATCTCCCTCACCAGGAATTTGTTGAGATTGCACAGGTCGAGGATGGGCCTTAGGCCCCCTGTCCTCTTTTGGATGAGGAAATATCTGGAGTAGAACCCTCTGCCCTTGAAGTGGTGGGGCACTGGTTCCACCGCTTTGCCCTCAAGAAGACCTGCCAACTCCTTCAGGAGAAGGTCCCGGTGGAGGAGATACCTGAGGGGCTCTCCTGGGAAATAAGGGGGAGGCGTAAACCTCATCAACTACCCTCAGAGCCCAGGAATTGGTGGTGATGGATACCCACCTCTGGGCATAGAGGGCCAGACGTCCCTCTGTGGGCTGCTGATCTCCTTGGGGTAGAGAGGCTATGCTGAAGGAGTCAAAAGCTCCCCCCTGGCTGTGCCGGAGCTGGTGCCTGGGGTTTTGGAGCCTTCTGCTTACGCGGGCCATGCCCATGTCTCTTGGCCTGCTGAATCTGTTGGGGTGCTGGGGAGGCCTGATAGGGTGGGTAGTTTTGGTAAGCAGTGGACTTCCTCGGATAAAAGGGCTTTTTACCTGAACCCTTCTGTCGGGGAGGGACAGTGGTCTTCTTGGAGAGCCTGGTCCTCGTCATGAACTCGGTCTCCAACTCGGCGGCCATGTCGGTCATGGGTTTGCCAAAGAGGTTCTCCCCTTGGCATGGGACGTCGACCATTTGTCCTGAACCCACTGTTCGAGGTTGGACAACTGAAGCCAAGCCTGGCGGCGTGCACCGATGCCCGCTGCGGCTACCCAGGCCGCCGAATGGAACCCGTCATAGGCTGCTCAAGACAAATTTGGAGCACTCACGGATGGCCCTGGACAGGCTCCTGAACAGCTGCAAAGGTTCCTCGGAGAGACCATCCGAGAACCCGGTGAGTTCCTTCACCAAGTCTCTCAAGTACATTCCCTTGTACAGCTGGTAGGCCTGGATCCAGCAGATGAGCATCGAGTCCTGGTAGCACTTCCTGCCGAGGGCATCCAAGGTGCGGGCCTCCCTGCCAGGGGGCACGAGGAGTGTGTCTTCTGGCTTTTCAGCTGATGCATAGCCGAGTCCACCACCATGGAATTGTGCGGCAGCTGTGACTTCTGGAAGCCCGGGCTCCGGCACACCCGATACATCGAGTTGAGCCATTTGCTCACCACTGGCACTGATGCCGGTGTCTCCCACATTCGGAGCATGAGCCGTTCCAGGATGGGAAGAACGGGCACCGTGAGTGATTCCTGAGGAGGGGCCTCGTACTGGAGAATCTGTAGATTGTCCGCCCAAGGATCCTCCACCGACTCAATCGGGAATGCCAGGGCCTTGGACACGTCCTTGACAAAGTCCAAACCCATGTCCTCCGGTGGGGACCGCCTCCGAGGTTCTGAGACTGAGGAATCGAAAGACACGTCGCGGTGGCGATGGGTATCAGGAGACTCCTCATCCTCCAAATCCCATTCGGAGTACTCTGAGTATGACTTGTAGGCGGGTTGCTCCGTGGGCTTCAAGGCCACTGAAGCCCTGCGGTCGACTCCTGGTAGACTGGCTGGGAATGACCGAGCTCCCGTCGAATGGGACACCGAGCGTGACCTCGACCTCAGCCTCTGGGGACATCTTGGATGTCGAATGCCTGGTGGTCGGGGTGGATGAACCGGACATGCCGGACAATGGTGCCCACTGCTCGGCAATGAAGGCAGACAAACTGTGCTCCAGGGCAGCCATTCTGGACTTGAGGCCAGAAGGTTCCGCAGCCTTCGGCATGGGCCCCAAGGAACTCAGGCCCGATGCCGGCTCCCCCGAAGGGGAATTCCTCAACGAGGATAGTGTCTGGAGATCGAGGTCGGTCCGCGACCAGATCCTTCCGGGGGACCTTGACAGGTCTCTCCTTTTCTAACGCCTCACACAAGCACCTTGGACTGCGGGATCAGCTGGTCAGAACCATCCAAGGACGCCACCTTCGAGGGCTTCTTCTTCTTCCTGTGTTCCCTTGAGGGGGAACCCCTCTCTGAGGATCCATGATGACGTTCGGGTTCGGAAAGCCCTCCAGAGATGTCGGGGCCTCAGACGAGGCCTTGGCCTTCGGAGGCATCGGAGATTCAGAGAAGAACTTATCGTGCTGCTGCTGGCGGCTTTTCAGGGCCTTGGTGGACATCCGTTTGCAGAGACCGCAGGCTGCTGGGTCGTGATCCAGCCTGAGGCAATGGAGGCAGCAGTCATGTGTGTCGGTTAAGGACATAATCTAAGAGCACAGATCACATCTTTTAAAGCCACAGGTAGCCATGGGGAAAAAAGTACCCCTGCGAGGTCGAAGACTCTTTGGGCTGCCAGCGGGGAAAAAGGGCGCGAAGGTGCCAGAAAAATAAGAAGAACGAAGACTATAAAAATGAACCGAACTCGATGCCAAGAACAGCAGCGGGAAGGGTACCGGTACAAGACGGGTGTCGAGTTTGAAAGTCAGGTACAAAAATATCAACTTTTTCCGAGGGAAAGTCAGACAATGTCTGAAGGGCTCCACGGAATAAAGGAGTCTGAGCAAGATGGCACCCTTGGGCGGGAAGGGGACCACGAATGCGTGGTGGCATCTCCCAAAGGCTTTCTTTGAAAGCTGGAGGGATGCTTCCGTGAGGGCTCCATTGGTGCCGATGTCACCCATATGTGAGGACTGACTTCCTGCTTGTTCTCAGAGAAACCTTGTTTCCTTTGCTGATTCGAAGGTTGCCATCAAGTCCATAATAGGTTGGCCCTAATGCCGGACCAGGAGAGCAAATACTGCACTGTTGAGCATCTATTTTCCTGGGTCGATATTTACCCGGCTTAGGTAATTGGCTGTCACATTGTCCTTTCCTGCTACATGTGCTGCCGAGAGAGAGCGTAGTTACTCACCTGTAACAGGTGTTCTCCAGGAGCAGCAGGAATCAGTCCTCACTTATGGGTGACGTCGGCGCCGACGGAGCCCTCGCGGAGCAATTTTCCCCAGCTTTCAAAGAAAGCCTTTGGGAATTGCAGCGCGCATGCGCGGTCGTCTTCCCGCCCGAGGGTGCCATCTTAGCCAGTCAGATGACATAGCTAAAAGACAGCATAAAAATTTGCAAAAAGAACATAAGCAGACGATTGCAACTCCAAGGGGAGGAGGGAGGGTAGTGAGGACTGATTCCTGCTGCTCCTGGAGAACACCTGTTACAGGTGAGTAACTACGCTTTCTCCAGGACCAAGCAGGAAGTCAGTCCTCACTTATGGGACTCCCAAGCTCAAGGCTACCGGAGACCCTAAGCACAAAAATGAGCTCCCTCTAGCTCAGCAGCACAGAAGGATAGAATCTTCGCTGAATTATCACCCACCGGTAGCCCACATCCGGGATGGAGGGTAGGAGTTGCTCAGACCTCAAAGAGATTACGGAGGACTGCCTGTCCGAAAGCACTGTCCCTACGGGACTCCCTCTCGAGACAGTAATGGACCGCAAAAGTCTGGCTCGAAGACCAAGTAGCGGCCCGGCAGATGTCTGCCAGCAGAACAGAGCGGAGGTAAGCCACTGACGTGGCCTTTGCCCGAACGCAATGAGCCGTGACTCGACTTTCTAAGGAGAGCCCGGCTGCCCCATAAGCCCAAGAGATACAGTCCGCAACCCAGATGGACAGAGTACGCTTGGAGACCGGGAGCCCCAATCTATTGGGGTCAAAAGACACAAAAAGCTGAGCAGCTTTACGGTGCTCCCGCGTACGGTCAAGGTAGAAGTTCAGAGCCCTTCTACAGTCCAGGGTATGGAGGACCGTCTCAGCTCGGCTGGAGTGTGGTCTGGGAAAGAAGGTTGGAAGTACCACCTCCTGATTGATGTGAAAAGGGGAGACCACTTTAGGCAGAAATTTCGGATGAGTCCGTAGGACCACCCTATTCTTGTAGAACCTAGTGTAAGGGGGATCAGACACGAGGGCCTGCAATTCACTTACGCGTCTAGCGGAAGTGAGGGCTATCAAGAACAGTGTTTTCCAAGACAGAAAACGGAGAGAACAGGTAGCCATAGGTTCAAAAGGCGGACAGGTGATCCGCTGCAAAACCACATTCAGGTCCCAGTCAGGCGCTGGCGGGCGCAGAGGTGGTTTAAGTAGAAGGAGACCTCGGAGAAACCTCGCTACGAGAGGGTCATTGGAGAGAGGTCTGCCGTCCACCGGCACATGATGTGCTGAAAGAGCACTGAGGTGAACTTTGACGGAGTTGGACTTAAGTCCCAGATTAGAGAGGTGCAGCAAGTACTGCAAGATCACCGACACCGGGCAGGAGAAGGGATCCTGAGACTGTTGGGTACACCAGACTGCAAAGCGACGCCATTTAAGGGCGTAGCATTTGCGGGTAGAAGGCCGTCGCGAAGCCAAGACGACCTCCTCCACCTCCGCCGGCAGGAGAAGGGGAGCAAGGACTACCCTCTCAGCAGCCAGGCCATGAGGTTGAGAGACCTGAGGTTGGGGTGCAGGAGGGACTCCTGATCCTGAGTGAGGAGATCCGGTTGTACCCCCAGAGGGATTGGATCCTCCACCGCCAGTTGCAGCAGGAGCGGAAACCACGGCTGCCTGGGCCAGCGAGGGGCCACCAGGATCATGAAGGCTTTTTCTCGGAGAACCTTGAAAAGAGTCCGAGAGACTAGCGGGATGGGAGGGAAAGCGTACAGAAGGCTCCCCGACCACGAGATCAGAAAGGCGTCCGCCGCAACCCGAAGGGGGTGTGGCTGACGAGAGCAGAAGCGAGGAAGCTGCCGGTTGTGAGGACTGGCAAAGAGATCCACCGTGGGAAGACCCCACTTGAGGAAGAGCTTCTGAACTACCAAGGGATCCAGACGCCACTCGTGCGGCTGGAGGACCCTGCTGAGTTTGTCTGCAAGGCAATTTTCTTGGCCCGGGAGAAAAACTGCCTTGAGGAGAATGCCGTGACTGACGGCCCAAGAGCAGAGCTTCTGTGCCTCCCGGCAGAGGAGGAAGGAGCCCGTGCCCCCCTGCTTGTTCACGTAGAACATGGCAACTTGATTGTCCGTCTGGACAAGGACGGACTGTTGGGAAGTCAGGTGGGAGAAGGCCTTGAGAGCTAGGCGGATCGCCCTGAGCTCCAGGAAGTTGATCTGCTGAGCAGACTCCCACGTGGACCAGAGGCCCTGAGTACATGCCTCTTGGCAATGTGCTCCCCAGCCCAGGAGGGATGCATCGGTGGTTAGCACCCGGGTCAGCTGAGGTGACTGGAAAGGCATTCCGAATATCAGGTTCGGCTGCCGGAGCCACCACCGGAGAGACGAGACCAGCGGCTCGGAAACGCGCACTAGGTCTGCTAGGCCGCCCGTGGCTTGTCGCCACTGCTGGCGGAGACACCATTGAGCAGACCGCATATTCAGGCGGGCATTGGGGGTCACATGGACGGTGGAAGCCATATGGCCGAGCAGTCTCAGGAAGCGCCTGGCGGAGACCAGGGGCTGGCTGCGAAAGCGGTCGGCTAGGTCCATGAGCCGTTGAGCCCTGTCGAGCGGTAGGTACGCTCGCGCCTGAGGAGTGTGCAGCCCTGCGCCGATGAACTCGAGATCCTGTGAGGGGAGCAAAGTGGACTTTGCGAAGTTTATAACAAAGCCCAAGTGCTGCAGCAGAGTCACCGTGCAGCACGTGGCGTTGGTGACCTCCTGAGCGGACGCTGCTCTGATGAGCCAGTCGTCGAGGTACGGAAAGACATAGAGGCCGTGAAGCCGGAGATGGGCCGCCACGACCGCGAGACATTTTGTGAAGACTCGCGGTGCGGAGGACAGGCCAAAGGGCAGTACTCTGTACTGGTAATGATTTCCTGCCACCACAAACCTTAGGTATTGGCGGTGGCTTGGGTGGATGAGGATGTGCGTGTAGGCATCCTTTAGATCCAAGGAGCATAGCCAATCTCCCTGCTGGAGGTAGGGCAGAAGGATTCCAAGGGTAAGCATTTTGAACTTCTCCCGCACAAGGAACTTGTTGAGGTTGCGCAAGTCCAGGATGGGTCTGAGGCCCCCTGTTCTCTTTGGTATCAGAAAATACCTTGAATAAAAGCCTTGACCTCTCAGGTGGTGTGGCACCGGTTCCACCGCCTGTTCCCGCAGAAGACCTGCTAACTCCTGAAGGAGCAACTCCCTGTGCAGAGGGGGGCGCGGAGGTTCTCCCGGAAAATAGGAGGGAGGGACCTGATGGAAGTGGAGAAGGTAGCCTTCTCGCACGACCTGAAGCACCCAGGCATCTGCAGTGATGCTGGACCACCTGCGGGCGAAGTGAACCAGCCGGCCTCCGGTGCTGGGAGGAACCAGCGGGGGGGGAGAGGCTATGCTGAGCGAGTCAAAAGCCCCCACCCTGCTGAGCAGGGGCTGGTGGTGCAGGCTTGGGGGCTTGCTGCCTACGGGACCCGTTACCCCGTCCCTTGGCCTGCTGGCCCTGTTGGGGAGCTGCAGGGGCCTGATAATGGGGGTATTGTTTGTAGGCAGCCGCCTTCCTCGGGTAAAAGGACTTTTTCCCCGAGCCCTTCTTTTTCTGGGAAGGGGCGGAGGTCTTCCTAGAAAGCCTGGTCCTGGTGAGAGTCTCAGTCTCAATTTGTTCAGCCTTTTCCGCCATGGGCTTGCCAAAGAGGTTTTCGCCTCGGCAGGGGACATCGACCAACTTGTCCTGTACCCAGGGCTCAAGGTCTGACGACTGAAGCCAAGCCTGTCGGCGGGCACCGATGCCGGCTGCGGCCACTCGAGCCGAGGCCTCAAAGCCATCATAGGCTGCTCGGGACATGAACTTTGAGCATTCCCGAATGCCCGCGGACAAGGCTAGGAACCTCCGCAAGGGCTCCTCGGAGAGACCAGCGGAGAATCCGGCTAGCTCTTTAGCCAGATCCCGGAGATACATGCCCATGTAGAGCTGGTAAGTCTGGACACGACATGCGAGCATAGAGCCCTGGAAGCACTTCTTGCCAAGGCCATCCAGGTTACGGGCCTCCCTTCCAGGAGGCACCGAGGAGTGCATCTTCTGGCTCTTAAGACGATGCATGGCCGATTCCACTACCATGGAATGGTGTGGCAGCTGTGCCTTTTGAAAGCCAGGGCTCTTGCGGACCCTATAGATAGAATCGACCCGCTTGCTCAGGACCGGCGAGGAGGCCGGACTCTCCCACATGCGGAAGAGTAGTCGTTCCAGCATAGGAGGAACCGGCACAGTAAAGTGTTCCCTCGCGGGAGAGTCATACTGGAGGGCGTCGAGCTCTTCGGCTCGAGGCTCCTCCTCGGGATCCGCAGGGAAGGCCAAAGCCTTGGCCATATCCCTAACGAAGTCCGAGAACCGGGCATCCTCCGGGGGGGACTGCTTCCGAGGCTCGGACTCCGGTGGGTCCGATGGGACACACCGAGTCCGGAAAGAATCAGGTGACTCTTCCTCCTCAGACTCCCAGACCGACTCCGACGAGGACTCGGTGGGGTTGGCCCGGGCAGGGTGCGGCGCCAGCCGCCCCGACGCCGAGGGAGTCGGCGTCGGCGACCTCGGTCCCGAACGGGAGGCCGAGGGTGACCTCGACCGAGGATCGACTCGAGTTCTCATCGACTCGAGGATCGGCTCGGTCTCCGGGGTCGACTTGGACGTCGACGTCCCGGCGGTCGGGGCAGCGGCGCCAGCGAAGCCAGCGAGCAGTGCCCTCTGCTGGTCCATGAAGGCAGACAGTCTGCTCTCCAAGGCCGTCAACCTGAGTCCGAGCTCAGGTGACCCAGCAGCCCCCGACTCGGGCCCCGACGGCGTCGGGCCCGACGTCGGCTGTCGCGGAGGCGAGTCCAGAAGGACCACAGGACTTACCCGGGCAGGCATCTCCGACTCCAGGCGAGGTCGCTTCGGGATGTGTTCCTTCTCCAAGGACCCGGGGCGGCTGTCGGGGCTATGCGACCTGGCCCTCGCGGAACCAGGAGCGTCCACCGACGCCGCCCTCGCGGGTTTTTCCTTCCGACGATGGTCCCCGGAGGGAGAACCCCGGTCGGAGGAGCTCCGGCGACGGTCCGAGCTGGAGCCTTTCGACGCGGAGGCCTCCGACGAGGTCCGGGTACGGCTGGGGTCAGCGAAGATTCTCTCACGCTGATGCCGCCGACTTCTCAACGCCTTTGAGGACAGTTTGCTGCAGGGCCCACAGATCAGTTCCTCATGATCCGGGCCCAGGCAGCGGAGGCAAAAGTCGTGTGTGTCGGTTAGTGACATATTTCGGTCACACCGACCACACCGCTTAAACCCACTGGCAGCCATCGGGGGAAAAAGGGCCCCTGCGAGGTCAAAGGACCGGGCTGCCAGGGAAACCGAAAACGAAAGCTGACTAAGTCAGAAAAACCGAAAAAAGTAAGAGGACTCGAGACCGGCGTCGCGAGTCCGGGCGGGAAAACGATCGGCGTCGAACCGAAAGAAAAAAGGATAAAACAAAGAAGAAAATCAACTTTTTCGCGGGGACAAGACGGGGACGTCTGTAGGGCTCCGCGGAAAAAAGAAGACTGGCTAAGATGGCACCCTCGGGCGGGAAGACGACCGCGCATGCGCGCTGCAATTCCCAAAGGCTTTCTTTGAAAGCTGGGGAAAATTGCTCCGCGAGGGCTCCGTCGGCGCCGACGTCACCCATAAGTGAGGACTGACTTCCTGCTTGGTCCTGGAGAACCTGTAGGTTATACTCCCCCCAGGCTAACAGAGCGGATCCTCTTCTTCCAAGTACATGCTGCTCGATCCTCCCCAATGAATGACATATGCTACCGGTGTGGCATTGTCCTAGAACACTCACACTGCCTTGCCCAGAAGCTGAGATCAAAATTGCTGCAATGCCAAGAACATCGCTCTCATCTCGAGCCGACTGACTGACCAAGTCGCCTCCTGCTCCGACCACCGACCCTGAGCGATAAGTCCCTCGCAGTGAACACCCCAGCCTGTAAGACTGGCATCTGTCGTTACTGGGATCCAGTGTGGAGTCTCTAGAGGCATGCCCACTCTGAGGTGGTTGCCCAACAGCCACTACTGGAGAGCCCTTTGAATGCTTGCTTGGCAGGGCAGTGGCAGTGACAGAAGATGATGCTGTGCCGACCATCTTCGCAACAAGCTCCTTTGCAATGGATGCATATGTATCCATGCCCACGGCACCAGCTCAATGGTTGCTGCCATAGAACCCAACACCTGCAAGTCATGTCATGCTGTCGGTGCCCTCATGTTGCAAAACAATCAGATCTGCTCCTGTAGTTTTGCACTCGGTCCTCCAGCTTGTCGTTGTCTGAAATCTGGCCCCCAGGTATACCAAGTCCTGCACTGGTCGGAGATGACTCTGCGAAATCGATCACCCATCCAAGCCTCTGCAAGTACACAACCACTTTTGCCATGATCCTTTCACTTTCATCCCTCGACTTTGCCCAGATGAGCCAATCATCCAGGTATGGATGCACTAGAATTCCCTCTTGTCATAGGCCTACCATGACCACCACCATCACCACACCTTTGTGAACATGCGCAGTGTGGTTGCCAAGCCGAATGGGAGCGCCTGAAACTGAAAGTGTCCCATGGGCACCATGAACCATAGAAACGGTTTATGCTCCACCCGAATGGGAATATGCAAATAGGCTTCCATCAGGTTGCCTAACCACATGATGCATTGGGAATGCTTTCTGCATCTTCCTGATGGCCTGGAAAAGAGGATCCTCCAGTGGCTCCTCCTCCAGTGGAGTCTCTGTGTCCATATTAAGGACCTTCAAGGAATAAGTAATCAATGCCGCCAGCTCTTCTCCATGAAAGACCCGCACTATCCGTGACTTCTCTGCCTGAGGAATCTCTCCTTCATCAAGCTCCATCTTCTCCGCCTCCGGCCCTTGATCCACTTCAAAGTCATTGTCCTCCTCTGAGTGGAGAGAACAGACCTCTCCCCAGAGGCTCTCCTCTATCCTTCTGCTGCTAGGACCCTGCTCCCTGTCTTCTGAGGGCGACCCTGGCCAAGCCTGCTTTGGTCCCTTCATCTTTGAACTTCCCGACTAGTCTCCTCACTGCCTTAAACAAAAGGCCTTGTGCATGAGGAGGACAAACTCCAGTGAAAAAACACCAGGCAAGTTTCCCAGCTGTTCCTTGCCTGGGGAGTGCCTGGAGGGCTTAGCAGACTTCCCTGCCGCCTTCTTTGGTGCTGTAGGAGTCAGAGTTGCAGAGCTCCCATCTCCGGCTTGCGCTGAAGAGCCTGACGTCCCGCCAGCATTCAAGGATGGAGAAGGGTCTGTCATCTATCCCAAGGGATCTGGCATACAGCTGCCCTCGAGAAAACCTATCCCACATACCTAACTTCTCATAGGTTCGGTAGAGCCCAATGCTGGACACGGAGTCCCTGCGCGATCCGCACGCCAGTCATGTGCCCTTAGAGGGCATTCCTTGTTTACAATGCTTTCTTTCCACCTCAGGCACCTTTTTTTTCTCAATTAAAAGGAAAAAAAAACAAAAAACACTTAGACTAGCAAAGCCCTATAGCCTCTGCTTTTACTACTGCTGCCTGTTCCTTTACTCCTTAAAAAAAATGATCAGCCTGAAGCAGAATAAAATAACGTGGGTTTAACAACCCCAGAGTCCGTCTACGTTCCCGCTGACATTCAAATGCTACTTTAGAGCACCCGACTGTAAAAATAAAAATAAACCTGCTCTCCAAATGAACGGACCCTCCGTGTACAAAATGGCTGCTGTTTCCACGCTGAGCAGGAAACCACCGCCGCCACCACTTAATGCTTGGTGTCGGGCCCCTGTTACCCACTACCCACGCACTCACCTCCTTTAGTGAGTCCTCCTATGGAATCAACTCACCCCAGCTGCTTGGAGTCTGAGATACTGGGTCTGGTGGGTAGTGCCACTGTATGTATATCCTGATGTCATCAATCATGACATGCTCAGTTTCCAAGCTTCTGGTAAGGTGACACTACCCACAGATGCGGGACTGAACTGGAGGAACTATAAGGAAAGTTTTTGTTGTTTTTAAAGTGTCATCAAGTCAGTGCTGACTCCTGACAACCCAGCAGCCTCTGAGTTTTCTTGGCAATGTATAACTGGAAAGTAAATTGCTAGGCCTTTTCTTCAGAGACAATGGAGGGTTCAGTGACTTGTCCAAGGACACAAGCAGCATTAGTGGGAATCAAACCCTTGATCTTTTGGGTAGTTTTTCTAACCACTAGGCTACTCCTCCACTCTCAAAGGGAAAAAATGGATAGTGCAAAATACAGGTTAGCCATGGAGAAAAACCTGTTTCAGTCTGCCACAGATTTAAGATTGGAGAGAAGATTCACTTTTTAGTATGACAATGATTGTAAGCATAAGCAAAGGCAATAATGTAGTGGCTCAGTAAGAAGAAAGTGATGCCCATAAGCAGCCCAACCAAAGCCTAGACCTGAATCAGACAGAAAATTTGTTGCAAGGCCTGAAGACTTCAGTCTACAGATGACCCCCAGACAACTTATTTATTTATTTCTGATCATTTGATATGCTGCTATTCAAACAAATAATTGACTTCATGGCAGTTTATAGAAGGACTCAACAAACCCCAGGTGCGAGGTTGCCATGGCAACTAAAAAGACTGAACCTAGCACCAGGGGCTCAAAGCACCTTGCAGCAGCATAGAGACCCTAAATTGCTGACAAATTTCCATAGACACCCCATCCCCCGCAGACAGAACTGCTGACTGTGGCCTTTTGTAGCACTTCTGACCACAGGGATGAGATCTCCACGGGCAGTGTCGGGTCTTGATCACGGCCTTATGCAGCACTTCTGTCTGCGGAGGGTGGCATTCCCGCAGGCAAATGGGCTGCAACCCCCAGAGTCTGCAAAAAAAAAAAAAAGGTTAATATGCACAGAAGCTGAAGAAATTTAAAAGGGCAGCAGGGTGATTTAGTAAAGAATAGAGGGCAGGGGGAATCAGTGCAAGGGGGAGGGAGAAAGGGGTGACAATCTGGCAAGGGACAGAATTGGGGGAAGGACAGCAGGAGAAGGGCTGGAATGGGGGGGGGATGGTGTTGAGAGGGACTTGAAATGGGGTACCAGAGCCTTCTGAAGGGGTTAATATGGAAAATGGCTTAGAATTTGCTAACAGTCTGAAGCCTGGCAGTTTGGAATTGACTAGCAGCCTGGAGAGATATGTGTACCCAAAACCAAGGCCATGTTTAGCAGAAGGGACAGAATGTTTTAGCAGTACTGTGTTTAACATAATTCTGTGTTTTGTTTTTATTTGATTCCTCATTTGCATTTGAATTTAAAGAATTGAAGCCAAAGAACAGAGGTCAGTTATTTGGTAGCCTGGTCGGAAGTAGGCCATGGGTAAAGAGATGTCTCTCCTACAGAGGGGTGAAGACTGCAAGTGATTGGAGGGTGACGAGAAGAATGTATGAGAGGTAAAAAGCACAGTGTGTATGTACAAAAAATGCACCACTCTCCCACTACAAATAGACAGGCATCCCACCTCTGCACCACTATACATACACACACACTTACTTATAGGCATCCCATCTATGACCAGCCCAACCACCAAGCAAATTAGGCAGTCACCAAGGGTGGCAACAAGCCAGGCATTCAAAGCTAAACAATTGATTTATTGATTTTGACAGCCATGGGGAGGGGGGGGGGGGGTAAGGCTGAAGGTTTGTCTAGGACAACAATGCCTTGCACCAACTCTAGGGCCAGCCCTGATCCCATCACCCCTACACACAAACAGGCATCCCATCCCAGCATCACACACACATACACACCCCACCCCACTCCACCCCTCCACCACACACACATGCAGGCACATTACACACACAGGCATTTGCCTCTGCATCCCCCCCCCCAACACACAGGAGTACTTAAATGGTCTGTAGGGCTTGTGGGAGAGGGAGGAGGAGGAGTGGGGCCACTGTCTTCTGTTGGTATTATGCAGTGGTACATTAAGAGCTTAATTTATTAAGCTTTTTCCCATAGAAAATGGGAAAACAGTCTTAGTAAATCAGGCCCTAAAACCTAAAAGAGTAAGCGTAGTTACTCACCTGTAACAGGTGTTCTCCAGGAGCAGCAGGAATCAGTCCTCACTTATGGGTGACGTCGGCGCCGACGGAGCCCTCGCGGAGCAATTTTCCCCAGCTTTCAAAGAAAGCCTTTGGGAATTGCAGCGCGCATGCGCGGTAGTCTTCCCGCCCGAAGGTGCCATCTTAGCCAGTCAGATGACATAGCTAAAAAAGACAGCATAAAAATTTGCAAAAAGAACATAAGCAGACGATTGCAACTCCAAGGGGAGGAGGGAGGGTAGTGAGGACTGATTCCTGCTGCTCCTGGAGAACACCTGTTACAGGTGAGTAACTACGCTTTCTCCAGGACCAAGCAGGAAGTCAGTCCTCACTTATGGGACTCCCAAGCTCAAGGCTACCGGAGACCTTAAGCACAAAAATGAGCTCCCTCTAGCTCAGCAGCACAGAAGGAAAGAATCTTCGCTGAATTATCACCCACCGGTAGCCCACATCCGGGATGGAGGGTAGGAGTTGCTCAGACCTCAAAGAGATTACGGAGGACTGCCTGTCCGAAAGCACTGTCCCTACGGGACTCCCTCTCGAGACAGTAATGGACCGCAAAAGTCTGGCTCGAAGACCAAGTAGCGGCCCGGCAGATGTCTGCCAGCGGAACAGAGCGGAGGTAAGCCACTGACGTGGCCTTTGCCCGAACGCAATGAGCCGTGACTCGACTTTCTAAGGCGAGTCCGGCTGCCCCATAAGCCCAAGAGATACAGTCCGCAACCCAGATGGACAGAGTACGCTTGGAGACCGGGAGCCCCAATTTATTGGGGTCAAAGGACACAAAAAGCTGCGCAGCTTTACGGTGCTCCCGCGTACGGTCAAGGTAGAAGTTCAACGCCCTTCTACAGTCCAGGGTATGGAGGACCGTCTCAGCTCGGCTGGAGTGTGGTCTGGGAAAGAAGGTTGGAAGTACCACCTCCTGATTCAAGTGAAAAGGGGAGACCACTTTAGGCAGAAACTTTGGGTGAGTCCGTAGGACTACCCTATTCTTGTAGAACCGAGTGTAGGGGGGATCAGACACGAGGGCCTGTAATTCACTTACGCGCCTAGCGGAAGTGAGGGCTATCAAGAACAGCGTTTTCCAAGACAGAAAACGGAGAGAGCAGGTAGCCATAGGTTCAAAAGGCGGACAGGTGATCCGCTGTAAAACCACATTCAGGTCCCAGTCAGGCGCTGGCGGGCGCAGAGGTGGTTTAAGTAGTAGGAGACCTCGGAGAAACCTCGCTACGAGAGGGTCGTTGGAGAGAGGTCTGCCGTCCACCGGCACATGATGTGCGGAAAGAGCACTGAGGTGAACTTTGACGGAGTTGGACTTAAGTCCCAGATTAGAGAGGTGTAGCAAGTACTGTAAGATCACCGACACCGGGCAGGAGAAGGGATCCTGAGACTGTTGGGTACACCAGACTGCAAAGCGACGCCATTTAAGGGCGTAGCATTTGCGGGTAGAAGGCCGTCGCGAAGCCAAGACGACCTCCTCCACCTCTGCCGGCAAGAGGAGAGGAGCAAGGACTACCCTCTCAGCAGCCAGGCCATGAGGTTGAGAGACCTGAGGTTGGGGTGCAGTAGGGACCCCTGATCCTGGGTGAGGAGATCCGGTTGCACCCCCAGAGGGATTGGATCCTCCACCGCCAGTTGCAGCAAGAGCGGAAACCACGGCTGCCTGGGCCAGCGAGGGGCCACCAGGATCATGAAAGCTTTGTCTCGGAGAACCTTGAAAAGGGTCCGAGAGACTAACGGGATGGGAGGGAAAGCGTACAGAAGGCTCCCCGACCATGAGATCAGAAAGGCGTCCGCCGCCACCCGAAGGGGGTGAGGCTGACGAGAGCAGAAGCGAGGAAGCTGCCGGTTGTGAGGACTGGCAAAGAGATCCACTGTGGGGAGGCCCCACCTGAGGAAGAGCTTCTGAACAATCAAGGGGTCCAGACGCCACTCGTGCGGCTGGAGGACCCTGCTGAGTTTGTCCGCCAGGCAATTTTCTTGGCCCGGGAGATAAACTGCCTTGAGGAGAATGCCGTGACTGACGGCCCAAGAGCAGAGCTTCTGTGCCTCCCGGCAGAGGAGGAAGGAGCCCGTGCCCCCCTGCTTGTTCACGTAGAACATGGCAACTTGATTGTCCGTCTGGACAAGGACGGACTGTTGGGAGGTCAGGTGGGAGAAGGCCTTGAGAGCTAGGCGGATCGCCCTGAGCTCCAGGAAGTTGATCTGCTGAGCAGACTCCCACTTGGTCCAGAGGCCCTGAGTACGTGCCTCTTGGCAATGGGCTCCCCAGCCCAGGAGGGATGCATCGGTGGTCAGCACCCGGGTCGGCTGAGGTGACTGGAAAGGCATTCCCAATACCAGGTGCGGCTGCCGGAGCCACCACCGGATAGACGAGACCAGCGGCTCGGAGACGCGCACCAGGTCTGCTAGGCCGCCCGTGGCCTGTCGCCACTGCTGGCGGAGACACCACTGAGCAGGCCGCATATTCAGGCGGGCATTGGGGGTCACATGGACGGTGGAAGCCATATGGCCGAGCAGTCTCAGGAAGCGCCTGGCGGAGACCAGGGGCTGGCTGCGAAAGCGGTCGGCTAGGTCCATGAGCCGCTGAGCCCTGTCGAGCGGTAGGTACGCTCGCGCCTGAGGGGTGTGCAGCCTTGCGCCGATGAACTCGAGATCCTGTGAGGGGAGCAAAGTGGACTTTGCGAAGTTGATGACAAAGCCCAAGTGCTGCAGCAGAGTCACCGTGCGGCACGTGGCGGTGGTGACCTCCTGAGCGGACGCTGCTCTGATGAGCCAGTCGTCGAGGTACGGAAAAACATAGAGGCCGTGAAGCCGGAGATGGGCCGCCACGACCGCGAGACATTTTGTGAAGACTCGCGGTGCGGAGGACAGGCCGAAGGGCAGTACTCTGTACTGGTAATGATTTCCTGCCACCACAAACCTTAGGTATTGGCGGTGGCTTGGGTGGATGAGGATGTGCGTGTAAGCATCCTTTAGATCCAAGGAGCATAGCCAATCTCCCTGCTGGAGGTAGGGCAGAAGGATTCCAAGGGTAAGCATTTTGAACGTCTCCCGCACAAGGAACTTGTTGAGGTTGCGCAAGTCCAGGATGGGTCGGAGGCCTCCTGTTCTCTTTGGTATCAGAAAATACCTTGAATAGAAGCCCTGACCTCTCAGGTGGTGTGGCACCGGTTCCACCGCCTGATCCTGCAGAAGACCTGCTAACTCCTGAAGGAGCAACTCCCTGTGCAGAGGGGGGCGCGGAGGCTCTCCCGGAAAATAGGAGGGAGGGACCTGATGGAAGTGGAGAAGGTAGCCCTCTCGCACGACCTGAAGCACCCAGGCATCTGCGGTGATGCTGGACCACCTGTCGGCGAAGTGAACCAGCCGGCCTCCGGTGCTGGGGGGAACCAGCGGGGGGGGAGAGGCTATGCTGAGCGAGTCAAAAACCCCCACCCTGCTGAGCAGGGGCTGGTGGCGCAGGCTTGGGGGCTTGCTGCCTACGGGACCCGTTACCCCGTCCCTTGGCCTGCTGGCCCTGTTGGGGAGCTGCAGGGGCCTGATAATGGGGGTATTGTTTGTAGGCAGCCGCCTTCCTCGGGTAAAAGGTCTTTTTTCCCGAGCCCTTCTTTTTCTGGGAAGGGGCGGAGGTCTTCCTAGAAAGCCTGGTCCTGGTGAGAGTCTCAGTCTCAATTTGTGCAGCCTTTTCCGCCATGGGCTTGCCAAAGAGGTTTTCGCCGCGGCAGGGGACATCGACCAACTTGTCCTGTACCCAGGGCTCAAGGTCGGACGACTGAAGCCAAGCCTGTCGGCGGGCACCGATGCCGGCTGCGGCTACTCGAGCCGAGGCTTCAAAGCCATCATAGGCTGCCCGGGACATGAACTTTGAGCATTCCCGAATACCTGTGGACAAGGCTAGGAACCTCCGCAAGGGTTCCTCGGACAAACCAGCGGAGAAGCCGGCTAGCTCTTTAGCCAGATCCCTGAGATACATGCCCATGTAGAGCTGGTAAGTCTGGACACGACAGGCGAGCATAGAGCCCTGGAAGCACTTTTTGCCAAGGCCATCCAGGTTACGGGCCTCCCTTCCAGGAGGCACCGAGGAGTGCATCTTCTGGCTCTTAAGACGATGCATGGCCGATTCCACTACCATGGAATGGTGTGGCAACTGCGCCTTTTGAAAGCCAGGGCTCTTGCGGACTCGATAGATAGAATCGACCCGCTTGCTCAGGACCGGCGAGGAGGCCGGACTCTCCCACATGCGGAAGAGTAGTCGTTCCAGCATAGGAGGAACCGGCACAGTAAAGTGCTCCCTCGCGGGAGAGTCATACTGGAGGGCGTCGAGCTCTTCGGCTCGAGGCTCCTCCTCGGGGTCCGCAGGGAAGGCCAAAGCCTTGGCCATATCCCTAACGAAATCCGAGAACCGGGCATCCTCCGGGGGGGACTGCTTCCGAGGCTCGGACTCCGGAGAGTCCGATGGGACACACCGAGTCCGGAAAGAATCAGGTGACTCTTCCTCCTCCGACTCCCAGACCGACTCCGACGAGGACTCGGTGGGGTCGGCTCGGGCAGGGTGCGGCGCCAGCCGCCCCGACGCCGAGGGAGTCGGCGTCGGCGACCTCGGTCCCGAACGGGAGGCCGAGGGCGACCTCGACCGAGGATCGACTCGAGTTCTCATCGACTCGAGGATCGGCTCGGTCTCCGGGGTCGACTTGGACGTCGACGTCCCGGCGGTCGGGGCAGCGACGCCAGCGAAGCCAGCGAGCAGTGCCCGCTGCTGGTCCATGAAGGCAGACAATCTGCTCTCCAAGGCCGTCAACCTGAGTCCGAGCTCAGGCGACCCAGCAGCCCCCGACTCGGGCCCCGACGGCGTCGGGCCCGACGTCGGCTGACGCGGAGGAGAGTCCAGAAGGACAACAGGACTTACCCGGGCAGGCATCTCCGACTCCAGGCGAGGTCGCTTCGGGAGGTGATCCTTCTCCAAGGACCCGGGGCGGCTGTCGGGGCTATGCGACCTGGCCCTCGCGGAGCCAGGAGCGTCCACCGACGCCGCCCTCGCGGGTTTTTCCTTCCGTCGATGGTCCCCGGAGGGAGAACCCCGGTCGGAGGAGCTCCGTCGACGGTCCGAACTGGAGCCTTTCGACAGTGAGGCCTCCGACGAGGTCCGGGTACGGCTGGGGTCAGCGAAGATTCTTTCGCGCTGATGCCGCCGACTTCTCAACGCCTTCGAGGACAGTTTGCTGCAGGGCCCACAGATCAGTTCCTCGTGATCTGGGCCCAGGCAGCGGAGGCAAAGGTCGTGTGAGTCGGTGAGTGACATATTTCGGTCACACCGACCACACCGCTTAAAGCCACTGGCAGCCATCGGGGGAAAAAGGGCCCCTGCGAGGTCAAAGGACCGGGCTGCCAGGGAAAAAACGAAAACGAAAACTGACTAAGTCAGAAAAACCGAAAAACCGTTAGAGGACTCGAGACCGGCGTCGCGAGTCCGGGCGGGAAAACGACCGGCGTCGAACCGAAAGAAAAAAGGATAAATACAGAGGAAAATCAACTTTTTCGCGGGGACAAGACGGGGACGTCTGTAGGGCTCCGCGGAAAAAAGAAGACTGGCTAAGATGGCACCTTCGGGCGGGAAGACTACCGCGCATGCGCGCTGCAATTCCCAAAGGCTTTCTTTGAAAGCTGGGGAAAATTGCTCCGCGAGGGCTCCGTCGGCGCCGACGTCACCCATAAGTGTGGACTGACTTCCTGCTTGGTCCTGGAGAAACTGCGATACACTTTTTTGGGGGACAAGGCCATGCACTGTGACCTAGGTTTCAGTAACTGGCTTCTAGATTTTTAGGCTGGCTTCTAGATTAAAAAAAAAATTGTCAAGGCCTGGTTTACAGAAACATTTTAACACAAACAAAAGCAAACACAAACTACATTTTAAAACAATAGAGGAGAGGAAAAGTGCATAGGATAACAATCAGCAACATTAAGAAGGCAAAAATATGAGAAGAAAATTCCTCCAAGACCTTCTAGAATCATAGATAGTTGTCACAGGAATAGCCAAGTTTTCATATTTTTCTTTAATTTCTTACATGAACTTTCCAAACGAATATCAATTGGGAGTGAACTGATAAAAAGAAAGGACAAAAACTGCACCATCCTACTCTGCAAAGTTGATAGATATACTCTAAAAAGGGGATTCCATCAAGTACTGAGTCAAGGAGTGTGCAGACTCACACATTCAAGACTTCTTGGTTTCTTATTCTTAAATTACTTTATGAATATATCTATAATTGTTATTTCATGTTTAAATGTAGAATATGGTGTGTACACCAGTGAAACAAACTCTTACTTTAATGTATTCTGAATTGTATTTTTTAGACAGCAGAATATGAAAAACGTACAAGAGTGTGAAGACTTTTACGAGGCATTGTATCTGCAAGTTTCACTTTTGTATTAGAATGACTAGTGTAGATTACCAGATTTATTTTGCAATACAGGTGGCTACAGTACTTATAAAAGCAACTCCTTTTGCTTGTACTAAACTATCGCATCCAAGTGCAACTACTCAGATAGCATGCTAATTACCTCATGACAGGTGTCTGTGTAAAGCATCTTGGCCACGTCAGCTTGCTCACTGTCCACTGGAATTGAAAACGTACAAAATCTTATATCTACAAAAATTGCAGGAAAGGTGCCAGGTATTACATAACCTTAAGTCCCCCAAATTCAATAAATCTTCTTTGCACAGTCAAGAAGTCCTTCTACTCCTTAAGGCTGATCAGGTCTGTCAAATCTTTCCTCGATGTTAAAGCTTTAAGACACCTAATACACTCTCTGGTTCTTTCCCGTTTAGATTATTGCAATTCCTTGCTGGTAGGTCTCCCTAGTTACTCAATTAAAAGATTATAACTAATTCAGAATATAGCTGTTAATAATATACAATGCACGCCAATCAGATCACATATCCCCTCTGTTAGTTAAGGAATATTGGCTACCCATTCAAGCCTGTATCAAATTCAAGATTTTAATTATGGTCCATTGGGCATTCTATACGGGCCTTCCCCTTTATCTGTCTTCCCTTTTGGTCCCATACCACCCATCCTGCCAGCTCAGATTGTCTCAAGCCCAACTTCTGACAATTCCCTCTTTCAGGCACCTTAAATACGAATGGATCCGTTCAGCAACCTCTGTGGTGAATGGTTCCATTCTTTGAATTCCTTGCCCCCAATTATTCGTTTTGAGAGTTCCTATCCCAAATTTAAGAACTTGCTGAAAACCTGGCTCTTTCAAAGCTCATATGATTTGAATTAACTCTTCCAATTGTGTTCAGCCCTAGCTATGTTTGTTAGAATTGTTATTTTATGCATTTCCCTCCCATATTGTGATTTATTGGTATTTATGATTGTTTTGTTGTGCCTATCCAACTATTTTGTACCCCTCTCTATTAACCTGGTCTTAATGTAAACCACTTAGATGCCGCTACGGCGTGTCTATACTGATATAACAATGTTTGATAAATAAATTAATTTATCTCAGCAGCTAATACACAAGACCATAAATACATCAATTCTATGCATCCGAAAGAATACCAAACAAAGCAGGTAATTCCCATGAAATCTGAAAATATTACTTCACCTCCATAGAAAATAATTGTGTTGTGCAGAAGCAGCTGTGCATCAGCTTTGAATTCTTCATAACTCTTGTACTTTCCTTCATTCACTTTCTGTACAAAGTAAAAAGTGAATCTGTAAAATAGCTACCGGTAAAATAATGCAGATAAATAAGAGTTCAGACCTTAGGCTTTAACAATGTCAAATGCAACAATAGTAGGGACTCCTGAGCTATATTCTTTAGATCAGCATCAAAACCCACTGCCATGGTACATTTATATCTTCCCTTCTACATATTCTTTTACTTTTTCTACATATTTGAAAAAGAAAATAAGGAGATATTTTAAAAAGCACCTAATCTTGTCTAATCTAATCATGGGTACTTACATTTTGCTTAGTTCAAAGCGGATCACATAGATCAATCAGCGAATTTCATCATCAATAAAGGTATTAATACAAAAATAAGAATTCAGCTTATCAAATAATTCTGGAAAAAATAAGTTTTTAGAGAGCGACGGAACTGATTATAAAAATGTTAAATTATGCAGTTTAACTGGGAAAGAATTCTGAAGATCAGAATCTATTCCCTAAAATGGATTTCTTTCTGATGTCCTACTGCATACTGGCTTGGAAGGCATACTGTCAAAGTTTTATACCTTTGAAAACTTCAGGTCTCATTTACTAATGTGCATTAAGCAGTTAACACACATTACTGCACATTAACCTGCATTAACGGGATTTCATTTGCATTAAATTAAGCAAGCCCATTATTCTTAATGGGGCATATTTGCTAACTATGCAATTAACTTGATTTAGCATGTGTTAACTGATTAATGCACATAAGGTGGGATTGTACTTACCAGATAATGTCCATTGCTTGAGTCCTGCTAAATCAGTCCAGACAAGAGGGTTGTGTTCCCCCACCAGCAGATGTGGAGACAGAGAAAGCTTCCAGAGGCTTCTTATAACATCATTTTGCCATTAACAACCTGGACCTTTAAGGGCATAAACCAGTACCCATATCGAAGCATATGGTCAGGAATCGCTGACTCACACAACCTCAGTGAGGACAACAATGATCCACAGAACTGGAAACACAACTATGTACAGGATTAGCCTCAACAGAACATTATGAGCTTATAGGGGCAACCACTGAGAGTTCAGCAGACCATAACATGTTCCAGGGATGGGTCCTAGACTGGTCTAGCAGGACTCAAGGAAAGGACATTATCTGTTAAGTAAAATGTTACCTTCCATATCGTCCTGCTAGACCACTCCAGACAAGAGGGATGTACAAAAGCTATGACTCCACTAGGCAGGACCAAGATTCATCAGCCTTTAAGGTCTCTCAGCCAAAAGCCATGTCCGTCCAAGCATGGACATCCAGGCGATAGTGCTTGACAAAAGAGGAAAATGTTGCCCGCATTGCTGCCCAAGAAATGTTTGAGGGAACAACCAAGCTACCCTCTGCCCATGAGAATGCTTGCACCCGAGTGGAATGAGCATGAAAACCTTCTAGAATGCTGAGGTAATGGCCTTCTTGATCTAGCTCCAAAAGTAGACTCAACCATCACGTCACCTTTATGTGGGCCCACAACAGCACAAATAGATGGTCTGACTTACGAAAGGAATTAGTAACCTTCAAGTACCGGAGAAGCACTCTCCAGACATCTATCAGGTGAAAGTCCTTCCCTTGGCACTGCTCAGTAGAAAAGAAGGGCAGACAGACTACTTGATTCACATGGAAGGAAGACACAACCTTGGGAAGAAGGAAGTAACAGGCCGAATGCACACAGTCTCCTCCAAGAAGGATAAGTAAGGATCCATGCAAGATGAGGTTTGCAGCTCAGAGATGCATCTTGCCAAATAGATTGCAACCAGGAAAACAGTCTTAAAGGTTACAACTTTAAGTGTAGCCCGCTTCACGTGCTCAAATGGCTCCGACATCAAGACCTGGAGAACCAGGCAGAGATTCCATAAGGGAATGACTGAACGCAGGGGAGGACACAGGTGTAAACCCCCTGAAGGAACGGGAAACTTCTGGGTATGAGGTAATGGACCGCCTCGCCACTGGTCCCCTGAACCAGGATAAGGCTGCCACTTGAACCTTCTGGAACTAAGGGACAGACCTTTGTTTTTATTTTTATTTATTTATTTAACACTTATTTATATACCGCATCTTCCAGCGATCAGTTGCGGTGTACAATTAACAACAGTTAACAATGCAGAGCTTGTTTTGTTCAAGCCATACTGAGGAAGGCAAGCAAGAACAGCAAGTCTGCCATATCAGATCTAGCCTGCCGCTCACAGCACCAATGCTCAAATGACACCAGATGTGCACACAGGCCAGGCTGGTAGATGCTTGCCTTGAGGAGCATGGAAATTCACAGCAGGAAAATAGCCTTTTCACACTAAGTGACACTTCTCAAAAGCCAAGCTGTAAGTGAGAAGGGAGCTGGGCTGAAGGGCCGACCCTTGCCATAAAAGCCCCCAGGCTGGGGGCAGACACAGAGTAGGAGCTGCATCAGGTTCCCAAGCCATGGCCTTCATAGCCAATCTGGCTCCACCACGACCATCCAGCCTGGATTTTGCTTTATGTGTTGAAGGACATGTCCTATGACTGAACTAGGGTATCAACACCCTCGAAGCCTGCCTCTCAGGTGACTGAAGAATCTGTGTGCTTTGGTATTGGAGCAGGTCGCCATCAAATCCATTTTGGGATGATCCCAGCGGAGCAGAATTTTCTGAAATGCCGTATGACTCAGCTCCTAATCCCCGAAAACAAGAGAATGGTGACAGAGGAAGACCACCTCCATGTCACTGATTCCAGTGATGTATTGTGCTGGCAGAGCCAGGAGGTTCCTTTCCACCAAAGAGAACAGGAAGGCCTTTTCCAGGGCCACTTCAGCACTCTCCGTGTTCTCTTGCCAATTGACATATGCCACTGCCATGGCTTTGATGGAGTATATCCAGAGGTGCCATAGGGTCAAACAAATGGCTCTTGCCTTGAGACGATTGACGGGCTATGCAGACTCCTGGATGCTCCACTGACCCTGAGCTGTCTGATTTTCCAAATGGGCTTCCTAGCCAAACAGGCTGAGATCCATTGACAGGAGAAGCCACAAGTGATCAACCAGTGACATACCCATCCTTAAGATGCAATGGTTGCTGCCACCCTGCACACTAGACACCACCTCCAGCTGGAGGGGCAGCTGGACTACGAACGTCTGAGAGCCTGGAGACCACCAAGATAGCAAATAACTCTGAAGTGGCCTCATATGAGCTGATGCCCAAGGCACCATCAATCCGAGAAGCTGAAGATAATCCCAAACTCGGGAAGCCTGTTGAGCACAAAAGGCTGCCAGCTGGGCCAACAACTTTAACTCTCTCCTTGGGCAGAAACTCTCTCTGCCTGAGTGTCAAAACACGCTCTTAGGTACTCCAAATATTGAGAAGGCTCCAAGTGTCTCTTTCCCCAAATGATTACTCAATAGGGACTCTCCAGGAACTGTACCACACGGGTTGAAACCCAAGATGCTTCGGACCGTGACCTGACTTGGAAGAACCAATCATCCAGATATGGGTGAACACAGATCCCTTGGCACCTTAGCGCAGCAGCTGCCACCATGACTTTTGAGAACATCCTTGGGGTAGTGGAGAGGTCAAAGGGAGAGCGGCAAACTGAAAATGAGAGCCAAACATGGTGAAATGGAGAAAGCAAGGGATCCAGTGCCCATCCTGTGCACCAAGAAGCAAATCACTTCCATTTGAAAGCATAAGACCTTCTCGTCAAGGCCCTCCTAGAGGTCAATAGAACATCTGTTACTCTGTTGGGCAGGTTAAGCTCTGACAGGACTAGCCTCTCAACATCTACACAGTGAGGACCAAGGATCTGATGTTGGGGTGTAGCATCCTCCAGTCCTCCTGTGATGTAAAGTCTGGGGCAGAGCCCAACCAAAGAGATTCCCACTGGGAGAGCTAAAGCAGAAGGGAGAACTACAGCTGTCTGAGCCAATACAGCATGATGACAATCATCATACCCCTGTTTGTCTAGAGTCTCAGCAGAGTCTTTGCTATGAGAGGTATGGGGGAGGATATGTGTATAGCAGGCCCTTCCCTCAGTGCAGAAGGAAAGCATTTGACGCCAGCCAGCTGCACGAGGTGACATTGGTGCAGAATTGATCCACTTGGGTGTTGTGCTGAGTAGCAAATAGATCTGTACTCCATTTCAAAAAGATCCGGGCATTGACATCCCTGTCCAAAGTCCACTCATGCAGCTGGAGGATGCAGTTCAACTGGTCCGCCAGGGCATTTTGCTCTCTTGGCAGATACATGGCCCTTAACTCCATACAGTGAGTGATGGCAAACTTCCACAAACAAACTACTTCCCAGCACTGGAGATATGAACCTCTGCCCCCTTGCTTGTTTATGTAGTTACATCACAACCTGATTGTTGGTTTGAATCAGAACAATGAGGTCGACTATGCGATTCCAGAAAGCCCTGAGGACATTTGCTATGGCTCATAATTCCAAGAAATTGACCTGGTGCAGGCTCTCCTGTTCGGACCACATGCCCGAGTGTGGAGGTCATCCAGATGTACTCCCCGACTCTGCTTGGATGTCAACATCTTCTGGAGTGGTGCCTTATGAAAAGGGAGACCCTTGAGCAGGTTCTGATGATCCAACCACTAGTGCAGGGACTGGACAAGAGGTACGGTGACTGCCACCCAGTCCCAAAGGTGACCGGTGCCCTGTTTTCACTGCGTATGCAGTGTCCACTAAGCTTGTCTCATCGACAGACTAGCCAAGGTAGTGACATGCACCGTGGAGGCCATGTAGTCGAGCATGATCAACACATCGCGAGCCATTGTCTTGCAACTTCGCTGGGTATCACAGATCAAAGCCGTCCATCTTTGAAGTCGGTCCAGCGGGAGAAAGGCCTTTGCTTGAGTCATGTTGAGGAGAGCCTCTATGAACTCCAGTTGCTGAGTGGGCTGAAAGTGGGACTTTGGGTAATTGATTACAAACCCAACAGCTCTAGCATATAGATGGTCAACGGGGTTGAGTGCTGGACTCCGTCTGGAGTGGTTCTTTTGATGAGCCACTCGCGCAGATAAGGGAAGACAAAAACCCCTAGTGTTATGAGAGGTACTTTGTGAAGACTCAGGGCACCGAGGCAAGTCCGAAGGGTAACACTAGATACTGAAAGTGTTGTCCTCCCAGAACGAATCAGAGATATTTCCTGTGGGCAGGATGGATAGGTATGCAGGTATACGCATCCTTTAGATCCAGGGAACATAGCCAATCGTCTTTTTGAAGATAAGGGAGCAGGGTAACTAGAGATACCATCTTGAACTTTTATAGTACTAGAAATTTGTTGAGGTTTCTGAGGTCCAGGATGGGCCAAATCCCACTCCCCCCCCCCCTGTCTTTTTGGGGACCAGAAAGTACCTGGAATAAAACTTTCACCTGATCTGCTCATGGGCATGGGCTCGATGGTGAGATTGGCCAGAAGGGCAGGGATTTCCTTCCGGAGTATGTCCAAATGCAGAGGATCGAGAAGTCCCCAAAGGGGGGAAAAATGAAACATTTACAAATGGATGACAGATTCACATCAGTGGGGCTCTGCGGAAAATGAAGACTGGAGAAAATGGTGCCACGACAAGCAGGAAGACAGGCACACAGAACAATAAAAGCTGGGGCGTATTCAAGCACGGGGCTCCATCGGTGATGTCACCCATATGTGAGGGACTTCATTCCTGCTTGTCTATGAAGAAAAAGGTGTAGGATATTTCTGAGGGTTGGAGAGGAGAAGAACTAAGAGAGTTTAATCTGGAGAAATGGAAGGGACCCTGCAGTGGACATAGATATAGAAGGGGGAAGCTGAATCTCATGGGACAGAATGCTGGGATATTGTTCCTGGGAGAGAGAGAGGAAGGAGACTCTGACTATGGAAATATAGGAGGTGAATGCAAGCTGGGACATAGGGATGGTGAGATCAAGCTTCAGGAGAGGGTTGAGCTAGGATAGTACCGCAAGAGATAGATTTGGGGAAGAGATTTTAGGGAATGGGAAGGAAAGCACAAACCAAGTGTGTTGAGCCTCTAGGGATGTTCAAGCTAAGAGGGGGAAATGCCTGAGCCTCTAAGAAAAGAGAGCAGGGGTAGGGAAGAGATGGAAGGGAGAGGGCAAGTTGGCAGGGTTGAGCCAGGTGAGAAAAAGAACTGAAGGTAGAGGATGGCCAAGTTTAGTGGAAAAGGCTAGGATATAAAAGGTTATATTAGAAAATCCAGTGAAAAGAAACAAGACCTTTTTTTGTGAGAAAAAAATAGAACTTGGACAAAGATATGAACTTACAATAACAAAACAGCCTAACTAAATAAAAACATAACCTACATTAACAAAGATGAAGATGGGGCAGGAATGTGAATAGAACACAGGTTTAAAGACTTATTCCTTCTCAATACAATGACCAAAAGGAATGGAGATAGATAGACTTACTGGGTTTCTAATATTGACTTATATGAACTATGAGAAAGTTTTAGAGCACTGGCTGCTAAATCAGTTCTTAAGAACCACCAAGAGTTCTAATTTTCAGGATACTCATAACGCATAGCTACTCATTTGTAAAAGGTGATCTCTGGGAACAGCAGGAATCAGTCTTCACATATGGGCAACATTGGCACTGATGGAACCCGCATGGGAACACTCCGCAGCATCTAATAGGAAAGCTTTTGGAAACACTCCACTGCGCCGGCATGCCTGCCTTCCCATCTCCTCAGTAGAGTTTGTAGCCGAGAAGAAGAATAAAACAAAGACTCTACAATTCCTATGGGAGGAGGGTGGGTTGTGAAGATTGATGTCTGCTGTTCCCGGAGATCACCATGCTATCTCCAGGAACAAGCAGGAATACAGTTTTCTCATATGGAACTCACTAACTCCCCAGAACCAGACAGGTATACGGGTAGAGTAGTGTGATCCCCGAGGCCAAAAGGTTGCAGTCGATGAGTCTGGAAGAGTTGTGGACCTTGGACTCTTATTTCAGAAGGTGAACCCCCACCCCCTAAAGGAAGTCTGGTTTCTTGTAGAAATCCAGGACAGAGGGTAAGAGTTGAGATTAAGTCCCAAAGAGCTGCTGGAGTACAACTTGGTCAAAAACAGCATCCTGACAGGAGTCTCCATCCAGACAATACTGGACAGCAAAGGTATGTATGGAGGACCAAGTAGTTGCCCGGCAGATCTCCTGAATGGATACTGAATGGAGATTGGCTACGGAGGCTGCCATAGCTCATACGTTATAAGCAGTGACATGACCCTCCAAAGAGAGTCCTGCCTGTGCATGTGCAAAAGAAATAATCTGCTATCCATCTGGATAGAGTCCATTTTGTCAATGGGAGGCACAGGTGACTAGGATCAAAAGAGATAAATTGAGAAAATCTTCTGTGATCCTTAGTTTGACTCAAATAGTAAGCTTGTGCTCGCTTAAAGTCTAAAGTATACAGCGCTGCTTTCGCCAGAGACGCATATGGAACAGAGAAGAAAATTGGTAGGATTACCGAATGCTTTAGATGGAAGGAGACTACCTTCGGAAGGAAACGCGGATAGGTCCGCAGAACTACCCATGCCAGGTTCGCCCCAGAGCTTGCAGTTCACTAATGCAGCGAGTTGAGGTGAGGGCAATGAGGAAGAGTACCTTCCAGATAGAAATTTCAGTGAAGTGGTGGCCAAAGGCTCAAAAGGAGACTTTAGCAGTTGCATAAGAACCACATTGAGATCCCAGGCCACCGGAGGTGGCTTAATGGGTGATTTGGACAGCAAGAGACCCCACATAAAGCGTGCTATTAAGGGATGTGAAGAAATAAGCTGTCCCTGTAGTGGTTCACGATGAGCCACAATGGTACTAAGTTGCACTCTGAGTTAGTTTTAAGGCCTGTTAAGGATAGGTGCAGGAGATATTGTAAAAGGAACTCCACCAAGCAAGAAAAGGGTTCAAGGCCCTTTGGGGAGCATCCAAATGCAAACCTACACCACTTGAATGCATAAGACCTTCTGGCAGGGTCTTTACATGATGCAAGGAATACATCCTTGACATCTTGTGGCAGGTTGAGGTTAGCGTGCACTAGATCTTCAGCAGCCAAGCTGTCAGGCATATAGAGTGGTTGTTGGGATGGAGGAGCATCCTGTTGTCCTGAGAGAGGAGGTTGGGTGCACATCCCAGGTTGAGTGGCTGAGTCTGTGCCAGGCGAAGAAACAGAGGAAACCACGGTTGACGGTGCCAAAAGGGGGCTTTGAGGATCATGCAGTCCCTTTCAGCCTGTAGCTTAAACAGCATCTTGGTAATCAAGGGGATGAGAGGGAATGAATAGAGAAAACCCTGCCCCCAGTGTAGAAGGAAGGCATCCGGGACCTGTCGATGCAGTGACTGAACTCTGGAGCAGAAGAGAGGACGTTGTGTGATTTGAAGAGTGGCAAAAAGATCTATGAGTGAGGTTCCCCACATCTGAAAGATCCAAGTAGCCGTCTCCCATTGCAAGGTCCATTCGTGTGGACAAAGGATACGACTTAGCCTATCCACAAGAACACTGAATTTGCCCGGGAGGTATACCACTCTGAGGTGAATTCGGAGTGAGATGGCAAAGGACCACAGGCAAAGCACTTCCTCGCAGAGTGGACGGGACCCCGTCCCTCTTTGCATGTTTACATAGAACATGGCTACTTGACTGTCAGTTCTGACTAAAATAGGTTGTCCTGAACGTTGGGGTTGAAAAACCCTAAGAGCATTTGTCAAAGCTCGTAGTTCCAGCAAGTTGATCTGTATGGCAGGTTCCTCTTGTGTCCTCAGTCCCCGTATAGTTAAGTCGTTCAGATGCGCTCCCCAACCCAGCTTGGAAGCATCTGTTGTCAGGGTGCATCGAGGTAAAGGCATCTGAAAAGGTGACCCAATGAACAGGTTTTGAGAGGAAAACCACCACTGAAGGGACTTGATCAGTTGAGGGGTGATGTGGATCTTGTCTCTTAGTTGTTTCTTCGCTTGAGGCTAGACCAAAGGGAAGAACATTGTATTGATAATGGTTTCCTTGAAACATGAAGCGCAGATACTGTCTCTACGAAGTATGTATCAGTATATGCGTGTATGCCTCTGAGATCTAGAGAACATAGCCAATCATGTCTCTGGAGGTATGGTAGAAGATTTCCCTAAGAACTCTTTTTGAATTATTCGCAAACCAAAAACTTGTTTAGATCTCTGAGATCTAAGATGGGCCTAAAGCCTCTTATTTTCTTTGGAATGAGAAAATATGGAGAGTAGAAGCCCATTTTTTCTTGAGTGGTAGGAACTCTTTCTATGGCACCCTTGGACAACAAGGTGGTGACCTCTTCTTTTAAGAGAGTGTTTTAAAGGGGTTATGGGGATAATCCCCTGTGAAGCTGGTGGGGCGTAAGAATTCAAAGCAAAGCTGATAACCCCCTTTGGATAATCTCGAGTGTCCACTGCTCTGAAGTTATGAGGTGCCACTAGTGGGCATAATGGCAAAGTCTGCCTGCAATGTGGAGGGGCCTGGGCCTGTCCAGAGGCAGATTGGCAATGCTCTCTAGGAAAAAGTCAAAAACCAGACACAGGCTGTGGCTGTGAAGCTCGTTGAGGCTTAGGAGCCTTTGGCTTCCTGGGTTGGAGGGGGCCCTGCTGTTTCTGTTGTGAAAGTTATTGTTGATAAGCAGCAGAAAGTGGTTAAGAAGGATATTATCTCTTCTTTTTAGCATAAAAAGATTTTTTGGGAAGAGCCTTGGTTTTGGAAGGGTCAGTCATTTTCCTGGAAAGGCCTTAAAGGATGAGATCATCTGTTTCAATTTCCCCTTCCTTTTTCCTCTATTCCTTGCCAAAAAGGTTTTCCCCAGTACATGGGATATTGGCTAATTTATCTTGAACCCATAGTTCAAGATACGATGCCTGTAACCAGACCATCCTACAAGCCCCAATGCAGACTGCTAAAGTTCTGCTTGTTAATTCAAAAGCATCAAAAGAGGCTCTAATGAGAAACTTGGAATCTGGCTTTGTTTGATGAGTGTCTGAAAGGTACTCCTCTTATCCTCAAGGAGGAGATGAGTGAAAGTTTCCAGATCCCTGTGATATCCTTCAGAAACATGCCCATGTATAGCATATAACAGTTTAGTCCGGAGGCTAACATGCATGCCTGGCAGTATTTTTGCCCAAAGGCATTGAGTGTCCTGGAATCTCTGCCAGGTGGCGTGGATGAATGGTTCTTAGAGCTCTTAATTCGGCACATCGCCAATTCCACCACCATTGAGTGGTGTGGGAGCTGAGGTTTTTGGAAGCCTAGGCATCCTGGTACTCAGTATAGGGTATCGAGTCTCTTGCTGACAGGCGGAAACATGAGCGGTGCCTCCCACATTGCGGAGCATTAGATCCTGCAGGATATGATGCACCAGTAATGTAGTGGCATCTGTGGGCACTGGAGGGTACTGAAGTATCTGCAATTCCTCTGCCCTCTGTTCATTCTCCAAGGCTACTGTAATGGCGAGCACAGTTTCCATATTCCAGATGAAGTCTTGAAAGGACATATCCTCTGGAGGGGACTGACACCGCTCTTGAAAGGGTGAAGGGCCTGAAGGGATGTCTTGAAGCTCTTGGGAACCGAGTGATCCACCATCAGATTCTGAAGAACTAGAATCTGAGTGTGGTCAGAAATCAAAGTATCGGTGACCCTTGGTTCAACCTTGAAGCTTCATGGATGTCGAAGGACGATGCCAATACCAATACTCGGAGGTATCGGAACAGAGTATCTGTGGAGGAATCGGAACAGAGTATCTGTGGACACCGGGGGAATCTCAGCCCTACTATTCAACATTTACATGCAGCCCATTTGCAACCTCATCCACTCTTTCAATATCAATTGCCTAATCTACGCCGATGATGTGTTACTATACATGCCTATCTCGACAGATCATCCAGACCTCTCACCAATATCCGCCTGTTTCGATGCTGTCACGGATTGGCTACACACACAGAAGCTCAGAATAAACTTAAAAAAAAACAGAGGTCCTCTTTATCACCAGGAACCGAACATTCACTCCGCCCACCTCACTGAAGGTGCAAGATGCAGAGCTCCTCAGCAAGCCCACAGTTCGGTACCTAGGGGTCACACTGGATCAACAGCTCAATATGAAGGCCCAAATAAGCATCATGGTCAAGGCGATCTATAACAAAATTTGGACGCTTCGCCACCTGCAACAGCTGCTTGAGTCAGAAGACTTTCGGACAGTCTACCAAGCACTAGTAAGTCCACATTTTATTTATTTATTTAACATTTCTTATATACCGCCTTTCATGATATCAAGGCAGTTTACATTGAACAAACTGAAATTACATTGAACAGGGCATTATAACTTGGAGATAACTATTTTACAGGGAACATGGGCAATGGAGGGTTAAATTTTATTTTTATTTATTTATTTATTTATTACAGGCTCTTATATACCGCTCTATTCAGAATCAGCGCGGTTCACAATATAACAACATACCATAACAACAAACTGTTAGGTTTTACAGAGAACAAGGTCAGAGAACTTGGATAAAACATGGGACGTCATTACTGCAACTATTTACAAGAGTATTTACAAGTATACATAACAGGATTTGTTCTTAGTTTGGGTAGTGAATAAGATTGGTTAGTTGCCCAAGACCACAAGGAGCACCTGTGGGACTAGAAACCCCAGTCCTTCCGGCCCAAGATTGCTGTCCTCTAGTGGGATTTGAACCCCTGACCTTCTGGCCTGAGGTACCTTGCCCCAACCACTAGGCCACTCCTCCCACATTTCGACTATCTGAACGCCATACTTCACGGTCGCCCGAAAAACACGCTGAATCCTCTGCAACTGGCAATGAATACAGACGCCAGAATCCTGCACGGAGCATCTAGGAGGGAACATATAACCCCAATTATGAAGCACCTGCATTGGCTCCCAGTCCACTGCAGGATCTCCTTTAAGACTATAATGATGACCTACAAAGCCATCAACAAGTGCTCCTCCACCTCCCTCACAGATCTCATACAGACCACCCCCCTCAACAGAGTAAGGAGATCAGCCGCCGTCAATACTCTGAAACTCCCGAGGGCAATCACAAAATGCTCACAAGCAACTAGAAACAGAGCTTTCGCCCTATATGCACCCACATGCTGGAATGCCCTGCCACCTGCCATCCGGGCTATCAATGACCTCGTCCAGTTTAGGAAGGCATTGAAGCACTATCTATTCCTCCAGCACTACACCGAACCTGAGGATAACCCGCAGTCAGTCACACTCTGGACCCAGGTTGACACCCCCGACCCAGCCACTCCATGAGTCTGCAGCCAAGCCCGCTAGGCCCTGATCCCCTCGACGGGTAGAGGTATACCCTGCCTTGTCACCATGTATATAGCTGAGCCAATGTGTAAATAGTGTCGAGCTGTCCCCATAACATATGACAGCAAGTTATCTTGTACATAGTTACCCTGTTAACCCTGTATATAATCCCCTGTTTATTGTAAGTCCAGCGTAGGCCTGCCTGCACTGCACAAATCTGTTACCTGTAAACCGCACTGATTTTTAAAGAGCGCGGTATAGAAGAGACATTAAATAAATAAATAAATAAAATTTGTTCCAATGAGGGTACCAATGATGCCATTTCGAGGGCCAGAATCGGCCCTTGTAGGCTTGGCTGTAGACCCGGTAACGAAGCCTGACTCCCTGAGCTCTCAATGTTATCAGTACCAAGTCCGCTAGGAGTGCTGCCAAACTCCTCCTGAGGGTGGAGTCACCTACGGGGTTGTGCCCCACCATCCCAGAACATGGCATTGGTAGCTCTCCGGAGGTTGATGCCTTGGGAGCGCCCTGGAGCCCCACTTGTGCTTTAGAGGAGAGATCCTCCTGGGGCTGTTTGGAAGCACCTCTAGGGGAGACTCAACGCTTATGCTCTCCAGCCTCGGTATCAGTTTTCAATGTCAATGCCAAGGATTTGGGCGTGGCCAGAGATTGAGACTAACTTTTGCGTTTGGACTTAGAAGAAACCTCAGATACTTGAGAGGAAGCCGATGTCCTTGATGAAGTTGAAGCTACTGAAACAGAGTCTGAGGCTTGATTCCTGAGGCCTCTCTGTCATTTGTTGACATAAAAGACGAGTTGGGCTGATGGTCAGGGCCCAAACATTTTAAATACCAGTCATGTTTATCAGTGACTGAAATTGTACTGGCACACTTGGTACATTTTTTTAAAACCAGTGACTGGTTTGTCCATGCCTTCAAAAAATCATCTTCGAGTTGAAAAGGCAGCTATGGAGGCCTAGTATGGCATGAAAACCGCAAAGAAAATCAAAAATAAAGAAAAATTGAAAAAAAAGATATACTGGGAAGGCAGCAGCACAATGCTATACCAACGAAGAAAAATGTTTTTCAGTGGTGAAAGGAACAATGCGTCCTACTGGCTCCGCGGAAAATGAAGAACTGAGGAGAGGATTTGGAAAGGCAGGCATGCAGGCCCAGTGGAGTGCTCCTAATATCTTTCCTATTGGATGCTGTGGAGCATTCCTGCGCAGGTTCCATTGGTGCCAACGTCACCCATATGTGAAGACTGCATTCCTGCAGGCTGGACGTGCTTTGGGGAGGTCCTCGTAGTGGAGGGTCTCGATGTCAGCACTGATGACCCAGAAGCTCCGGGCATCTGGCCCCACTGTGCCTCGAGGAAGGCAGCCAGACTGCGTTCCAAGGCTGCCATCCTGGCTTCGATGCTAGTAGGCTCCACAGTGATTGGTTTAGGCCTCAAAGGCATCCAGCTTAAAGCTGGTTCCCTCGAAGGGGAATCACCAATGGTGATCGTGTCAGAGAACCAAGCCCGATCCCCTAACACGATGGGAGTCTCCTCCCACCGGGGCAGCTTCGATCACCCTCGGCTTCAGGTCAAGGACTCCGAGGCCAGGTACTAAAAGTCTTACCTCCGGCTCTGGGATCGGACTTAAGACTTGGACAATGGTCATGGAGCCTTGGACCGAGGCAACCCCCAGTCCAAGGCTCCATGACCTCGGGGCTTTGATTAAGCATGTGCACGCAACACCGAGTCGTCAGACACAGTCTCCGAGGGCAGTGATGCCAGACTCTATGCCGGTACCACAGCAGAGGCCTTCAATCCAAACTGCTCCCCCCACTGCTTTTCATGATTCCTCTGGCTCTTGCTTGATATCTGCAGGCAGAGCAGGCAAGTGGAGTCATCGTGATCCGCACCGAGGCACTTAATATAGGAACTGTGGTGGTCCATTATGGACATGGTATGGTGGCATTTGCCACATTGCTTAAATCCGCTGACCGAAGACATAGCGGGGAAGACGGCACCCACGAGATCAAATTCAAATGTCTCGGTCAGGGAGGATGAGAGTTAAGACTAGCACACTGAAAAAGGATCCGAGAAAAACGCGAGGCGAGGGCGGACTTGGGCAGTGAGAAGGTGATTGAGAACCGATCGGCAAAAAGAGAAAAAAATGCTAAGAGAAGGGTTAGAAAAATCAACTTTTACCAGGGACAACAGACAGGACATCTGCAGGGCTCCATGGATAAAAGAAGACTGAGGTAAGATGGCACCCTTGGGAGAAAGGTGACCTTGCATGCGCATGCACAGTCTAACTCTGCAACGTACCACGATCTCCTCTCCTCATCGGAGCAGCGGCACAGAGGGCAGAGCACGTGTGCTCCTCCCGCACCTCCCTTACCCAATCGGGGCCTTCTCATCGCCTTAAAAGCGGCTGCACGCCGCCGGGAGTCCCTCTGCAACGTACCACGATCTCCTCTCCTCATCGGAGCAGCGGCACAGAGGGCAGAGCACGTGTGCTCCTCCCGCACCTCCCTTACCCAATCTGCAACGTACCACGATCTCCTCTCCTCATCGGAGCAGCGGCACAGAGGGCAGAGCACGTGTGCTCCTCCCGCACCTCCCTTACCCAATCGGGGCCTTCTCATCGCCTTAAAAGCGGCTGCATGCCGCCGGGAGTCCCTCTGCAACGTACCACGATCTCCTCTCCTCATCGGAGCAGCGGCACAGAGGGCAGAGCACGTGTGCTCCTCCCGCACCTCCCTTACCCAATCGGGGCCTTCTCATCGCCTTAAAAGCGGCTGCACGCCGCCGGGAGTCCCTCTGCAACGTACCACGATCTCCTCTCCTCATCGGAGCAGCGGCACAGAGGGCAGAGCACGTGTGCTCTTCCCGCACCTCCCTTACCCAATCGGGGCCTTCTCATCACCTTAAAAGCGGCTGCACGCCGCCGGGAGTCCCTCTGCAACGTACCACGATCTCCTCTCCTCATCGGAGCAGCGGCACAGAGGGCAGAGCACGTGTGCTCCTCCCGCACCTCCCTTACCCAATCGGGGCCTTCTCATCGCCTTAAAAGCAGCTGCACGCCGCCGGGAGTCCCTCTGCAACGTACCACGATCTCCTCTCCTCATCGGAGCAGCGGCACAGAGGGCAGAGCACGTGTGCTCCTCCCGCACCTCCCTTACCCAATCGGGGCCTTCTCATCGCCTTAAAAGCGGCTGCACGCCGCCGGGAGTCCCTCTGCAACGTACCACGATCTCCTCTCCTCATCGGAGCAGCGGCACAGAGGGCAGAGCACGTGTGCTCCTCCCGCACCTCCCTTACCCAATCGGGGCCTTCTCATCGCCTTAAAAGCGGCTGCACGCCGCCGGGAGTCCCTCTGCAACGTACCACGATCTCCTCTCCTCATCGGAGCAGCGGCACAGAGGGCAGAGCACGTGTGCTCCTCCCGCACCTCCCTTACCCAATCGGGGCCTTCTCATCGCCTTAAAAGCAGCTGCACGCCGCCGGGAGTCCCTCTGCAACGTACCACGATCTCCTCTCCTCATCGGAGCAGCGGCACAGAGGGCAGAGCACGTGTGCTCCTCCCGCACCTCCCTTACCCAATCGGGGCCTTCTCATCGCCTTAAAAGCAGCTGCACGCCAAGGCGTGCCCGCGCCTGAGGGCCTCGCCAGAGGGCCCTTTGGCACGGCCCTTAGGCAGAGGCCTTACCGAAAACGCCTGATCAACATCCGACGGATACAACGCTAGCTTAAGTGAAGTCCCTTCTGGTTGAACTCGCAATCGACGCAAACATCGAAGCAATAACAGCGATGCTCAAACACCTATCAGCCTAAGCTCCTCGAGAACTGAGAGCATCAACACGTCAAAAGACCAAGGACACAGCAAGTATAACTGTATTGTTATCAATAACCTGCTCCTGTACACTCTACCGCTAATATCCAGCATACTGCAAGAACTTATTACAGCCATTACAATACTGTTGTCAGTAAGAACTTATTACAGCCGTTACAATACTGTTGTCAGTAAGAACTTATTACAGCCATTACAATACTGTTGTCAGTAAGAACTTATTACAGCCATTATAATACTGTTGTCAGTACAAACTAGCATCTCACAAGCTATTATACTGTTATTTGCAAATCAATAATCTTTATACTATTGCCAATACTAAATTAGCACATTGTTCCACCACTGCCTATAGTCCTTTAACTGTTGCCAATATCAATTAGTCATTGCATTGTTGATAGCAATTGCGGATCACTGCACTGCTGCTAGTTATTGCACTATTCTAGGCATTGCATTAATTCTATCTAACCTAAAAAATGTATAAGGTCCTGTTATCGATCTCTACCCTCCTTACCTTTTTGCTCCCCTGCATCACAAACGCCCTCAACCACGATACTAGCTACATACCAATACTGCGTACATATGGAAGGAGATGGTTTGAATTCTCCCACCACACAAATGCAAAACGCAACCACACATCCCACTCCCATCTTCTTAGCATTCCCCTTCAAGTCTTCAACAAAGCCCAATCTGAGAAACTCCATCGACAACGCCTCCTAAAATGTGCATTGATAAATGCCAGATCCATACGATCAAAATGGCCCGTAGTCATAGACTTGATTCCTCAATACAAGCTCGACATCCTGATGGTCACAGAATCATGGCTATCTGATTGCGACAACATCCTTCTGAACCAGATGCTGCCTCCTGGATTTGACCTCTACACATGCCACAGATCCACTCAAAAAGGAGGCGGAACGCTCATCCTTGCTAAAACAGATCTTAACTTCAAGCTATGCAACTCCTCCAGCTCAACCCACCTTGACTCCCTCACTATATCCAATGATCTCTGCTCAATCAACCTGCTTTATCGAGCACCATCCCCATTACCGGATGACCTTCCAACAATAATTGAGCTTGCATGCGCAACATCCACATCACGCTCTCCAAATTGGGTAGTTGGTGATTTCAACCTCCCATCTCTTCATGACAGCCATTCAGAAGCATTTCTAGACGCACTAGAGGATCTAGGTTACAAACAATATGTCGACTCTCCCACCCACACTAAAGGAGGCAAACTAGACCTCATCTTTGCACCTCATTCCAACACCTTAACACATCAAGCCCTTCAACTATCGGTTATACCAGTACCTTGGTCTGATCACAATCTTATTCAATTCAATATACCCACCTATACCACACATGTGAGTCAAATACCATCTAACTCACCCGGAACCCATGCAGTCCGTTTTCAACCTCTCAACCATGACAAAGTCCTAGATAACCTCCATCCACTCTTGACCAACACTACCCTCAACTTAGATGACCTGGTATCCAAATGGGACGAGAACCTCAGAGCCGCCTCATGTCCAGTGCACATGGATAAGAAAATAAGAAAACGAGAACACGCACCATGGTTCTCTGCTGACCTTCGTACATCCCTCATTCATCTACGCAAACTTGAAAGACAGTGGCGCCAAACCCACTCACCAGAAGCCCTTGAAACATATAACTCACACCTAGCTACCCACCGTGAAAAGGTAACATTGAGTAGGAAGCTATACCACACAAACCTACTGAAGCGCTCCATCAATAAACCTCATGCTCTATTCAACTTAGTAAGATCCATAACAAGAGAGCCAGTTTCAGACCAACCTGCAACGCCTCGACCACAGGACTACGCAAACTACCTGCAATCAAAAATGATTAAGTCCAGCACATGCATAAATACCATCAACCCCATTATATCACCTAAGGAATCTCATATAACTCCATTTTGCAACTTCAATACTATATCATCTAGTGAAATTGAGAGAATTATCGCCTCCATCAATCCTAGCACGGCACCTAACGACCCATGCCCAGCTAACTGGATCAAAGATCTGCGACATGATCTAAGCCAAATCCTATGCAAAATTCTGAACCAATCCTTCCTAACAGGCTCATTCCCCCAGAGTCTTAAACACACCTCTATCAAGCCCCTACTAAAAAACAGTAAGCTTGATCCATCCAAAGTTGAATCATTTAGGCCAATCTCAAGCATCCCCCAGCTTGCAAAAATCATTGAGAAAGCTGCCCAACAACAACTCCAGCATCACATTGACACAGAAGCACCTCTAGACAAATCACAACATGGATTCAGAGAAGCACATGGAGTCGACACAATCCTTACAACCCTATTCAACGATCTGATCACAGGAATAAACAACATCAAACAAGGATTTGTTCTCATCTTTTTAGACATTTCTGCTGCCTTCGATTCTGTAAACCACGATATACTAATTCAACGTCTGAGAGAGAAGGGGATTCGAAGCACAGCACTGGAATGGTGTAGATCCTACCTTTCCAACAGGTGGCAACAAGTTAAAACAGGCCAGAAATCCTCAGAGCCGTTCCTACAGTCTCAAGGCGTACCACAAGGATCTTCACTATCGGCATTAATGTTCAATATTTATATGCAGCCGATTTGTGAATTGATCAGATCCTTCAACGTGCAATGCTTGGCATACGCTGATGACATCCTCATATACATGCCGTTCAAAACTGACCAACCAGTGTTTACTCCAATAACCAACTGTTTCGGAGCAGTAGCTGAATGGTTACTGACTCAAAACCTAAGAATAAATCATAGCAAAACTGATGTCCTATTTGTTACAAGGAATCTTAAATTTGTACCTCCGCCGTCACTGCTGGTCAACAACATAGAACTGACGTCCAAACCCACGATCCGATACCTCGGCATAACATTAGATCAACACCTGGACATGACAATGCACGTGAAGAATGTGACAAAGAATATATACCATAAGATCAGAACACTACGCCACCTCCGTCCACTACTGGACTATACTGATTACCGGTCAACCTTCCAGGCACTAGTCCTTCCACATCTAGATTTTGCAAACATCATCCTCCACGGGCTCCCTCAATCAACCTTAAATCCACTACGTCTGGCTATGAATACAGCTTCTAGAGTCCTCTCTGGGTCACCAAGGTCTGCTCATATAACGCCTATCATGAAAGACCTACACTGGCTACCACTACAAGCTAGACTCTCATACAAGTCACTAGTTTTGACCTTCAAAGCCATGAATATCTACCCACCAACACCAATCAGAAAACTAATCCATAACACCCCTGAAAATAGAAACAGAAGGACTACAACTATGAACACCTTAATAGTTCCCAAGATGATGACATCATGTACTAAAGCTACATCAAACAGAGCTTTTTCACTGTTCGCACCCAGGAATTGGAATAAACTTCCCCATGAAATCCGCGGCATCAAAAGTCTATTACAATTCCGCAAAGCCGTAAAGCATCACTTATTCACAATATACTACCCGGAAGTGTCCATGGACACTCACACAGCCAACAGGCCTCCCACTCACACCAAACACCCTAGCACTTTAATCCAACTAGAAAACGGTTAGTCCCCACGAAAATCCACCTTACTACTATAGACTCATGCTACCCATGAATACATGTTCAATTTCACTTGAGTTTAAATATGGTACATAATTAAAGCATATATATAGTATAATGTTGATTGTACATAGTTATCCCTGTTATTCCATGTTTTATATTCCCTTGTTCTCTGTAAACTCGATGTTACCTGTACACATTGCAGTATATTTCGTTCGATGTACACCGCGCTGATTTTAATAGCGCGGTATATAAGAGATGTTAAATAAATAAAATAAATAAAATAAATAACTCTCAAAGGCTTTCTTTGAAAGCTGGGGAGTGAATCTGCACGGGCTCCGTCAATGCCAATGTCACTCATATGTGAGGACTGACTTCCTGCTTGTTTCTGGAGAATATTTATTATTTATTTTTTCATGTGATTAATATTCATTCCACAGATCTATTTAATAGATTCATTGTATACTTAGTTTTTATGTATCATGCTTGTTTGTCTCTGCTTTCTTGTTATTTATTCTAATTATTCCTAGCTTCATTATTATGATTTTAATAGTTATTTTATGTTACTTTACTTGTAGTCTTCCCTGAAGGAGGCCTTGCCGAAACACGGCCATGTCGGGTTAGGCGTCAGGTATTCCTTGTGGCGTTACAGGCTTTTCCTGTTCTCTAATAAAATTGTTTTGGATTACTCACCCTGGACTAGTGTTTGTTACCCTTTGCGAGTTTTCCAGTGCTTCCTTCATTGGACTACCCATAATAAGCATTCATAAGATCTGCTAACATACATTTACTCTAATAACTATGCAATTTTGCTAGATTGGATACCTTAAATTGGGGAATTGGTGACCTAACAGATAGCACAGTTACTTACCTGTACAGGTGATCTCTGGGAACAGCAGGAATAAGTCTTCACATATGGGTATCGTCGGTACCCCCAGCGTCCAGTAAGAAAGCTTTTGGGAGCATCCCACAGCGCCTGCGCGCTGCCTTCCCGCCTTTCCCAACCACCTCTCTCCAGTTCGAGTTTTAAAGCTGAGACAAAGAGAGAGAGAGGAAAGGAAAGAAAGATAGAGAGATACAACTCCTAGGGGAGGTGGCTGGGTTGTGAAGACTTATTCCTGCTGTTCCCAGAGATCACCTGTTACAGGTAAGTAACTGTGCTATCTCCAGGAACAAGCAGGAATGAGTCTTCACATATGGGGACTCCCTAGCTGCAGATGCCAGGAGAGAACCCCAGGTTGTGTGTCCTTGAAAAGGACTCTACCTCCTCCCATGGATCTCTGGCATCCAACCAGGGTAGGTGGGTAGGAGTTGATTAGGAATGGAACAGGTGTTTGAGAACAGCCTGACCAAACAAGGCATCCCAGCGGGAGTCCTTGTCCAAGCAGTAATGGGCTGTGAAGGTATGAACCGAGGCCCAGGTGGCCGCTCGACAGATTTGGTCGATGGACACAGAATTTAGATGAGCCATTGAGGCTGCCATGGCTCTCACATTGTGAGCTGTGACATGGCCCTCCAGAGAAAGGTTTCTACTCTGGTAGGCGAAAGAAATACACTGAGCAATCCAGTTGGACAGTGTTCTCTTAGAGACTGGAAGTCCTAAATGAGAAGGATCAAAAGCAACAAAGAGTTGAGAAGACTTTCTATGTTGCTGTGTTCTTTGTAAGTAAAAAGCAAGAGCTCTCTTACAATCCAAGGTATGAAGATTCCTCTCTGCACTTGATGCATGAGGTCCTGGAAAAAAGACAGGTAAATATACCTCTTGGTTCAGATGAAAAGGCGAGACCACTTTAGGCATAAAGTGTGGATTGGTCCTGAGGACTACCTTATCATGATGGAACCTTGTATAAGGTGGATTAGCCATCAAAGCTTGCAACTCATTGATGCGGTGTGCTGAGGTGACTGCAATAAGAAAAATAACCTTCCAAGAAAGAAATTTCAAGGAGGTGGTGGCTAAAGGTTCAAAGGGTGGCTTCATGAGCTGGCCAAGAACCAGGTTTAAGTCCCATGCCACTGGAGGTGGTCTAATGGGAAGTTTAGTTAAAAGAAGGCCTCTCATGAATCTTGCTATAAGAGGATGAGAGGAAATAGGTTGTCCATTGAGAGGCTTGAGGGACGCTGCAATAGCACTCAAATGGACTCTTACTGAATTCGTTTTCAGACCTGCATGGGATAGATGCAGGAGATACTCTAGTAGAGAATTCAGAGGTATTGCAAGAGGGTTTAGACCCTTCTCTGAACACCAAATGGTAAATCTTTTCCATTTGAAAGCATAGGAACGTCTAGTAGAAGACTTTCTAGAGGCATGAATAACATCTCTGACTTGCTGAGAGAGATGAAAATCTTGAAGGTCTAAGCCCTCAGCAACCAAGCCCTGAAATGGAGCGACTGGGGGTTTGGGTGCCATAATGTTCCGTCTTCCTGGGATAGAAGGTCTGATGCAGAGCCCAAGTCCAGGGAGGGAGCTTGAGAGAGATGCAGAAGTAGGGGGTACCACACTTGGCGTGGCCAATGTGGTGCTATGAGGATCATGGTCCCTCAATCTCTCTGAAGCTTGAATAGTGTTTTGGGAATTAGGGGAATTGGTGGAAAGGCATAAAGGAAGTCTTGACCCCAGTGAAGGAGGAAGGCATCCTTGGCCTGAACTCCCTGACACAGAATTCTGGAACAGAACCGGGGAAGTTTGGCATTCCACGGACTTGCAAAGAGGTCTATGTCCGGGGTTCCCCAAATTCGAAAAATCCTGGCTACTTGGTCCATGTGGAGGGACCATTCGTGTGGAAGCAGAACTCGACTGAGTCTGTCCGCCCAAGAGTTTTGAACGCCTGGAAGATATACTGCCAGAAGATGGATGTGATGCTCTCTGGCGAAGGCCCACAGTCGCAAAGCTTCGTTGCAAAGTGACAGAGAGCCAGTGCCGCCCTGCTTGTTCACATAGAACATGGCTACTTGGTTGTCCATATGGATGAGGACTGTCCTGTAGCTGAGCAGGGTATGGAACACTCTGAGAGCTAAGAATATTGCTCTGAGTTCCAATAGATTGATATGCAGAGAAGTCTCCTGTGGAGACCAGATGCCCTGGGTGGAGAGATCTTGTAGATGAGCTCCCCAACCCTTTGGAGAAGCATCTGTTGTGAGAGTTGCTTGGGGTAGTGGTTGCTGAAAGGGGACCCCAGCAACAGGTTTTGAGAGACCACTGGAGAGACCACTGGAGAGACCAAAAGAGGCGACTGTGGTCATAGCACCGAAACTGTCCTTCTTGCACTACTGAATGAATTGCATGTCACTCACGACCGTGTTGAGGTTACCCTCTTTGTGTTGCTTGATTTGTCTGCAGCCTTCGACCTGATTGACCACCGTACCCTTCTGTCCCGGTTATGAGACATTGGCCTCCGCGTTGCTGTCTGGCATTGGTTTCGTTCCTTTCTTTCAACCCGTTCTTTTCTGTACATGTTAATGGGCAGTCCTCCTCTATCCTTCCTCTCACCTGTGGTGTTCCACAGGGTTCTGTTCTCTCCCCCTTGCTGTTTAATATTTTCCTCTCTCCACTACCCCTAATTATTCAGCAATATCCCGTTTCATCATACATCTATGCAGATGACATCATTCTTCTTTTCCATACTTCACCATTGTCTCCGGATATCTCCCAGCTCAATCTCTGCCTTGCCCACATTGCTTCCTGGCTGTCAGAGAATTTTCTCCATCTCAACCCCTCAAAGTCCTCAGCAATGTGGGTATCTTTGAGTGGGACATGCCCAACTCTTGCTCCCTCCATTGGAACAACTAGTATCCCCCTCACATCTTCTTTCCGTTATTTGGGTGTTCTTCTAGATCCTTCTCTTTCCTTTCACGAGCATATCTCTTTGATCTCCCGCCGCTCCTTTGCTGCCCTACGACAAATTAGGGCCGTTCGCACTGTACTGCCATCCAGTTCCTTGGTCACCCTCGTGCTTGCTCTAGTCATCAGCAGACTAGACTACTGTAATGTTTTTCTAGCCAATCTCCCAAATTATCAACTCCAAAGATTGCAACGCCTCCAAAACACAGCAGCACGTCTAGTCACATTTTCCAGTCGATTTGATTATATCACCCCCATCTTCCTCCGGTTACACTGGCTGCCCCTTCGTTATCGCTTCCATTATAAATTTTTGATTTTGATTCATCGGGCCATCCACACTTGCAACCCTCTTTACTTAGTAGACTGTATTTCTTTACATTCTCCCCATCGGCAACTTCACTCAATCCATGCTAACCGTTTATCCCTACCCTCACCTGCACAAGCCCATTTGGAACAGACCCGTCATTCAGCGTTTTTCTTCCTCGGACCTTTATTATGGAATATGTTACCAGCTCCCCTCCGGTTAGAACCATCATATCCTCAGTTTAAATTATTACTTAAGACTCATCTGTTTCAGAAAGCATTTGACCTTTCCCCTGAGGCCCCTCCCTGATTGTTCTGTCTTGGTCTTTGTCCTCACACTAAAAGGTATTTGGTCTGCTTTCAGAGGGTAGTTACAAAACAGTTACAATACAGTTGTTTTGGTCTTTGTCCTGTCATAAGCCGCTATTTGCCTTCCCCTTGTCTTTATAGTCTGTGTTGCCCAATTGGGCTGTATTTGTATTATGCTTTGGTAGTAGTTGAGATGTCTCTATGCTATCCTGTTTCCTCCTTTCCTGTTTATTACTGGCATTCCTTTTCTTGGTTTGCAGTGCTTAGCCTGTCTTTTTTATTGTACACCGCTTAATGTTCCCGCAATAGCGGTTTATCAAATGTTGAATAAAGATAAAGATAAAGACTGGAGTTTGCTATTTTGTCTGACAGGCAACCTGATGCCTGAGTCCATTGGGTGGACAAAGTCCATTGAGCTGCCCTCATGTGAAGGTGAGCATATGGAACCACATGCACGGTGGATGCCATGTGGCCTAATAGTTGTAACATCTCTCGAGCAGTTAAGTGGGACTTTAACTGAATCTGGGAGGCTAACTGCACTAGACGTAGGCAACGGGCCTGAGGAAGATAGGCCCTTGCAGTTGTGGTATCCAGCAAGGCCCCTATGAACTCCAGAGACTGAGTAGGGGTGAGATTGGATTTTGGGATGTTTATTACTAGTCCCAAATACTGAAGGATACGCATTGTGCAGGTTAGGCAAGTCTGGGCCTCTGACTGGGATGGGGCTCGAATGAGCCAGTCGTCCAGATATGGGAATACGAATATTCCTAGAGTGCGGAGAAATGCAGCTACTACTGCCATGCATTTCGTGAACACCCTTGGTGCAGAGGCCAGACCGAAAGGAAGCACCCTGTATTGGTAGTGCTTTCCTTGAAAAAGCAACCGAAGGAACCTTCTGTGTGTTGGATGGATGAGGACATGGGTGTACGCATCCTTGAGATCTAGAGAACAAAGCCAGTCCTGACTCTGAAGGAATGGAAGCAGAGCCCCTAGAGAAATCATTTTGAATTTCTCCTTGAATAGAAACTTGTTCAATTCTCTGAGATCTAATATGGGTCTGTAGCCCCCTGTTTTCTTTGGGATAAAAAAATAAGGGGAGTAGAACCCTGAGCCCTGTTGAAGAAGAGGTACTTCTTCTATTGCCCCTTGGGCAAGAAGGGTAGCAATCTCCTGACCTAGAAGGTTGAGGAGAGATATTGGAGAATTGAACTGTTTCACCATGGTGTGAGGAGGAAGGTTTAAGAAATGAAGCTTGTACCCTTCCTTTATGATGGAGAGGGTCCATTGCTCTGCTGTGATTTGTTTATGTTTATGTTTATTGTTTTTTGATAAAACCACCTTTCTCCAATAATCAAAGCGGTGTACAATTAAAATCAAGTTAAAAAAAAAAAAAGGCCAAAGCCATGGAAAAGGAAAAAGAAAGTTACAATTCCTTCATAAAAGATAGTGTAGACAGGAGAAACAAAAGAGGGATGGGGAAAGAAACAAGAAGGTAGGTGGAGGGGAAGGGGAGTGGAGGTTACACAAAAGGGGAGGGCACATCGAAAGCCAGGGAGAAAAAGTGGGTTTTCAGATTTTGCTTTAAGGTGGAATGGTGGGGTTCTAAACGGAGGGAAGAGGGAAGGGAATTCCAAAGGGCGGGACCAATAAAGAAGAAAGCAGAAGAACGGGTGGATTGAAGGTGAGCACGAGAAGGGGAAGGAAGGGCAATAGCCGTGGCTCTGCTTACACACTCAAAAGAGTCAAAGGCTGCACGGTTGGAGAATTTGGAACATCTTGGGCATGTTTGAGCAAAGTGAGAAATTCCTGACTTTTATCTTCTGAAATAAAAGGAGCTAAAGTCTGCAGATGATCTGTGACTTCTTTTAGAAACATTCCCATATAGAGACTATAGGAGTTGATTCTGGCAGCAAGCATATTGGCCTGTAAAATCCTTTGGCCAAAAGTATCTAGAGTCCTACATTCACGTCCTGGAGGGTTAGATGAGTGTCTCTTTGCACTCTTTATTTTCTCCATAGCAGACTCAACCACAATAGAGTGGTGAGGAAGCTGAGTCTTATGAAAACCAGGACAGGGAGGGACACGGTACATGGTGTCTAACCTACGAGAATGAGGAGAGGTGGTGAGAGGAGTCTCCCACATGCCCAACATGAGATCATAAAGAATCTCATGAATAGGTAAGGTAGCTGCTTCCTTAGGAGCCTTAGGATATTGCAAAATATCTAATTGCTTGGCTCTAGGCTCTGACTCAGAGGCCACTGTGATGGAGAGGCCTCTAGCCACTTCCCTAATGAAGTCTTGAAAAGACAAGTCCTCTGGAGGAGACATCCTTCGTTTTGGAGAAGCAGACTCCTGAGGAAGAAGTACCAGTGCATCGACAGAAGCCTCCGACTCATCAGAGTCTTCGGAGGAATCGAAGTATCGCCTGTCTGGATGCTCCTGTAAAGCCCGATACGCGTACCAAGTGGGATCGACATCGGGAGTAAGCGGTACCAGTTCAGTACCGATGGGCATCATAGGACAAGGTACCGTTGCAGTCGACACCAAAGCCGATGTCGATGCAATCGGTACCAGCACCGGAAACGATGCCAGTGCCGGGGTCGGTAACGGCAACGGAGATTGTTGTGGTACCGGAGGCGACGAAGCCTGCATAAACGCCGTAAGGGTGCGCTGCATGGACAGAATTTTCTGATCCATCGACGCCACCAAAGTCTGGATGTTGGTACCAGTGCAGGCCACCAGTACCCCAGAACACAGCAACAGATGATCGGTCGAGGCCAAGCCATCGATGTCAACCTGTGACCCCATAGACAATGCTTTGGAAGCCGGAACTTCCCGCCGGGGTAATTTTGCCGGAGCGGAATCCTCGAGGACATGCCCGGAGGCATCTCGATGCTTAGAGGGAGATTTGCCCTTCGAGGACCGGCTAGATTTATGTTTGGTTACCTGAGATCCATGGGAGGAAGAAGCAGCCCTGGAAGACGTCGATGCCACCGAGGCTGCATCAGAGGGAAACAGGGTACTGAGCTTGGCTGCTCGGTTCTGCCGACCTCTTTTAGACATCATGGTGCAGGACACACAATCCGTGATGGAATGGTCAGGACTCAAACATTTGAGACACCAATCATGGGTGTCGGTGACAAAAATAGTACCGCCACATTTTGTGCACTTTTTGAACCCGGAAGCGGGCTTCTCCATGAGGAGAAAATATTTAGGCCTAAGGCCCAAAATGAAAATGCACAGCTGAATAAAGAAAAGGGTTTTTTTTTTTTTTAAAGAAGAAAGAAAAGAAAAGACCGGCGGTACCGGTCTGACGTCGAAGGCAGACACGACACAGAAAAATAAAGAAAAAAATAAAGAACTTCTTCTGCGGTGACAGGAACACAACCTGCTGGCTCCGCGGAAAAGAAGAACTGGAGAGAGGCGGTTGGGAAAGGCGGGAAGGCAGCGCGCAGGCGCTGTGGGATGCTCCCAAAAGCTTTCTTACTGGACGCTGGGGAGCGTTCCCGCGCAGGCTCCGTCGGTACCGACGATACCCATATGTGAAGACTCATTCCTGCTTGTTCCTGGAGATCATATGATGAATCAATGAACATATTAGACATGCTTATTTTGGTGACAAAGAACAATCAGATTTGTTGTATACTTTTCAAAATGGAAAAACAAAACTCTATTGGACATACCTCTTGTATAACAGAAATATCCATTGCTGAATGCACCAATCTTCTGTACATTGGATGCTTGTTGTCTTTCCCTTTTTTGTTCAGTTCAATGCCCTGAAACAATGATTGGACAAGATAAACTGGAATGCCTGACATTAAGCATTAAGAAGAAATATAGGGCCCGATATTCATTTGCAAAAGCTGTTGCTGCCAAACTTTAACTCCAGATATTTACTCCAGGACCATATCCGGGCACTGGCACTGAAAATCTGAGGTTGCCGCATAGTCACAGAAGCTAACTGTGCAGCAGCGATATTTAGCCATTGCCTGGCTAGCTCCGTGGCTAAAGTTAGGATAGCTTTTGCTGCACCTAACTTTCACCGCTGAGAGATAACCGGGCAGTGGCTGAATATCACTGCTGCATGGCTATCTCCAGTTACTGTCGCCTCCAGAGCACCCCTGACACGCCCCAGTGCTAAACAGCATTGGGGCGTATAGTGGCATTACTCGGGGATATTCAGCAGCACTAACCATTTTAGTGCCACCAAATATCCTGCTTAGGAGCACTTACACAGTTTACAGCTCTGTAAACCATGTAAATGCCTTTGAATATCAGGCCCATAATTTTTAGTTTTAAAGATCTTAGTCAAATTGCTTACATCACTATTAAATTAAGTTTACATTTTTGATAAATGGGAAAAGTTTTTGTAAAATCACTTTCTAAACCTGAATGCTCAAATGGTTAAATAAATGACTTTGTTTTGAAGAGAGACATTTTCTACAAAGCAGAATAGAATAGGATAACACTTTTATGAAAATCTGAAAGGGGGGGGGAGAGAATGTTTATAAAAGGACAAATATGTTCACTTTTATTCTTGCTATGTGCCATCTAGTCAATGTAGACTCCTGGCTATTTAAAAACACACCTGCCTTTTTTTTTAGCTGATATTTATACTACACTAAGGGTAATATTCAAAAGCATTTCCGTGGATAAACCAGTACTTTACCCATGAAAATGGGTATTCATAAAATTGCACAATCAATATGTGAGTAAACTTATGCACATGCAGTCTTGTATGCAGGTTTACATTTGCCTAGACTGAACAGAGATATTCCCAGGGGCATGGTTGGGAAGGGATTTGCATTTATGCATTTACTTCTGAAAATCCAGCCATGTGTGCCTACATTAACCCTGAAAATCTGTGCGTGCTGAAGATATAAATTTAAATGCAGTTTTCCTGGAGGTAAATTTCAAAGTGTGCTTAATTAACCCTTTAAATATTTGGCAAAGCCCACAGAGAGAAAAAAGTAAGCACACACTTACAAAATTATCCCATAAGCGAAACTCATGACCCAAAAATGGTAAGGAGATAAGCCCAAAAATGACCCAAAAATGGTAAGAGAGGCAGGGCCGGCGCAAGGAAATGAGGCACCCTAGGGAAAACCTCATCCCTTGCACCCCCCCTCCAGCGCCCACTGCCACTGCTGTCGCCCCATAGTGCTTACCTTTAAACATCAGCACCATGGGACTGTCTATTTTCGCTCCCTCTCTGATGCTCGATGCAGACTTCATGTCTGCAGGTAAGTGGCATGGAGCTCTTTCTGCCTATTGCCACTTTTGTTTGTCCTGAGAGGAGTGACAGCAGCAGCAGCAGTGGGTGCCGCTGCTCCCCCCCCCCCCCCCGAATGGCCGGCATTCTAGGTGACCGCTTTGCTCATCTAATGGTAGCATCGGCCCTGTAGAAAGAGCAATTTTCAAAGGGTATTTCCATGGGTAAAACACTACTTTAGTCGCCAAAATGGCCCATTACAAAATTGGCCAACATGTAGACAAACTTACACACATACAGCCTGTAAATGCCTTATAGTGATCTGCTGCTTGAAGTACTTTTTATCTGCAGTTTGTGCCAAGAATCAAAGCAAAAAACATACATATGGGTACATTTTGCTTTGATTATTGCTCTTGGAAAAAAAGTGCTCCCAGAAATTTGCACCTGCTTTTTCTGCAAGTATCTTTTTTGGCAAAAAAGCGTAGTTACTCACCTGTAACAGGTGTTCTCCAGGAACAGCAGGAATCAGTCCTCACATATGGGTGACATCAACGTCGACAGAGCCCCCATGCGGAGGAAATCCCCAGCTTTCGAAGAAAGTCTTTGGGACTGCATCACGCATGCACGGTCCCCTTCCCGCCCAAGGGTGCTATCTTGCTCAGTCAAATGACAGCTAAAAAGACGGCAAAATGAACAAAATACAATAAGAGGACTGCAACTCCAGGGGAGGAGGGAGGGTCGTGAGGACTGATTCCTGCTGTCCCTGGAGAACACCTGTTACAGGTGAGTAACTATGCTTTCTCCAGGAACAAGCAGGAAGTCAGTCCTCACATATGGGACTCCCTAGTTACAGGTTACCGAGAACCCATAACTGAAAAACAGGCTCCCTCTAGAAGAGCCGCAGCAGCCATGATAGGAGTTCATCCGAGAACATAACACTCCGGTAGCCTGACACCAAAGGGTTGGAGGGTAGGAGTTGCCTAAACCTTGAACAGATTACGGAGTACAGCTTGCCCGAAAGCACTGTCCTGTTGGGACTCCCTATCCAAGCAGTAATGGGTTGCAAAAGTCTCGCTTGAAGACCAGGTTGCGGCCCTGCAGATGTCTGCCAGCGGAACAGAGCGGAAGTGAGCCACTGATGCGGCCTTAGCCCTGGCCCGGTGGGCCGTGACTCAACCCTGCAATGGGAGATCGGCCACCCTGTATGCCCAGGCGATGCAATCCGCCACCCAGGTTGATAACGTACGCTTGGAGACAGACGGGGTCATAAGAGACGAAGAGCTGAGGAGCTCTTCGATGTCCCCGCATACGCTCCAAGTAGAAGGCCAGCACCCTCTTACAGTCCAGGATATGCAAAACTGCTTCTCCCCGACTGGCATGGGGCCTGGGAAAGAAGGTCGAAAGCACCACCTTCTGGTTGAGGTGGAAAGAGGAGACCACTTTCGGCAAGAACTTAGCGTGCGTGCGAAGTACCACCCTGTTCCTATAGAACCGTGTGAACGGTCTATCAGACACCAGAGCTTGCAGCTCACTCACTCGTCTAGCCGATGTGAGTGCCACCAAGAAAAGCGTCTTCCAAGAAAGGAAGCGCAGATGGAAAGTAGCCATCGGCTCAAAAGGTGGGCAAGTAAGCTGCTGCAAGAACACATTTAGATCCCATTTGGTCGCCGGGGGGCGAACCGGGGGTTTCAGCAGAAGCAGACCTCTCAGGAACCTGGACACCAAGGGTTGTATAGAGAGAGGTTGCCCTTCCACTGGAGAGTGGTGTGTTGATAAAGCACTAAGGTGAACTCGGACCGAGTTTGACCTGATGCCTAAATCGGAAAGGTGAAGCAGGTTCTGCAGCACCACCGTCACCTGGCAGGAGAATGGATTCTCACTCTGCTGAGCACACCATACCCTCAAACCTACGCCACTTAAATGCGTAGGTTTTCCTAGTTGATTGCCTTCTAGAGGCTAGCAGCACATCCTCTATCTTTTTGGGGAAGAGAAGTGGTGCAAGGACTGCCCTTTCAGCAGCCATGCCATCAGGTTGAGGGACCTGAGGTTGGGATGCAGAAGTAAGCCCCCATCCTGCGACAGGAGATTGGGTGAAAATCCCAGAGGAATTGGAGTCTCCTCCGCCAGCTGCAGGAGGAGTGGAAACCAAGGCTGTCTCGGCCACCTGGGGGTTACCAGGTGGACCGAGGCCTTGTCCTGAAGGATCTTGAATAAGGTCCGAGCTACCAGTGGAATGGGAGGAAACGCATATAGGAGGCCCACAGACCACGATATTAGGAAAGCATCTGCAGCCACCCTGTGTGGGTGCGGCTGTCTGGAACAGAAGCGAGGCAACTGGTGATTTTGAGGGCTCGCAAACAAATCTATGGATGGTCGCCCCCAACACTGGAAGAGTTGTTGGGCTACGCTGTGATCAAGTTGCCACTCGTGCGGCTGGAGAATTCTGCTTAGCTTGTCTGCTAGGAAGTTCTCCTGACTTGGTAAGTAAACCGCCTTGAGGAACATACGCTGACTGACTGCGAAGGAGCATAGGTCCAGGGTTTCCTGACAGGATGCGAGAGCCTGTGCCCCCCTATTTGTTCACACAGAACATCGCTACTTGGTTGTCTGTCTGAATCAAGACAGATTGATGAGCCAGGATTTGTCAGAAGGTCCGAAGAGCTAGGCGGATCTCTGGAAGCTCTAGGAGATTGATTTGTTGTGTACTCTCCCATGGAGACCACACACCTTGGGTGCAGATCTGCTGGCAATGAGCACCCCATTCCAGCAGGGATGCATCCGTAGTCAGCACCCTTGAGTGCGTGGGAGGCTGAAAAGGCACTCCCTTCAGAAGGTTGTGAGGTTGAAGCCACCATTTCAAAGAATGTATTAGGCAATGGGACACCTTCATGTTGTCTCTGAGTCTGCCTGTGGCTTGTGTCCACTAGTCCCTGAGGCACCACTGAACTGTTCTCATGTGGAGTCGAGCATTTGGTGTCACATGCACTGTGGAGGTCATGTGACCAAGAAGGCGCAGAAAGTGTATTGCTGATATGCGGGATCTGCGACTCACTTGCTGCACTAGGGCTACCAGTCTTTGAGCCCTTTCCTGTGGTAGATAAGCCCTTGCCTGAAGGGTATCTAACCTTGCCCCTATGAACTCCAGTCCTTGAGAGGGAACCAGAGTGGACTTTGTGTAGCTGATCACAAAGCCCAGGTGCTGAAGCAACTGGATGGTGCGGGACGTGGCCTGTTGGGCTTCTAGAGCTGACTGGGCTCTGATGAGCCAGTCGTCCAAGTAGGGGAATACAAAGACCCCTTGAGTCCTTAGAAAGACCACCACCACTACAAGGCACTTTGTGAATACCCTGGGTGCCGAGGCTAGGCCAGAGGGCAGCACTTTGTACTGAAAATAGTTTCCTCCCACTACAAATCTTAGATATTGTCTGTGGTCTGGATGAATCAAGATGTGCGTGTACGCATCTTTGAGATCTAAGGAGCACAGCCAGTCTCCCTGGCGGAGGCAAGGCAGCAATATTCCAAGGGAAAGCATCTTGAACTTTTTCCTCACCAGGAACTTGTTTAGGTTTCACAGGTCGAGGATAGGTCTTAGGCCTCCAGTTCTCTTTGGTATCAGAAAGTGGTGGTAGGTGGTGAGGCACCAGTTCTACCGCCTGATCCTCGAGAAGACCTGTTAACTCCTGCAAGAGGAAGTCCCTGTGAAGAGGGGGTCTGAGAAGCTCCCCTGGAAAGTAAGAGGGAGGCACCTGGGTGAGATGTAACCTATAGCCCATTTGGACTTTCTGAAGAACCCAGGTGTCTGTAATAATAGCTGGCCACCTGTGGGCATACAGGGTCAGCCTTCCTCCTGTGCAGGGCCTTGCGTCCTTCGGGAGAGAGACTATGCACTAGGAGTCAAAAGCCCCCTCCAGGCTGGACCGGAGCCGGTGCCTGGGGCTTGGGGGCCTTTTGCTTACGCGGGCCCTGCCCCCGGCCCTTGGCCTGCTGCCCCTGCTGTGGAGCTGGGGAGGCCTGATATGTGTGGTAGTTTCGATAAGCTGATCCTTTCCTCGGGAAAAAGGGCTTCTTACCCGAGCCCTTCTTTTCAGAAGGGGCAGAAGTCTTCTTCTCGAGTCTTGTCTGGGTCAGGTACTCAGACTCGATCTCGGCAGCCTTCTCCATCATGGGCTTGCCAAAGAGGCTTTCACCTCGGCAAGGGACATCGACCAACTTGTCCTGAACCCATGGCTCCAGGTCTGATGACTGTAGCCATGCCTGGCATCGTGCACCGATGCCGGCTCCCGCTACCCGGGCCGAAGCCTCGAAGCCATCATAGGCTGCTCAAGTCATGAATGTCGAGCACTCTCGGATCCCCATGGACAAAACCTGGAAGAGCTGCAAAGGTCCCTCGGAAAGCCCAACAGAGAACCCGGCAATCTCCTTTGCCAGGTCTCGCAGGTACATGCCCATGTACAGCTGGTACGTCTGGATTCGGCATGCCAGCATCGACCCCTGGTAGCACTTTCTGCCGAGAGCACCCATGTTACGGGCCTCCCAGCCAGGAGGCACCGAGGAGTGCGCCTTCTGGCTCTTGAGCCGGTGCATGGCCGATTCCACAACCATGGAGTTGTGCAGCAGCTGTGCTTTTTGTAACCCAGGGCTCTTGCGAGCTCGATAGATTGAATCGATTTGCCTGCTGAGCACCGGCATCGAGGACGGTGTCTTCCAAATGCAGAGCATCAGCCGTTCTAGAATGGGGGGCACTGGTACAGTAAGGGCTTCCTTTGGAGGAAAGTCATCCTGGAGGACCTCGAGCTCCTCAGCTCGAGGTTCCTCCTCGGGATCCACCGGGAATGACAAAGCCTTTGCCATGTCCCGGACGAAGTCCAAAAACCGGTTGTCCTCCGGGGGCGACCGTCTCTGAGGTTCAGATCCCAGGGAGTCTGACGGGACTACTTAGTATGGTGATCGGCTCCGGCTTCGAAGACTTCGGTCTCGACTGCCCCAACACCGAGGGAATCGGTGTCGACGACCTCTGTCCCGAACAGCAGGTCGAGGGGGACCTCAGCCAAGGATCGACTCGAGACCTTATCAGCTCGGACTCTGGGGTCGACTTGGATGTCGAAGTCTCGGTGGTTGGGCAGACGGACGTGTATGAAGGCAAACACGCTGCGCTCCAAGGCCGCCAACCTGAGACCAAGCTCAGGAGGCTCAGCAGCCCCCGGCTCGGGTCCCGAAGCTGTCGGGCACAACGCCGGCTCTCCCGGGGGAGAGTCAACAACAAGGACTGTGCTTACCTTCCTCGGTGTCTCCGGGTCCTTTCGAGGGAGTTTGGCAGGCCTCTCCGACTCAGAGGATCCGGGGCGGTGAGCCGGGCTCCGTGACTGAACCCGCGAAGGACCAGGCCGTTCGGCACTCTCAGACAACACTGCCGTCACGGATTTTTTCTTCCTCCAGTGTTCCCGCTAGGCAGATCCCCTTTCAGAGGACACCCAACGCTGCTCAGGATCAGACAGCTCCCGAGAGGTCGAGGCCTCTGACGAGGTCCGGGCCCGGGCGGTTGTGGACTCAGGGAAAATCCTGTCATGTTGCTGCTGCCTGCTCCTCAAGGACTTCGAAGACATCCTTTTGCACGGGCCACAGACCACGGGGCCATTGTCGGGCCCGAGGCATTTGAGGCAGCAGTCGTGTATGTCAGTGAGAGACATTAGCTTCGTGCACCGATCACACTTTTTAAACCTGCTGGCAGCAATCGGGGGAAAAAGGGCCACTGCTGCCAGCTAAAAGAAAAAAGCGCGCGAACGCTAGTCACTAAGGACAAAAAAATACAAAAAATCAGCCGGGCTCGATACCGAGCCGAAGGCAGGAAGGGGAACCGGCGTCGAACCGGCTAGCAGGAAAAGAATTTTCCAACTTTTTATCAACTTTTTCCGAGGGAAACTAGGACGACGTCCGTTGGGCTCCGTGGAAAAAAGGAGAATGAGCAAGATGGCACCCTTGGGCGGGAAGTGGACCACGCATGCGTGATGCAGTCCCAAAGGCTTTCTTCGAAAGCTGGGGATTTGCTCCGCAAGGGGGCTCCGTCGATGTCACCCATATGTGAGGACTGACTTCCTGCTTGTTCCTGGAGAACTATGCTTCTTATTACCTCCCCTGAACAGCCAGAGGAATGCTTATGGGTACTTGTGAAATTTTACCTACGTGAGTAGGTGGATAATTCCCTCACCACACCTCAAAAAATAATCTTTTTCCTACCCACTTTTAAGGGTAGAATTTCCTTATGGTACACCTACATTTTTAAGCATAAGTCCCAAGATGTATAAACTTTTTATAACACCACACATCAAGCACAGATTAAAAGTGATATATTTCCAAAAGGCTCTCAAGGACTCCAGCATATCTTCTCATTACATCACAAGGACTGGAACATCAAAGAACAACAGAAATATTGCCCATCATATTGGATGTCACAGGCCCGATTAAGAAGAATTTCCTATAATGCTTTGACAGACTGACTATACATGTAACATTCTTTGAACTCCTGAAGGAAGCTCTCTTTGGTATGATGCAAGTACTACGGCGTTAGCAATAAATTTGAGAGACTGAGATCATATGCCACATACCCTGGGTTAGGAGTGAGGTTCACTGCTGTCATGGTATGTGCAAAATTAACCTATTTGAAGAAACTGCTCTTGAAAAGAACCTATCCATTTCAATGGTGGTGCCTGCATCAGGGGAGTCATACAGAACCAATCTCTCCAGCGAGCTTCATATGAAATTCTTATTGGATGGTCTAGAATTTGACAGCTGAGATTTAATGCTAAAATATGTAGGGTCATGCATTTGGGCTGCAACAATTCAAGGGAGCAGTACAGTATAGGGGTGACGTACTTCTGTCCACGAAAGAAGAACAGGACCTAGACGTGATTGTGTCTGACGATCTCAAAGCAGCTAAACATGTAGAAAAGGCGACAGAGAAATCTAGAAGGATGATTGGATGCATAGGGAGAGGAATGACCAGCAGAAGAAGAGAGGCGACAGTGCCTCTGGATAAGTCTTTGGTGCAACCTCATATGGAGTATTGTGTGCAATTCTTGAGACCGCACCTTCAAAAGAATATAAACAGGTTGGAGTCAGTGCAGAGGGTGACAACTAAAATGGTTAACCTCTCTGGCATAAATGCACAGTATGAGAGCCTCTTTCAATTGAAAGCAAGCTCTGCTATGAGGGGACACAGGATGAGGGTGAATGGAGATAGACTCAGGAGTAAAATGCGTAACTATTTCTTTACGGAAAGAGATGAGTGTAATAGTCTCCCAGTGGAGGTGGTAGAAATGAGGACAGTATCTAAATTCAAAAAAGCATGGGACAAACACAGAGGCTCTCTAAAGAAAAAAAGGGGACTCTTGTAATGGGTGATATGGAAGGGCGGATTAGATAGGCCATGTGGTCTTTTTCTGCCGCCATGTTTCTATTGAATTAATGTTTATGTACAAAGGCTAGGATCTTCCAGTCTGGCAGCATGGTGAGACATATGCGAGCAGAGCTCCTCAACCCTCCCTGGTGTCTCTGGTAACTTTTGGAAGACGGGTGAAGAGCATGCCTAAGTAGAAAAGACAAAAGGTGCCATACTGATAAAAGATTTGTGTGTCAACAAGCAGCCAAATGGAAACAGCGGCTCTGCCATGCTGAAGTCCAGAATGGACAGCGATGGAGATGAGGACTGTGAGATAGCTGAGGCAGGGTTAGGGCTTCTGTTAAAAGAAATCTAGTCCTCTAAGACTGAAACTGTGAACCCTGTGCTGGGTAGATTCAAAGAAAAATTTGCTTCTCTGGTGAAAAGGATGGCAGACGTTGAAATTCAGGACAGTGCACTGATCAAGCAAATGATGAAATTAGACTTTTACCTGCTAATTTTCTTTCCTGCGAGGTGTAAAAACGAAGTCCTTTATTAGTGAGAGAATCCAAACATGGCCATATTAAGGCACGCTGTAATCTATAATTTGTAAGCAGATCGGACCAACAGGCGATTTGTCAGATATACTTGAAGGTCTGTAAACGCCAGGGGTTTTCTAGCGTTTACTACACAAAGCCTTTACTGAATATACAGTTCCCCCTGAAGGCAGTAGCATGCCGAAACACAGCCATGTCAGGGTGCTCTCTCTAATAAAGGACTTCATTTTTACACCTTGCTCCCTTTTGTCTGTTGTGTGCCTTTGCAAGTGTGTGCGCTCCTCTGTGGACCTGTTGTTTATTCCAGTACAGTCAAGACGTGGGCTATGCTGCTATTTGCCTGCTTTAAGACTATAAAGGCCTACTTAAATCTGACAAATTTATGAGCCGATGCAGAAAGACCAACACGCTCTTTGTGTGAAGATAACGCAACTTATAAGCACAAGTTCCAAGAGGCCAAATGCAGAAAAGAGACTGAAGTGCACGTAAACAGCAAAGGAAAAATAAGCGCACATAGTAATGGCAAGCATATTTAAATTATAGGCAAATGAGCTGCACGTATTAAAAGGGCATGCTGTGTTATGGAGTGGGGGGAATCTGGGCCACCAGGGATTTGGTTTCTATCAGGGGCACCAGCCCCCCGACAATATTTTGATGACATTGGGGGCTTTCACCGATGCTTGGATTGTCTGAGGGGAAGTGTGATACTTCACCTCAGATGATCCAGGCATCAGGGAAAGTCCCCCATGCCATGAAAATACTGTCAGGGTGCATATGCAAATTAGCCACGCAGTACCCCTGTTTCTGTGAGAGTATGCCAAACTTGCGTCAACTTCTGTGTGCATGTGTTTGGCTTGGCTCTCCCAGTTTAATGTTACCATTTGAGCCACAGTTTAACGCATGACTAATTTGCATATGCGCCCCTTTCTGCATGCCGGTGCTATCAGTGTCCTGCATAGAGGTGTACAGAGTTAATAACACGGGACTTCAGAGTTGGCTTTCTGCAACGGCCCGTTGGCTTTTAGTTAGAAAGTTAAAATCCAGGATCACCAGGGTATCATTCTCCGAAATCCTTCCTGTTCCACGTCCAAGACCCAAGAGGCAATAGTTCCAGAGTCTCAATGAGCAGAGGGCTTCAGATTTGTCAGGAATTGGGCAACATTCTAGAAAGACGGTGTCTTTCTGGAAAGATGGGCTCCATCTTAACTAGGGTGGGACGTAGCTGCTGGACTAACCTTTAAAAAGAGATAGAGCGTCTTTTAAACTAGAAATTGGGGGAAAGTCGACAGCTGCACAGAAGTATATGGTTCAAAATGATGTACCTAAAGGATATTACCAAAATAGAGGTTAGGGGGCATCCAGATAGAGAGGTTGCAATAGAGGTAAAAGTAGTCCAGGTATCCTTAAATAACGAGCAGACAGAATTGAAAGATTCCAAATGATCCCTGTCAACTGATAAGTAGGTCGTCAATATGAACAAATAAAAAACATACTTTAAAATGCCTATATACAAATGCTAGGAGTCTAAAAAATAAGATGTGAGAGCATTGAATGAAGAGGTAGATATAATTGGTATTTTAGAGACCTAGTAGGAGGAGGATAACCACCAATGGGACACTGTGAAATCAGGGTACAAGGTATATTGCAATGATAGGGTAGATCAAGTTACTGGAAAGGTGGCGCTATATATTAAAGAGGGCATTAACTCAAACAGGATAAAGGTTTTGCAGGAAACAAAGTATTTTAAACGCATTATGGACAGAAATTCAATGTGAAGAGGAAGGGCGTACTACCATTTGCATAACCAAAATGAACAGACAAATGATGAAATGCTAACCGAAATTAAAGAAGATAACAAAATTGGCAACATAGTAATAAATGGGCAATTTCAATTACCTCAGTATTGACTAAGTAAATATCACATCAGGACATGCTAGGGAGATAAAAGTTCCTAGATGAAAAATGACCACTTCATGAAGAAGCTGATTTAGGAAGCAACATAATGGAGAGCTATTTTGGACCTAATCCTTAATGGAACACAGAATCTGGTATGAGAGGTTATGGCGTTGGCACCACTTGACAATAGTGATCACAACATAACATTTGATTTAATCAATGGAGGAAGAACAGAAAGGTATTCTATTGTGCTAGCATTAACTTTCAAAAGTGAAACTATGACAAAATAAGGAATATGATTAAAAATAACCTAAAAGGAACAGCTGAAAAAGTTAAGATTATATCAGGCCTGGACATTGTTTAAAAATTCCATCTTGGAAGTTCAGACAGTTGTATTCCTACATTTTAAAAAAGGTAGAAGGAAAGCCAAAAGACTGCTGACATGGTTTGAAAGTGAGGTGAGAGGCCATTATAGCCAAAAAAAAAAGATCTTTCAAAAAAAGGAAAAAGAATGCAAATAAAGACTACAAGAAGCAGCATACGCACTGGCAAGTTAGACTCAAACCATTTCATAAGGCAGGCAAAGAGAATTTGAAAAGAAGATTGCAATGGAAGCAAAAACTTATAATAAAAATGTTTTCATGTACGTTCAAAGCAAAAACACTGTGAGGGAGTCAGTTGAACCCTTAAATGATAGGGGAGTAAAAGGGACACTAAGAGAGAACAAAGCCATAGCAGAGAGACAAAGGAGGTCATTTAAAAACCTTAGTCTTGATTTGGACATCTGCAGATGTGCATGTGGATGTCCAAATCATGGAGACATCCACAGAGCCATTTTACAAATGGCTTTTAAAAGAAGTCTTTGGCGTGGGGACGTCCAAGTATGCAAGGAATGTGGAGGAGGCATATCTGGGGAGGTGCAATGCATTTAGATGTCCCCGCTCGATTTCAGAAACATCGGGGACGTTTCTGACCCTGATCAAGTTTACGATTATGGTTAACTTTGATATACCGTAAATATAAGTACAAACTATGTGGTTTACAATACAATAAAAGGAAACTTGAGAAAAGAACTCCATTTTCTTAAAAACAGGAAAGAACAGCAAAGAACATGAGGTGGCAAAGAAGGAAAGACTGGGTTGGAAGGCAGTGCTGGCAATTCTGCCATGCTAGGGTTGATGTGGCATTCACAACACTAGTACTCAAAAGATGCCAAATATGCACATAGATGAGACAGGAGAGCCTCTTATTGTGTTCAGATGTATGGAAACACAGCAAAACAACAGCCCTTATATGCTAAACTTCACTTCTCAAGAGCCAAGTCAGAAGTGAGAGGGGAGCCAAACTGTCTAGCAGGACCAGCCCCTGCTTCAAGAGTCCCCATGCCAATGGAAGGCAAGGTGGGCACCCTGCTAGAGGCACAGCAGATCCGCATACCACAGCCACCTCAGCCAGGCCAGTGTCACCAGTATTTTATTTATTTATTTACATTTTCTTATATACCGCGCTATTCTGCATCAGTGCGGTTTACATTGAACAAACTGAAATTACATTGAACAGGGCATTATAACTTGGAGATAACTATTTTACAAGGAACATGGGCTATGGAGGGTTCAGTGGCTTGCCCAAGACCACAAGGAGCACCTGTGGGACTAGAAACCCCAGTCCTTCCGGCCCAAGGTTGCTGTCCTCTAGTGGGATTTGAACCCCTGACCTTCCAGCCTGAAGTACCTTCCCCCAACCACTAGGCCACTCCTCCACTCCATTGAACCCAGATGGCATTCCACACAACGAAGTACTCACCCACGAGAGACCATGGAGAAAGCACGTACATCAGAATATGCCTTGGCCAATGTTGAACTCGGACAACCATGGCCTCGGAGCCCACTTCATTGAAGTGGCCAAAAAACCTATGCAACTTGGCAATGGCCAAAGTCACCATCAAATCCAACTTTGAGTGACCCCATCAGCCCAGAATCACTTGGAATATCAGTCTGCTGAATCCTCACTCCCCGGGTTTGGGGAGTGACAAGTGAGATAGCTGGCTTCCACACTGACCACTTATGCAATATGATGCACAGAGAGGACCAGGAGATTCCGCTCCACCCAAGGGAGCAGGAGGGTCATTTTCCCGGGGAGGGAAAATGACCCTCCTCCAGTTGACATAGGCCATCGCCGTGGCGCTACCTGAAAAGATCCACACTGCATGTCTCGGATTATGTTCCAGTGATGCAGGGGAGCCTAGTGAATGGCCCTCGTCACCCGCTGATCTATAGGCCAAGCCGCCAACCGCTTGCTCCAATAACACTAGACAGTCTGCCATTGGCAATGAGCTCCTGAGCCGAACAGGTTGGCATCCTTCAGAAGAAGCCACTGCATAATATCCAGAGGAAGGTCCTTCAATAGATGAGCAGCCTTCTCCCACCTTTTTAGGCTGGCCTACCAACAGGGAAGAGGGAACCTAATGGCAAAGTTCTGAGAAGAAGGTGCAGCATTGACATCAAGCAAAGCACACATTTTAATGGTAGGACTGCTGCAACCAAAGGATGGTAGAAATTAGTAGGCATGGCAAATCCAGAATTCACATATTTTTTTTCTTGCAGAGATTTTCTTGAAGAAACGAATCATTGGGTGAATCCGGTTGGATGCGGATGCAGCAGTATCAGTGGAACGGGCTACTTCATAGCGTGAAGGCAGCGCACAGACTGCAGCAACATTTATATGGCTTAAAATGTGGATGCAGATAATCGGTGATTTTTTTGTTTGGAAAAGAGTAGTTACTCACCTGTAACAGGTGTTCTCCAGGAGCAGCAGGAATCAGTCCTCACATATGGGTGACGTCGGCGCCGATGGAGCCCCCGTGCGGAGCATTTCCCCAGCTTTCAAAGAAAGCCTTTGGGAATTGCAGCGCGCATGCGTGGTCCCCTTCCCACCCAAGGGTGCCATCTTGCTCAGTATGATGACATAGCTAAAAGACAGCAAAAAAATAAGCAAAAATAAATCATATGACTGCAACTCCAAGGGGAGGAGAGAGGGTTGTGAGGACTGATTCCTGCTGCTCCTGGAGAACACCTGTTACAGGTGAGTAACTACTCTTTCTCCAGGACCAAGCAGGAAGTCAGTCCTCACATATGGGACTCCCCAGCTTAAGGCTACCAGAGACCTCAAGCCGAAAAAATGAGCTCCCTCTAGCTCGTCACTACGTAAGGAAGGAATCTTCTCTGAGAACGCCCCCGACCGGTAGCCCAACACCAGGGCCGGAGGGTAGGAGTTGCCTAAACCCCAAAGAGATTATGGAGTACTGCCTGTCCGAAAGCACTGTCTCTGCGGGACTCCCTCTCAAGGCAGTAATGGGCCGCAAAAGTCTGGCTTGAAGACCAAGTAGCGGCCCGGCAGATGTCTGCCAACGGAACAGAGCGGAGATGAGCCACTGACGCAGCCTTCGCCCTGACACGATGAGCCGTGACTCGACCATCCAACGAGAGGCCGGCTGCCCCATAAGCCCAGGCGATACAGTCAGTGACCCATATGGACAAAGTACGCTTGGAAACAGGTAACCCCAATTTATTGGGGTCAAAAGAAACGAAGAGCTGAACAGCCCTTCGATGCTCCCACGTACGGTCAAGGTAGAAGGACAACGCCCTCCTACAGTCCAGGGTATGCAGGACCATCTCAGCCCGGTTGGCATGCGGCCTGGGAAAGAAGGTCGGAAGAACCACCGCCTGATTGAGGTGAAAAGGGGAGACAACCTTAGGAAGAAACTTCGGGTGAGTCCGTAAGACTACCCTATTCCTGTAGAACCTAGTGTAAGGGGGATCAGACACTAGTGCCTGAAGTTCACTTACTCGCCTAGCAGAGGTAAGAGCTACCAGAAACAAGGTTTTCCAGGAGAGAAAATGGAGAGAGCAGGTAGCCATAGGTTCAAATGGCGGACAAGTAATCCGCTATAAGACCACATTGAGATCCCACTCAGGGGCTGGTGGACGCAAAGGGGGCTTAAGCAGGAGGAGGCCTCTGAGAAAACGAGCCACCAAAGGGTGGTTGGAAAGAGGCCTCCCGTCCACCGGCGAGTGGTGCGCTGAGAGAGCACTGAGGTGAACCCTGACAGAGTTGGACTAAAGGCCTAGAATGGAGAGGTAAAGCAAATATTGCAATACTACCGCTACCAAGCACGAGAAGGGATTCTCGCTGTGCTGAGCACACCATGCGGAGAATCTACGCCACTTAAGAGCGTAGGATTTCCTGGTGGTTTGCCGCCTAGAGGCTAAGACTACGTCTTCCACCTCTCTAGGCAGTAGTAGGGGAGCCAGGACTACCCTTTCAGCAGCCAGGCCATCAGATGAAGGGACTGGAGGTTGGGGTGCAAGAGAGACCCCCTGGTCCTGAGACAGGAGATCGTGTTGAATCCCCAGAGGAAGAGGAGTGTCCACCGCCAGTTGCAGCAGGAGTGGGAACCACGGCTGCCTCGGCCACCTGGGGGCTATCAGAATCATTGAGGCCCCGTACTTGAGGACCTTGAACAGTGTTCGGGACACTAGTGGCGTGGGAAGAAACGCATACAGTAGGCCTTGGAACCACGGAATCAGAAAGGCATCCGCTGCTACTCTGAGAGGATGCGGTTGTCTGGAACAGAAAGCATAGTTACTCACCTGTAACAGGTGTTCTCCAGGAGCAGCAGGAATCAGTCCTCACATATGGGTGACGTCGGCGCCGACGGAGCCCTCGCGGAGCAATTTTCCCCAGCTTTCAAAGAAAGCCTTTGGGAATTGCAGGGCGCATGCGCGGTCCTCTTCCCGCCCAAGGGTGCCATCTTGCTCAGTCAGATGACATAGCAAAAAGACAGCAAAAACGAAAGCATAAAACTGCAACTCCAAGGGGAGGAGGGAGGGTTGTGAGGACTGATTCCTGCTGCTCCTGGAGAACACCTGTTACAGGTGAGTAACTACGCTTTCTCCAGGACCAAGCAGGAAGTCAGTCCTCACATATGGGACTCCCAAGCTTAAGGCTACCGGAGACCCTAGGCACAAAAATGAGCTCCCTCTAGCTCAGCAGCACAGAAGGAAGGAATCTTCTCTGAATACGTCTCCAACCGGTAGCCCAACATCCGGGATGGAGGGTAGGAGTTGCCTATATACCTCGAAGAGGTTACGGAGGACTGCCTGTCCGAAAGCACTGTCCCTGCGGGACTCCCTCTCCAGGCAGTAATGGGCTGCAAAAGTCTGGCTTGAAGACCAAGTAGCGGCCCGGCAGATGTCTGCCAACGGAACAGAGCGGAAGTAAGCCACTGACGTAGCCTTCGCCCGAACACGATGAGCGGTGACTCTACCTTCCAGCACGAGGCCCGCAGCCTCGTAAGCCCAAGCGATGCAGTCCGCAATCCAGATGGACAGAGTACGCTTGGAGACAGGGAGCCCCAACTTGTTGGGGTCATAAGACACGAAGAGCTGAACAGCCCTTCGGTGCTCCCGCGTACGGTCAAGGTAGAAGTTCAGCGCCCTTCTACAGTCCAGGGTATGCAGGACCATTTCAGCTCGGCTGGAGTGTGGCCTGGGAAAGTAGGTCGGAAGTACCACCTCCTGGTTGATGTGAAAAGGGGAAACCACTTTAGGAAGAAACTTAGGGTGAGTCCGTAGGACTACCCGGTTCTTGTAGAACCTAGTGTAAGGAGGATCAGATACCAGGGCCTGCAGCTCACTAACGCGTCTAGCAGAAGTGAGGGCCACCAAGAACAAGGTTTTCCAGGAAAGAAAACGAAGAGGACAGGTAGCCATAGGCTCAAAAGGCGGACAGGTAAGCCGCTGTAAAACCACACTGAGATCCCAGCTCGGGGCTGGCGGGCGCAAAGGTGGTTTAAGGAGTAGGAGGCCCCGGAGAAAACGAGCCACCAGAGGGTGGCTGGAAAGAGGCCTGCTATCCACCGGTGAGTTCTGGAAGGCTCCCCTGGAAAGTAGGAGGGAGGTACCTGGTGGAAGTGCAGAAGATAGCCCTCTTGGACTATGTGAAGCACCCAGGTATCTGTAGTGATGTTGGACCACCTGTGGGCAAAGTGGACCAGCCGGCCTCCTGTGCTGAGAGAAACCAGCTGAGGGGGAGAGGCTATGCTGAGAAAGTCAAAAACCCCCACCCTGCTGAGCAGGGGCCGGTGGTGCAGGCTTGGGGGCTTGCTGCCTACGGGACCCATTACCCTGTCCCTTGGCCTGCTTTCCCTGTGGGGGAGCTGGTGAGGCCTGATACTGAGGGTAGTATTTATAGGCAGCACCTTTCCTCGGGTAAAAGGGCTTTTTCCCCGAGGCCTTCTTCTTTTGAGAAGGGGCAGAGGTCTTCCTTGAGAGACGAGTCCTGGTGAGAGTCTCCGTCTCGATTTGTGCAGCCTTCTCATCCATGGGCTTGCCAAAGAGGTTATCACCTCGGCAGGGGACATCGACCAACTTGTCCTGTACCCAGGGCTCGAGGTCGGACGTCTGAAGCCAAGCCTGACGGCGTCCACCGATGCCGGCCGCGGCTACTCGAGCCGAAGCCTCAAAACCATCATAGGCTGCTCGAGAGATAAACTTGGAGCACTCCCAAATACCAGTAGACAAGGATTGGAACCTCTGCAAAGGTTCGTCGGAGAGACCAGCAGAGAACCCGGCTATTTCCTTAGCCAGGTCTCGGAGATACATGCCCATGTAGAGCTGGTATGTCTGGACTCGACAAGCAAGCATAGAGCCCTGGAAGCACTTCCTACCGAGGGCATCCAGGCTTCGGGCTTCCCTACCCGGGGGCACCGAGGAGTGCATTTTTTGACTTTTCAGTCTATGCATGGCCGATTCCACCACCATGGAATGGTGCGGTAGTTGTGCCTTTTGGAACACGGGGCTCTTGCGGACTCGATAAATGGAATCGACCCGCTTGCTTAACACCGGCGGCGACGCCGGGCTCTCCCACATGCGGAAGAGAAGCCGTTCCAGCATTGGAGGAACCGGTACAATAAAGGCCTCCTTCGGGGGAGAGTCATATTGGAGGACATCGAGTTCTTCGACTCGAGGCTCCTTCTCGGGATCCGCAGGGAAGGCCAAGGCTTTGGCCATATCCCTCACGAAGTCCGAGAACCGGGTATCCTCCGGGGGGCACCGTCTCCGAGGTTCGGACTCGGGGGAGTCCGAAGGGACACACCGCGTCCGAAAGGAACCAGGTGACTCTTCGTCCTCAGATTCCCAGGCCGACTCCTCGGAGGAGGAGTCGACCGGCTCCGGTCGGGCGGGCACTGATGCCATCCGTCCCGACGCCGAGGGAGTCGGCATCGACGACCTCGGTCCCGAACGGGAGGCCGAAGGAGACCTCGACCGAGGATCGACTCGAACCCTCATGGACTCGAGGATCGGCTCGGTCTCCGGGGTCAACTTGGAGGTCGACGTCCCGGCGGTCAGGGCAGAAACGCCAGCGAGGCCAGCGATCAATGCCCGCTGCTGGTTCAAGAAGGCAGACAAACTGCACTCCAAGGCCGTCAACCTGAGTCCGAGCTCAGGAGACCCAGCAGCCCCCAACTCGGGCCCCGACGGCGTTGGGCCCGACGTCGGGTCCTTTGGAGGCGAGTCCACGAGGACAACAGTACTTACGTGAGCGGGCAAGTCCACCTCGAGTCGAGGATGTTTTGACGGCCTTTCCGACTCCAAGGACCCGGGAAGGGAAGCGGGGCTATGCGACCTGGCCCTCGAGGAACCAGGAGCGTCCACCGATCCCGCCCTCGCGGGTTTCTTCTTCCAATGATGCTCCCGGGTAGGAGACCCCCTTTCAGAGGAACTCCGACGATGCTCAGGACCAGAGTCCCGAGCCGTCGAAGCCTCTGACGAGGTCCGAGCCCGGCCGGAGTCAGAGAAGATACTCTCCCGCTGGTGCTGCCGACTCCTCAATGCTTTTGAGGACATTTTGCCGCATGGCGTGCAGATCATGGGGTCATGATCTGGGCCGAGGCAGCGGAGGCAGAAGTCATGAGTGTCTGTAAGAGACATAAGTTTCTTACAGAGGTCACACTTTTTGAAACCACTGGCCGCCATCGGGGGAAAAAGGGCCCCTGCGAGGTCGAACGACCGGGCAGCCAGGGAAAAAGGAAAAAAGCGCGAAATCTGTCACGAAGGACAAAAAAACGAAAAATAAAGGACGGACTCGCAACCGGCGTCGCGGGTCCGGGCGGGAAAAGAACGGCGTCGAACCGAAGAAAAAATAGATAAAATTAGAGAAAAATCAGCTTTTCTGCGGGGATTCACAGACAATGTCTGTAGGGCTCCGCGGAAAAAAGAAGACTGAGCAAGATGGCACCCTTGGGCGGGAAGAGGACCGCGTATGCGCGCTGCAATTCCCAAAGGCTTTCTTTGAAAGCTGGGGAAAATTGCTCCGCGAGGGCTCCGTCGGTGCCGACGTCACCCATATGTGAGGACTGACTTCCTGCTTGGTCCTGGAGAATCTGGGGAGTTGCCGGTTCAGAGGACTGGCGAAAAGATCCATGGTGGGGAGGCCCCACCTGAGAAAGATCTGCTGAACCACCAATGGATTCAATCTCCGTTCGTGTGGTTGCAGGATCCTGCTCAGTCTGTCCGCCAGGTAATTTTCTTGATCAGGGAGGTAGACAGCCTTGAGGAGGATTCCGTGATTGACTGCCCAAGAGCACAGTCGTTGTGCCTCCTGACAGAGAAGGAAGGAGCCCGTGCCTCCTTGTTTGTTCACGTAGAACATGGCAACTTGATTGTCCGTCTGGACCAGTACAGACTGGTGAGATGTGAGGTGGGAGAAGGCTCTCAGAACTAGGCATATTGCCTGTAGCTCCTGGAAGTTTATCTGCTGAGCAGCCTCCCAAGGGGTCCAGAGACCCTGAGTACATGCCCCTTGGCAATGTGCTCCCCAACCTAGAAGAGAAGCATCTGTCGTCAGCACTTGAGAAGGCGGAGGGGATTGAAAACTCACTCCGAGTACCAGATTCAGAAGATGAAGCCACCATTGTAGAGAGGAGACGAGCAGGGAGGATATTCTTACTGAGTCTGCAAGGCTCCCTGTGGCTTGATGCCACTGAGTTTGAAGGCTCCACTGCGCAGGCCGCATGTGCAGGCGGGCATTGGGGGTTACATGAACCGTGGAAGCCATATGGCCGAGAAGTCTCAGGAATTGCTGTGAAACTGCCTAGCTACATCCATCAACCTGTGGGCTCTGTCCACTGGCAGAAAAGCCTTCGCCTGAAGAGTGTCTAGCCTTGCTCCTATGAATTCTAAGTTCTGGGACGGGAGCAAAGTGGACTTTGCGAAGTTTATGACAAACCCCAAGTGCTGAAGCAGAGCCACAGTGCGAAGGGCGGCTTGACTGGTCTCCTGGGAAGACTGGCCCCTTATGAGCCAGTCGTCCAGGTACGGAAACACAAAAAGACCTTGAAGCCTCAGGTAGGCCGCCACCACCGCCAGGCACTTGGTGAACACCCTGGGAGCGGAGGTTAGGCCAAAGGGTAGTACTCTGTACTGGTAGTGGTTTCCACCCACAACAAATCTGAGATATTGTCTGTGGTCTGGATGAATAAGGATGTGAGTATAAGCATCCTTTAGATCTAAGGAGCATAGCCAATCTCCCTGCTGGAGGTAGGGCAGCAGGATTCCAAGGGTAAGCATCTTGAACTTTTCCCTCTCCAGGAACTTGTTGAGGTTGCGCAAGTCTAGGATGGGTCTGAGGCCTCCTGTTCTTTTTGGTACCAGAAAGTACCTGGAATAAAAGCCGTGACCTCTCAGGTGTTGGGGCACCGGTTCCACAGTCTGGTCCTTTAGCAGACTTGCTAACTCCTGAAGGAGTAGGTCCCTGTGCAGAGGGAGTCTTGGAGGCTCCCCTGGAAAATAGGAGGGTGGTACCTGGTGAAAATGGAGAAGATAGCCCTTGTGGACTATATGGAGCACCCAGGTATCTGATGTGACGGCTGACCACCTGTGGGCAAAGTGGGCCAGCCGGCCTCCTGTGCTGATGTGAGCCAGCTGAGGAGAAGAGGCTATGCCTTGTGAGTCAAAAACCCCCACCCTGCTGAGCAGGGGCCGGTGTTGGTGGCTTGGGGGCCTTCTGCCTACGGGGCCCATGACCCTGCCCCTTGGCCTGCTGACCCTGTTGGGGAACTGTAGAGGCCTGATAATGAGGGTATTGTTTATAGGCAGATGACTTCCTCGGGTAAAAGGTCTTTTTTCCCGAGCCCTTCTTTTTCTGAGAAGGGGCAGAGGTTTTTCTGGACAGCCTAGTCCGGGTCAGAGTCTCGGTCTCGGGTTCTGCAGCCTTTTCAGTCATGGGCTTGCCAAAGAGGTTATCACCTCGGCAGGGGACATCGACCAACTTGTCCTGCACCCATGGCTCGAGGTCGGATGACTGCAGCCAAGCCTGTCGGCGGGCACCGATGCCGGCCCCGGCTACTCGGGCCGAAGCCTCGAAGCCATCGTAGGCTGCTCGAGAGATAAACTTCGAGCACTCTCAAATACCAGTGGACAAGGCTTAGAACCGCTGCAAAGGTTCCTCGGAGAAACCAGCAGAGAGCCCAGCAATCTCCTTTGCCAGGTCTCGGAGATACATGCCCATGTAGAGCTGGTATGTCTGGACACGGCAAGCAAGCATAGAACCCTGGAAGCACTTCTTACCGAGGGCATCCAGGTTCTGGGCCTCCCGGCCGGGAGGCACCAAGGAGTGTATCTTCTGACTTTTCAGTCGATGCATGGCCGATTCCACAACCATGGAGTGGTGCGGTAATTGTGCCTTTTGGAACCCGGGGCTCTTGCGGACTCGATAGATGGAATCGACCCGCTTGCTTAACACCGGAGTCGAGGCCGGGGTCTCCCACATGCGGAAGAGCAGCTGCTCCAGCATCGGAGGAACCGGTACAGTAAAGGCCTCCTTCGGGGGAGAGTCATACTGGAGGGTCTCGATCTCCTCGGCTCGAGGCTCCTCCTCGGGATCCACAGGGAAGGCCAAGGCCTTGGCCATATCCCGCACGAAGTCCGAGAACCGGGTATCCTCCGGTGGGGATCGTCTCCGAGGTTCGGACGCCGGCGAGTCCGATGGGACACACCGAGTCCGATAAGTGTCGGGTGACTCTTCGTCCTCCGTCTCCCAGCCCGACTCCTCGGAGGAGGAATCAAGCGGCTCCGGTCGGGCGGGCACCGTTGCCATCCGCCCCGACGCCTAGGGTACCGGCGTCGACGACCTCGGTCCTGAACGGAAGGCCGAGGGAGACCGTGCCGAGGATCGACTCGAGCCCGCATGGACTCGAGGATCGGCTCGGCCTCCGGGGTCGACTTGGACGTCGATGTCCCGGTGGTCGGGGCAGATGCACCGGTGAGACCGGCGATCAATGCCCGCTGCTGTTCCATGAAGGCAGCGAGGCTGCTCTCAAAGGCCGTCAACCTGAGTCCGAGCTCAGGAGACCCAGCAGCCCCCGACTCGGGCCCTGACGGCGTCGGGTCCGACGTCGGCTCCCCTGGAGGAGAGTCCACGAGGACTACAGCACTCATGTGTCCAGGAGACTCCATCTCGATACGAGGATGCTTGGCAGGCCTCTCCGACTCCGAAGACCCAGGATGGCTATCGGGGCTATGCGACCTGGCCCTCGAGGAACCAGGAGCGTCCACCGACGCCGCCCTCGCGGGTTTCTTCTTCCTGCGCTGTTCCCGCGAAGGAGACCCCTGCTCAGAGGAACCCCGACGCTGCTCGGGGCCGGAGTCTCAAGACGTCGAGGCCTCTGACGAGGTCCGGGCCCGTCCGGACGCGGAGTCAGAGAAGATCCTATCCTTCTGGTGCTGCCGACTCCTCAACGCGGAGAAAAAGAAAAAACAGGGAAATTAACTTTTTCCTCGGCGAAAAACGAACTACATCCGTCGGGCTCCGTGGAAAAAAGAAGACTGAGCAAGATGGCACCCTTGGGCGGGAAGGGGACCGCGCATGCGCGCTGCAATTCCCAAAGGCTTTCTTTGAAAGCTGGGGAAATGTTCCGCACGGGGGCTCCGTCGGCGCCGACGTCACCCATATGTGAGGACTGACTTCCTGTTTGGTCCTGGAGAATTAACACATGCTGGCTGGCTGATGTTTAATATACTGTTTTTTTAAGGTATGAGCCCATATGGACTGATTTATGAGTAGCACCCCATGGACATTGGGCTAAGTCAAGTGGGTGAGAAGTGTTTTTAGACTCGAGTGTTTGCACTAAGCAAGTTAATAATGAAAATTTTAAAAAATAAAAGCGAAAATGTGGAGCTATGATGATACAAATCAGGGTGTGGAAAACACTGAAATGGTACTGGTAACTCCAATACAATATTTCATTACATCTGATTGTAAATTATGTTGGGCTCCTTCTAAGTTCATCTGTGCCATTTTTTGCCATTGCGATGTAACTGCTATGTGAATCTCTGGTATTGGAGATTGATGGAAAAATATATACAGGGTGGCCCAAAAAAGTGAGAACATCTCATAAATTAAAAGCTTAAATAGTTTACTTATTTACCTTTTTTAAAAACTATATAACATCTTTATTTCAACAATTTCCGGTTGCCATCTTTTTTTTTTAATTTCTCAATCGTTTACATCTGTCTTTTTGAATTTTTAAATAACTTATATGCTATGAGATGTTCTCACATTTTTGGGGCCACCCTGTTTGTAAAGAAGTTACTTACCTGTAACAGGTAATCTCTGCGAACAGCAGGAATAAGTCTTCACATATGGGTACGTCAGTACCGACGGAGCCTGCGCGGGAACGCTCCCCAGCATCCAAAAAGAAAGCTTTTGGGAGCATCCCACACACATGCGCGCTGCCTTCCCGCCCATTCACTTCCCTCTCATCAGTTGGGTTTGTAGCTGAGTCCAAAGGAGGGAAGTAGATAAATTAGAGAGAGAGAGAGAACTCCTCCTAGGGGAGGTGGGTGGGTTGTGAAGACTTATTCCTGCTGTTCCCAGAGATCACCTCTTACAGGTAAGTAACTGTGCTATCTCCAGGAACAAGCAGGAATGAGTCTTCACATATGGGGACTCCCAAGCTAGAGATGCCTAGAGGAGGTCCCAGCATGTTGCAAATCTAATGGATGGGCCATGCTATTTCCCAGAACCTCAGGCATCCAAGGGATGGAGGGTAGGAGTTGAATAAAAAAGGGTGTGCTGTGGAACAGCTTGACTAAACAAGGCGTCTAGAGGGGAGTCCTTGTGTAGACCATAATTGTTAGCAAATATTGAATTCCAATTTTCTAAAGTGGAGCTTACTCAAAAGTATTGTGAAAGTGTTTATTGAGGCTAATATGGGTCTGCTGCTAAGAGTCAGTAGATTATCCTCAAAAAGATTACCTTACTGTGAAGTAGAGGAAAATAAATTTTGCAATACAGGCAGAGGTCAGAAGCCTTAATGGCTAGAACTAATCCCAGAAGAAAAACTGGGGGAGTTTAAAGAGGTTGGACTTTGGAGGAAAAGCTGAAGCTTCTGCAGGCCAAAGTTTAAAGCTCTTTGTCCTTGGAGCAGAATAAGGCTCTAGGAAAGAGGAGATAAATCTGACTGGTTTGGACGAAAAGGTAGAAATACTCCTTGCAGAAAAAGGATGGGTCTTTAAGACCCCTTTATCCAAACGAAAGAAAAAAACATTCGTAGTAGGTGGTGTAGCCTCCAATTTCTTGAAGATCAGTAAAGCACAGTTACTTACCTGTAACAGGTGATCTTTGGGAACAGCAGGAATAAGTCTTCACATATGGGTATCGTCGGTACCGACGGAGCCTGCGTGAGAACGCTCCCCAGCGTCCAATAAGAAAGCTTTGGGGAGCATCCCACAGCGCCTGCGTGCTGCCTTCTCGCCTTTCCCAACTGCCTCTCTCCAGTTCGAGTTTTAAAGCTGAGACAAAGAGAGAGAGAGGGAAGGAAAGACAGATAGAGAGATACAACTCCTAGGGGAGGTGGGTGGGTTGTGAAGACTTATTCCTGCTGTTCCCAGAGATCACCTGTTACAGGTAAGTAACTGTGCTATCTCCAGGAACAAGCAGGAATGAGTCTTCACATATGGGGACTCCCTAGCTGCAGATGCCAGGGAGAGACCCCAGAGTTGTGTGTCCTTGAAAAGGGCTCCACCTCCCCCCATGGATCTCTGGCATCCAACCAGGGTAGGTGGGTAGGAGTTGATTAGGAATGGAACAGGTGTTTGAGAACAGCCTGACCAAACGAGGCATCCCGGTGGGAGTCCTTGTCCAAACAGTAATGGGCTGTGAATGTATGAACCGAGGCCCAGGTGGCCGCTCGACAGATTTGGTCGATGGACACAGAGTTTAGATGAGCCATTGAGGCTGCCATGGCCCTCACATTGTGAGCTGTGACATGGCCTTCCAGAGAAAGGTTCCTACTCTGGAAGGCGAAAGAAATACACTGAGCGTTCCAGTTGGACAGTGTTCTCTTAAAAACTGGAAGTCCTAAATGGGAAGGATCAAAAGCAACAAAGAGTTGAGAAGACTTTCTATGTTGCTGTGTTCTTTGTAAGTAAAAGGCGAGAGCTCTTTTACAATCCAAAGTATGAAGATTCCTCTCTGCACTTGATGCATGAGGTCCTGGAAAAAAGACAGGTAAGTATACCTCTTGGTTCAGATGAAAAGGCGAGACCACTTTGGGCATAAAGTGTGGATTGGTCCTGAGGACTACCTTATCATGATGGAACCTTGTATAAGGAGGATTAGCCACCAAGGCTTGCAACTCACTGATGCAACGTGCTGAGGTGACTGCAATGAGAAAGATAACCTTCCAAGAAAGAAATTTCAAGGAGGTGGTGGCTAAAGGTTCAAAGGGTGGCTTCATAAGCTGGCCAAGAACCAGATTTAAGTCCCATGCCACTGGAGGTGGTCTAATGGGAGGTTTAGTTAAAAGGCGGCCTCTCATGAATCTTGCTATAAGAGGATGAGAGGAAATAGGCTGCCCATTGAGAGGCTTGAGGGACGCTGCAATAGCACTCAAATGGACTCTTATTGAATTTGTTTTAAGGCCTGCATGGGATAGATGCAGAAGATACTCTAGTAAAGAATTCAGAGGTATTGCAAGAGGGTTAAGACCCTTCTCTGAACACCAAATGGTAAATCTTTTCCATTTGAAAGCATAAGAACGTCTCTAGTGGAAGGCTTTCTAGAAGCATGAAGAATATCTCTGACTTGCTGAGAGAGATGAAAAACTTGAAGGTCTAGGCCTTCAGCAACCAGGCCCTGAGATGGAGAGACTGTGGGTTTGGGTGCCACAACGTTCCGTCTTCCTGGGATAGAAGATCTGGTGCAGAGCCCAATTCCAGGGAGGGAGCTTGAGAGAGATGCAGAAGTAGAGGGTACCACACTTGGCGTGGCCAATGTGGTGCTATGAGGATCATGGAACCTCGGTCTCTCTGAAGCTTGAAAAGTGTTTTGGGAATTAGCGGAATGGGTGGAAAGGCATAAAGAAAGTCTTGACCCCAGTGAAGAAGGAAGGCATCCTTGGCCTGAACTCCCTGACACGGAATTCTGGAACAGAACCGGGGAAGTTTGGCATTCCAAGGACTTGCAAAGAGGTCTATGTCCGGGGTTCCCCAAATTCGAAAAATCCTGGCTACCTGGTCCATGTGGAGGGACCACTCGTGTGGAAGTAGAACTCGACTGAGTCTGTCAGCCCAAGAGTTTTGAACGCCTGGAAGATATACTGCCATAAGATGAATCTGATGCTCTCTGGCGAAGGACCACAGTTGCAAAGCTTCGTTGCAAAGCGACAGAGAGCCAGTCCCTCCCTGCTTGTTCACATAGAACATGGCTACTTGATTGACCGTGTGGATGAGGACTGTCCTGTAGCTGAGCAGGGAGTGGAACACTCTGAGAGCTAAGAAAACTGCTCTGAGTTCCAAGAGATTGATGTGTAGAGAAGTCTCCTGTGGAGACCAGATGCCCTCGGTGGAGAGATCTTGCAGATGAGCTCCCCAACCCATTGGAGAGGCATCTGTTGTAAGGGTTGCTTGGGGAAGTGACTGCTGAAAAGGGGACCCCAGCAACAGGTTTTGAGAGGACTTCCACCACTGGAGAGACCAAAAAAGGCGACTGGAGTTTGCTATTTTGTCTGACAGGCAACCTGATGCCTGAGTCCATTGGGTGGACAAAGTCCATTGAGCTGCCCTCATGTGAAGGCGAGCATATGGAACCACATGCACGGTGGATGCCATGTGGCCTAAGAGTTGTAACATTTCCCGAGCAGTTAAATGGGACTTTAACTGTATTTGGGAGGCTAAATGCACCAAGCGTAGGCAACGAGCCTGAGGAAGATAGGCCCTTGCAGTTGTGCTATCCAGGACAGCCCCTATAAACTCCAGAGATTGAATAGGGGTGAGATTGGATTTTGGGATGTTTATTACCAGTCCCAAATACTGAAGGACACTTATTGTGCAGGTTAGAAAAGTCTTGGCCTCTGACTGAGAGGGAGCTCGAATGAGCTAGTCGTCCAGATATGGGAAAACGAATATTCCCAGGGTGCGTAGAAATGCAGCTACTACTGCCATGCATTTCGTGAACACCCTTGGTGCAGAGGCCAGACCGAAAGGAAGCACCCTGTATTGGTAGTGCTTTTCTCCAAAAAGGAACCAAAGGAACCTTCTGTGTGTTGGATGGATGAGGACATGGGTGTACGCATCCTTGAGATCTAGATTACAAAGCCAGTCCTGACTCTGAAGGTATGGAAGCAGAGCACCGAGAGAAATCATCTTGAATTTCTCCTTGAAAAGAAATTTGTTCAATTCTCTGACATCTAAGATGGGTCTGTAGCCCCCTGTTTTCTTTGGAATAAGAAAATAAGGGGAGTAGAACCCTGTGCCTTGCTGAAGAAGAGGTACTTCTTCTATTGCCCCTTGGGCAAGAAGGGTGGCAATCTCCTGACCCAGAAGGTCGAGGAGAGATGTTGGAGAATTGAACTGTTTCACTATGGTGTGAGGGGGAAGGCTTAAGAAATGAAGCTTGTACCCTTCCCTTATGATAGAGAGTGTCTATTGCTCTGCTGTAATTTGTTCCCATCTGGGAGCAAAGTAAGTCAACCTTCCTGGAATGGTAAGGGGCTCTGGTTCCTCCAGAGCCAGAAAGGCTAAGTTCTCTAGCTGCAAGTCAAAGGCCCTGAGGAGGCTGAGGCTGCTGGGCCGTGGAAGGCCTAGCAGCCTTTGACTTGGCCTGTTTAGGTGTTTGCTGACGTTTTGCAGCAAAACGACCTGCAGAAGATGCCTGCTGACCATAAGCAGGATAGTACCTTCCCTTTTTGGAAAAAGATGTCTTTTTGAACAATCTTTTCTTAACAGGAGCAGAGGTAGACTTTGAAAGTCGATCCAAAGCAGAGTTTTCAGCATCCATCTGATTGGCCTTTGCTTGCCAATCCTTACCAAAAAGGTTTTCACCTGTACAAGGGATATTCCCTAATTCATCTTGTACCCAGAGCTCCAAATCAGAAGCTTGTAGCCAAGCAATTCTGCGTGCCCCTATGGCAATAGCCGAAGCTCTGCTTACACACTCAAAAGAGTCAAAGGCTGCATGGTTGGAAAATTTGGAGGCATCTTGGGCATGTTTGAGCCAAGTAAGAAATTCCTGCCTTTTATCCTCTGAAATAAAAGGGGTTAAATTCTGCAGATGATCTGTGACTTCTTTTAGAAACATTCCTATATAGAGACTATAGGAGTTGATCCTGGCAGCTTGCATAGAAGCTTGGAAAACCCTTCGGCCAAAAGCATCTAAGGTCCTGCATTCATGCCCTGGAGGATTAGATGAGTGTCTCTTTGCACTCTTTATCTTTCTCATGGCAGACTCTACCACAATAGAGTGGTGAGGAAGCTGAGTCTTGTGGAAGCCAGGACAAGGAGGGACACGATACATGGTGTCTAGCCTGCGAGAATGAGGAGAGGTGGTAAGAGGTGTCTCCCACATCCTCAACATGAGATCATAGAGAATCTCATGGATAGGTAAAGTAGCTGCCTCTTTAGGAGTTTTAGGATACTGTAAAATATCTAACTCCTTGGCTCTGGGTTCTGACTCAGGGGCCACTGTGATGGAGAGGCCCCTAGCCACTTCCCTAATGAAGTCTTGAAAAGACAAGTCTTCTGGAGGAGACATTCTTCGTTTAGGAGAAGAAGACTCCTGAGGAAGAAGTATCGATGCCTCGGCAGAACCCTCAGACTCATCAGAGTCTTCAGAGGAATCGAAGTATCACCTGTCTGGATGCTCCTGTAAAGCCCAATAGCCGTACCGAGTAGGATCGGTATCGGGAGTAACCGGTACCGGTTCGGTACCGATGGGCATCATAGGACAGGGTACCGTTGCAGTCGACACCGAAGCCAATGCCATCGGTACCGTCACCGGGAGTGATGCCGGTGTCGGAGCCGGTACCGACAACGGGGATTGTAGCGGTACCGGAGGCGTCGCCGCCTGTATGAATGCCGACAGGGTGCGCTGCATGGTCAGAATCTTCTGATCCATCGACGCCACCAATGTCTGGATGTCGGTACCAGTGGGAGCCACCGGTACCCCAGAACACGGCAACAGGTGATCTGTCGAGGCCGAGCCATCGATGTCAACCTGTGACCCCATAGATAACGCTTTGGAAGCCGGAGCTTCCCGCCGGGGTAATTTTGCCGGTGCGGAATCCTCGAGGGCAAGCCCGGAGGCATCTCGATGCTTGGAGGGAGATCTACCCTTAGAGGACCGGCTAGATTTATGCTTGGTTACCTGAGATCCATGGGAGGAAGAAGCAGCCCTGGAAGACGTCGATGTCACCGAAGCTGCATCAGAGGGAAACAGGGTACTGAGCTTGGCTGCTCTTTTAGACATCATGGTACAGGACATACAATCCGTGATGGAATGGTCAGGCCCCAAACATTTTAGACACCAGTCATAGGTGTCGGAGACAGAAATAGTACCGCCACAGTTTGTGCACTTTTTGAACCCGGAGGCGGGTTTCTCCATGAGGAAAATATTTTTAGGCCTTAGGCCCAAAAACTGAAAATGCACAGTGACGAAAGATAAGCAGGTTTTTTTTTGAAAGAAAGAAAAGAAAAGACCGGCGGTACTGGTCCGACGTCGAAGAAGGCAGACGCGACACAAAAGAATTAAGAAAAAATAAAGAACTTCTTCTGCGGTGACAGGAACACGACCTGCTGGCTCCGCGGAAAAGAAGAACTGGAGAGAGGCGGTTGGGAAAGGCGGGAAGGCAGCACGCAGGCGCTGTGGGATGCTCCCAAAAGCTTTCTTATTGGACGCTGGGGAGCGTTCCCGCGCAGGCTCCGTCGGTACCGACGATACCCATATGTGAAGACTCATTCCTGCTTGTTCCTGGAGATTGTCTTCCCTAAGTGATGTCACTTAGGATAATGACTTTACATGGAGAGCTTCAGATGTAACGTAACCGGAAAGGTTACGGTAAAAGAAGGTATTTTCTAATTACCATAGAAATTGGTTGTCCATTTAAACTCATATGGTATGCTGGAATAGCATCAATATGGACAGTCACAAATCTTTCAAAGTCAGATATATGTATATATATATATATATATATATATAGAGAGAGAGAGAGAGAGAGAGAGAGAGAGATATTCACTTAGTAACAAGAAGGGGTAAGACCTGCTTGAGAATATGGATAGAGAATCTCTTTCTGGTTATAAGTGGAGAGCCATGGAGAAGGCTTCATGGAAACCAGTGAAATGCTCTTACTTATAAGGAGAGGTCTAGATTTTTTTTTTTTTTAATTCTAGCCTTTGAATAACCAGGAATGGAGATCTATGTGAAGGGGTGCAAAGGAGATCCTTAGGGGTATGTTTACTAAACCTTCTTAATGTGCGCTCTGTGACGTTATCGCGCGATAAGGTACCTTATCGCGCGATAATGGCGCTTTATCGGGCGCAGAGGTATCTTAGCGTGCGATACCGTGCACAGCGGCGCAAACAAGCGCTGAAGGCGGAGAAAGGCTCCCGGAGGGCGGAGGAAGGCTCCCCAGGGGCGGAGAGAAGGGGTCAATGGGTGGAGAGTGGGAGGGGATAGGCTCCCTGTACACTAACGCTGTGAAATCCGAGGCTGAAAACTAACGCCAGTGAAACCCTGGCGTTAGAGCTGATTTAAAGGGAAGAGAAACCATTTCTGTCAGCAATGTACAGCAAAACCAGGGAAACCTACAAAAATGTGATAAGTGTGATACATGCGCACGGAACAAAAGGGCAAATAAACAGTGAAAATGAACAGAAGAAAATGGAAAAATAAAATAACCAAACTGGGCAATAGTGATCTCAATGGGAAACATCAAAAAACACTCCCAAGAAAGCACCAACAAAAGGATATGAATTCAGGAAGGGTCCATGCTCCGTACCCAGACAAGGTGAATGAGCCCACAGTGAAATTGCGCTGTGCAGGGTTTCCCTCTCCATCGGACAGGTTTCCTATGGCATGCACATGTGCGGCAACAGCAGGGCGGGCAGGTCGGAACGGCCAACTGGACAGATGCTTGGAAATGGGATACAGAGGGCTGCAGGCGGCACATGCTGTGGTGCAGCTGGGGCACAGTGGCACTTAGGAATGCTGAAACTGTACAGCAGCCAGACAGCAACTGATGAGGGCCCAACACGGGCACAAGTGTGTTTATCACAGTGTCACAGGGGATAGTACCCAGCAGGTACCTCCAAGGGCACAGAACATTGGCAGGCGGTGTTGGGGGAGAAGCATGGACGTCTATGCAGGCACCCCTACCCCAGAACACGCACCATAGGCAGCCGCCTACCTGCACACTGGATAGCCTGAGACTGTGCACCACCAGCACCACCAGCAGAAGGGCATGTCAGCATGGTGGCAGAGGGGTACTGGTGGTGGAGGGGGGCAGTGGCAGCTGCCCAGAGCAGACCATGGCCTAGCCCTGTGTAGGTGGGTGCCATGCACTGCAACAGACAGGCCCTGCCGGACGAACAGTCATGGTATCACCAGGGAATGCACTGTCTCTGTGGCAACACAGTGGTGCAGTGCACACAACCAGTGTGTTCAGAGGCAGAAGGTCACAGGTTCAAGTCCCAGCTGTGGTTCCTGCCAACCCAGTCCCCATATTTTACCCACTACTAAAACGTGCTAATACAGACAGAACCTTTATTGCAGATGATGTAAACATGCCCAAAACACCTACATTTTACCCTACAGAGCACAGACACCATAAACAGGCGCATTACCTAGAACAGAGTCTCCCAAATGCAGTCCTGGAGGGCCAAACACCATTCAGGTTCCATGCTGCCTCTAATAAAGATGCCTGTGCTGCATTTCTATGTGCCGCCCCCATGGTATGCAGATGTATCTCATGCATATTATATTCATGAGGGATAGCATGAAAACCCGAACAGTGTTTGGCACACCAGGACTGGAGTTGGGAACCTCTGCCGTAAAGCAGCAGCCAACAGGGGCAGACACACCCGCACCCACAGGCTCCATTATCCAATGCCTCCTGGAGAGGCAGGACATTGGACCCTGCGTGCATCTCCCAATACTATGAGCACTTGCATACCTTAGCAATGCCACCCTAAACCTGGGAATACGGTTCACAGCTATCAAAAGGTTGCTATGATTACTGGCAGATAGCAATTCCGAAGTTAAGTACAATTTTCTGATTGAGCTGCATCATGGCAACCTTTCTGATGTCTGTGGAGTGTGCTGCAAGTCTTGTGTCTGACAGTGTTTACCACCCTGGGGAGTGACCCCAACAGTATTGCGTACCATAGCCATGCCTGCACTGTGCCCAGGACTGGAGCAGTGGCCCGGGCTGCCAAACACCTCTATAGTTGTACAATGCTGGCATAGGTGTGGGAGTGTGTGTCTGTCTATCCAGTGTGTGGTGGCTGCAAACACCCTCCACAGCCCACACTGCCAGCACTGTTGCCAGTATTGGCCTGCCAATGTGCATAATGAGGAGCAAGGTACCATGGGTATAGCCCGGACAGGGTGGCCTGGCCAGGATGCATCTGCCCAGGGCATAGGGCAATAGCTGGGACATTGTAGTGCCCGGCCACCACCTGCACAGACAGGGTGGCCACAGCATGTCCTGCTGGGAGATCACTCTCACCCTGACTGAGCAGTGACCACGGGCATGGCTAGGTTCCCCCATAGTGCTATACAGTATTTCTCTCATGTGATATTTATGGGTTCCCTTTTGGGGCCCAGTCATTGACTTATCTGCTTGGTGTGTATGCTGACATCCCAGTTCTGGGTGCATGCATCTCCTCCAGGAACATGCACTATGGACTAGCTAGCAGACTGTCTGCAGCTAGTATGTGTCTTGCTGGAACACCTTGCAGGGTGCAGCGGCTGGAGGCTTGCTGCAGGAAAACATCAGATAGTGGTGGGGCGCAGCTGAGCATTTCCAGGCCTAATGTCTGTCTGCTATTGTTTAATGGATGTGTACAGAGCTGCATCGACTGCCCTGTAGGGTGTCTGTTCCCCAGCAGGACTGGGGTTGATGGTCTCCTCTACTGCCACCATTGCAGGGAGGTAGAATGTTGATCTGTTGGTGGGAGACCCTGTTTCCCACCCTTAGCCCAAGAGGGTGGGTTGGGTGGTGGTACATAATCCGCCTATGGGTCCATAAGGGCTAAACCTGACTGAGAAATACAGATGTATCCAAGGTGTGTCTGCAGGAACTACCTATCTCACACACTAGCACTGCTGGGGACCTGCAGCATGGCCTATTTCTGCCATGGAAGGTGCTGTGGACCTGGTGCTGGGCGCCCCACCTCACCCTCAGGGTGAGCACAGTACCCGCACAATGTGACGGTGTGTAGCTACTCTGTGCCAGTAACACACACACGGTCAGTTCCCCCTACCAGGCCGAGGTGCTGTGGGGGTGCATACCCCATCTTGTGATCATCTGTAGACTGCTGATTTGCATGTGCAGTGCATCATGGGTACGGGTGGGTTAACCCTATCCTGGTGATCACAGCAGACTGTTTCTGTGGTGACGTGCAGTCCTTCTGCAGCCAGCCAGGGGTTTGTTAGCAGCTATAGAGCTGTAGCCCACTGGTTACTTCACTGCCTGTGGAGCCAGAGGTCATGGGTTCAAACCCACAGTGGGGTTATTTGATAGGGCTGTCCGAAGCATTGTCTATTTTTAATGTACATGGTTACAGTCCATATAAGGTGCCTTATAAGGTGTCCTATGGAGTGCCTTATAGGGTGCCCTATGCGGCACCTTAGGTTACGGCACGTGAGGGTGTGTTTGCTGGCAGCAATAATTAAAATACAAATAAAATGCCTCAAGAAACAATACTTACATGTCAAAGCTGATGCCTCAGCCAGCCTTATGCATTAGGCACACTGGAGGATCAAACTCATGACCCCTGTATCATCAGTCAGTGTATTAACCGTTGTGCTACACCTCTGTTTCTATGTTTGTATGTCTGGGCGCCTACTTAAGATTACCGCGCGTTAACGCGCTTAGCGGTGCTTCGCCCGATAATGTGCGCAGCAGCGTGCGTTATCGCGCGATAATCCCGTTTTGCTACTTTAAGACTGAAACGCCCACTCCTTTTATGGCAGCCTGCACACTATTGCTGGGCGCATGTTAGGACGGTTTAGTAAACATACCCCTTAGTCTTATGACAGCAAGTCTGGATCCTTCTATAACTTCAGTGTAGTAGCTGGAGAAGAAGACGCAATATAAGGGGATACCATGTTTGCCCCTCTATGAGGGCAATATGAGTATCATGCGTTCTTTGTTCAGCATAAGCTTCAATGAAGTTTTGGGAATTAGAAGGCAAATAGTGGACAAGGACCGACTGCAGTGAAAAAGAATGCATCCCTGTTGTAAGAGTTCCACTGGAGATGTGGAACAACCCAGGGAATTGAGCAATTCTTTTATGTTTTCACGTGGTCTAAGCCCTGGTTCCTTTTCCTTAAACGGAAATTTTAAGGAAGATGGTAAGAGTAGGAAAAAACCAGTCATGTAAGAGCATGACTGGGCAAAGCCTTTTTAACCATCTAGAAGCTACCTACTAGGAATGGCTCTGACGCTCTCTAGCAAAGGCCCATAGTTGCAGAACTTTTTTATATAATTGCAGAGAGCATGTTGTAGGTTGCTTAGGTGAGATATGGCTGTTTAATTGCCAGTGTGCAACCTAATCTATTCTGTTGGAGCCAAAAAGAATTGAAGATGGCTAAGAATAGTAGACAGGCTGGTTGCCTGCAATGATAAATTGTCCAAGTGGGTTGTGGAACCTCTCTTGGAATTATCTGTTATTAAGGCAGCAGAAAAAGTTAGGTCCTATAGATTGGAAAAGGACCGACAGACATAATTAGGAGTGGTAAAACTCAATTACTGTCTGATTAGCTCTCTTAAAAGAAATATTTGAGAAGATTGTAAAGGGGAAGAAAACTCTGTATGGAAACTAGTTACTGTAGTAGGTATTGAAGAAAACCTATGGGCTCAAAACGTAAGCCCTCCAGTTGAATAGTATCACTCTTAGAGACTAAATGTCCTGACTAAGAGGGATAGAAGTAATACAGAGTTGAGAAGACTTATTTGGTAAGTCCCTGAAAAGGTGAAGCCCCCTTGCAGTCCAAAACTAAGAGATATCCTCGTACAGGAAAACTGTCAAGGTGAAGGACATAGCCTACCTTGTTGTTACTCCTCTTTTCTCTTCAAAAAGGAGAGGAGAATCCTGTTGCCTGTAGGGCATGATTGTGCTCAGTAGCTCTTGGAGCTAAAATAATGGATTTCTCTTGTGGCAAGAGATTCATACCTAGAGTCGAGGACTGAGTCAGTGTATCACTGATATTTCAGTAAGGATGAGATGAACTGTAGATGCTTCTTTTGATAAGAAGTAGGTTACTGGTTCTAAACCTCAAACAGAAAAAAGAGATTTAATGAATAAAATATCAGAAACCCTGTGACTGCTGGGTTTGCTGAGCCTGTTGAGGTTTTGATTTTCTTAGCCTGGTTTGATGTTGCCCTTCTTTGGAAACATCTGCATGATGGGTAGAAGATGGATAAAACTTTTTCCCCTTAGGGGGATAAAGTTTGTTAGGAGATTTTTTAGTAGCTGGGATAGAGGAAAGTTTTGACAATCCTCTGAAAGCAACAATATCAGTGTTTAACTGATTAGCTTGGAATAAAGCATCCTTGTTAAAGAGATTTTCACCAGTACAAGGAGTATTTCCCAGCCTTTCTTGTACCCATTTATCCAAGTCTGAAGCTTGGAGCCAGGCCATGCGTCGTGCCCCTATGGCTATAGCAGAAGTTCTGCTAATAGACTCAAAACAATCCAGGGAAGCACGATTAAGGAACTTAGAGACATTTTGAGCATGACTGACTAATAAGAAATAGTCTGCTCTTTTATGTTCTTGAAGAAAAGGGTTCAAAAGCTTTAAGTTCTTTGTGACCTCTTCAAGAGATAATCCCATATAGAAAATATATGAGATAATTCTTGCTGAAAGCATGGATGCCTGGAAGCATCGACGTTCAAAGGCATCTAAAGTCCTAGACTCACGACCTGGCGGATAAGAGGAGTGCTTCTTTGCACTCTTAATACGCCTCATTGCTGATTCTACAACAATAGAATAATGAGGAAGTTGAGTCTTTTGAAAATCTGGAGAAGGTGGCACCTTGTACATAGTGTCAAGTGTCTTAGAATGTGGGGATACCGTTAAAGGAGTTTCCCACATTCTTAATAGTAGATCCTGTAAGATCTGATGCAAAGGAAGCATGATTCCCTCCTTTGGAATCTAGGGGGATTGCAGAGTCTCTGAATCTCCTGGTATGGATTCTTCACCAGGTATAGAAATGGCAAGTAACTTTGCCATATCAAGCAGAAAAGCTTGAAAAGAAATCTCCCCTGAGGAGGCCCCCCTAAAATGAGGGGTAAAGGCTAGAATTGTTGAGAATTCAGCCTTGGTACCGATGAATTCATCCCAGTCATCGAGATCAGAAGACTTGAAAGGATGAAGCATCGGATTTTCTTTAAAGCGATGTCTTCGGTACCGGCCGAGGTCGGTACCGAGACAAGTCTGTACCGAATCCTCCATGCTAGAGAGCAATTCCAGGCTTGGCATCGAAGGAAGCGAGTCTGTCGAAGCAAGCATGGACGGTACCGACACCGGTGCCGATGTCGATACCGGTACCGAAGCCAATACCGATACTCGAGGAACGGTCTGCAGCAACTCTAGCGGTACCAAAGTAGCTGAGAGCGCTAGACTACGTTCATCAGTGAGGAGTATTTCATCCATCACCATAGCTGATGCCGGGGTGTCGGTACCGCTCGAAGCGGCCACAACCACCGAGCATGGCCCAGGTATGTTCATCGAGGTAAGAACCCCAGGAACAACCTGAAGCCCCGTTACTGCTGTGGAGCCCGAAGACTCCCGCCGGGGCTTTATTGCCAAAATGTCCTCGAGGGCAACGCCAGAGGCATCTAGATGCTTAGAAGGAGATCTACCACTCAAGGATTGGCTAGTCTTTACAGACTTTTGTTTGGTTACCTGATCCTGTGAAAAAGAAGATATTCGATGTGAACCGGGTATCGAGTTGTGCTCGATCCTGAAGACTTCTTCTGTTTGAGCTCCAGCAGGAAAGACATTCCAGTGGGCAATGGTCAGGACCTAAACATTTTAGACACCAAGAAAGAGTGTCTAAAAATATATTTGTACCGCCATACTTTGGGCATTTCTTAAGGATAGTGGCCGGCTTTTCCATAATGGAAAGGGTAGAGGCCTAGTGGCCTAGAAACCGTCAGGCACTACACAGAAAAAATTCCTTAGAAAAAAGAAGACATTTTTAGTAAAAAGAAAGAAAAGCACCGGCAGTACCAGTGGCGTCGAGGGAAGCCAGACGCGACCACAAAAAACAAAAATAAAAAAGAAGAATTTTCTACGGTGACAGGAATACGTCCTGCCGGCTCCGCAGAAAACGGAAAACTGATGAGAGGGAAGTGAATGGGCGGGAAGGCAGTGCGCATGCGTGTGGGATGCTCCCAAAAGCTTTCTTTTTGGACGCTGGGGAGCGTTCCCGCGCAGGCTCCGTCGGTACCAACGTTACCCATATGTGAAGACTCATTCCTACTTGTTCCTGGAGATAAAGTATTTTAGGAGTGAGATGGAGGTAAAAGTTTTACCTTGAGTTGATACAGGCAAAAGTGAGAAGATTAATGATAGAAATATATATAGAAAGGTATAGTTTGATACAAAATAAAAAATGCTGACACTTTTTGAAAGGGTTTTTTTTTGCTGATTACATCAGTGGTTTTTGGTTTTAGGACTTTCTGAGGAGGAGGAGACCAGCGGAACAGCAGGGATCTTTGCAACAGACACAAGTGCACACATGCTCAGAGCCCACCTCGATCATCACCACCATCCACCCTAGGAGTCAGAGGTAGTCCCAGGCCTTGGGAAGCTCCTGCCTCTGAAATGCCCACAGCTGAAAACACAGCTTCTCTGTTCTCTTCTCGGGTAGCAAACGTTTCCTGAGCCGAAGACAAACTGCACTCCAAGGTAATCTAACAACTGCTCCAGGAAGCTCTTGTAGTTTATCACCCAGCCCAGACTCTTCAGAAATTGCAGTATTTGGACTGAAATTTTTAGAATTCCACACATGACCTGGCCCAAATAAGACAAGTCATCCAGGCAGGGATGTTCCTTAGTGCAGCACAGAGGCCAAAGGGTAGAGCAGCAAAATGGACGTGCAAGCCAAAATCAAAGCACAGGAGGATGGGATATGGAAGTATGCCTCTGCCAAATCCAACAATGCAGGAAACATTCCTCATCGGAACACTCTCAGTGTCTCCATGAGGAAGTGAAAGGTCCCTTTAGGTCCAGATATCAGGCAGAAGGCCCCACATTCTTTGGCACAATAAAGCAAATGGCATACCGGCATTTACCTCTTTTGGCAGGCGGCACCGGAACTATAGCCCAGAGGGGAACCGACCAGAGGGGAAGCCATACTGGACCTAGTCCTTAGTGGAACGCCAGATCTGGTGCAAGAAATAAGGGTGTTGGGACCACTTGGCAATAGTGATCATAGTATGATCATGTTTGATTTAATCAGTGGAGGACAGATAGTAAAGGAATCCACAGTACTACCTTTTAACTTTCAAAAGGGAGACTATGATAGAATGAGGAATATAGTTCGGAAAAAACTAAAAGGAGCGGTTCCAAAGGTTAAAGACTTACAGCAAGCTTGGGTGTTATTTAAAAATACTATCCTCGAAGCCCAGACCAGCTGTATTCCACGCATTAAGAAAAGTGGAAGAAAGTCCAAAAAACTGCCAGCATGGTTTAAAGGTGAGGTCAGAGAGGCTGTTGCTGCCAAAAGAGCAACCTTCAGGAAATGGAAAAAAGAGCCAAATGATGAAAACTGGAAACAGCACAAGCACTGGCAAGTTAAATGCAAAGCATTGATTAGGCAGGCAAAGCGGGAATTTGAGAAGAAACTTGCTACGGAAGCAAAAACACGAAATAAAGACTTTTTCAAGTACATTCGTAGCAAAAGGCCTGTGAGAGAGTCAATTGGACCATTAGATGATAGAGGGGTAAAAGGGGCAGTAAGAGGAGACAAGGCTATAGCAGAGAGACTGAATGAATTCTTTGCTTCGGTCTTTACTGAGGAAGATGTAGGGATGTTACCCAAGACTGAAGTGGTATTTAAAGGTGATACTGCAGAGGAATTGAGAGAAATATCGCTACACCGGGAAGATATATTACAACTATTTGATAAACTGAATAGTAGCAAATCACCTGGACCGGATGGTATACATCCCAGAGTGTTGAAAGAACTGAAATATGAGATTGCAGACCTGTTATTGGTAATCTGTGAACTTTCATTAAAATCATCTGCAATACCTGAAGATTGGAGGGTCGCCAACGTAACACCAATTTTTAAAAAGGGTTCCAAGGGTGACCCGGGAAATTACAGACCGGTGAGCCTGACGTCAGTACCAGGGAAAATGGTAGAAACCATCATAAAGAACAAAATTACACAGTATGTAGATAGTCATGGCCTAATGGGAGACAGCCAACATGGCTTTAGACAAGGAAGATCTTGTCTTACTAATCTGATCTGTTTTTTTGAAGGTGTGCATAAACAGGTAGACAAAGGTGAGTCGGTTGATATAGTGTATCTGGACTTTCAGAAAGCTTTTGACAAGGTCCCCCATCAGAGACTTTTGGCGAAGCTAAAAAGTCATGGGATAGGAGGCAGTGTACTATTGTGGATCGGGAACTGGTTAAAAGATAGAAAGCAGAGGGTAGGGCTAAATGGCCAATATTCCCAATGGAAAAAGGTGAATAGTGGAGTACCCCAGGGATCTGTACTGGATCCGCTACTTTTTGACATATTCATAAATGACCTGGAAAAGGGAATAACTAGTGAGGTTATCAAATTTGCAGATGACACAAAACTGTTTAAAGTTGTTAAAACCCAAGAGGATTGTGGAAAACTGCAGGAGGATCTGGATAAATTGGAAGACTGGGCATCCAAATGGCAGATGAAATTTAATGTGGACAAGTGCAAAGTTATGCACCTAGGAAAGAACAACCCACACTATAGTTACACGATGCAAGGCTCCACATTAGAAACCACCACCCAGGAAAAAGATTTAGGAGTCATCGTGGATAACATGTTAAAACCCTCCGCCCAGTGTGCAGCGGCGGCCAAGAAAGCAAATAGAATGCTAGGTATCATAAGGAAAGGGATGGAGAATAAAACAAAGGATATTATAATGCCTCTGTATCGCTCCATGGTACGACCGCACCTTGAATATTGTGTGCAATTCTGGTCACCGTATCTTAAAAAGGACATAGAGTTATTAGAAAAAGTACAGAGAAGAGCCACCGAATTGGTGAAGGGGATGGAAGGCTACTCCTATGAAGTGAGGCTAAAAAGGTTAGGGCTCTTTAACCTAGAAAAGAGACGGCTGAGGGGAGATATGATAGAGGTGTATAAATTAATGAATGGAGTGGAACGGATAAACGTGGATCAATTGTTTACGCTATCAGAATATAGAAGGACTAGGGGACATGTAATGAAGCTACAGGGTAAACTATTTAAGACAAATAGGAGAAAATATTTCTTCACTCAACGTGTAATCAAACTCTGGAATCTGTTACCGGAGGATGTAGTAAGGGCTGTTAGTATAGCTGGGTTTAAAAAAGGTTTGGACAAGTTCCTGGAGGAAAGGTCCATAAACCACTATTAAAAAGGGACCCAGGATATCAATGCTTGGCCTAGTACAAGCACTGCAGAACCTGTGTCTTTTGGGGAAACTGCTAGGTACGTATGACCTAGATTGGCCACTGTTGGAAACAGGATACTGGGCTTGATGGACCTCGGTCTGACCCAGTATGGCATTTCTTATGTTCTTATGTTCTTATGGCTGAAGAGTTTCTCCAGAGAAGTCTTAATGGTGGCCCGTCTGACCACAGACTCGCATGGAAATATCAGAAAGGCATCTGGAACAGCCATACTAGCACAAATCTGAACTGAATGATGTAGGACTTTCACTGGTCTGAGATGAAATAGGCGCATCCCATCCTTGCATCTGATGGGAGAGCCCAGATTTCGAAGAGGAGAGAGCCTCATGGGTCCCACGAGTTCCATGAAAGGACTGAGTCTGGAAATGGGAGTCGGATGAAAGGATGATGGCTCCCCAGGCGATCATTCTGGGAGTCCCTGAATTCCCAAGACTTCTGGTGGCGGAAGCAAAAACATGATGCAGAGGAGGAGAGGCCACACTTTAAAGGCCCTTTACGTCAAGTCTCAGGACGACGATGTGGTTTAGATGCTCTCAGCTCCTTGACCCAACTTCTCAAAGTCCTTCCCAAACATAAGCTTCCTCTTGAAAGAAAGTCTAGATAAACAGGACTTGGACTCTGCAACAGCTGCACAAAGGTGATGCCAAAGCCAGCGACATGCCACCATGGAAAAGGCAACATCCTTGGCCACCAAGCTGACCACAGCGTACATGGTATCTGTCAGAACAACCCATGCCTGTTCCAGAAGCATTGAAGCTTTAATCTGCGGAAGCGACTGCCATAAGCCTCTGCAAATTACTGTCCAGAGAATAAGGGAAGCGGACGAAAACTAGCTGTTTAGGAAGCCAAAACCTTGTGATCCACTTGGTTCCTGAGGGCTGCATTACCTTCCACCGGAATGGTGTGTTTAGCAACAGCCATCACCTGCGCATTCAACTGGGGCAACTGCATCCAGGCAGCAAGGACTTCCTGAGGAGGGCGCAGAGCCAACTCATGACCATGCACCCCCTGTCAGCAGAACAGCAAGAGAGTCCCATTCCATGCATGTCATGCTCTTCAGGACCCCTGGGAAATGAAATGCCCTGGAAGGCTTTCTAATCTCCATACAAGGGAAGGGGGGCACACTTGTGGCCCCTGTTCCACTTGCGCAACATCTGGCAGCTACAGAGCAAAGGAAATTTGATCAATCATCCTAGTCGACCGGCACCTACAGTTCATTGTCTTCACTCATGAAGTCACCAATTGTACCCCGGAATGCAAGGCACATCACTGACACATGAGAACTCAGTGGAGCGCCCCAAATCCATTCTCTTCTGGGGAAACTTCTGCAGGGAGGCCTCTAGAGAAGCCCTCCCATCCTGCAACAAGATACTTTCCTCTGAATGAAAGGAGAAGGAACAAAAGGGACCTGAGGCCAATGGGCCCCAACTGCCCCAAGCAAAAGGACCATACATATAGAAGTTGCCTCCCTGGCTGTCCCCATAGTGAAATGCAGGCTAGTCACTGAAGTATCCTGCTGGGAAGATGCTGGCAGGACGAACTCCAAAGAATGGCAAAGGAATTCCACGCCAAGATACTGTCTCTCTCTCCAGCTGACCCCATTACCACCTGCAGAACTAAAGAGGCAGAAGAAAGTCCATGTACAACTGTAAAGATACTACCTCCAAGAGGCGAGCAGAAGGCTGTGTCAAATTGAAGATGGAGGGCAGAAAGGTAGCGTCTCCTCCCAGAAGACAAGCGCTATGTCACACAGAGCAGCTTCCTGAAGCAAATCCTTCCATCCAAACAAGATGAACTGAGGTAAGCTGCACTTGAAGTGCACACACCGGAAGCGCAGAGCTACCATTCATTAGGGAGATAGCGCTCCAAAGTGCGTTTGCTCCTGGCATGCGATGAAGGCGCACACTCATAGCACATGATGAAGTGCACAGATACCATGCATATCAACATATGCTGTGAAAATGCGGGATAAAGCACAGCCAAGTACCGGTAAAGCGTAGTTACTCACCCGTAACAGGTGATCTCCAGGAACAGCAGGAATTTAGTCTTCACATATGAGTAACATCGGTACTGACGGAGCCCCTGTGCGAACGCTCCCCAGTGTCTAATAGGAAAGCTTTTGGGAGCATCCCACTGCGCCTGCATAGCTGCCTTCCTGCCTTTCCAGCTCTCCCTCCTCAGTTGAGTTTATAGCTGAGATAAAAGGAGAGAAGAAGACGACCTACAACTCCTAGGGGAGGAGGGCGGGTTGTGCAGACTAAATTCCTGCTGTTCCCGGAGATCACCTGTTACAGATGAGTAACTACGCTATCTCCAGGAACAAGCAGGAATGTAGTCTTCACATATGGGACTCCCTAGCTCGAAGATGCCAGAGAGATGACCTCCAGGTGAGCTGTGGCACAACTAAGTAGGTTACGTATCCTCCAAGGATGTCTGGTATCGAAACGCAGGATGGAGGGTAGGAGTTGATCTAAGTCTGAAAGAGATACTGGAGAACTGCTTGACCAAACAAGGCATCCCGGCAGGAGTCCTTATCCAGGTAATAGTGGGCAGCAAAAGTGTGGACAGAAGACCAAGTTGCTGCTTTGCATATTTCATCAATCGCTACAGAGAGCAGATTTGTCACGGAGGCAGTCATGGCTCGAACATTATGTGCAGTGACGTGACCCGAGAGAAAGAGACCTGCACTTTCATAAGCAAAGGAGATGCAGTCCACAATCCATCTGGAGAGAGTTTGCTTAGATACTGGCAAGCCCAGGTGACTCGAGTCAAAGACGATGAAAAGTTAGGACGTTTTTCTGTGCTCGCGAGTTCTCTGGAGATAGAAAGCCAAGGCATGTTTGCAATCCAGAGTGTGAAGGGTTGCCTCTGCCCTAGAGGAATGAGTTCTAGGGAAAAAGACAGGAAGGTAGACTGGTTTGAATGGAAGGGCGAGACCACCTTTGGCATAAAGTAAGGATGAGTCCTAAGGACTACCTTATCATGTGGAATTGTGTATAAGGAGGGTCAGCCACCAAGGCTTGGCGCTCACAAATGCGTCTCACTGAAGTGAGAGCAATAAGAAAGGTGACCTTCCACGTGAGAAACGTTAGAGAGGTGATGGCTAGAGGTTCAAAGGGCGGCTTAAGAAGCTGTCCTAGAACAACATTGAGATCCCATACCACTGGAGGGGGCTTAATGGGAGGTTTGGTTAATAGAAGACCCCTCATGAAGCATGCTACAAGTGGCTGAGAAGAGATGGGTTGACCATCGAAGGGCATGTGAGAGGTCGCAATTTCACCAAGGTGTACTTTTACTGAGTTGGTTTTAAGTTCAGAAGAAGACAGGTGGAGAATGTAATGCATCCACCGGACCTGAGAAGGGGTTAAGTGCCCTCTGCGAACACCACAGAGAGAATCTACACCGTTTGAAGGCATAGGAATGCCTGGTGGAAGACTTCCTGGAAGCTAAAAGGATGTCTTTAACCTGCTGAGAGAGGTTTAATGACCTGGAAGGCTATGCCTTCAGCAGCTATGCTGTAAGATGGAGAGACTGTGGATTGGGCTGGAGCAGTGTCCCCTCCTCCTGCGAGAGAAGATCTGGAGCAGATCCCAGATCTATGGGTTGAGTCCGAGACAGATGTAGAAGGAGAGGATACCACGGTCGTCGTGACCAGTGTGGGCTATGAGTATCATGTAGCCCCTGTCTCTCTGGAGTTTGAAAAGTGTCTTGGGAATGAGGGGAATGGGAGGGAAGGCATACAGGAAGCCTTGACCCCAGTGAAGGTGAAGAGCATCCACCTGCTGGCTGTCCGGTGCAGGAGTTCTGGAGCAGAAGCGAGGAAGCTTGGCATTCTGAGGACTTGCAAACAGGTCTATCTCTGGGGTGCCCCAGATCTGAAAAATGTGAGTGATCTTGTCTGCATGGAGAGACCACTCGTGGGGGAGAAGGACGCGACGCAGTTTGCCCGGTAGATACACCGCGAGTAGGTGAATGTGATGCTGTATGGCAGAAGACCACAGTTGCATGGCCTCGCTGCAGAGGGTCCAAGAGCCTGTTCCACCCTGCTTGCTCAAGTAGAACATGGCTACTTGATTGTCCATCTGAACTAGAACTGAGCGGGATCGAAGATGGTCCTGGAAGATATTGAGAGCATTGTGAATGGCTCTGAGCTCCAGCAGATTTATGTGGAGTTGTGACTCCTGAGGAGACCAAAGCTCCTGAGTGGAGAGATTGTCCAGATGAGCTCCCCAGCCCAATTTGGACGCATCCGTCATCAGGGTACATTGATGTGTTGGTATCTGAAAAGGTGACCCTACCAGGAGGTTTTCTGGGGATTACCACCACTGGAGAGACGAGATTAGGCGAGTAGAGACCATTATCTTGTCTCCCAGGCGACCGGATGCCTGAGACCACTGGGAAGCCAGTGCCCATTGAACTGCGCACATATGTACAACACTCTCTTCCTTCTAAATCCTACTAAGAGAAACACCACTCTACACTCAGTCCAGAGCTGCAAATAGTTATATTAAGAATTCGTAACCATGTTTATGTATATAGTTTAATTTTTCTTCATCTATGTATATAGTTCCACAACGCTCTATGTAATTGAATATGTACATTGTTACCTGTACAATTCAAAATGCTGTTAATTGTAAACCGCGATTGATCTTTTTGGTAAACACGGTATAAAAATTTTAATAAATAAATAAATATAGACGAGCATATGGGACAACATGCACTGTTGATGCCATATGACTCAGAAGTTGTAGTAGATCTCAAGCAGTGAGAAACCTCTTGAAGCTTGCTTGAGATGCTAACTGATTGAGTCAGAAATGTCTTTGATTGCTCAGTGTCTAAAAAAGCCCCTATGAACTCTAGAGTCTGAAAGGGAACGAGTTGGGACTTTGGAAGATTTATTACAAATGTCAAGTGTTGCAGCACTTGCATGGTACGCAAGAGAGATGTTTGCTCGAACGAGCCAGTCATCTAGGTAAGGGAAGGTAAATGTCCTGAGAGTTCTTAAGAATACGGCTACTACCGCCATGCACTTTGTGAAAACTCTTGGGGCAGAGGTGAGGCCAAAAGGCAGGACTCTGCATTGATAATGTCTCCCCTGAAACATGAAGTGCAGGAACCTTCTGTGCTGTGAGTTGTCACGCCGTTGCTTGTCCCTTCAAGCTAAGGCGGGGTATTAAGCCGAGGCCTTGTGTTTAACCAGCCCAGAGACCTTGCTTGGCACTCTGGGATATGTAGTTTTTCTTAGGCCAGTCAAAAGAATAAGTTTTGGAAACGAGGTAAAGCTTAAACAGGTTTTATTCCCCTTCCGGGAGGATTCTTTCAGTGGTCAAAACAAAAAGTAAACAGCCCCACTCTGGGCACAAACAAAGAAACAAAATGGGAACAGAAAAATGCTTATCTTCAGCTTTTAACATGCAAACAAAAGTAGTTAAACAGCCCTTTTCCAGCACTCAAAAATCCTTTTCTTTGTAGCTTTAAGGCTTGGCAAGTATCACAACTTGTTCACCGCAAAGAAGATATATTATCAGAAATTGTAAGCGTACAGTCCATGTATTCATTACACGTTTTGTCTCCCTGTTCCTCACACTGCATATCCTCTTCTTCTGCCTTTAACAATTCTTCTCTTGCACAGTTCGGCACATTATTAAACAGTCTCTCTTTGTTATTCAGAGATTCTCTTTCGCTCTCTCTGTGAGAATGTGTGACAGGCTACTACCACATTCACTGGAGTACTTAATTTGGGAGCCTTCCAAATGCTGAGGACCATAGGGGAAATTACAACATTCACCTTTCCCTCTATTAGCTACAATTGGTTTACCTCTTGGCAGTCTCTGACTCGGGCTTCTCTCTGCTGCTGCAGACACCGGAGAAACGTCAAGTGGAAGCTTTCCACGGCTCCTGCCTTTTGTCCTTCTCCCAGATACAAGATTATCTTCAGGTACAAAAGCTTTACTTTTCCTGTGCCAATTACTAGGGTAAATAGTTTCCTCAGGCTTCCTCCAACTAGCTTCCCAATTGAACTCTCCGTTACCTTTCAGATAACTTCTGCTGAGCTCTGACGCTTCTGTGCTCTGCCTTCCACCACAGGCACCTGGGTTCTCACTCTCTCCCTTGGAATAAAACTTTTTAGCTTTTACAGCTCTTCCACCGGCTTCATTCCAACCTGAGCTTCTCCCAGCACGTCCTTGGCTCTCTGAACATTCACGACTGCCTGTTCCCGTGTTCCTTCCGGGTTCTGTTCTGCTTCTCTCTTTAACTCCATGTGCACTGAGTTTATCTGCGTGTGTGTCAGCTCCACCCACTCCCAGCTGGCTTTCATCAGTTACTGATCCCTCACCCTTTCTGCTGCTTGGGCGTGTTTCTCTAGCTCATGACCTGATTTGTTTGGGTTGCCTATAGCAACATCCTGACATGTGCTCCTCTGAAATGTCAGAATCAGTTTCACTGCCTGCATCTTTGCCTATTTCCATGGGCTCTGTTAAACCTACTTTGTGACAGAGTGAATCAGTATGTGAGTATATGCCTCTTTGAGGTCCAGAGAACAGAGCCAGTCCTGACTCTAGAGATAGGGAAGAAGGGTAGCTAGGGAGATCATTTTGAATTTCTCCCGTATAAGGTGCTTGTTCAGTTCTCGGAGGTCCAGAATGGGCCTGTATCCCCCTGTTTTCTTTGGAATGAGGAAGTAAGGAGAATAAAAACCCATTCCTTGCTGGGATGGTCGAACCTCCTCTATTGCTCCCCTGAAGAAGAAGGAAGGTGATCTCTTGTAACAAGAACATAAGATATGCCATACTGGGTCAGACCAAGGTCCATCAAGTCCAGTATCCTATTTCCAACAGTGGCCAATCTAGGTCACACTGTGGTAGGCGATGGCCTATATAGATGTGAAAGGCCTGTAAGATAGGCCTGGATTCTAACCCCCACCTTCCTGTTGTTAGAGTAAAGAATTAAAAGTAAGAAAAATCAGTTTATGACAAAGCTTGCACAATACTTCCATACTAAATGGATACTGTTGCATTCCTCGAGCTAGATATGACCTTGCAGTAGAAGTGTAGTCATAACATAGAACTGTGCCTTTGTTAGCCTAGTCTGAGAAGGGTGAACAGGGAGCAATAGCCCAGTGAGGGTCCCCGATTGGATAGGTGCAGGGGGCGTTGGGACCAATAGAAAGTCTGCCTGTATCAAACTGTGAAGCTTGTATATAAGGAAGTTGTTCCTGTTCGCCATTGCTCAGTCCTTTGATGCTTGGGCCATGTGCACATTAAACTTGGCTTGGATCCTTGAACTGACTCCGGGTATTATTTGTTGCATGCTATCAGTGCTGCCACATGTCTTGGTTCCCTGACCGGGAAGTGTGAGTAGTATGATGGTATTCACGTAAATACACCACGACTTCTCGCCTCAAAAGGTTTTGTCCGGCCTGGAGCCGCCCCTGGCTGATTGCAGGAGAGCCTTCGGCGCCACCCATCCTCTTGTATCGGGGAGGGCTCCTCCTTGCCTCCGCAGGTTGCCTGTTCCAGCCGGCCTACACCTCGAACCTCGAGGGGAGTCCAGGATTCAACCCATGATCCGGTGAGTAGAACTGTTCTGCTAATCAGTCAGTCTGGAATAAGCGCTTGAGAGTCTGATCACCTCTCTCGGGGCGGTCCTAGTAAGTCTCAGAAAGTCTTAAAGTTATAAGCAGAGACTGAACCCACCCAACCCCCCAGTCAGTCAGTCAGTTAGTCAGTCAGGTTTTTTGGGAACGTCCAGATTTTATTCTGTCTTGAATGTCTGCGTGTGTGCATGAGAGGCCCTGCATACAGACCAAGCGAGGTGCTGCCTCCTGACTAGTGCAGGTCGCGAGAAAGGAGAAAGTGTTTGGTGTCTGTTGTTTTTACCGATTAAGGAAAAGTATTAAAGAATCAACTCAGGAGTCTTTTACAAAGGCAGCTGTCTCACTGAGCGTGAGTCTCTCTCTTGAAAGTAGAGAGTGAAGGGGGCGTGTCTTTCACACAGCCCAGAGACAAAGACAGGAATGTATCCTTTACTTAACGCTTTGACGGTTTCAATTATTCTACGCTCTGCAGCTGGGTTAATTTGTGCTTATTTCAGGAAAATTGTACCTGTTTTATTCAATATGTTTTAATAGTGATGTTCCTTCTGCTATGGTCATGTATTATATATCACTTGATAGGAATGTTATTAACCCCGTTCGAGTTCCTCAATGCATTTTCTTGTGTTTATGTTCCAGTCGTTAGCAAACACTGTTCAAAAAGAAATGATAGAGAACTTGAGACTGCTTTTGTTTCCCCTTTGACCTACGAAGTGGAGGTTAAGACCCCTGATAGGACTATGAAGCATCCCGAGCCAGTAACTACAAAAATGCTTGGAATTTTGTCTCTGATATATTTGGTTTTGAATGCATATATTATTATATATTATAGCAAGCACCGCATAGAGGACATAATTATTGCTCATAAATTACGGGAACAACAAAACAAGCTGTAACTGTATTTTTAGGATTTATTTAGTGTTTACAGCTGCTTTGTCTAGTGATTTACGGCTGCTTTGAGAGCCAGGAGAGAGACCTACTGTTTATCTTGTTAAGATAATGCCTGTCTTTCCCGACCTGTAAGATGTGTACTGTGTTTTGAAAGGGTCTTTTAAAGTCTCAGTCCACAGGGAAATGCAGCCCGCCCCCTCTGTCTGTAGACAAGTATGTCGTCATGTGGGGGAAGGGGCAGATTCTGTTGAAGTGTATGACTAGGAATTTTACCGTGTTCATCAGATTGTGCAAAAACGTTCCCTGATCAGTTCCCCTATGTTAAATGTTTGTGAAGGGAAAAAGAAAAAGTGTCCATTTACACTACAAGCGGGCATTCATTTTCCAGTTCAGAGTCACTCACAGCCAGTGCCCGAGAACCCAGCCAGCTGACCAGCCTTGTTTATGTGTCTTTTTCTGCCACTGATTTACTGAACTGAAAACTGCATTATGCCTCCTACACTGAGAAACCTTAGGATTTGATGGACCTAATGAACAGTATTATGCAGACCCATCAGCCTTGATGGCCCCAGGTGGAATCCAAATATTGCAGGCAGCCCTCACTATATACCCCATGCGATCCAGCAGCCCAGGAGAATTTGCTTATGGTAAATGCAGTTTTTGTCAGTCAGTCCCAGAGAGATATAAACCGGACAATGCAGAAACTGGATGGATTTGCGGGCATGACAGTTAATGGAAGTTGCTCAGGAAGTATGTGAATTGTGAAAATGGATGTGACAGAGAAAGTGAATGCAAAATAGCAAAGAGAGCAGTTCTTCTTGCAGCTGCTTTGGTTGAACGATGTGGAGGGGGTTTTCCTAATTGAAAGAGCAGAGGAAAGTGGAAGGGGTCGTGAAAATGATTAGTCCCCTCTGGGTGCAAATCAGTGCGCTCATTGCAGAGAAGAAGGACACTAGAGAAGTGCATGCCCGTATCTTGACTCCACCCCCAGGAGGGGAGGAGGGAGTACTTGATTTCAGAGTCATGGAAGAATAAACCGAGCACAGTGTTCCAGCAAAAGAGGGAAGAAGCTATTGAGGGAGTGGCAGTTGCAACAGGCTCTGACATGGATGAAGACTAAGCCAGACCGGACTCCAAGTTCACCCCAGGAGCCTATGGTCAGTCTGAAAATAGGGGACCAATATATGGACTTTATGGGGGATACAGGAGCAAAATACTAGAGCCAGTAGCCCCTTTGTTTTCTCAATGCATCACCATTGTCAGAACTACTGGGCCACTAAACCTTTCCCGCAGAACCGCATGTGCGCACCAGTTCCTGTATATGCCTGAATGCCCTATTCCACTTTTGGGCCGAGATATGCTTGCTAAGCTCCAGGCACAGATACCCTTTGCTGAAGGGGGAGAAAGCACAGTTACTTACCTGTAACAGGTGATCTCTGGGAACAGCAGGAATTAGTCATCACATATGGGTACGTCGGTACCGACGGAGCCCGCGCGGGAAAGCTCCCCAGCTTTTCAGATTAAAAGCTTTTGGGGCCTCCCACTGCACATGCGCGCTGCCTTCCCGCCTTCCTGACCAGCTCTCGTCAGTTCGAGTTTAAAGCTGAGACAATAGAGAGAGAGGACAGGAAGATAGATAGATAGAGATACAACTCCTAGGGGAGGTGGGTGGGTTGTGATGACTAATTCCTGCTGTTCCCAGAGATCACCTGTTACAGGTAAGTAACTGTGCTATCTCCAGGAACAAGCAGGAATAAGTCATCACATATGGGGACTCCCTAGCTAAGATGCCTGGGAGATCCCCCTCCAAGGGTAAACCATCTTCGCATGGATCTCAGGCATCCATCCAGGGAAGGTGGGCAGGAGTTGTTTAAGTATGGAACAGGTGTTTGAGGACAGCCTGACCAAACAAGGCATCCCGGCGGGAGTCCTTGTCCAAGCAGTAATGGGCTGTGAAGGTATGAACCGAGGCCCAAGTGGCTGCTCGACAGATCTGATCTATGGACACAGAGTGAAGATAAGCCATAGAAGTGGCCATGGCTCTCACATTGTGAGCTGTGACATGGCCCTCCAGAGAAATGTTCTTACTCTGGTAAGCAAAAGAAATACACTGAGTGATCCAATTGGAAAGTGTACGCTTGGTGACTGGAAGTCCCAAATGAGAAGGATCAAAAGCCACGAAAAGTTGGGAAGACTTTCGATGTGGTTGAGTCCTGTTGAGGTAAAAGGCAAGAGCTCTTTTACAATCCAGAGTATGAAGGTTCCTCTCTGCACTGGATGCATGAGGAGCCGGGAAAAAGACAGGTAGATATACCTCTTGATTAAGATGAAAAGGCGAGACCACTTTGGGCATAAAGTGGGGATTCGTCCTAAGGACCACCTTATCATGATGAAACCTAGTATAAGGTGGATGAGCCACTAAAGCCTGCAGTTCACTGATGCGGCGAGCTGAAGTGACTGCAATAAGGAAAACAACCTTCCAGGAAAGAAACTTGAAGGAGGTAGAGTCCAAAGGCTCAAAAGGTGGCTTCATAAGCTGACCTAGAACTATGTTCAAATCCCATGCTACCGGAGGAGGTCGGATGGGAGGTTTAGTTAGAGTCAGGCCTCTCATGAATCGTGCAACAAGAGGATGAGAGGAGACAGGTTGTCCATTTATAGGTTTTAAGGATGCTGTAATAGCACTCAAATGGACCCTTACTGAATTTGTCTTAAGGCCTGCATTTGAAAGATGCAGGAGATAGTCCAAGAGGGAATTCAAAGGAAGTGCTAGAGGGTCAAGACCCTGCTGAGCACACCAAATGGAAAAACGTTTCCATTTGAAAGCATAAGAACGCCTCGTGGAAGGTTTCCTAGAGGCATGAAGGATATCTGTCACAGGTTGAGAAAGATTAAAGTCTTGAAGACTTAGGCCTTCAGTAACCAAGCTCTGAGATGTAGGGATTTGGGGTTTGGGTGCCACAAAGTCCCCTCCTCCTGAGACAGAAGGTCTGGCGCAGCTCCCAGGTCCAGGGAGGATCCCTGGGAGAGATGCAGAAGTAGAGGGAACCACACCTGGCGTGGCCAGCGGGGAGCTATGAGGATCATAGTCCCGTGATCCCTCTGGAGCTTGAACAGAGTCTTGGATATTAGAGGAATGGGTGGAAAGGCATAGAGGAATTCCTGACCCCAATGCAGGAGGAAGGCATCATGGGCCTGAGCTCCCTGACACTGAGTTCTGGAACAGAACCGGGGAAGTTTGGCATTCCACGGACTTGCAAAGAGGTCTATGTCCGGGGTCCCCCATTCCTGAAAGATTCTGCGTATCTGGTCCATATGTAGGGACCATTCGTGTGGAAGCAGAACTCGACTGAGTCTGTCTGCACGAGAGTTTTGAACTCCTGGAAGATACACTGCAAGAAGATGAATTTGATGCTCTCTGGCGAAGGCCCATAATCTGAGAGCTTTGTTGCAAAGCGACAGAGAGCCTGTCCCTCCTTGTTTGTTTATATAGAACATGGCTACCTGATTGTCTGTCTGAACTAGGACAGTCAGGTTGACAAGGAGGGTATAGAAGACCTTGAGGGCAAGGTAAATTGCTCGCAGTTCCAGGAGGTTGATATGAAGGGTGGCCTCCTGTGGAGACCAAGTGCCCTGAGTGGAGAGGTTCTGAAGATGAGCTCCCCACCCTGTCTGGGAGGCATCTGTTGTGAGGGTTGCTTGGGGCAACAAAGGTTGGAAGGGGGCCCCCAACAACAGATTTTTGGTGGATGTCCACCATTGGAGGGACCAAAATAGACGGCTTGAGGTCCAAAATAGACGGCTTGAGGTGAGTATTTGGTCGGAGAGCGCTCCAGATGCTTGAATCCACTGGGTGGCCAAGGTCCATTGAGCTGCTCTCATATGCAGACGAGCGTAGGGCACCACATGTACCGTGGAGGCCATGTGGCCCAGAAGTCGCAGCATTTCCCGGGCTGTCAAATGACTGCTGGACTGAGCTTGGGAGGCCAAACTCAGCAGGCATTGGGCCCTGACCTGAGGCAGGTAGGCCCTTGCAGTGATGGTGTCTAACTGGGCCCCTATGAACTCGAGAGACTGAGTAGGGATTAGTTGAGACTTGGGAAGGTTTACTACCAGTCCTAGATACTGCAGAAGACGCCTTGTGCGGTCCAGGAAAATTTGGGCCTGGGACTGAGAGGGAGCTCGGATGAGCCAGTCGTCCAGGTATGGGAATATGAAAATTCCCAGGCCTCTTAGAAAGGCAGCTACGACTGCCATGCATTTGGTGAACACTCTTGGAGCAGAGGCTAGACTGAAGGGGAGTACTCTGTACTGGAAATGTTTTCCCTGAAACAGAAATCGAAGGTATTTTCTGTGGGATGGGTGGATGAGTATGTGTGTATACGCATCCTTTAGGTCTAGAGAACAAAGCCAATCCTGACTCTGAAGGTATGGAAGGAGAATGCCCAGAGAAAGCATTTTGAATTTCTCCTTGAAAAGAAATTTGTTCAGTTCTCTCAGATCCAGAATTGGTCTGAAGTCCTCTGTCTTCTTTGGTATTAGAAAATAAGGGGAGTAGAATCCCGTCCCCTGTTGAAGAAGAGGGACCTCCTCTATTGCCCCCTGGGCAAGGAGGGAGGAGACTTCCTGACCCAAGAGGGCCAGGAGAGATGGGGGAGAATTGAACTGCCTCACCATAGTATAAGGAGGAAGGTCGGAAAAATGGAGTTTGTAACCCTCTCTGATGATAGAGAGGGTCCATTGCTCTGATGTAATTTGCTCCCATCTGGGAGCAAAGTGAGCTAACCTTCCGGGTATGGTGAGGGGTTCTGGTTGTTCTAGAGCCAGAAAAGTTAAGTTCTCTAGGGGCAAGTCAAAACCCCTGAGGGGGTGGAGCCTGCTGAGGCGTAGCAGACGCCGCAGGCTTTGACCTTGCCTGTTTAGGTTGCTGACGTTTAGCAGCAAAACGAGGCTGAGAGGATTGTTGGCCAGTATTTGTGGAAAATCTGGACTTCTTGTAATAAGGCCTCTTAAAAGACTTCTTGGCAGGAGTGGAGGTAGACTTAGAAAGTCTATCTAAGGTGGCATTTTCTGCGTCCATTTGAGTGGCCTTAATTTGCCACTCCTCACCAAATAAGTTCTCACCTGTACAGGGCAGATTTCGTAAGCCATCTAGGACCCAAGGTTCTAGATCAGAAGCCTGGAGCCAAGCAAGACGTCGGGCTGCTATAGCAATGCCCGAAGCCCTACCAGCACCCTCAAAGGAATCAAAAGCTGCCCTGTTGGAGAACTTTGAAATATCCAAAAGGTGTTTCACTAAGGAAATGAACTGCTCCCTCTTATCCTCAGGGATAAAGGGGGCAAAATGCCGAACTTTTAGAGCGATTTCACTGAGAAACATGCCCATGTAAAGACTATAGGAATTAATCCTGGCTATAAGCATAGTAGCCTGGAAAATTTTCCTGCCAAAAGAGTCTAGAGTCTTACATTCTCGCCCTGGAGGAGTAGAAGAGTGCCTTTTGGTACTCTTTATCTTCTTCATTGCAGACTTCACCACAATAGAATGGTGAGGCAACTGGGTTTTTTGAAAACCAGGAGAAGGGGGGACACGGTACATGGTGTCCAACCTGCGAGAAGAAGGAGACAATGTTAGAGGAGCCTCCCATAAGTCCATCAAGTGTTCTTGAAGGATTTCATGGATAGGCAGGGTAACTGCCTCTTTAGGAGACTTAGAGTATCCTAAAATATCCAGTTTCTTTGATCTGGGTTCCTTTTCAGAGGATGAAGCAATAGAAAGACCTTTAGTCATTTCTATGATGAAGTCCTGAAAGGACAAATCCTCTGGTGGAGACATTCTCCTGTTAGGAGAAGAAGGCTCCTCAGGAAGATCAAGGGAGAACTCATCAGAATCATCAGAGGAGTTAAAATCCTCTGAAGAAGCAGAGTATCCTCTATGTGCTTCCAACGCACGATACGCATACCGTTCGGTATCGACATCGGGCGTACCGGGTATGGGATCGGTACCGGGCAAAAGCCCGGATCCGGCATGCGGAACCAATCTGCGTTTGGAAGACGATGGCCTCGGTTCCGGTATGGAAGCCATTACCGGAACCGGACCCGGTACCGCTGGCTGCGGTACCGAGGGCGTAGCAGCATTAATAAAAGCCAGAATGGCCTGCTGCATGACTTGGACAGTATTGCCCATAGACGCCACTGCTGCCTGGATGTCGGTACCTGTATGGGCCGGTACCCCAGAGCAGTACAACAGGTGATCTGTCGAGGCCGCGCCATCGATGGCAACCTGTGACCCCATGATTGCTTTGGAGGCCGGAACCTCCCGCCGGGGTTTTTTGGCTTGGGCAGAATCCTCAAACTCAGAATTGAGAGCCTCTCGATCTTTAGAAAGAGATTTGCTTTTAGAGGATTTGCCCACTGGAGTTTTGGTTACCTGAGATCCATCCGGAGAGGAAGACCTGGATGACTGTGATGCTTCTGAAGGAAACAGCACATGGAACTTGTTGGCCCGGTTCTGCAATCCACGTTTCGACATCTGGGAGCAGGATGGGCAGTCCGGTATGGAATGGTCAGGTCCTAAACATTTAAGACACCATTCATGGGTGTCTGTAAGAGGAATGACAGCACTGCACTTGGTACACTTTTTAAAACCAGGAACTGGCTTCTTCATGAAGAGAATTTGTGTAGGCCTGAAGGCCTAACAAAGTACCAAGCTGTGCTGAAGAAAAGAAAAATTTTTTTTTTTTCCAAAAGAAAGAAAGAGAGACCGGCAGTACCGGTTTCAGAATGGGGAAGGCAGGTACGCGGTCTAAAGAAAACAATAAAATTAACAATTTCTTCAGCGGTGACAGGAACACGACCTGCTGGCTCCGCGGAAAAAAAGAAACTGACGAGAGCTGGTCAGGAAGGCGGGAAGGCAGCGCGCATGTGCAGTGGGAGGCCCCAAAAGCTTTTAATCTGAAAAGCTGGGGAGCTTTCCCGCGCGGGCTCCGTCGGTACCGACGTACCCATATGTGATGACTTATTCCTGCTTGTTCCTGGAGATATGGATTGATGGTGCTGACTGTTCCCCGAGAAGAAGAGTAGCAGTTCTATAGTACGTCTCCAGCCAAGACAAAGACAAAGAACACCCTTCCAACTTTATCCCCTTTCATAATACCACTAATTAATCTATCACTAAAACAAGGATATCTCCCGCCTATTCTAAAGCATGCGCTAATTAGACCTATACTAAAAACAATACATTGGACAAAACCTCACCGAAATCTTATAGACCCATCTCCAGTATACCATTCATGGCTAAACTCATAGAAAAAGTAGTTCAAACTCAAACACAAGATTACATCGACACATCTGCTCCCCTTGACGACCAACAATATGGCTTCCGTCCTGGTCATGGAGTAGACACTCTTTTAACAGTCCTCCTAGACACACTAGTAAGAGGAATAGACAGCCCTAAAAATGCATTCCTACTTCTTTTTCTAGACATATCAGCGGCTTTTGACAGCGTTCACCATACACTAATGCTCATTAGGCTCACACAAATCAGTGCCAATTCAACAGTCCTTAAATGGTTTACATCATATCTTTCTAACAGATCCCAAACTGTAAGGATCAACAATCAAACCTCCAATACATACAAACAGGAAATAGGACTCCCCCAAGGCTCTGCACTATCTGCTCTACTATTTAACATATATATACAACCAATCTGCAATATCTTTAAAAAATTCAAAATCCATTATCACATATACGCGGACGACATTATGCTGTACATTCCATTCACAATCCCTACGATTCCCCTCCAACTCTTAACAGACTGCTTCAACGAATTAGCAACTTGGTTAGAAGACCACAATCTCTTCATAAACCATTCCAAAACCGACATACTAATTGTAACAAAGAACAAATCCTATACCCCCCCCCCCCCCCACCCACATTACACTTCAGAATCATGACATCCTCATAAAAAGTGAAATAAAATACCTAGGGGTGTTACTAGACACTCAACTTAGTATGAACACACACATAAGAAACACAACAAAGAAAATTTACTTTAAACTCAAAGTTTTAAAACAGCTACGCCCTCTAGTCCACCTGCAAGATTTCCTAAGCATTATTCAAGCCATTATCACCCCACATTTTGACTTCGCCAACCTCTCCCTCCTAGGCACAACAAACCAAAACATCAAAAGACTCCAACTGGCTCAAAATTCTGCTGCCAGAACTATAATGAAGGTTCACCCTTTCGAGCACATATCACCTTATCTAGCCAAGCTACACTGGCTCCCCATTCAATGTAGAATAAACTATAAACTAATAATAACCACTTTTAAAGCACTAAATAACACTGCCCCAGAAACCCTAAATAAACTAATCACTAAAGACACACCCCATAGTGCACATAGAAAAGGCAACGCCAATAAACTAAGAATTCCAAAAGAATTTACTAAGTCCAAAAAAAACAACAAATAAAAAGGCATTCTCCCATGCAGCCCCCACGCTCTGGAACTCGCTACCCGATGAAATCAGAGCCATAACCGACTTCAAAGATCTACGTAAAAACTTAAAAACACACCTTTTCACCTCCTACTACGGCACGTTAGCTAACACTCAACTTCTATACGAAAAGGGATAAAATACACAACATAAGTAGATCAATACCGCAAGGCCTAAAGATATCTTGACCTCATTACTGCCTATTATGCTCATACTGTTGAACCTATCCTTCTATACCTGTACATAGTTCATTGTACATAGTTCCAAATAGTTTAAAAGTTTAATAGTTAAAAGTTCAAATGTTAACTGCACATAGTTCATGTGATTGTTCAATGTAAAAACAGAAATGCCTCTCTGTTTAAACTGTTTTATGGAAACTGCACCTGATCCTCGGAAGGTTGCGGTATAGAAAAATTTGTTAAATAAATAAATAAATTAGCTCCTGAATACCCACCAACCTCTCAGCTCCACCTGCAGTATGGGCAGAAGATATCCACCTGGCCTAGCGAAGAACATAGCCCCTGTTATCATCACCCTCAAGCCAGGAGCGGAACCAGTGCATGTGAAGCAGTATCCTCTTCCCCGACCAGCCATTGAGGGTATCCACTGCCATTTAATGAAACTGCTGAAGTATGGACTTCTCAAGGAGTGCCAGTCACCTTGGAACACCCCCCTTCTCCCAGTCAAGAAACCTGGAACAGGGGATTACCGCCCAGTACCAGAGGTTACTCATTTCACTGTCCTGAACCTGAAAGAGGCCTTCTTCTGTATACACCTAGCCCCTACCAGTCAATTTGTGTTTGCTTTTGAATGGCAAGACCCCACAACAGGAAGGCGGGGCCAACGCACCTAGACTTGATTACCCCAAGAACTCAAGGATTCACCCACTCTTTTCAGTGCTGCTTTAAATCAGGATCTTTCAAGCTACTATGTGAACCCAGGACACAGGGTTCTTCTTCAGTATGTGAATGACCACCAACTCCAAACAGTGAATGTCTACAAGCCACCAGTGAACTCTTGCACCTTTCAATGAGGCTGGATACAAAGTCTCAAGAGCCAAAGCGCGATTATGTCAAACAAGTTAAATATCTGGGATTCCAGTTGTCCAGCGGAATTCAACGCCTGGAACCAGAACACAAAGAAGCTGTATGCAGTATTCCCACTCCAGCCACCAGGAGGCAAGTGAGAGCCTTCTTGGGTGCCGCAGGGTACTGTCGTATATGGATCCCCCATTTTGCGCTGCTAGCAAAACCCTTGTATCAAGCTATCAAAGGAATGGAAAAGTCTCCCTTGGAATGGGGACTTGAATGGGATGCAGCTTTTCGATCTTTGAAAAACTGCTCTGATGTGATGTTAGCACCAGCTCTGGGTCTACCAGATGTCCAGAATACCTTTCAGTCCAGAAGTCACAAGGAACTGTTCTAGGAGTGTTGACTCAATCGCTTGGATCTGGGCAACGGCCAGTAGCCTGTCAAAACAATTGGATGTAGTTGCAAAAGGCTGGCCCCCTTGTTTGAGAGCTGTTGCAGCTACAGCCCTCCTAGTGAGCAAAGCTGACAAGCTCACCCCGGGAGAAAATCTTCAAGTTACTGTACTGCACTTTGTTCTGACCCTCATGGAACACAAAGGAAGTTTTTGGCTCACGCATTCACGGATGTTGTAGTATCCAAGTATGTTGTACAATTGATGGTCAGTCAAGCTCTGAATCCTGCTGCGTTGTTACCAGTTGGTCTTGACCCCCCCTGATCATGACTGTCTAGAACAGGAATGGGCAAACTACGGCCCGGCGGACCTTTTAATCCGGCCCGCGGAGCGCTAGCTAATTTATTCATTTATTCACCTCACTTTCTAGAGGATGCAGCGTAATCTCGCGATGGCCGGCTAGTGTAGTGCAGAATCCCAAAATGAGTGGGGCAAAGAAAAGAAAAGTGGACAGTGAATGCAGAGTGTTTAATAAGGAATGGATAGCAAAATATTTTTTTACCGAAGTCCGATCAATGGCTGTATGTCTCATATGCCAGGAAACTGTTGCGGTTTTCAAAGAAAGCGTAGTTACTCACCTGTAACAGGTGTTCTCCAGGAGCAGCAGGAATCAGTCCTCACTTATGGGTGACGTCGGCGCCGACGGAGCCCTCGCGGAGCAATTTTCCCCAGCTTTCAAAGAAAGCCTTTGGGAATTGCAGCGCGCATGCGCGGTCGTCTTCCCGCCCGAGGGTGCCATCTTAGCCAGTCAGATGACATAGCTAAAAAAGACAGCATAAAAATTTGCAAAAAGAACATAAGCAGACGATTGCAACTCCAAGGGGAGGAGGGAGGGTAGTGAGGACTGATTCCTGCTGCTCCTGGAGAACACCTGTTACAGGTGAGTAACTACGCTTTCTCCAGGACCAAGCAGGAAGTCAGTCCTCACTTATGGGACTCCCAAGCTCAAGGCTACCGGAGACCCTAAGCACAAAAATGAGCTCCCTCTAGCTCAGCAGCACAGAAGGATAGAATCTTCGCTGAATTATCACCCACCGGTAGCCCACATCCGGGATGGACCCTGCTGAGTTTGTCTGCAAGGCAATTTTCTTGGCCCGGAAGATAAACTGCCTTGAGGAGAATGCCGTGACTGACGGCCCAAGAGCAGAGCTTCTGTGCCTCCCGGCAGAGGAGGAAGGAGCCCGTGCCCCCCTGCTTGTTCACGTAGAACATGGCAACTTGATTGTCCGTCTGGACAAGGACGGACTGTTGGGAAGTCAGGTGGGAGAAGGCCTTGAGAGCTAGGCGGATCGCCCTGAGCTCCAGGAAGTTGATCTGCTGAGCAGACTCCCACGTGGTCCAGAGGCCCTGAGTACGTGCCTCTTGGCAATGTGCTCCCCAGCCCAGGAGGGATGCATCGGTGGTCAGCACCCGGGTCGGCTGAGGTGACTGGAAAGGCATTCCGAATATCAGGTTCGGCTGCCGGAGCCACCACCGGAGAGACGAGACCAGCGGCTCGGAGACGCGCACTAGGTCTGCTAGGCCGCCCGTGGCTTGTCGCCACTGCTGGCGGAGACACCATTGAGCAGACCGCATATTCAGGCGGGCATTGGGGGTCACATGGACGGTGGAAGCCATATGGCCGAGCAGTCTCAGGAAGCGCCTGGCGGAGACCAGGGGCTGGCTGCGAAAGCGGTCGGCTAGGTCCATGAGCCGTTGAGCCCTGTCGAGCGGTAGGTATGCTCGCGCCTGATGAGTGTGCAGCCTTGCGCCGATGAACTCGAGATCCTGTGAGGGGAGCAAAGTGGACTTTGCGAAGTTTATAACAAAGCCCAAGTGCTGCAGCAGAGTCACCGTGCGGCACGTGGCGTTGGTGACCTCCTGAGCGGACGCTGCTCTGATGAGCCAGTCGTCGAGGTACGGAAAGACATAGAGGCCGTGAAGCCGGAGATGGGCCGCCACGACCGCGAGACATTTTGTGAAGACTCGCGGTGCGGAGGACAGGCCAAAGGGCAGTACTCTGTACTGGTAATGATTTCCTGCCACCACAAACCTTAGGTATTGGCGGTGGCTTGGGTGGATGAGGATGTGCGTGTAGGCATCCTTTAGATCCAAGGAGCATAGCCAATCTCCCTGCTGGAGGTAGGGCAGAAGGATTCCAAGGGTAAGCATTTTGAACTTCTCCCGCACAAGGAACTTGTTGAGGTTGCGCAAGTCCAGGATGGGTCTGAGGCCCCCTGTTCTCTTTGGTATCAGAAAATACCTTGAATAAAAGCCTTGACCTCTCAGGTGGTGTGGCACCGGTTCCACCGCCTGTTCCTGCAGAAGACCTGCTAACTCCTGAAGGAGCAACTCCCTGTGCAGAGGGGGTCGCGGAGGTTCTCCCGGAAAATAGGAGGGAGGGACCTGATGGAAGTGGAGAAGATAGCCTTCTCGCACGACCTGAAGCACCCAGGCATCTGCGGTGATGCTGGACCACCTGTGGGCGAAGTGAACCAGCCGGCCTCCGGTGCTGGGAGGAACCAGCGGGGGGGGAGAGGCTATGCTTAGTGAGTCAAAAGCCCCCACCCTGCTGAGCAGGGGCTGGTGGTGCAGGCTTGGGGGCTTGCTGCCTACGGGACCCGTTACCCCGTCCCTTGGCCTGCTGGCCCTGTTGGGGAGCTGCAGGGGCCTGATAATGGGGGTATTGTTTGTAGGCAGCCGCCTTCCTCGGGTAAAAGGACTTTTTCCCCGAGCCCTTCTTTTTCTGGGAAGGGGCGGAGGTCTTCCTAGAAAGCCTGGTCCTGGTGAGAGTCTCAGTCTCAATTTGCGCAGCCTTTTCCGCCATGGGCTTGCCAAAGAGGTTTTCGCCTCGGCAGGGGACATCGACCAACTTGTCCTGCACCCAGGGCTCAAGGTCTGACGACTGAAGCCAAGCCTGTCGGCGGGCACCGATGCCGGCTGCGGCCACTCGAGCCGAGGCTTCAAAGCCATCATAGGCTGCTCGGGACATGAACTTTGAGCATTCCCGAATGCCAGTGGACAAGGCTAGGAACCTCCGCAAGGGTTCCTCGGACAGACCAGCGGAGAATCCGGCTAGCTCTTTAGCCAGATCCCGGAGATACATGCCCATGTATAGCTGGTAAGTCTGGACACGACATGCGAGCATAGAGCCCTGGAAGCACTTCTTGCCAAGGCCATCCAGGTTACGGGCCTCCCTTCCAGGAGGCACCGAGGAGTGCATCTTCTGGCTCTTAAGACGATGCATGGCCGATTCCACTACCATGGAATGGTGTGGCAGCTGTGCCTTTTGAAAGCCAGGGCTCTTGCGGACTCGATAGATAGAATCGACCCGCTTGCTCAGGACCGGCGAGGAGGCCGGACTCTCCCACATGCGGAAGAGTAGTCGTTCCAGCATAGGAGGAACCGGCACAGTAAAGTGTTCCCTCGCGGGAGAGTCATACTGGAGGGCGTCGAGCTCTTCGGCTCGAGGCTCCTCCTCGGGATCCGCAGGGAAGGCCAAAGCCTTGGCCATATCCCTAACGAAGTCCGAGAACCGGGCATCCTCCGGGGGGGACTGCTTCCGAGGCTCGGACTCCGGTGAGTCCGATGGGACACACCGAGTCCGGAAAGAATCAGGGGACTCTTCCTCCTCAGACTCCCAGACCGACTCCGACGAGGACTCGGTGGGGTCGGCCCGGGCAGGGTGCGGCGCCAGCCGCCCCGACGCCGAGGGAGTCGGCGTCGGCGACCTCGGTCCCGAACGGGAGGCCGAGGGTGACCTCGACCGAGGATCGACTCGAGTTCTCATCGACTCGAGGATCGGCTCGGTCTCCGGGGTCGACTTGGACGTCGACGTCCCGGCGGTCGGGGCAGCGGCGCCAGCGAAGCCAGCGAGCAGTGCCCTCTGCTGGTCCATGAAGGCAGACAGTCTGCTCTCCAAGGCCGTCAACCTGAGTCCGAGCTCAGGTGACCCAGCAGCCCCCGACTCGGGCCCCGACGGCGTCGGGCCCGACGTCGGCTGTCGCGGAGGCGAGTCCAGAAGGACCACAGGACTTTCCCGGGCAGGCATCTCCGACTCCAGGCGAGGTCGCTTCGGGATGTGTTCCTTCTCCAAGGACCCGGGGCGGCTGTCGGGGCTATGCGACCTGGCCCTCGCGGAACCAGGAGCGTCCACCGACGCCGCCCTCGCGGGTTTCACCTTCCGACGATGGTCCCCGGAGGGAGAACCCCGGTCGGAGGAGCTCCGGCGACGGTCCGAGCTGGAGCCTTTCGACGCGGAGGCCTCCGACGAGGTCCGGGTACGGCTGGGGTCAGCGAAGATTCTCTCACGCTGATGCCGCCGACTTCTCAACGCCTTTGAGGACATTTTGCTGCAGGGCCCACAGATCAGTTCCTCATGATCCGGGCCCAGGCAGCGGAGGCAAAAGTCGTGTGTGTCGGTTAGTGACATATTTCGGTCACACCGACCACACCGCTTAAACCCACTGGCAGCCATCGGGGGAAAAATGGCCCCTGCGAGGTCAAAGGACCGGGCTGCCAGGGAAACCGAAAACGAAAGCTGACTAAGTCAGAAAAACCGAAAAAAGTAAGAGGACTCGTGACCGGCGTCGCGAGTCCGGGCGGGAAAAAGATCGGCATCGAACCGAAGGAAAAAAGGATAAAATACAGAAGAAAATCAACTTTTTCACGGGGACAAGACGGGGACGTCTGTAGGGCTCCGCGGAAAAAAGAAGACTGGCTAAGATGGCACCCTCGGGCGGGAAGACGACCGCGCATGCGCGCTGCAATTCCCAAAGGCTTTCTTTGAAAGCTGGGGAAAATTGCTCCGCGAGGGCTCCGTCGGCGCCGACGTCACCCATAAGTGAGGACTGACTTCCTGCTTGGTCCTGGAGAATATAATATCAGCCGTCATTTTGCCACGAAGCATGCTAACTATGCTAGCAGTCGCCCCAAGAACGGGGGTCTACAGCTCGGAGGTTGATGGCTAAATTACAGGCTCAGCAAAATTTATTTCACAGACAAACTGCGATTCAAGAGTCAAGTACCAAAGCAAGTTTTATGCTCTCATTCAAATTAGCAAAAGCTAGTAAACCCCTCTCTGAAGGAGAGTTTTTGAAAGAATGCATGATAGAGACCGCAGGTCTTTTGTGTCCAGAGAGCAAAGACAAGTTTGAAAAACTCAGTTTATCACGCAGGACAGTGACTCGTCGTGTGAAACTGATTGATGAAGACATAACAAACAAGTTAAATAATATTGCAGAGTCCTTTAAATTATATTCGCTAGCACTGGACGAAAGTACAGACATAAAAGACACAGCTCAGCTCTTAATTTTTATCCGAGGGATTAGCGACAGTTTTGAAATAACAGAGGAGTTTTTGGCCATGGAGCCACTTAAAGGAAAAACACGGGGAGAAGATTTGTATGACCGGGTGTCTGCTGTCATCGAGAGTATGAAGCTACCTTGGAGTAAACTTGCTAATGTCACTACGGATGGATCTCCAAATTTAACTGGAAAAAATGTGGGATTGCTGAAAAGAATTCAGGATAAGGTGAAAGAGGAAAACCCTGAGCAAGAAGTTATTTTTCTCCACTGCATCATACACCAAGAATCTTTGTGTAAATCTGTATTACAGCTTAGTCATGTTGTGAATCCAGTTATAAAGCTTGTTAACTGCATACGAGCAAAGGGACTTCAGCACCGTCAGTTCATTGCATTTCTGGAGGAAACCGACGCAGACCACCAAGACTTGCTTTACCACTCTCGTGTCCGCTGGTTGAGTTTGGGCAAAGTGTTTAAACGAGTGTGGGATCTTAAAGAAGCGATTGATACATTTTTGGAGTTAAAGGTGAAGTCTGATGATTTTCCAGAGCTGAGCGACAAGAATTGGCTGTGTGACTTTGCGTTTGCTGTTGACATTTTTTCTCACATGAATGAGCTTAACGTCAAGCTACAGGGAAAAGACCTGTATATTCACAACATGTATAGTAATGTAAATGCCTTCAAAGCCAAGTTGACTTTTTTTCCTAGGCAAATTTCAAAGAAAAATTTCTCTCATTTTCCCACACTAGCCACACAGGAAAAGGCCATCCAAAATGTGAATAAATATAGCAAATCACTGAATGACCTGCATGAAGAATTCTGCCGTCGGTTTTCAGATTTGGAAAAAATTGAAAAGTCACTTCAGCTGGTGGCCTGTCCCTTGTCACAAGACCCAGAAACAGCACCACAAGAAGTGCAATTGGAACTAATCGATCTTCCAATCTGATGCAATCTTAAAGGAGAACTTCCACTCTCTTCCACTAAAAGAGTTCTATGCCTCACTTAAAGATGACTGTTTTCCAAACCTCCGGGGGATGGCACAGAAGATTCTGGCCTTGTTTGGCTCGACCTACGTGTGTGAGCAGACGTTCAGTGTCATGAACATCAATAAATCCCGTCACAGATCCCAGTTAACTGACCAACACCTCAGATCTATTCTGCGAATTGCAACAACAAAGCTATCTCCTGACTTTGATGCCTTAACAAAAAAGGAAGACCAACAACACTGTTCCCACTAAAATTGAAGGTACTATTTTATGAAAGAAATACATTGCATAAAAGTTTTGTAAAATAACTCTTTTTATGCTTTTCTACCTTAAATTAATCTAAACATTTAATGTTACAAATTTAAATTTAATTTATATTAATTCACACAAACACACCGTCCATCTATTCTTGGTCCGGCCCCCGGGTCCAATATATGAACCCATTGCGGCCCTCGAGTCAAAAGGTTTGCCCACCCCTGGTCTAGAAACTATGGACACTGTATTCTCAAGTCGCCTGGATTTGACTGCTGTTCCTTTGGAGAACCCTGAACGGACTTTCTTTGTAGATGGAAGCAGCCCTATCATCATTAATGGACATTGTTGTGCCGGATATGCAGTGGTGACCCTTGATCTGGTAGTTGAGTCCACAGCTCTGGCCCTCAGTTAACTAACCTTTGCCAAGAGGTTCACCTGAAGTAGCTCCAGTTCTGAGTTCTTCCTATAGCCCTTCTCAGGATATGTTTAGCCCCTACTAAGTCTTTAGGAGTTTCCCCTTTTGAGATTCTGTATAGGCGACCCCCGCCATATAATAAGTTCTGTAAATAGTTACCCCTGTTAGCCAAGTTTCTGTCCCCTGTTATATGTAAACTCATACCCTGTTATATGTAAACTCATACATGTTAACTGTAATGAGCATTTTGTTCCATGTAAACCGCGCTGATGCTGAATAGTGCGGTATATAAGAGACTGTAAATAAATAAATAAATAAATAAATGGTACAAGGAACAAAAGGAGATATGAAACAGATTGGATCTGAAATTACTAGGCAAGAACTATTGGTTTTAAGTTCTGTTTTGCAGAGTCTTCAGCTGCCCATCAACCTCTACATCCTCTCAAGCCTGGGGTCTCGGTGTGGATCACAGAGCGGAGAAGGACACCGCATTGAAAGGGACCTTAATAACCCCAACAGCAGTTAAAGTTGCAGAGCTTGAACCTTGGATCCATCACAGTCGAGTAAAGCCAGCAGCCGCTCCTGCACTTGGTCATTGAACTTCCGTAAATGCGTAAATGACCCTGAAACTCCATTGCGGCTCACTTTGCGACGACAACCACTACTGTAAGAGACTAAGAATCTACAACCCTTACTCTCCCCCCTTGTGCAGCCTGCATCACTACTACTCAGACTGGAATAAAGATTACTCGTCTAAGCCAGAGGTTTTATAATGCCACCACTAGAAAGACGTCCTGGTGGTCAGGTGTAAACGCTCCTGAACATTGTTTAGCACTGGATTATTTGTTAGCAGCTGAAGGTGGTGTATATGGAAAATTGAATTTACCTAACCATTGTTTGCAGATTGATAATGAAAGCCAAGTTGTCGAAGACAGCCGAACAGATGCAGAAGCAAGAAATGGCGTGGACTGGAGCTTGATGGATGGTTTGGTTCCATGTTTTCAGGACTGGGTGACCTGAAAACTCATGTGTTAGTTGTATTATTAATATTGGCTGTGTGGAATGTGGGTGGAGTGGCTATTCCAAGATGGTGGCGTGAGCGTTTGAGTTGAACATGCCTAAACGTAAAGGCAAATCGAAGGCCTTACCCGTGGAGCCTTTGCCTGCCAATTCCAAGGGTCCTATGGATCGTTTCGTTCAACTGACAGAGATTCAGAAACGGGAGATTAGAGCGGGCGCTGCAGCGGTGGATGAGGTGGCTTCTCCGTTGCCTGCCCTTGAGGTGTCTCTCTTCCCTGATGAGCGGCTTCCTCCCCCACGCGGGACCTGCCCGGCGCTTCTTCCCGCGAGAGGAGAGGCTGCCCCCCCCCCCCCCCCCGGAGAGGGTGGTGCTGCGTCTGATGTGCGGGCCTCGTCGGAAGTATGCCCCGGAGAGCAGCCATCGGAGGTGTTGGCTGTGGAAATGGCCCTGTGTTCCAGCTTGGGGGTAGATTTACCATCTCGCAAAGTGGAGGAAGTTGAAGTTCATTCCCTTGTGTCGACGGCTGATATTTCTAAAGGTACTTTCATACACCACCCCAAAGAGATATCACTAGAGACAATTTGGGAAGCGATTTCACAGCTCTCCTCCGCCGTTAGCAAGCAGACAGAGTTAACAATGCAGCGGTTGGAAAAGCTAGAAACTGACTCTTTCGGTGTTCAGGGAGAGTTGGCTAACCTTCGTTCAAAGATTGAGACTGGGGAACAGCAAATGACTCAGTTGTCTTTAGTGAATGACTCTCTAATAAAGGATAATGTCTCTGTAAGAATGAAATTGGAGAATTTAGAGAATGCTGTATGAGCTTCAAATATTCGTTTACTGAATTTTCCTATGATATCTTCTTTGTCCCCTATTGAAGTGTTTAAAAAATACATACAGGAAGTTTTAGATGTTCCATCTGAATTAATTCCCTCAGTTGTGAAGGCCTTTTTTCTACCTCAGGGTAAAAAGGAAGAGAAGATAGTTGAGGGTGCTTTAGACATGGATGTTTTGGATGTTTCTGCTCTTTTACAGTCACCTAAGGAAGCTGACTTATCTGTCTCTACAATGTTGGTAACATTTGCAATTTCATCAGATAGAGATTGGATACTAAAATTATATTTTAAGAAACGTTCCATGCTATTTATGGGGAAGAGGGTTGTAATGTTTCCCGACGTCTCAAGGGAGACTCAGAAACTCTGAGGGCTTTTGTGTTGTTGAGACCAGGTGCGGTTCAAATTGGTGCTTCATTTATACTGCGATTCCCATGTAAATGTATTATTTCTTTTCAGGATAGGAAGTATGTATTTTTTCAGCCTGATGACCTATCATCATTTATTAGTTCTCGGATTGTGACATCTTCCCCCTAGTGATTGTCCTCATCATATTGATTGATATCTCTCTGTCCCACGCCTCTGTCTTTATTCCTGAATCGTATTTCCTTTTGGATCAAGGAACCACATATCCTTGTATTCGTTTTCATTGCTGACCCCTCCATTATTGTGGGCTAAATATACGCTTGTATGTATTATTTCTTAGACTTTTTTCTAATGATTTGTACTTTGCAAGTTTGTTGTTTTCTGTACAAGCGATTGCTTGATTGTTATTGTAAAATTCATAAATACAAAATAAAAAAAAAATATTGGCTGTGTGCTTGTTTCTCCTATGTCTCCTACCCCTTTGCTTGCGCACTATAACCTCAGTTATTGATAGCACTGTGAAGCGGCAGACAGCAACTAAAGTGTTGGCTATGTGACAATATTACCCTATATACTCCAAGATGATGCTGTTACACAAGTATAATATGTGATTTAATTCCCACCCTTTCTAACTTGTGGGTGAGAATAATCAAAGGGGGGAATGTGGTAGGCGATGGCCTATATAGATGTGAAAGGCCTGTAAGATAGGCCTGGATTCTAACCCCCACCTTCCTGTTGTTAAAGAATTAAAAGTAAGAAAAATCAGTTTATGACAAAGCTTGCACAATACTTTCATACTAAATGGATACTGTTGCATTCCTCGAGCTAGATATGACCTTGCAGTAGAAGTGTAGTCATAACAAAGAACTGTGCCTTTGTTAGCCTAGTCTGAGAAGGGTGAACAGGGAGCAATAGCCCAGTGAGGGTCCCCGATTGGATAGGTGCAGGGGGCGTTGGGACCAATAGAATAAGTCTGCCTATATCAAACTGTGAAACTTGCATATAAGGAAGTTGTTCCTGTTCGCCATTGCTCAGTCCTTTGATGCTTGGGCCATGTGCACATTAAACTTGGCTTGGATCCTTGAACTGACTCCGGGTATTATTTGTTGCATGCTTTCAGTGCTGCCACATGTCTTGGTTCCCTGACCGGGAAGTGTGAGTAGTGTGATGGTATTCACATAAATATACCACGACTTCTCGCCTCAAAAGGTTTTGTCCGGCCTGGAGCCGCCCCTGGCTAATTGCAGGAGAGCCTTCGGCGCCACCCATCCTCTTGTATCGGGGAGGGCTCCTCCTTGCCTCCGCAGGTTGCCTGTTCCGGCCGGCCTACACCTCGAACCTCGAGGGGAGTGCAGGATTCAACCCATGATCCGGTGAGTAGAACTGTTCTGCTAATCAGTCAGTCTGGAATAAGCGCTTGAGAGTCTGCCACAACACGTACCTAGCAGTTTCCCCAAAAGACACAGGTTCCACAATGCTTGTATTGGGTCCCTTTTTAATAATGGTTTATGGACCTTTCCTCCAGGAACTTGTCCAAACCTTTTTTAAACCCAGCTACACTAACAGCCTTTACTACATCCTCTGGTAACAAATTCCAGAGTTTGGTTACACGTTGAGTGAAAAAATATTTTCTCTTATTTGTCTTAAATAGTTTACCCTGTAGCTTCATTACATGTACCCTAGTCTTTCTATATTCTGATAAACGTAAACAATCGATCTATGTTTACCAACAACAGAGCAGAAAGAGGGGCCTGAAAGCAGAACTCTCTTGGAGGAGTCCGGAGGGGGCAGACTTTGTAGAGGAAGCTTTTACCCTCCCTCACTATGGATAGTGTCCACTGCTCTGATGTGATAAGATGCCACCTGTGGGCAAAGTGACAAAGCCTACCGGGGATGAGGGTGGGATTTGGAATCTCCATAGGCAGAGCAGCTATGTTCTCTAGAAAGGAGTCAAAGACCCTGAGGAGGCTGGGTCTGTTGAAGTGGCTGTGACCTAGGAGTCTGAGCCTTCCTTTGCTGTTTTGGTGGCTGCTGCCCCTTCTGAGGAGCATGGTGTTGACACTGTACAGCAGGGGTGTAAGGAGGATAGTACTTATTATTGAAAAAAAATTTTTTTGCTGCTTTTTTCTTAGCTGGGTTGGCCATAGACCTAGATAGTCTATTAAGAGTAGTGTTCTCAGATTCTAACTGAGAGGCCTTGTCTTGCCAATCTTTGCCAAAATAGGTTATCACCAGTGCAAGGGATGTTACCCAGTTTGTCCTGTACCCATTGTTCAAGATCCGATGCTTGAAGTCAAGCAATTCTGCGTGCCCGATGCAGATAGATGAAGTTCTGCTGATGCACTCAAAACAGTCAAAGGTTGCCCTGTTAAACTTTGAAACATTTTGAGTATGTTTTACAAGGATGAGATAATCTGCTTTCTTGTCATCGGGGAGAAGAGGAGTCATTAACTGCAAATCTCTAGCCACCTCTCTGAGGAATATACCCATATAGAGTATGTAGGAACTGATTCTAGCCAATAACATGGAGGCCTGAAAGCATCGTCAACCAAAGGCGTCGAGGATTCTCAATTCCCTACCTGGAGGGTTCGAGGAATGTGTCTTAGCACTCTTTATTCAATGCATTGCTGATTCCACCACTTTGGAATGGTGTGGTAATTGTGTCTTTTGGAAACCAGGACACTCTAGTACCCGATACATGGTATAGAGTCATCGGGTATGTGGAGAAACAGTAAGGGGCGTCTCCCACATACAAATCATAAGGTTGTGAAGTATATGATGAATAGTTAGAGTTGCAGCTTTCTTCGGGGCTGTAGGGTACTTAAGAATTTCAAGTTCTTCAGCCCTAAGCTCTTTCTCCGATGTCACCGTTATGGACAGACCCTGAGCAACATCGCGAATAAAGTCTTGGAAAGATATGTCCTCCAGAGGGGACATGCGACGTTGTGGGGATGGAGGTGGGTCTTCCGGGGGAGTTCTCATGTCCCGGGTATTGGCCGATTCATCGTCCGACGAATCGGAGTCCGAAGACGCAAAGTACCAATGAGCAGGATGTTCGTGCTGTACCCGTAACCGATCAAAATCGGTAGTTGAGGCTTGCGGTGCCGGAACCTAGGTACTGGAAATGGATTCAAGGGCTGGCATGGGTGGTAGCATGGTAAGCAGCAAAAATGTTGATGCGGGCTGTGTCGGTACCACAGCCGGTACCGGTGCCTGAGGGATTGGCTGTAAAGGCTTTACCGGTACGGAGGCAGCCAGAAAGGCCACTAAGCTACGCTCAATAGCCAGGATACGTTGATCCATGGAACTTGCCAATGCCTGGGTATCTGTACCAGAATTGCGGGCCACTATCCCTGAGCATGGCACCAGGAGCTCTCCAGAGGTGAAGGCCTCGGGAGCATCCTGGGACCCCACTAAGGCTTTGGAGGCAAGATCCTCCCACTGGGGTTGTTTGGCCGGAGTATCCCCCTCCAGGGCAACGCTTGAGGCATCTCGATGCTTAGGAGGAGATCTACCCTTGGAGAGACGGCAAGTCTTCGAAGAAGACCCAGGTTTCAATACCTGAGATCCTTGGGAGGAAGATGAAGCTCTCGATGACGTTGATGCTAAAGATATTGCATCGGAGGCAAAGAGGGTGCCTAGTTTTGCAACTCGGTTTTGTCATCTTCCTGTGAAGAAGACACTCTGATGGAAGATGACCCGGACCTAAGCATTTTAGGCACCAGTCGTGGGTGTCTGTGGCTGAAATGGTACTGCTACATTTTGAACACTTTTTAAAACCACTGGATGTTTTTTTCCATTTTGTCTAAGACGAAAGAGGAGGCCTAGGCCTAAGATGGCGTCGATGCGCCTGAAGGAAGAAAAAAATTCCTTCCCTCACAGATTTTTTTTTTTTTTTTAAAGAAAAACAGAAGAAAAGAAAGTACCAACGGAGGCCGGTACCAGTGTTGACAGGAAGGCAGACGCGACCACAAAAAAATAAGAAAAAAACAAATTTTCTATGATGACAGGAATTGCTTCTTGTCGGCTCCGCGGAAAATGAAGAACTGAGGAGGGAGAGCTGGAAAGGCAGGAAGGCAGCTATGCAGGCGCAGTGAACGCTGGGGAGCGTTTCCCCGTGGGCTCCGTCGGTACCGACGTTACCCATATGTGAAGACTACATTCTTGCTTGTTCCTGGAGATCGTGTGCACGCGATGCCAGAACAAGGCGGGAACCGGCAGGAAAAAGACTGCCAATACCAACGGTTCCAATCCATCACCCAACAATTGCCACTGAACAGCAGAGGTTGGGGGCCCCCACAGACAATACTGAAGCAACACAGAAGAGAAACATGGCACAGAAAATAGGAACTTAAATATGGTACTCATCACTGGGAAGCCCATGCAGCAACGGTGCCCGGCTAAATGCTACTCCCCTGCTGCCAAGGCTGCAGCCACATACTTCTGAATTTTCATGCCATTTTCAGGGGAGTGCTAGGGGAGGAGGAGGGGAAAGTAGGCACTGAGGCTGTGCAGCCAATGATTCCTCCGGGGTCCTGATCAAAGAATTTTAACTGTTCAATCAGCCCTTAACAGGATAAGGATGGGGAAGTGAACAGATACCCCTCTTTGGCAAACCCAGGAGGGCAACAGTTTTAAGGCTGACCCAATGGGTGCCTTCCACTTCAAACTCAAGTGAAGGAATTGCCCCTAAGAGCAATTACTTATGAGCTAAATCAGTCTTTCTAAAAGTTTTGACAGAGCTGCTTCAATGTGTTTATACTCTTCTGGAGACAGAGAAATACTGAGGTTGCATGATCTTTAGCTGTTCCCGATACAGTACAGGATGGGGTCATCAGAAGACACTGGATTTTTCTCTGTTTCCACCTCTACTGGTATGGGAAACACAACCCACTTGTCTCGACTGGCATAGCAAGATCATCTGGAAAGGGCAATTTGACAAACTATACCGCAGAAAATGGTATACATCCCAGGGTGTTGAAAGAATGCAAAAATAAAATCTCAGACCTACTATTAGCAATTTGTAAACTATCATTAAAGTCATCTACAGTATCTGAAGATTGAAAAAAACATTCCTATTTTTAAAAAGGGCTCCAGGGGAGTTGCAGGAAACTACAGACTGGTAAGTCTGACTTCAGTGCAAGGCAAAATGGTATAAACCATTATAAAGAACAAAATTACAGAACATATACATAGTCATGATTTAATGGGACAAAGCTAACAGATTTAACACAAGGGAAGTCTTGCCTCACCAATCTGCTACATGTTTTTTGAAGGTGTGAACAAACACCCTCTTTTGTTTAATGTTTTTCTGACACCTCTCTCTTCTCATTCTACAGTGTAGTATTTTGGCATATTACTACACCGATGACATAATCCTTCTCTACTACATGGATCCTGCTGCTCCTGATTTGGCCCCACTGAATTTCTGTCTTTCCCTTATACACTCTTGGATGTCCACAACCCTTCTCCATCTTAACCCCTCTAAATCAGCTGCTATCTGATTTACCTTTGGGGCCCCCTGTCAGCCCCTCTGATCGGAGCCTATCCCATTAGTCACATCTTCTCGCTATCTCAGTATTACCTTGATTATGCACTTTCTGTCAATGAGCATCTCTCCACTCTCATCAGTCGCTCTTTCTACTTCTTAAATCAGGTTCACATAATTGGTCCTTTTCCTCCCCCGACCACACTTCTCCTTTCCTTAGTCATCTCCAGACCGGGCTACTGTAATGCCGCTCTGGTGGGTCTCCCTCAGTTCCAATTGCAAAGATTACAGCTACTACAAAACACAGCAGCCCGTATCCTCACCTATGCCCCCATTCAGACCACATCACCCCCTTACTTATTGATCTTCACTGGCTTCCGATCAGGTACAGAATTCAATACAAGACCCTCACTCTCGTTCATAGGGCCATCCACACTAACACTTCGCAATATCTCTCTCTGATCTTATTCGCTACCATACTCCACACAGCCTTCAGCGTTCCATCTACATCAATCGCCTTTCTCTTCCCTCCATTTCTCAGGCACAACTTGAACTCAACCGCAACTTGGCCTTCTTCCTTTGTCCTGCCCTCTGGAACTCCCTTCCCATTCCTCACTGCCCAGAACTGTCTTTCCGTAAGTTCAAGACTATGCTGAAGACCCACCTCTTTCATGTTGCCTGTGACCTCCTTCCTCCTCAAACCTGAATTTCCCCTCCTTGCCTCCATGCTATCTAACCTCGCTCCACACTATATGGTGACTATCTCTTTTCTACCTACAATAGCGTTCCTTTCCCACTTCTTGTTTTCACAGTAACCTTGTATTGTAAAACTGCTCTAATGCTTTTGCCTGAGCAGTATATCAAGTGTAAGAATAAAGTAGATTAAGGTGAGCCAGCAGATATAGCGTATCTAGATTTTCAGAAAGCCTTCGATAAGGTCACTCATGAGAGAATCTTGAGGAAATTAAAAAGTCATGGGCTTGGAAGCAGGGCCCAACTGTGGATTGGGAACTGGTTAAAAAATAGAAAACAGAGAGTAGGGCTAAATGCTCAATTTTCTCAGTGGAGAAAAGTAAATGTGTGAATATCCCAGGATCTGTGCTAAGCCTGCTACTTTTTAACATATTTATAATGCCCTGAAAATGGAAAAGAGTGAGGTGATCGAATTTGCAGATGACCCAAAATTATTTTACGTTGTTAAATCACAGGATGATTGAGAAAAATTGCAAAAGTGGGAGACTGGGCATCCAAATGGCAGATGAAATTTAATGCAGACAAATGCAATGTTATGCACTTAAGGAAGAACAACCCAAATTATAGCTACATGATGTAAGGTTCCACAGTAGGAGTTGCCACCCAGAAAAAGATCTAGACGTCATCATAAATAATACATTGAAATCCTCTGCTGAGTGTTTAATGGCAGTCAAGAAAACTAATAGAATTCTAGGAATTATAAGAAAAGGAATGGAGAATAAAACAAAGGCTATTATAATGCTCCTGTTTCGCTTCATGGTGCGATTGAATTTTGTGCAGCTCTGGACACCACATCTAAAAAAAAAGATTTAACGGAACTGGAAAAGATACAGAGAAGGGCGACCAAAATGATAAAGGGGATGGAAGGATACTCCTATAAGGAAAGGCGTAAAGGGTTAGGGCTCTTCAGCTTGGAGAAGAGACAGCTGAGGGGAAAGAACGAATGGAAGGGAACGCGTAAACATGAATTGGTTGTCTACTCCTTCAAAAAGTATAACAACTAGGTGACACACTAGAAAGATAGAAAGCAGTACATTTAAGACTTCTCAGAGAAAGTGTAGCTACTCACCTGTAACAGGTGTTCTCTGGGGACAGCAGTAATCAGTTCAACATATGGGTGACGTCAGTGCTAACAGAGCCCTCATTGAAGCATCTCCCCAGCTTTCAAAGAAAGCCTTTGGGACATGCTACCACGCATGCGTGCTCCCCTTCCCGCCCAAGAGTGCCATCTTGCCTCAGTCTCATGACATAGCTAAGACGGCAAAAATAAAACATCAAGGAAGCAACTCCATGGGGAGGAGAGAGGGCTGTGAGGACTGATTCCTGCTGTCCCCAGAGAACACCTGTTACAGGTGAGTAACTACGCTTTCTCCGGGAACAAGAAGGAAATCATCCTCACATAAGTGATTCCCTAGCAACAGGCTACCGAAAGCCTATAGAAAACACGGATGCCCCCAAGGGGAGCTGTGTGCAGCAGCAATTGAGTCCAAAGATACAGATTCCAGAACGGTCCATTTGTCCAGTGAGGAATCAGCACTCCGGTACCCTGAACACAGAAGGGTTCAAGGGTAGGAGTTGCCTAAACCCTGAACATATTACGGAGTACAGCCTGGCCGAAGGCACTGTTCTGTGGGGACTCCTTCTCCAGGCAGTAATAAGCTGCGAAGGTATGGACTGCAGACCAGGTGGTGGCTCGACAGATGTCCGTTATCAGGACGGTACACAGGTTTGCCACAGAAGCTGCCATGGCCCTGATGCTGTATGCCATGACCCGGTGCTCCAGTGAGAGCCCTGCCTGCTCATAGGCAAGGGGCAATACAGTCTGCTACCCTGAGAAGAGTCCGCTTGGTCACCGCCTCCCCCAGCCAACTGGAGTCATAGATGAAGAAAATCTGAGAGGCTATGCGGTGGCCCTGGGTACACTGAAGGCAGAAGGACAGGGCCCTCTTACAGTCCAGAGTGTGGAGGACGGCCTCCACCCTGCTGGCGTGGGGCCGCAGAAAGAAGGTGGGGAGCACCACCTCCTGATTGAGGTGGAATGCAGACACCACCTTCGGAAGGAATTTGGGGTGCGTGCGGAGCTACCAGGATCAGCGATGCCTGTCACAAAAAGCCCTGAAAAGGGTCTTGACAATCAACGGCGTGGACGGGAAGACGTACAGAAGGCCCTCTGACCACGGGATGAGGAATGCATCCGCAGCCACCCGAGATGGGTGGGGCTGCCGAGAGCAGAAGTGGGGCAATTGGGAGTTGTCCAGGCTGGCAAAGAGATCCACTAGTGGGGTCCAGCTGCCACTCATGCAGCTGAAGGACCCAGCTCAGTCTGTCCGCTAGGGTGTTGTCCTGGCCCAGCAGGTACACCGCCTGTAGGAGCATCCCTTGGCAGATAGCATAAGAGCAGAGAGCCACTGCTTCCTGGCAGAGGGTGCGGGACCCCGTTCCCCCTTGTTTGATGATATAGAGAATATAACCTGATTGTCCATTTGAACCAACACTGACTGGAGCTGCAGACAGTGGTGGAAGACCTGGAGAATCAGGAATATGGCCCGAGCTCCAGGAGCTTGGTCTGCTGCTGGTTTTCTGCCTTGGACCAACGGCCTGAGTGCAGAGATCCTCGCTATGTGTTCCCCAGCCCAGCAAGGTGGTGTCCATAATGAGGACCCTCGGGGGGGGGGGGTGAAGATCTGAAAGGGCATCCCCCGCTTGAAGATGCTGTGTAGATAAGAGACTCCACCAGCCAGCGGACCACTGACACTGTATCGCAGCCGATTCATGACCTGTGTTCACTGGGAGCAGAGGCACCACTGGGCCGCCCTCATATGAAGACAGGCGTCCTGGGTAACACGGACCGTGGAGGTCATGTGGCCGAGTAGGCGCAGCAGGAGGCGAGCAGACACTGAGGGTCGATGCTGTACGTCTGCGACCAGTGCCCTGAGAAGGTCAGCCCTGTCCAGAGGGAGGAAGGCTCTGGCCTGAACAGTGTCTAGCCTTGCCCCAGTGAACTCCAGACACTGTGTCGGGGGAGAAGGTGGGAATTGGGGAGGTTTATCACAAACCCCAGATGTTGCAGGCGGTGGATGCTGCAGGCCATAGCCTGCTGCACCTCGTCGTGTCCTGCTGCACCTCGTCGGCCGTGTCCCGTTTTATGAGCCAGTCGTCCAGGCAGGGAAAGACTGAGGCCCCTTGGAGATGGAGGAAGGACACAACTACCACCAGGCATTTGGTGAAAACTCTGGGGGCGGAGGTAAGGCCGAAGCGCAGCACCCTATACTGATAGTGGTTGCCCACCACCATGAATCTGAGATACTGCCTGTGGCTGGGATGGATGAGGAGGAGGATATGGTTATAGGCATCCTTCAGATCCAAGGAGCATAGCCAATTTCCCTGCTGGAGGTAAGATAGCAGTTTTCCAATGGACAGCATCTTGAATTTCACCCTCACCAGGAACCTGTTTAGGTTCCGCAGGTCCAGAATTTTCCGAAGGCCCCCCAGTTCTCTTGGGTACGAGAAAGTAATGTGAGTAGAACCCTTTGCCCCGGAGATGCTGGATCTCGAGTTCCTCAGTGCGAGGGTCCTCCTCCGACTCGGTGACAAATGCCAGCACTTTTGATGTATCCAATATGAAGTTGAGGAATGCCATGTCCTCAGGCGGGGACGGGTGTCTAGTGTCGGAGGGGTATGGATCCGAAGGCACACTGTGGTGTTGGCGAATGTCCATGGATTACTCATCCTCGGTCTCCCAGTCCAAGTAATCAGTGGAGTCATCGAGGAAGGGCTGGCCTGGGCAATCCGGCCCCGAGACCAACGGTCCAGGTCCCTTTGAGGCTCCATGACTGCAGCTATGGGCACTCACTGGGGAGAACCTCGAACTCATAGAATGGGACCGGGATTGAGACCTGATGTCAAGGAACGGCTCAAGGTTACAGGCTCTCGAGGATCAGCTCGACGTCCAGGGATGTCCTCTAAGTCGAAGGCCTGATGGTCTGGGCAGATGACCCAGCAGAGCTGGGCATCATGGCCCACTGCTGGCCATGAAGGCAGACAAGCTGTGCTCCAAGGCTTCCATTCTGGTCTCCAATCCAGAAGGTTCTGCAGCCATCGGCATGGGGTACCAAGGGGCTTGGGCCCGTCGCCGGTTCTGTTGAAGAGGAATCCTCGAGCAGGATAGGTTTGGGGGTCTGATGATTCTTTTCGGGCTACCTCGGACAAATGGCAAGGATTACGGGATCTGGCTCGGGACTTACCCGCCTTCCCGGATCCGTCCAATGACGTGGCCCTCGAGGGTTTCTTCTTCTTCTTGTGTTCCCCACCCGGGAAAATTTTGTCATGCTGCTGCTGACGGTTTTTAATGGCCTTGGATGACATTTTCTTGCACAGTCTGAAGGGTTGTAGTCCAGTCCGAAGCGACAGATGCAGCAGTCGTGCATGTCGGTGAGGGACATGGTCCTCGCGCACCGATCACACTTTTTGAAGCCACTGGTGGAAGCCATGGGGGGAGAAAGAGCCCCAGCTAGGTCTTCCAGTGGGGAAAAAAGGTGCGAAACCGCACTAAAGAAAAAAATTAAAAAGATGAACCCAAGACGCAATGCCGAGGCAAGCAAGCTCATGGGTAGGAAAAGTACAGGTGCAAGACCGGAGGAAAGAAACTCAAAAAATATGTAGCACTTTTTCCGGGGGAAAACAGACAGATGTCTGGTGGGCTCCGCAGAACAAAGGAGACTGAAGCAAGATGGCACCCTTGGGCGGGAAGGGGACCGGGCATGCATGGTGGCATCTCTCAAAGGCTTTTTTTAAAAGCTCGGGAGATGATTCCGCAAGGGCTCCATCGGCGCGAACATCACCTATATGTGAGAATTGACTTCCTGTTTGTTCCTGGAGAAAATACTTTTTCACTTGACAGCATTCCTAACAGGGTATCCATTGAAAGCAAGGTAATACTGTGTGACATTTAAAAATACTGCTACTATTACTGGTTTCTGGAGTCCAACAGATTACCAGATCCAAAGCAGCATGGATTCACCATAGGCAGGTCTTCTCAGACCAATGTGATTGATTTCTTTGATTGGGTGACCAGGGAGTTGGACTGAGGAAGAGCCCTAGATGTGGTGTATTTACATTTCAGTAAAGCCTTTGACACTGTTCCACACAGGTGACTTATAAACAAACCAAGCACCCTAAAGTTACTGATAAGGTTAGAAATTGGTTGAGTGGTAGGCGACAAAAGGTACAGGTAAATGGAGCTCACTCTGAGGAGAACGAGGTTACTAGTGGAGTGCCGATTCTTTTTTACATTTTTGTTAATGATATTGCCGAAGGGCTGCTGGGTAAGGTTTGCATCTTTGTGGATGATACCAAAATCTGCAATACAGTAGACATTCTGGAAGGTGTAGATAACATGAGGAGAGATCTAGCTAAGCTTGAAGAATGATCTAGAATTCTGCAGTTGATTTAATGCTAAAAAATGCAGGGTCATGCTTTTGGGCTGCAATAATCCAAGAAGATATAGTGTAGGGGGTGAAGTATTTCTGTCCACAAAAGAAGAGAGGGACCTGGGCATGATTGTGTCAACGATCCTAAAGTAGCTAAACAGGTAGAAAAGGTGATGGCGAAAGGTAGAAGGATGCTTGGGTGCATAGGGAGAGGAATGGCCAGCAGAAGAAAGGAGGTGATGGTGCCTCTGTATAAGTCTTTGGTGCGACCTCATTTGAAGTAGTGTGTGCAATTCTGGAGACTGCACCTTCAAAAGGACATAAACAGGATGGAGTCGGTGCAGAGGGTGGCTACTAAAATGGTTAGTGGCCTTCGTTATAAAGCATATGGTGACAGACTTAAAGATCTTAATAAATGGAAATTACACTAACCTGGTAATAGTAGTTCCTGGAGGGTCCAGTTTAGTCCTCCAACATCGGGTAGTGCCCCTCCTCCTGCAGCCTAGAGACTGGACCAATCAAGTCTTCTGTAGTATATATGCAGACGGAGCTCCCAGAAGCCCCCAGTGTACTAGTAACAAAGCATACTTAACGAAGCAACACATTAGATTAATATACAAAATGACATAATGAAAATGACATAATTAAAGAACAATTTGTTTCCCCCCCACAAAAATATCCAACTTTCTCTCCAAACGAGGAAGTCAGAACACTGTATTGCACTGGAACCAACGCCCCAGAAATCAAAATACAGCTCCGTATCAGAAATCTCAGGAGCTGACTGAACACCTGAGAAAGGAAGAGCCATAGCCAAAAACGCGGCTGCAAAAAAGGTTCGAACGGCAAGAGGAACCGTCTTATGATCCACCGTTCGGAAAGCGCGCCGCATTTTTATAACAGATAGTCGGGAGGGAAGGAGGACTAAACTGGACCCTCCAGGAACTACAATTACCAGGTTAGTGTAATTTCCATTTCCTGTTCGGTAATCCAGTTTAGTCCTCCAACATCGGGATGTAACAGAGCAGTTAAGACCGGGCGGGACCTTGCCATCCGGCGCGCAGAACCGCCGAACAAAAGAGGAATCCCGAGCCGCTGACACATCTAAACGATAGTGTGTACTGAAAGCATGCAGAGACGACCAGGTGGCCGCCTTACAGATATCTGCTGGCGGAACTAGGCTATACTCCGCCCAAGCGGTAGCCCGAGCCCTAGTGGGATGATCCAGTAGCCTCTCCGGAACAGACCGCTGCTGCAACAGATACGCAGACGCGAACGCTTCCTTGAGTCATCTTGCAACGGAGGCCTTAGCCGCCGCTTCCCCTTTACGTGCACCACCGAAGAGCACGAATAACCGGTCAGTCTTCCGAAAGATTCGGTAGCCTTCAAAGAACGACGAGGTGCACGACCCACATCGAGACGGTGAAGACCTTTGTCCGCCGACCCGACAGAGTGGGAAGAAAGAACTGGAAGAAACACTGCCTGATTCACATGAATAGGGGAAACCACCTTCGGCAAAAAGGAAGGGACCGGGGAAAAAGACAAAAAAGGTTCTCGGCAGGACAACGCATGTAGATCTGAAATACGCCGTGCCGAACCGATGGCTACAAGAAAACACCGTCTTCAGCGTAAAATCTTTCAGAAACGCCCTACTCAGGGGTTCAAAAGGTTCACGAACCAGGGCCCGCATCACTAGATTCAAGTCCCCCGGAGGAACGAAAATCCTGCGGGAGGGCCGCAAATGAAAAACAGTCGTAAGAAAACGACGTACGTCCGGATAAGAACCGTAGAGACGGCCTAAAACTTTGCATCGATAACAAGAGATAGCCGCCAACCGGACTTTCAGAGAACTAGCCGCAAGGCCCTTATCAAAAGCAACCTGAAGAAACTTAAAACGACGGAAACGAAAACCGTCGCCGCCCGGACTCCACGCCGGGAGCACCAGTCTTCAAAGATCCCCCAAATCCGAACGTAAGTAAGAGAAGTGGACGTTTTCCCCGCCCGCAGTAGGGTAGAAATCACCGCGGGGGGAGTAACCCTTCTTTTTCAGCCGAGCCCTCTCCATGGCCAAACCGTATGCGAGAATTGACCCACTTGGGGCATCCGCAAGGGTCCCTGAAAAAGAAGATTCGGCAGCGTGGATAGGAGCCAAGGAATGCCGTCGCTCAGCCGGACCAGATCGGCATACCAGGGCCACCCAGGCCAGTCCGGGTCCACCAGTAACACTCGACCCCGATGGCCCTCGATGCGCTGAACGACCCGGCCAATCAGAACCCACGGAGGAAAGACATAAAGAAGGCCGGACGTTGGCCACGGCTGAATGAGAGCGTCGAGCCCCTCGGACATACGCTCCCTTTGCCTGCTGAAGAAGCGTCCTGTCTCAGCCGATTGAAATGTCGCCATGAGATCCATGAAGGGCGGCCCCCCCCCCCGACGAACTATTTGCGCGTAAACTTGCGGGTTTAGCTCCCACTCTCCGGGGTCCACCCGCACTCTGCAGAGAAAATCGGCCTGAACATTGTCTGCGCCTGCAATAGGCGCTGCCGAGATGGCCGGAAGACGAGACTGCACCCAATTGACCAAGGCCATCGCTTCTGATTCCAGGGCCATGCTGCCGATGCCCCCTTGGCGATTGATGTAAGCTACGGTGGTCGCAATGTCCGAAAGGACTCGCCCCGGCCCGGTCGAGAACTAGGGCTTTGAGGCCAAGAGGGCTAGCCGCACCGCCCGCCATTCGAGGAGGTTGATCGACCAAGAAGTCTCCAGGGGAGACCATTCCCCTTGAGCGAAGCGGGTCTCGCAGTGAGCCCCCCAGCCGGTTAAGCTGGCATCCGTTCTGAACGGAACCCAAAGTGGAGGCTCCAGGGAATCCCCCGCGCCAGGTTCTCGGAGGAGAGCCACCACCGGAGTGATCGGCGAACCGCCCTTGGGCAAGTCAATCTCCTGTTCAACGAGTCGAATTGGTTGGACCAACGGCGCAGCAGGCACTCTGCAGCCGGGCGCATGTGGAAGCGCGCCCAGGGCACCACCTCCAAGGTCGCTGCCATCGTACCGAGGAACTGTAGCTATCACCATGCAGACGGAGCGGGCATCCCCCTGAAGAGTCGGACAAGAGACCGAATGCGGCGCTCCGGCAGGCACACCAAGCCCCGTGCTGTGTCGAGGCTCACTCCCAGATACTCGAGATCCTGAGTCGGGCACAGACAACTCTTGCATTCTTTCACCACCCAGCCGAGGGACCACAGCAGAGCCACCACCCTGCTCGTGACGTGCACACACTCCCGACTGGACTTTGCCCGAATCCACCAGTCGTCGAGATACGGATGGACCAGGATGCCCTCTGTGCACAAGGCCTCCGCGACCACTACCATCACGTTTGTGAAGGTGCGGGGGGCCGTGGCGAGACCAAACGGCATGGCCGGAAATTGGAAGTGGCCCCACGGAAGAGCGAAGTGGAGAAACCGTTGATGAGACGGCCGGATGGGAATGTGTAATGTGGTCTGCAGCGGCTGTGGAAGATCCTGCAGCAGGGGCTCTGAGGAGGGGGGAGATAAGGTGCTGGGGGACCCAGCTAGCAACGCAGTGGGTATGGGGAAAGCCTCCGGGATGCAGCGTGCAGGTGTAACACAAGCAAGCTATTAATGTACCCTTCGGCTGATTACATTTCACATATAATACAGCCATAGAAAAAAGCATTGTAGAGACTTAAACCACCTTTCCTCTTCTTGTGTGGGGTTTCATTTATTTATTTATTTATTTATTTTTTGTTTTTTTTGCATTTAAAACAAAAAGCAAGGAAGGCTCAGGGAAACCCAAGACTGTTTAAGAAAAGGATTTTGAAACTGCACGTGCCTCCACAGCATGATTAAGTGTGTGGAAACTGCTGTTTAGAGCTGTTGCCTCTAAAAAGAAACACTGAAGAGAAAAACAAAACAGCCGCTGGCACCGAAAAACTGTCAGGTATTCGCAGAACTGAGAAGGGAACTGTCAGTCATTCACTGTGCTGGCATAGAGAAACTTTCAAGGTCAGGGTAAGGCAATTACAGTGACTGAAAGTAGGGAAATTAGAGTGGGATCCCTCCGCAGCCATTCAGACCTCCATGGTAGGGGCTGAAAGGTGTTTCTGGGGAGGGATGTAGAAGCTCAATCCAGCCATAGGAAAATTACAGTGAGCATGCTTAATTAGGCCGAGCCCAAAACAGTCAGGATCCAAAACACTGACTTAAAACCTCAACCAAATGGTATATTGAATAAGACAGGTACAATAATCAGTAGGACGTACAAAGTAACCCGGCTGCAGTTTGTGGACTAAAAAGTCAAAGTAGGCACTTCCAACTCAGGGGCAGCCGGTCCGGATACAGCTGAAAGCATCCCAGAGCAGCTGAGGCAAGGAAGAAAAAACAAAAACAGAGTACGCACAGTTTTCTTACAGAAAATGATACCTGAACTTCCTGGAGGTATTCAAACTCTCGTGGTAAAGACTCAGTGCAGCGTAAAGTCAATGGAGAGCTCCCCCGAAGCCAAGCTCCGGAGTTCCCAAGTTCCTCAGGGGAAGCAAGATGCGGGGGAAAGGGCAGAGCTGATGCCTGAGGTCCCTGTGTTTCTTCTGACAGCCTATGCAGCTTAAACCTGAATAAGGCACAGGGAGAACTAAAAAGAAATAACTGCGTCCCGCAGGAACAGGCATTTAACAATATTCCCCATAATAGGTAATGCCTCAGCCAGCCTTCTTTGTTGGGCACAGTGGGGAATAGAAGCCATGAGCCCTGCACCCTTCATCAGTGACTCAGCATTGTACTGTGGCTCTGAATTGCATACTGTTCTCTATCCATGCCTTCTGTACTTTTTATCCATTATGTTCATACAGAGGCAGAGAAAAAAATAACCTCTGCACAACTGACCTCTAGCAAGTGTTGTGGAAAGAAGAAAAACAAAAAACTGAAACAACAATATAGCTTTTAGAAGCCAGCAGAAAAGTAATCTGGCTTCCCGCCAAAAACCGAGGCTCATTAGCTATTCAAAATGGCCACCAGCAAAAATAAAACACCAAAAGAGTGAATTAAAACCCCCAAGCTAAGGAATTAACTTAAAAAGTCAAAGAAGAAGGTGGGAGGGTTGCAGGCATGGGAGAAATGCCTAAACTCGCTGAAAAATCAAGAAAAATCAATCGAGTTACCACAGAGCTGCAAACAGCAGAGGGAGAAGACATTCTAGTGCTGAATAAACTGCAGCACCGCTCTTACAGATGCCAGAGTCAGTCATTGTACCTCTGCGGGACCCACAAATCCCACCTTGAGGTTTGGCAGCCATGCTAAGGCAACCTGCTTCCAGGGGGAAAGAAGGAAACAGGAACAGGGAAGCCCACAGCAAAGGGACTAACCCTATTCAAATCAGTACAGCTTTAAAATTAAAACTTTTTTTTTTTTTTTTTTTTTTACAGAAAACAAAATACTCCCCAGAATCCTAGGGGTGCCCTGAGCAAAATCGCCAGCAAAAGAAACCCCAAAAATGCCAGGGGAACCCTGCACAAGTGTTAAAAAGTGCCCTTAAAAAGCACACTTTAGAAATCCAAAATGGCCGCCGCACTTTTTCACCCACAATAAAAAAAGGCGCGAAAATACAAAGGTAACCAAATAATATGGAAAAGAAAGAAAACGACCCTCTAATACAGGGCAAGCAAAAAAAAATCAGGAAAAAGTGCAATTCGGAAGCCAGGGGAGCCGACAGAGCCTCTGACAATGCAAAAAATAACAGAGCTGAAAAGATAAAGCAAGGAAAATTCCTACCAGCTCAGGGAACAGCAAGGAACTCAGCCAACTCCTCCAAGTGACAGGCAATGCTGTAGCAGGTATGGCTCTTCCCCGAACAGTCCTGGGGAGAGCTCAACCCAGGCTTCAGATATTCCCAGGCAGGAAGGCAGGAGCCCAATGCAGGTCTGTCTTCCCCCAGGATGTCCCCTGTGGCAATGCTCCTTTTTCTTTTTTAAAGATACAGCTACCTAGCAAAGAAATGGTAAATAAAGGACCCAAAATAAAACCCCAAAAGAACTAACTAACTAGTGTTGCTCCTTCAAGTGTCACTTAGTGTGCCCAGAAAGGGCACAGAGGTCTGCAAGCTGCAAGGAGACTGGACACACTGGGGGCTTCTGGGAGCTCCGTCTGCATATATACTACAGAAGACTTGATTGGTCCAGTCTCCAGGCTGCAGGAGGAGGGGCACTACCCGATGTTGGAGGACTAAACTGGATTACCGAACAGGAAGTATATATTACAGGAAAGGCGGGATAGAGGAGATATGATAGAAATGCTTAAATACCTCTGTGGTGTAAATACACATGAGGAGAGCCTCTTTTGATTGAAAGCAAGCTCTGCTACGAGGGGAGATTGAATGAGGGTGAAAGGGGATAGACTCAGGAGTAATATGCAGAAGTATTTCTTACAGAAAGAGTGGTAGATGCATGGAATAATCTCCCTGTGGAGGTAGCAAAGACAAGGACAGTATCTGAATTCAAAAAAGCATGGTACAAACACAAAAGATCTCTAAAGGAAAAGAAGGGACTTTAGTATTTGAAATGGAAGGGCAGACTAGATAGGCTATGTGGTCTTTTTCTGCCGTCATGTTTCAATGGAATTCATTGCCAGAGGATGTAGTAAAAACTGATAGTGTAGCTGGATGTTTGGACAGGCTCCTGAAGGAAAAGTCCATAAACCATTATTAGAGTGGACTGGAGGAAATCTACTACTTATCTCTGAGATAAGCAGTATGGGATCTGTCTATCTTTTGGGATCCTACCAGGCTACTTCTGACATGGATTCTCCATTGTTGGAAACAGGATATTGGGCTTGATGGAACATTGGTCTGACCTAGTAGGGCAGATCTTATGTTCTTATGCAATGAATAATAGTAAATGAACAGTACAGTACTGTTACTTGACTATTTTTTTTTAAAAGAAGGATACATGACTCTGATGGCTGTCTATCTGCACTATCGTTAATATCATCATCACTGTCTAACATTTCAGAACTATGAGATGGTACTGTTCCAGCCACATGATATGTGTCAGGAAAGCGTAGTTACTCACCTGTAACAGGTGTTCTCCAGGGACAGCAGGAATCAGTCCTCACATATGGATGACGTCGGTGCAGACAGAGCCCACACGGAAGCATTTCCTCAACTTTTAAAGAAAGCCTTTGGGATATGCTTCCACACAGGCATGGTCCCCTTCCCGCCAAAGGGTGCCATCTTGCTCAGATGACACAGAGGTCGGTAGTAAAAACTAAAACAAGGTAAGGAGGCAACTCCTAAAGAAGGAGGGAGGGTTGTGAGGACCGATTCCTGCTGTCCCTGGAGAACACCTGTTAAGGTGAGTAACTACGCTTTCTTCAGGAACAAGCAGGAAGTCAGTCCTCACATATATGCACACAGTAGTTAGACCATTGGTAATAGTTAATAGTTCTAGTTCAATGTATTAAGGCCTATACCCACTGTATAAAGTTCTTTGATGTTTCATGTAAGAAGAACAGGTTTTATAATTGTTCACTGATTCTTTACATTGTTCTTTGTAAACCGCACCTGATCCATGGGAAGGTGCGGTATATAAGTGTTTGTTAAATAAATAAAAATAAATAAATAAAAATATGGAACTCCCTAGGATCCAGGCTGCCGAGGACTGAACCACGACAGCACCAACGGCGGCCAAGTCTGGTAGCCGTGAGTTGCAGAAGATGAGTCCCCAACTGAGACACACTGCAACACCCTAGCATCTAACGGCACCATCACTCCGGTAGCTTGAATATAGAAGGGTTGGAGGGCAGGACATGCCTATACCCCCCAAAAGATTATGGAGTACCGCCTGACCAAAGGCACTGTTCTGACGGAACTTGCTCTCTATGCAGTAGTGAGCTGCGAATGTGTGAATTGAAGACCATGTGGCAGCCTTGCAGATCTCCGTTACCGGCACGAGCACAGGTTCGCCACCAATGTAGCCACTGCTCTCACGTGATGCGCTGTCATCCAGTGTTCCAGGGAAAGCCCAGCTCACTCACAGGCGAGGGCAATACAGTCCGCCACCCAAGTGGACCGAGTTTGCTTAGTCACGGGAAGCCTCAGTCTGCTGGAGTCATAAGAGATGACAAGTTGAGGAGCTTTGCGATGGCCCTAAGTCTGCTGTAGGTAGATGAACAGAGCCCGTTTGTAATCCAGTGTATGGAGTATAATTTCCTCCCAACCGGCATAAAGCCATGGGAAGAATCACCTCCTGGTTGAAGTGGAAATGCGTGGATGAGACAATGGTGCAGAGATGAGGGTTTTGGATTTCTAAGGAACTAGGGAACATTCTGGGGAAAGGAGGGGCTCTTCCGAAGGGATGGGCTTCACCTTAACCGGGATGGAACCAGGCTGCTGGCATTAACCTTTAAAAAGGAGATAGAGCAGCTTTTAAACTAGATATTAGGGGAAAGCCGACAGTCGCACAAGAGCGGATGGTTCGGAAGAATGTATCTTTGAAGGATACTACCAAAAGCAGAGAGGTTCCACAAAAGAGTAAAGTAGCCCAAATGCCCTCAAGTATGGAGCAGACAGAGCTTAAAGATCCTAAATTACCCATGTCTAACAATAGCCAAATTAATATGAATAAAATACATTCTCTAAAATGCTTGTATGCAAATGCTAGAAGTCTAAAAAATAAGATGGGAGAGTTAGAATATATAGCACTAAATGAAAGGGTTAGATATGATTGGAATATCAGAGACATGGTGGAAGGAGGACAACCAGTGGGACACTGTGATACCTGGGTACAAACTATATCGTAATGATAGAGCTGATCAAATTGGTGGAGGGGTTGCTCTCTATGTTAGAGAGGGCATTGAGTCAGAAAGGATTAAAGTTTTGCAGGAAACAAAATCTGCTGTAGAATCTATATGGATTGAAATTTCATGTAAAAGGGGGAAGGCAATGGCAGTGGGGGTGTACTATCGAGCGCCTGGCCAGAATGACCAAATGGATGATGAAATGCTCAAAGAAATCAAAGAAGCTAACAAAAGTTACAGCACAGTAATAATAATGGGTGATTTCAACTACCCCGGTATCAACTGGGTCAGTGTCACAGCAGGACATGCTAGGGAGATAAAGTTCCTAGATGAAATAAATGACTGCTTCTTGGAGCAGCTGGTTCATGAACCGACCAGAGGGGAAGCCATATTAGACCTAATCCTTAGTGGAACACCAGATCTAGTGCAAGAGATAAGGTTGTTGGGGCCACTTGGCAATAGTGATCATAGCATAATCGCCTTTCATTTAATTAGTGGAGGAGGGATAGTAAGGAAATCCACAGTACTACCTTTTAACTTTCGAAAGGGAGACTATGATAAAATGAGGAAAACAGTTAAGAAAAAACTAAAAGGAGCAGTTGCAAAGGTTAAAGACGTACATCAGGCTTGGCTGTTGTTGAAAAATACTATCTTGGAAGCCCAGACCAGCTGTATTCCACGCTTTAAGAACAGTGGAAGGAGGTCCAAAAAACTGCCAGCATGGTTTAAAGGTGAGGTCAGAGAGGCTGTTGTTGCCAAAAAAGCATCTTTCAGGAAATGGAAAAAAGAGCCAAACGACGAATCCTGGAAACAGCACAAGCACTGGCAAGTCAAATGCAAGGCATTGATAAGGCAGGCAAAGGGAGAATATGAGAAGAAGCTTGCTGCGGAAGCAAAAACGCGAAGTAAAGACCTTTTCAAGTACATTCGTAGCAAAAAACCTGTGAGAGAGTCAGTTGGTCCATTAGATGATAAAGGGGTTAAAGGAGCACTAAGAGGTGACAAGGCGATAGCGGAGAGACTGAATGAATTCTTTGCTTCAGTCTTTACTGAGGAAGATGTAGGGATGTTACCCATGACTGAAGTGGTATTTAAAGGTGCGGAAGAATTGAAGGAAATATCGATACATCGGGAAGATGTATTACAACTATTAGATAAACTGAAGAGTAGCAAATCACCTGGGCCGAGATTGCAGACCTGCTATTAGTAATCTGTGAACAATCATTAAAATCATCTCTAATACCTGAAGATTGGAGGATCACCAATGTAACACCAATTTTTAAAAAAGGTTCCAGGGGTGATCCGGGAAACTACAGACCGGTGAGCCTGACATCAGTACCGGGAAAAATGGTAGAAACCATCATAAAGAATAAAATTACTCAGCATGTAGATAGTCATGACCTAATGGGAGACAGCCAACATGGCTTTAGACAAGGAAGATCTTGTCTTACTAATCTGTTATGTTTTTTTGAAGGAGTGAATAATCAGGTGGACAAAGGTGAGTCGGTTTGATATTGTGTATCTGGACTTTCAGAAAGCCTTTGACAAGGTCCCTCATGAGAGACTTTTGGCAAAACTAAAGAGTCATGGGATAGGAGGCAGTGTACTATTGTGGATCAGGAACTGGTTAAAAGATAGAAAGCAGAGGGTAGGGCTAAATTGCCAATTTTCCCAATGGAGAAAGGTGAATAGTGGTGTACCCCAGGGATCTGTGCTGGGTCCGCTGCTTTTTGACATATTCATAAATGACCTGGAAAGTGGAATAACGAGTGAGGTTATCAAATTTGCAGATGACACAAAACTATTTAAAGTTGTTAAAACCCAAGAGGATTGTGGAAAATTGCAAGAGGATCTTGATAAATTGGAAGACTGGGCATCAAAATGGCAGATGAAATTTAATGTGGACAAGTGCAAGGTTATGCACCTAGGGAAGAACAACCCAAACTATGGTTACACGATGCAAGGTTCCACATTAGGAACCACCACCCAGGAAAAAGATTTAGGCGTCATTGTGGATACCATGTTAAAACCCTCGGCCCAGTGTGCAGCGGCGGCCAAGAGAGCAAATAGAATGCTAGGTATGATAAGGAAAGGAATGGAAAATAAAACAAAAGATATTATAATGCCTCTATATCGTTCCATGGTGAGACCGCACCTTGAATATTGTGTGCAATTCTGGTCGCCGCATCTTAAAAAAAATATAGTGATTTTAGAAAAGGTACAGAGAAGAGCCACCAAAATGGTAAAGGGGATGGAAGGATACTCCTATGAAGAAAGGCTAAAAAGGTTAGGGCTCTTTAACCTGGAAAAGAGACGGCTGAGGGGAGATATGATAGAAGTCTATAAATTAATGAACGGAGTGGAACGGGTAAACGTAGATTGATTGTTTACCTTATCAGAATATATAAAGACTAGGGGACATGCAATGAAGCTACAGGGTAAACTATTTAAGACTAATAAAAGAAAATATTTTTTCACTCAACGTGAATCAAACTCTGGAATTTGTTACCAGAGGATGTAGTAAAGGCTGTTAATGTAGCTGGGTTTAAAAACGGTTTGGACAAGTTCCTGGAGGAAAGGTCCATAAACCATTATTAAGAAGGGACCCAGGATATCAATGCTTGAACCAATACAAGCATTGTGGAACCTGTGTCCCTTGGGGAAACTGCTAGGTACATATGACCTAGATTGGCCACTGTTGGAAACAGAATACTGGGCTTGATGGACTTTGGTCTGACCCAGTATGGCATATCTTATGTTCTTATGGAAAGGAGATACCACCTTTGGGAGGAATTTGAGGTGAGTGCAGAGCACTACCCTGTTCTTGAAGAATCTTGTTCTACCACCAGGGCCTGAAGTTTGCTTACTCTTCGGGCAGATGTGAGGGCCAACAGAAAGGCAATCTTCCATGAAAGATAATGCAGATGGCAAGTGGCTAGAGGCTCTAATGGCAGTCTGGTGAACTGCGAAGCACCACATTGAGGTTCCACTCTGCCGCTGGAGGGCGGACAGGGGGCTTAGACAACAGGAGGCCCCAGAGGAATCGAGAGACCAGGGGCTGACCAGAGAGGGGATTTCCCTCGATAGGGTGGTGGTGTGAGACTATTGCACTCAGGTGCCCTCTCTCACTGAGTTGGACTTTAGCCCGGTGTGTGACAGATGCAGCAGGTAGTGGTGCACTAATTGCACCTGGTAGAATGGGTTCTCCTGTCTCTCTGCACACCACACTGAGCATCTTTGCCATTTAAAGGTGTAAACTCGCCTGGTGGAGGCCAGCAGGACCTCCTCGACCTCTTGTGGGAGGTTGAAAGGAGCCAATGCTATCCTTTCAGCAGCCACGCCGTTAGTGTTAGAGACTCCCAGATTGGGATGCAGGAGGGAGCCCCCTTCCTGGGACAGGAGATCCCAGGGCATGGCCCAGCAGGACCGGGAGAGTCATTGACAGAGAGCAGCAGTGGGAACGAGGGCTGTCTGGGCCACCTGAGGGAAATTAGTATTGGTGATGCCTCCTCGCGCTAGATTTTGAAGAGGGTCTTGGCGACAAGGAGCATTGGCGGAAAAGCATAGAGGAGGCCTTCTGTCCATGGGATCAGGAAGGCATCTGCCGCCACCCTCTCCGGGTGTGGTTGTCGGGAGCAGAAACGGGGCAGTTGGATGTTGTCCGGGGTAGCGAATAGGTCCATCACAGGCCCACCAGAGAGGCGGAAGAGCCAAGGGGCCACTCTGGGGTCCAAGCACCACTCATGTGGTCGGAGGACCCTGCTCAGCCAGTCCGCCCTCCTGCTTGGTGACGTAAAACATGGTGACTTGGTTATCCGTCTGAATCAGGATGGAATGGTGCTGCAGGCAGTGGCAAAATGCCTATAAGGTCAGGAAGAGCTCCCTGAGCTCCAGGAGATTGATCTGTAGCAGGTTTTCTGCCTGGGACCAGCTGCCTTGTGTGCAGTTGTCCTCGCAGTGCGCCCCCAACCTAGGAGGGGAGGCATCTGTGGTCAGGATCTTCTGGGGCACAGGTACCTGGAAGGGCATCCCTACTTGGAGGTAGCGGAGAAGTTGCCACCAGTCGATGGACTCTGCCAGCTGGCGGGTTACCCTGATCCTGTGCTGCAGTCTGCCTGTGGCTTGTGTCCACTGCGAGCGGAGGCACCACTGAGCAGCCCACCTATGTAAGCGGGCTAGTGGGGTCACGTGGAGGCGTTCTGCCCTCTTTCTGGGGATAACGGCCTTGGCATGTAGGGTGTCCAATTGAGCACCTATGAACTCCAGGCTCTGGGCTGGGGAGAGGTACTGTAGGATTTGGGATGGTTGATGATGAATCCCAAGTGCTGCAGCAGGAGGGTCATGCGTCCTGTGGCCTGACTGGCCTCTGCGGCTGTGCTGCCCCTGATGAGCCAGTCATCTAGATAGGGAAAGACAAAGGCCCCTTGTAGACACAGGTGGGTAGCTACCACTGCCAGGTATTTTGTGAAAACCCTTGGTGAGGAGGTGAGGCCGAAGGGTAGCACCCTGTACAAGTAGTGTTCTCCTCCTACTATGAACTTTAGGTACTGCCTGTGGGAGGGGTGGATTAGGATGTGTGTGTACGCATCCTTTAGGTCCAAGGAGCACAGCCAGTCTTCCTGGCGGAGGTAAGGCAGCAGTGTTCCAAGGGAAAGCATTTTGAACTTCTCCCTCACCAGAAACTTGTTAAAGTTTCGCAGCTCTAGGATGGGCCTGAGGCCCCCAGTCCTCTTTGGGACCAGGAAGTACCTGGAGTAGAAGCCTTTGCCCCATAGGTGTTTGGGTGCAGGCTCTACTGCGCTGTCCCTGAGAAGACCTGCAAGCTCTGTGATCAAGAGGGTCTGGTGAAGAAGAGGTTGCACCGGCTCTCCAAGGAAGAACCTGGGTGGAATCTGCTATAGGAGGAGGTGGTCTCCCTCCCTGACCATCTGCAGTACCCACTGGTCCAAGGTGACTGGAGCCCATCTGTGGGCAAAGAGCATCAGGCGCCCCCCCTATGGGCTGGTGAAGGTCTCCCAGGGGAAGGGAAGCCCTGCCCTGGGAGTCAAAAGCTCTCCCCAGGCTGGGTGAGAGCTGGGTTCTCGGGCTTAGGTGCTTTTGCCTTCTGAGCCCCTGCCCCTGCATCTTGGGGTGAGAAACCTGCTGATGACCTAAGAAGGGCTGACACTGTTGACCCTGCCCAAAGGAAACCTTTTTCCTCGGGAAAAGGGGTCTCTTCCCTGATGTTTTTTTGTGGGGATGGGATGAGATCTTCTTGGAGGGCCTCTGATGGGTCACAACGTCGGCCTTGGTCTCAGCCGCTTTGTCAGCCATTTATTTATTTATTTATTTATTTATTTATGTATATATTTCTATACCGCCCCTTCCAGCGATCAAGGGCGGTTTACAGGGAACATTTTAACAACTGTACACAGATGTATACATTTACATTGAACAATTAGATTTAACTATTTACAATGAACGGATTTGCCATGGATTTGCCGAACAGGTTCTCCCTGGTGCAGGGGACGTTGAGCAAATTGTCTTGGACTCATTGCTCGAGGTCGGAGGATTGCAGCCAGGCTTGGTGTCGGGCCCCAGTGCCAGCTGCGGCGACATGCGCTGCTGACTCAAAGCCATCATAGGCTGCCCAGGAGAGGAACTTGGAACAGTCCTTGATCCCCAAGGCCAGGGTCTGGAACCACTGGAGGTGTTCCTTGACGAGGCCTGCCACAAACCCCGACAGTTCTTGGGCCAGAGCCTTTAGGTTCATAGACCTGGATCCGGCACCCCAGCATCGAGCCCTGGTAGCACTTGCGCCCAAGGGCGTCGAGGGCTCTGGCCTCCCTCACGGAGGGAACCGAGGAGTAGGTCTTGTCTCTCAAGTTTCTGCATGGTTGACTCAACGACCATGGAGTTATCTGGAAGCTGGGGTTTATGGAACTCTGGGCCCTTTCGGATGCGGTACATGACGTTGAAGCGCTGGCTCACTACCAGTACCGATGCCTTTGTTTCCCACATCTGAAGTAGTAGCCTCTTGAGAATCAGCTGTATGGGCACTGTGAGGGTTTCCTTGGGTGGAGACTCATACAAAGAATCTCCAACTCCTCGGTGCACGGGACTTCCTCCGCCTCGGTTTGCACTGAGGGGGCTCTGGCTATGTCCCTGACGAAGTCATGGAAGGCCAAGTCCTCAGAAGGAGAGTGGCATCAGGGGCGATGGGTCCAAGAGGATATCTCGGTGCCTCTTGGTGTCTGGAGAGCCTTCGTCATTCATCTCCCAATTGGAGTCAAGTGGAGACGACAACTCCAAGGCCCTGCAACTCCTCGCCTCAAGGCCAATGTCAAAGGGTCACCGTCCTGTGGAGGACCTGGAGTCCGAATTGTGGACACTAGCCGGAGAGGAACGGGTGCTCGAAGAATGGCACTGGGATCTCGACTGGCACTGAGGGCTTACCAGAGGTCAATGGCACTTGGAGTTCAGCTCGACGACCGGGGACTCCCTCGCAATTGATGTCCCAGTCGTCGAGGAGGATGAAGCAGACGAACCGGCAACATTGCCTGCTGCAGGGTCAGGATAGCAGTGATGTTCTGTTCCAGGGCCACAATTCTGGTTTCCAAGCCAGAAGACTCTGCAGCCTTCGGCGCAGTCACAGAGGATCTCAGGCCTGGCACCGGCACTCTAGCGAGTGCATCCTCGACGAGGACTACAGCCTCAAGGAACCTCGCACGGTCTCCACCGGCCGAGGAATCCTTCTTGAGGACCTTGGTAGGGTGCTTCTCGGAGTCGCCCATGTCCCTCCGGGCGGTTTTACCGGGTTTCTCCAGTGCAACCTCGGCAGACTTCAAAGACTTCTTCTTTTTCTCTGGGTCTGAGGTCTTCTTGGAGGAGCCGCCGCTGTGGGACTCCAAGGATGCTTGGGCCTCATGGGATGTGCTGAGCTTGGAGCTCAGCGTCAGGGAGGCCGGGGCCGAGTCAGACCTGGGGAACAATTTCTCCTGAAACTCTGACCTTTTCCTGTTGGTTTTGGGCATCATGGCCTGGCACAGGTCGCAGGAGGTACTGTCAAGGTCCAGGCCCAGGCAGTGCAAGCAGCAGTCATGGGGGTTGGTTACTGACATGGTTTGACTGCAGCGTTCACATTTTTTGAACCCACCAGGGGACATGGTGGGGAGCACCCGGATGGGGTCGACACCACCCCAGACGAAAAGTCATGAATGCCGATAAAAAGGGAGTCGAGAATGGCGCCAGCTCTGAAGCAGGAAGAGGAACCTGTACACTAACTGGGAAACTAACTTTAAGGATAATTATCAGGAATTTTTCCAGGGAAACAGGACACATGTCCATTAGGCTCCACGGAAAAAAGGAGACTGAGCAAGATAGCATCCTTGGGCGGGAAAGGGACCATGCATGCATGGTAGCATATCCCAAAGGCTTTCTTTGAAAGTTGGGGAAATGCTTCCACGCGGGCTCAGTCGGTGCCAATGTCACCCATATGCAAGGACTGACTTCCTGCTTGTTCCTGGAGAAGACCTTAGCAGTCACTGCAAATAGAAAAAAAATGCTCCAGAACCCAGAAATAGGTATAAATTTGTAATAAAAACATATCCCGATGACAAAATTTCTCAGCTTTTTTATGCAAAAAATCTCTACTTTCCATATGACTGAGAACACGCACTTCATTGACATGGTTCAGTCACTCTGATCAGACAGTTCTGATTTGCTGACTTGATGTTATCCTTCATGTGGCATGTTCTGTTAGCTGCTCAGCATCCAAAAAATAAAAATGAGGAACTAAATTGTTCTTAGCTGAAATTTCCTTCACCTACTTTCTAGTAAAGAGTTAACAGACCGCAACTAAGCTATGTGTGTCACAAACTCAGAAATATAGCATACCTCAAACTGAAGAAAAAAACAAAGCATATGTTGCCAAATAAAGCGGGTTTAGCAGGTCCTATCTGGTTCCTTCACATAGCCTGGAGTCAGGGAGAGTCTCCCTCAACTGGAAGTGTTTTAACATTGAAGCTTTCAGGGTAAGAACAAAACACCTATAGCAGCGATGGCGAACCTATGGCACGCGTGCCAGCTGTGGCACGCGAAGGCCTTGCAGCTGGCACGCGTGAAGGTCCGCAAAAAAAGAAAAAGCGGGCTCTGGCTGCTGCCGCGGACGCGGCAGCATGCAGTGTCCCGCGGGGCCCCCTCCGCCCGCTAAGCCCCTCTGCAAGGGCTTTCAGATTCGCGAGGGAGACAGCGTCTCCCTCGCGTCTCTGTTAAGCCCGCAGGGGTTAATGGGAAATTTCCCATCAGCCCCTTTAGACGCGATGGACTGATGGGAAATTTCCCATTAGCCCCTGCGGGCTTAACAGAGACGCGAGGGAGACGCTGTCTCCCTCGCGAATCTGAAAGCCCTTGCAGAGGGGCTTAGCGGGCGGAGGGGGCCCCGCGGGACACTGCATGCTGCCGCGTCCGCGGCAGCAGCCAGAGCCCGCTTTTTCTGTTTTTAAATTTGCCGGGGGGGGGGGGGTTAGGACTGCTAATGGGCTGGGGGGGTTAGGACTGCTAATGGGCTAGGAGGGAGGGGGTTAGGACTGCTAATGGGCTAGGAGGGGGGGGGTTAGGACTGCTAATGGGCTAGGAGGGGGGGGGTTAGGACTGCTAATGGGCTAGGGGGGGTTAGGACTGCTAATGGGCTGTGGGCTGATGGGGGCTGTCTGGAAATGGGGTGATGGGGGGTTAGGACTGCTAATGGGCAGGGGGGGGTTAGGACTGCTAATGGGCTGGGGGGGGTTTGGACTGCTAATGGGCTGGGGGGGTTAGGACTGCTAATTGGCTAGGAGGGGGGGGTTAGGACTGCTAATGGGCTAGGGGGGGTTAGGACTGCAAAAGGGCTGTGGGCTGATGGGGGCTGTCTGGAAATGGGGTCATGGGGGGTTAGGACTTGTAATTGGAAATGGGGGGGTAAGGACTGCTAATGGGCTAGAGAGGGGGGGTTAGGACTGCTAATGGGCTAGGGGGGGTTAGGACTGCTAATGGGCTGGGGGGTTAGGACTGCTAATGGGCTAGGGGGGGTTAGGACTGCTAATGGGCTGGGGGGGGGGTTAGGACTGCTAATGGGCTAGGAGGGGGGGTTAGGACTGCTAATGGGCTAGGAGGGGGGGTTAGGACTGCTAATGGGCTGGGGGGGTTAGGACTGCTAATGGGCTGGGGGGGTTAGGACTGCTAATGGGCTAGGAGGGGGGGGTTAGGACTGCTAATGGGCTAGGGGGGGGTTAGGACTGCTAATGGGCTGGGGGGGTTAGGACTGCTAATGGGCTAGGAGGGGGGGTTAGGACTGCTAATGGGCTAGGGGGGGTTAGGACTGCTAATGGGCTAGGAGGGGGGGTTAGGACTGCTAATGGGCTAGGGGGGGTTAGGACTGCTAATGGCTGTGGGCTGATGTGGGCTCTCGGTAAATGGGGTGATGGGGGTTAGGACTGCTAATGGGCTATGGGGGGGGTTAGGACTGCTAATGGGCTAGGGGGGGGGTTAGGACTGCTAATGGGCTGATGGGGAGGGGTTAGTACTAGAGGTGGGCTGTTGGGTGGGGTTAGGACTGGAAATGGGCTGATGGGGGGTTAACACTGGAGGTGGTCTGATGGGGTTAGGACTGGTAATGGGCTATGGGGGGGTTTAGGACTGATAATGGGCTATGGGGGGGCTGGGACAAGAAATGGGCTGATGGGGAGGGGTTAGGACTTGAGGTGGGCTGATGGGGTTAGGACTGGTAATGGACTGTGGGCTGATGGGGGGGTTAGGACTGGCAATGGGCTATGGGGGGCTGACTGGAAGTGGGGGGTTAGGACTGGTAATGGGTTATAGGGGGGGGCTTAAACTGAAAATGGGGTGATGGGGGGTTAGGACTGGAAGTGGGTTGATGAGGGGGGGATAGGACTGGTATTGGGTTGGGGGGCTGCTAGGACTGGAAATGGGCTGATGCAGGGACTAGAAGGGAATGGATGCTGGGTGAGGCTGGAACTAGAAGGGAGCTGGTGTTGGGGGAGGATTAGAATGGGATGGGGCTGGGAGAGTAAAATGGAGAGGGGAAAAATATTTTGTGTGGGAGGGATAAAAAATCTACAATTGGCCGGGTATTGGGAGAGTAAGTGGGGATTGAGGATGGAGGGGTAAATTTTGAGTAGATGAAATAGGAATGAGGAAAGAGCCAAAGGAGAAAGATTAGTATGTTAAAGCAGATGTAGAGAGAGAATGGAAAAAAAACCAAGAAGACAGAAGAAAGGACAAATGGACAGCAGATGGAGAGTTAGCAGAAGACACGAAGAAACCAGAAGAAAGTGGCTGGAACAATTGCAACTGAAAAAAAATGCACAAAAGGTAGAAAAATATCTCTTTATTTTGAATTTATTAACTGGAATATGTCAGCTCTGGGAAATGTGCATCATTAATTTTTGCGCTTTGTTTAGTACAAGAGGAAATTAATATATAGTTTTATTTCTACAGTGTTGTTGTATATTCCAAGTTTGGCTTTTGGGGTTCCCAGTTTAATTATTGTCTTCCTGTTTCTAAATTGTGATTCCTTGTTTGGTGATGGTCTGTTCTGCATGTGTAACTGAGCTGAGGTATTCTGTTTATATAATTCCTATTTGACATTGCCACTTGTTCTTTCCCCAGTAGGTCATGTATTGTTGTTCTCTGAGATGTATTGGTTTAATATTTGCAGTGTTGCCTTTTGATAGGTAGAGTATGGTGCTTTGTGAGTCCTGGTAGTGCTGTTAGGATACGGCGGGTTTGCTATGGGTTCTAAATGGGCAGCGTTTGTAGTAGTTCCTAATGTGCCTGGCGGTTGGTACTGGATTATAGTAATGTAGAAACCTTTTAGTCTTTCTTTATCCATATACTCATTAAGAGGCATGTTTACTAAAAGTTAGTGTATGGTAACATTATGCAAATATTTATGCAAATGAAGCACCTTATGCAAATGGGGCTTTAATTGACGTGCTGGCACTTTGAGGAAATTCTTTGGTTTTGTGCGGCAGTTTGGGCACTCGGGCTCAAAAAGGTTAGCCATCACTGACCTATAGCAACCAAGTATAATAAGTATTTTTAAAGGTGCAGAATACCCAAGTTGATTACACCAAGGGCATGCAATGGAATTCATAGGCCATGACTTATTGCCTATTTATAAAAGGCTGAGAAAGATCAGTGATTTTTTAGCATCACCGGATCTTATGAAGAACTCTAATGTACAGTCATTTTGATGGACAGTCAATAATGAATTCTTACTAACTGTTGCAGTGCACTTGAAAGGCAATGTAAGCTGTTTTAGAGCTTAACTTCACATCAATAAAGCTGATCAATAACTGCCTAGTTGCCAAAGAAAGCTACAGAACAGGGCCAACTACATAAGTTATGAAAGTCTTTTAACATGAAAATTAAAGCATATTTTGTTTGTTTTCTTTTCTGCTTTGCACAGTAAGCACTTACCCGCTCCTTCATACGAGAGACAATGAATCGCAGGTACTTGCCCATTTCTTGCTTGTTTGAGTTTTTTTTCTTCATACTCTATTAAAGAAAAATAAGCGCTACAATTACAGCCCTCTGCACATCCAAATGCATTAAACTAAACTCCCAATAGATTGCATCAATGTTTTGAATTGTAACTATGTAACATATGATTACCAAGAACATCACCACAAAGACATCTGGAAAGTAAATCAATGAGAAGGATTAATGTAAAGCAAAAGATGGACAACAGAGTTATGTACTTTACTCCCCGCACACACTGTACCAAATGCTTTAACAGAAACAAGAATGCTTCATTAGAATATTGTCATAAGATAACTCCTCTCGGGAAATAGCTTCAAAATAAAATTTACTGTCAAGAGAGCAATCTTCTTGAAAGATAATAAATGATGGACAGAGAAGTTCTAAAAAAGAGCACAAAGAAAAAAAGCATAGATTTCACAATTGCTGGGTAAAGATTTTCCTCCATGCTAAAATATAAGGGTGTCCTCCAGGGAGCAGAACAGAAGTGGTCAAAGCCTCTGGTCAGTGTTTCCAAACCAGTATGCCATGGCACACTGATGTGACATCAGACCCGATCAAGTGTGCCACAGAAAAAGTTATCGGGCCCAATTTTCGAAAGGCATTCACACGGTTTACAGCCCGGTAAACCATGTAAATGCCTTAAATGGGGATAGTTAGTGCCATTGAATATCCCTAACTCCTCTACATGCCCCGATACTATCCAGTTAGAATCGGGGCGTGTTGGGGGCGTTCCAGGGCAGAGACTGCCACTAACCAGGCAGCGGCAATATTGCAACACTACCCGGTTAGCAAGCCATGGCTAAAACTAGGCCAGCTTTTGGTTCACCTAGTTTTAGCCGCGGATTGCTAACCTGGTAGCGGTACAATATCGCCACTACCCAGTTAGACTCCACAGCTGTTTCCTCTGTGCACTAAATCCGGATATTCAATGCTGTCGCTGCGGCATTGAATATCCGGGGTTAGGGGTCAACGGATAGGGCTATGCGATGTAGCGGCAAATAGCCTGCCCAGTTGAATATTGGGCCCATCATGTCTGGTGGTCCTGTCAAGATTAGCACCTGAGCTCTTTCAGCATTCTTCAGCTACAGAAGACACCAACAGCAGCTCTCAAATGTGCAAGGGCTCTCTTTTTTTTTTCATACATCTTTCCAGTAGTAGTAGAAGGCAAGTGACAGTCAGGCAGTAGGTATTTCCCTGTCTTCAGGAAACTTACAAGTTTGCACCTAAGGCAAGGAGAGTTAAGTGACTTGCTCAAGATCACAGCACAAGAAGAGGCAGTGAGATCTGAACCTGGCTTCCCTGGTTCTCAGGCTGCTGGCTCCAACCACCAGAACACTCCCCTTACTGCTCTATGCACATGTGTAGTCACGCATGCCTCTTGCCTCCTTCTAGGGGGTATGTTTACTAAAAGCCGCACAATTGCGTGCCGCACAATAGCGCACGGAAACGCGGCACTCAAACGCTCAGAAACGCTCTTAAACGACCCGCAAAAGTGCGCGTGGGCCCCGCACAATTGCGCGCCGCACCAACGCACCCCGCACAAGTACCCGGCCCGCAAATGTCCGATAGAGGCGTGGAAAGGCATTCTGAGGGCGGAGGAAGGCTCCCGAGGGGCGGAGAGACGGGGTCAATGGGCGGGGAAGGGAGAGGCTCCCCGCACATGATCGGGGCCGAATTCACAGGTTAAAAATAGCACGAGTGAAACACTCACGGTAGAGGGCATTTAAAGGGAAGAGAAACCATTTCGCGTCAGCAATGTACAGGGAAACCGGGGAAACCTGCAAAACGTGAGCAGTGTGATACATGTGCACAGAACAAAAGTGCAAATACAGATAGAAAAAGACCCAAACAAACACATTAAAAATAGGAAGGCAGTTGGGGAACCCCGATAATAATGGGCAAACATAAGAAACACACCCAGGAAAGCTCAAAGAAAATGAAATGAAGGTTGGAAGGGGCTACGGAGGGGAGACCCTTCCAAAAACCATTTCCTTGTTTCTGAGCCTTCCTGGGAGTGTTTGCTATGGTTGCCCATTAATATCACTGTTGCCCAGCTTGGTTATATTTATCCCCAGTTGTTCGTGGTCGGTCGAGGGGTGTATTTGCAGTTATGTCACCAGACATGGTGACGGAGCGCACAGTACAAATGTGCAGAGCAGGGTTTTTGACTCTGTTGGTCAGGTTTCCCACCCCCAGGGACTGCACTATCACTGTGGCCACAATGTGGTGCAGCGGACAGAGGCAGTACCTCTAGGACCAGAGGGTCACAGGTTCAAATCCAAGCTGGGGCTCCTGCCAACCCAGTCCCCATATTTTACCCACCACTAAACAGAGATAGTACAGACACTCCTTTATTGCAGAGAACATAAGCATGGTTCACACACCCATTTTGTACCCAACACCGCACACACACCACAACAATGGGCATTACCGACAGCCGAGTCCCCCAAATGCAGTCCTGGAGTGCCACAACGCAATCAGGTCATATGCTTTTCCAAGATACGGACATGCCAGCATGTTGGCGGTAGGGTACAGGTGGTGGAGGGGGCAGTGGCTGCTAGCCACAGAAGACAGTGGCCGAGCCATGTGCAGGCTGGCACGTCCACTGCAACATAGGCCCTGTCGGATGTACAGTCATGGACTTCCCAGGGAATTCAGCACATCTGTGGCAACACAGTGGTGCAGTGCACACAGACAGTGTGTGCAGGAACAAAAGATCACAGGTTCAAAGCCCAGCTGGGGCTACTACCAATCCTGTCCACATATTTTCCCCACAACTAAACCATGTTAGTAAGGGCTATCCTTTATTGCTGGGGACATACGCATTGGTCATACGCCATCTTTTACACCACCAAGCACAGACACCATGACCAGGGGCATTACCTAGAGCAGAGTCCCACAAATGCAGTCCTGGAGGACCACACACCATTCAGGTTCCATGCTGCCACACATACAAATAACTGTGCTGTATATCTATGCACCACCCCTATGGCATGTAGATGTAGCTCATGCATATTCATGAGGGACAGCAGGAAACCCCAACCAGTGTATTGCAAACCTGGACTGGATATGGGAACCTCTGCCGTACAGCAGCAGCCAACAGGGGCAGACACACCCACACCCACAGGCCCCATTGGCCAATGCCTCCTGGAGAGGCAGGACATTGGGCCCTGCGTGCAGCACCCAATACCAGCACTTGCATACCTTAGCAATGTCACCCTACACCTGGGTATATGGTACACAGCTCTCAAACGTTTGCTATGAGTACTGGCAGATAGATATCCCTACGTTACGCACAGTCTGCTCTTTGAGCTCCATCATAACAATCTATCTGATGTCTGCGGTGTGTGCGTCAGGTCTGGCCCCTGACAGTGTTTACCACCCTGGGGAGTGACCCCCAACCGTACTGCATACCATACCCATGCCTGTACTGTGCCCAGGACTGGTGTGGTGGGCAAGGATTCTGAACCCCTCTATAGTAGCACAATGCTGGCATACGTGTGGGAGTGTGTGTCTGTCTATACAGTGTGTGTTGGCTGCAAACACTGTCCACAGCCCACACTGCCAGCACTGTTGCCAGTTTTGGCCTGATGATGTGCATAATGAGCAGCAAGGTACCATGGGTATAGCTCAGACAGGGTGGGCTGGCCAGGATGCATCTGCACAGGGCATAGGGCACTGGCAGGGACATTGTAGTGGCCGTCCACCACCTCCACAGACAGGGTGACCTCTGTATGTGCTGCTGGGCTTTCACTCCACCCTGACTGTGCAGTGACGGCAGCATGGCTAGGCACCCCCATAGTGCTTCATAGCATTTCCCTCATGTGATATATATGGGTCACCTGTTGGGGCCTAGTCACTGATGTATCTGCTTGTGTGTATTGCCATCCCAGTTGTGGGTGCATGCATTTCCAGCGGGACTAACCAGCAGACTGTTCACAGCTGGTATGTGCCCTGCTGGAGTGCCGTGCAGTGGCTGATGGCTTGATGCAGGGGAATATCAGATGGTGGTGGGGTGCATCTTAGCATATCCAGGCCTACTGTCTGTCTGATATTGTGGTCTGGGTGTGTGTGGGGCTGCTTGGACTGCCCTGTAGGGTGTCTGTTCCCCAACAGGACTGGGGTTGATGGTCCACTGTACTGCCAACATTGCAGGGGGGGGGAAGAGATCTGTTGATGGGAGACCCTGTTTGCCACCCTCGGGGGGGGGTGGTGGTACATGGCCCACCTAGGGGTCCGTGGAGGTTCCCCTGACTGAGACAGACAGAGATATCCAAGGTGTTCCTGCAGAACCTACCTATCTGACAGATTACGACTGTTTTGGAGCTCTGCCATGGCCTCTCTCAGCCATGGAGGGTGCTGTGGACCTGGTCCAGGGCGCCTCATCGCACACTCAGGTTGAGCACAGTTCCCGCACAATGTGACTGTGTGTAGCTACTCTGTGCCAGTTAATCACCCGGTCAGTACCTCCTACCTGGCCAAGGTGCTGTGTGGGTGCACACGGACACGTCCCCCTACCAGGCCGGGGAGCTGTTGGGGTGCATTCCCCATCTTGTGTTCATCTGTGGACAGCTGATTTGCATGTGCAGTGCATCATGGGTATGGGTGGCCTAACCCTATCCTGGTTACCACAGCAGACTGTCTGTGTGGTGACATGCAGGCTCTCTGCAGCCAGCCAGGGGCTTGCTGGCAGCTATATAGCTGTAGCCCAATGGTTACTTCACTGCCTGTGGAGCCAGAGGTAATGGGTTCAAGCCCACAGTGGGGTTATTTGATAGGGTTGTCCAAAGCTTTTTTTAGATTTAATGTACATATGTTGCTGCCATCAAACACACCCTCAGTGTACTGTACCCATAAGGTGCCTCTGAGGGTGCTTTATAGGGCGCCCTATAGGGCACCTTATGGTTGCTGTCCATATAAGGTGCACTATACCTTATCCTGTGATGCAACATATATGGTGCCCTATAGGGGACATTCTAGGGTGCCTTGGCGGACAGTGAACTTTAACATGTGCCTTATGGGCCGCCTTATGTTAACACGCTTTGTGAGTGCGTTTGCTAGTAGTGATAACTGAAATAAAAATAAATTGCCCCCTACAGCACTCATCCCCATAATATGCACTGCCTCAGTGAGCCTTCTTCATTGGGCACTGTGAGGGATTGAACCCCTGATCCCTGCACCATTGGTCAGTGTCTTAATCATTGTGCTGTGGCTCTGGTCCTGTGCTTGGGCATCAGCGCACTGCCTTATGCCGCCCAAAATTAATATGCCTCCTAAAGCACCTTTACCCATTAAAATTAATGCCTCAGCCAGCCCTTTTTGTTGCACACAATGGGGAATTGAACCCATGGCAGCTGCACCAGCTGTCAGTGTCTTAACCATTGTACTATGACTCTGTTCCTTTGTGTGTGCATATCAGGGCGCCACTTAGCCTTCCCACACACTATTTTGCACGGCGCACATTAGCGCGCCGCGCAAATGTGCGATCGCTTACTCCCGTTTCTTTTCTTTTTTCTGCCTGACCCGCCCACTCCTTATATGGCACAGGCACACTACCGCGGCCCCGCACGTTAGGAATGTTTAGTAAACATGCCCCTAGGTATAACATCAACCTTAAAATGTGGAAATTAATAGGTACTATTCAGGGAAAGGTTGGCTAGGACCTGCTTTGTGCAACTTCTTCTTGAATGTTGGGGGCAACAAAAATGGTAGGGGCATTCATGGATAACAAATGGAGGAACAAAACCATCAACTGTTGTTATCTACTTATTCTATGCATGACTGCCTTTCTACAGAATTTCTCTGCAAATATTTATATATAATTTAACCACACCTGCTTAAGGCTTATGGAGTGGAGGAGTAGCCTAGTGGTTAGAACACTGGCTTGGTAACCAAGCAACCAGGGTTCAATTCTCACTAGCACTCCTTGTGGCCTTGGGCAAGTCACTTAACTCTCCATTGCCTCGGAAGAAAGGCCTGGCAATCTACTTCCAGTGACACTGCCAAGAAAACCCAGGAGCATCTGGGTCGCCAGGAGTCAGGACTGACTCAAAGGCACACATTGCATTGCATTTTGCTTAAGGCTTATAGTGAGGAAGTTGCTGGATCCCTGCATCCTATCATAGGCATAAGTCATTGGAATGCTGCTTTCTTGTGACAAGTCATGTAGATCGCTACTCCCTTTTCCCCCTTCTTTTAAAATTTTTGATGGGAAACTATTGAGCTTTCAGTGCTTCCTTGGCTCTTCTTTTTTATCCAGATAAGTCCTCATTCTATCCACACTGCCTGCTCTGTAGAGGCTGGCATGCTATACAATACTTTTATTAATGTAGGTGTATTGTTCATTTTTAAAGGTTGAAAATACTAAAATAAATGTTAACTTCATTTGTAATAAGGTGAAATTTCACTTACCGTTAATTTCCTTTCCTAGAATACTGCTAGACCAGTCCAGACAAATGGGTTGTGTCCCCCTGCCAGCAGATCCTGGAGACAGAGAACTCTACCAGAGCTCTAATAGGCTGATCCCTGGTGATGCTGCTGAGATGATGAGACTGTACCCCAAGGGGTCTCCCTCAGTATTGTCCATAAGCTGAACTTCATGAAAACTAAACAACTACATACAGCCAGTCAACTGACCCGGCCTCAACTATGTACAAGGTGCTGAAAACATTCCCAGAAACTGAGGCCGCCGAGAAGGACAAAGGGACTAGAGGCTCACTTGCCAGGCCTCCGGAAGGAAAAAACAAAAGCCAAAAGATAATGGCGGCTCCGCTGCACCAGCAGGACTGAGACTGACAGCAGGGTGGGTCCTGGACTGGTCTAGCAGTATTCTAGGAAAGGAAATTAACGGTAAGTGAAATTTCACCTTCCAATTCATACTGCTAGACCAGTCCAGACAAACGGGCAGTACCCAAGCTACCGACCTCTAGGGTGGGTCCAAAGCTGCCGAAAGCACTGATGCGCCAAAACTCATCTCCTGCCGAGCGTGGACGTCCAACCGATAGTGACGGACAAAAGTCGATAGCGATGACCAAGTCGCCACCCCGGCAGATGTCGAGGGGTGCCACATGGGAACGCTCGGCCCAAGACGCCGCCTGCGCCCGCGTGGAGTGTGCTCGGAGCCCTACAGGCACCGACTTGCGCTGAAGAATATAGGCTGCTTCAATAGCTCCTCTTAGCCACCTGGCGATAGTAGCCTTAGAGGCTGCAAACCCCCGATGGGAGCCCGCAAGAAGGACAAAGAGATGATCCGTCTGCCGAAAGGAATTGGTGACTTTAAGATACCGACAGAGGACCTGTTTGAGATCTAACGCACGTAAGTGACGACGCCAACCCGTACACTGCTCTGGAGAGAAGGACGGTAAGAAGAGGGGCTGATTGACATGAAAAGGCGTAACCACCTTGGGCAAAAAGGATGGAACTGTCCGAAGAGTCATGCCCTCCGATGAGAAAGAAAGATAAGGATCCCGAGAAGAGAGCGCTTGGAGCTCGGAAATGCGCCGCGCTGAGGTAATTGCCACCAGGAACACAGTCTTCAAGGTTAAGTCTTTGAGGGAAGAGGCCTGTAACGGCTCAAAAGGCGAAGCCACCAAGGCCCGGAGGACCAGGGCGAGATCCCAGGCCGGGAAGACCGGACAGCACGGGGGCCGCACGGATTTAACTCCTCTGAGGAAACGCGTGACGTCGACATGCGAAGCGATAGAGCGCCCCAAAACCGGACCACGGAAGCATGTAAGGGCCGCCACCTGAACCCGAAGAGTACCGAGAGCCAGCCCCTTGTCCAGGCCGGCCTGGAGGAATGCAAGAATATCAGAAATGCCGCTACTCCAGAGAGAAACCCCACGCTGTGAGCACCATGATTCGAAAAGACGCCACACCCGAGCATAGGCTGAGGAGGTGGAAGAACGGTGCGCCTTAAGCAAGGTGGATACCACGCTAGCCGAATATCCCTTACGAACTAGCCTGCGGCGTTCAAGAGCCAAGCCATAAGCGAGTAAGGAGCTGGGTCTTCCATGGCAATTGGCCCCTGCTGCAGAAGCACTGGAAAACCCTGAAGCGGCAGAGGAGCTGCTCGCGCAAGCCGGACGAGATCCGCATACCAGGGCCTGCGAGGCCAATCCGGAGCTACCAGAATCATCGGCCCATGATGCTCCCTGATCCGTTGAAGAATCTTGCCGACCATGGACCACGGAGGGAAGACATACAGAAGGAGTCGGGCCGGCCACGGCTGCGACAATGCATCTATTCCGTGCGACCTGCTGTCTTTCCATCGGCTGAAGAAGATCGGCGCTTTGGCATTTTCCCACACCGCCATGAGATCCACTGCCGGCTGACCCCATTGGCGGACAATCAGCTGAAAAGGCGCCGAGGCCAGAGCCCATTCTCCGGGAATCAGCGTATGGCGGCTAAGGAAGTCCGCTTCGATGTTGCTCTTCCCCGCAATGTACTGTGCCAAAATGGCAAGGAGATGCTGCTCTGCCCAAGGAAGGAGAAGCCTCATTTCTTTGGAAACCCCCGGACTCTTTGTGCCCCCTTGGCAGTTAAGATACGCCACCGTCGTGGCATTGTCGGAGAGTACGCGAACTGCTTGCCGATGTACGAGAGGCAGGAACCTTTGCAAGGCTAGGCGGACCACTCTCGCCTCGAGGCGATTGATGGACCAGCGGGCCTCCTGAGGCGACCAGACCCCCCTGTGCTGCGTGTGTGCCGCAAAGCGCTCCCCACCCGGAGAGATTGGCGTCCGTCGTCAGAAGCAGCCAACGTGGAGACTCCAACGGAACCCCCCGTAGAAGGTTGTGTGCGCGGAGCCATCATCGAAGGTCAAGCCGGACCGACGGTGGAAGTGGAAGTCGAACCTGATAATCCTCTGACACCGGCGACCATCGCGACAGGAGCGCCCTCTGCAACTCTCGCATATGCGCCCGTGCCCAAGGCACCACATCGATGGTAGCCGCCATGGACCCCAGAAGCTGGAGGTAATCCCAAGCTCGAGGTGCCTCTCGCCACAGGAATCGCTGGAGCTGATCTACAATTTTCTGGAAGCGAACTCGTGTAAGCATCACCCGCCCGCGGCGAGTGTCGAACCGAGCCCTGAGAAACTCGAGGACCTGAGACAGTTGGAGGCAGCTCTTGGAGTGATTGATCACCTACCCCAGGCCCTCCAGAAAAGCCACTACGCGGTCTACCGTCTCGCGAGCCTCTGCCAGAGAGTCCGCCCAAATCAGCCAATCGTCCAAGTAAGGATGAACTCTGATCCCCTGCTTGCGAAAGGCCGCGGCCACCACCACCATTATCTTGGAAAATGTCCATGGCGCCGAGGCCAAACCAAAAGGCATGGCTTGGAACTGAAAATGCCGGCCCAGGACCACAAATCGGAGGAACCGCTGATGCTCCATGCGGATGGGAATATGAAAGTACGCCTCCGCGAGATCGAGCGATGCCAGGAACTCGCCCCTGCGTACCGCCTGGATCACGGAACGCAACGTCTCCATCCGAAAATGAGGAACCCAAAGGCTGCGGTTTACCCCCTTGAGATCTAGAATAGGCCGAAAGGAACCATCCTTCTTGGGCACCACGAAATAAATGGAGTACCGACCCGTCCCTTCTTCGAGAGGCGGGACGGGACATATGGCGTTCAAAAGAAGCAGGCGTTCGAGTGTTGTCTGGACGATGTGGCGCTTCTCGGGAGATCCCGCCGGAGAGACTAGGAAGGCCTCGGGGATCGGGCGAGAGCACTCGAGGGAATAACCCCGAGAGATGCTGTCGAGAACCCAAAGATCGGAGGTAATTCGCACCCACTCCTGAGAAAACAATGCCAGCCAACCCCCTAAGGGCGGCACAGACCAGAGTGGACCTAGCGCCCCATCAGCGGGAGGACCTCGCGGTCCCTGAGAACTTTCCTCCTGCCGAGTAGGAGTCGGAGCCGGAGCGGGCCCCCCGAAAGGACTGACTTCCTCTTCCAGAGCGATTAGGCTGAGTCGGAGGCTTGGAGGAGCGATACCTCCTAAAGTCCCTGCTCCTGGAGAAACGGCGAAAAGATTGTGCCCGCGAAGACCGGCGAGCCGAAGCTCGCGGCCTATCCTCCGGCAAGCGTTGGGGTTTAACCTCCCCAAGATCCTTTACGAGCTTGTCCAGCTCCTCGCCGAACAGAAGCTTACCCTTGAACGGCAGCTTAGAGAGCCTGGACTTGGAAACGACATCCGCCGCCCATTGACGGAGCCACAGCCAACGCCTCGCCACCGTCACGGCTGCCACCGATCGAGCCGAAAGGCACAACAGGTCATAAAAAGTATCTGCCAAAAAGGCCGTGGCAGACTTCAAATGCCCGAGAGAGGAATCTTCAGGCAAGCGCTGGATCCAGCGCAACAGCGCTCGAGCCGTTAGCCCCCTGCATACCGTCGCCTGCAGAGCCATGGAGGATGCGGAGAAAGCCGTCCTCAACAAGTTTTCCACCTTCCGATCCTGTGGATCCTTGAGAGCCGCTCCTCCCTCCACAGGGATGGTGGTATGCTTAGTCACTCCGGAAACCAAGGCATCTACCTTGGGGTACACGAGCCACTGCTCCAGAAACTCTGGCGGCCAAACATATAACTGCCCTAAGTGACGAGCGTTTCGCAATGGCGTGTCCGGAGAGTCCCATTTCCCGGGACACCATTCTCTGTAATTCCGTAGGGAAAGGAAAAGCCTTAGAGGGCTTGAGAATGCCCAGCAAGATGGAATCCACTTGAGATTGAGCCTGAGAGGCTGGAGGCTCCGCCGGCGCCGAAAGACGGAGAGCTTCCAACACCTGACTGATGAGGGCGGACAATTCCTCTTTGCGGAACAGCAGGATATCCTGTGACTCCTCCGGCCCCGGAATAGACGAATCCGATGCAGAATACTCCCCATCCTCGCACCCAGAGAGGTCCTCGGACTCTCCCGTGGAAGACACCTCCTCGTCAGGGTCACGATCATCCTGAAAAAGCAAGTGTAATGCCTTAGACGTACCCTTGCGAGCTACAGCACCCTTAGAACGCTTACGGCCAGCTGGAGCACCCAGGCGCTCAGGTGTCTTTGGCTGAAGCCCCACCGAGGGAGCCGAGGATTCAGCACGCCACAAAACCCATGCCTGGCGGAAAAGATGGAGAAGTTGGTTCTCGGAAGGAGAGCCAGGCGCCAAGGAACTCAGGGCAGCCGGAGAGACCACCGTAGGGGCTCCCTGCAAAGCCGCCACCGAAAAAGGAGGTAATGGACCCTCTACTGCAGGTAAGTCAGGAGCCGTAGCTTCCTGAGTGGCCAGCAACACTGAAGACTCCCCGGGGTGCGCCAAACAGGATGTGCATTGCTGATTTTGCAGTTCCTTCTGCTGCCTGTTACACACAATGCATCTAAGCCCAGAAGAAGGCATTGTGTGTGAAAAAGAACGATTTTAAATCTTATTCTCCGGAGCACTCCTCTTTCTATAGTACAATCCTAGTAAAACCCCCTTAAGAGAGGAGAAGGAACAGAGGCACATACAGCAGAGCAGAGCTGAGCTGAGCTTCCCGCCAAAAATCGGAGCTCTGTGGAAATTCAAAATGGCCACCAGACAAATTAAAGTTAAATAAAAGGTCAAAAAAGCAGCGAATTTTTGAAAAAAAGGCAGAAACCAGCCCCCCAGGCCAGGATTGACCCCTGTGCCAAAAATGGGACAATTCTGAGAACGCGGAAATTCGGCGGATTTGGACCCCTCAGGAACTTCAGCATGCATTAAACAAAGGAAAGCTGTACTCACAGATGCCAGCCAGTGCAGAGATTCCAAGGGCAGGATCAGGAAAACACATCTGATGCCAAGCGAGCACTAACGCAGAGGTAACCCTCGAGTGTTAGTGAGCCCTTCTTCCAGCCAAGGCTGCCCTCATGGCTAGCTGCTGGGAATGCCTTCAGTCAGCGAGCGTCACTGTTTCTATACAGGAGCTCAGCTGAAACACCCTGCCAATAGAGGGGATCACTCTCAAAGTAGAGGAGCCCCCGAGCTTCGTCCTGAAATAAGGAAATTAATCCTTTCTCCAAAGGAGCAAAACAAAAAAGCCACCAGGTCTGCTGGAGACAGAGAAATACTGAGGGAGACCCCTTGGGGTACAGTCTCATCATCTCAGCAGCATCACCAGGGATAGGCCTATTAGAGCTCTGGTAGAGTTCTCTGTCTCCAGGATCTGCTGGCAGGGGGACACAACCCGTTTGTTTGGACTGGTCTAGCAGTATGAATTGGAAACTAGCTATATGCATAGCAAACTATAATTAAAAATCTGCTCTAAATGGGAAAAGGGAACAATCTATGAAGTAAAGTAAAAATTCCCTAAAGACTGCAGTAAGAGATTTCCTTTGACAGCATAGAATGAGCTGGTAGGATGGTTTGGGAAATGTGAAATACGCAAAGATTGGTCGTTTTCCTAATCAGGAACATGCCTTTCCGAGTAGGAAATACCTACCTCGTGCATCAAAAATTTGCATTTTGTTGTGAAAAGAAACAAAGCAAAGTCATTTTTACGATGCTGTGCCTTCTATTTTCATTTGGAGTGAAGGTGCAAGCCTGCACTATCCTCCAGGTGAAGATCCTGTCTGAAGGGGTGAAGATCCTGTCTGAAGGCCCCTTCCTTTGGTTGGTCTTGTGGGTCACAATATAAAAGTAAGAACAAAGGGCCAAGAAAACACATAAGCACCCAACATTTATGCTTCTCCCAAAGTCACCTGAGTCACTAAAAGACTAGCAAGTGATGGGGGTGCTTCAAACTTTGTTGAAATGTGTTGTGTATGGAGGGCAGTACAGGAACAGCCTCCATTGCTGTAGAGTTTTAAACTATCTTTCTCTTAGTCTACCTGAGTTATTGCCCCTCCCCCCCCCCTGCTGAGGCATTGTTGTAAACCTCCATTCCTGTTGTGCATGTGGGCTTGGTCAGACTGCCCTTGTGTTTCTTGAGAAGAGCAGTGCTTTCCAGAGCTCATCCAAAAGGTGATTTTTGCTGAATTTGCTGCTAAATTGTGAGTTTTTTGTCTGTTTGTCTCCACATATTTATCTATCTATTTGCCCTTCTTGGTGAGTTCCCTTACCTACTCCCTTGCTGTGTGCCCACTGTTCAGGAACAGCCTCCATTGCTGTAGAGTTTTAAACTATCTTTCTCTTAGTCTACCTGAGTTATTGCCCCTCCCCCCCCTGCTGAGGCATTGTTGTAAACCTCCATTCCTGTTGTGCATGTGGGCTTGGTCAGACTGCCCTTGTGTTTCTTGAGAAGAGCAGTGCTTTCCAGAGCTCATCCAAAAGGTGATTTTTGCTGAATTTGCTGCTAAATTGTGAGTTTTTTGTCTGTTTATCTCCACATATTTATCTATCTATTTGCCCTTCTTGGTGAGTTCCCTTACCTACTCCCTTGCTGTGTGCCCACTGTTCAGGAACAGCCTACTGGCCAGAGACACTTAGGTTCCCACCCACCCCAGGGACTACATTGCCTATATAGTGGTCACATACGTGCCATCTGTCGTTCCTAACTTGGTTAACGCCCACATCTTCAACTTTTCTTATTCTTCCTCTTCTGGGACTGCTTAAGCAACATGTCGTGTATTCAGTGCAATAACTGTGGTACGTTCATTCAAAGAAGAATCATTTGGAGCCTAAGAGCTTGTCCTATATGCCTAAAGTCAGCTGCCATGCATGAAGAACTGACTATACTAAGGAAAGACCTAGCAGCCATGCATAAAGAAGTTTCTCTACTGAGGGAGGAACTGGCTGCAATGAAGCGCACCTCTTCTAGGATACAAACTGAACAAAGTCCACCACCGCTCCCACAAAGAGTCAAACACCCCAGGAACAAATGGATCACAGTGGGTTCTGGAAGATTGCGACCTGTAATGCAGAGACATCCTACACATCAAGAGATATCCCTGCAAAATGCCTTCTCTGCCTTGGCTAATGAGGATGCGCAACCCAAGGAAACTGAAGGGCCCTTAAATGAGTCAGACAATGCCCAATCTCCTGCTAAAGCACCAAATATGAAGAAATCCTCACCAAACAGAAAACTATTACTACTTGGAGATTCCATCATCAGAGGCACCAACTTGGGAACACAGTTCAAAGGAGAGAATATAGTCATGTGCCTACCAGGCTCTTCAGCCAGCAGGAATACAAACCAAGTTGTTGAAATACTTAGCGCAAAAAGTGAGCACTCCAAACCAGATGTTTTTATCCACTTGGGCACAAATGACCTGGCTAGAAACAGTGCCTCTACAGCTCAAAAGGACTTCCAATCTCTGGGAGAGAAACTCAAGCCCATTGTTAACACTGTTGCATTCTCAGAAGTTCTACCTGTTCTTGGTAAGGGGACAAAAAGGCTGCATCGCATTAACAACTTTAATACATGGCTCCAGACCTGGTGCAAACAAGAAGGATTCAGATTTATTGGCAACTGGGACAATAGATGGACCAACAAGAGACTATACTGTGCTGATGGACTACATCTCTCTGTCGCAGGGAAAAGAAACCTAAGTGAAAAATTCAGGCAGTATGTGGATATGCATTTAAACTAGGAAAAGGGGGTGACGGATGTGGAAGGTCAACATCTGCATGCCACCCCCTGCAAAAACAGAACAACCTCAGAAACAGCCATACTCTTAAACCACACATCAAAAACAAGTGGGAAGAAATGGGCAGAATAAAATCAATGCAAAATACACACAAGCCAGGTAAATGCTGGAAAGCAATGAGCACAAATGCTCGAAGCTTAGCCAAAAAAATTCCAGACCTGGAAGCCCTAATGGTGGAAACGGATTTGGACATCGTGGCCGTTACGGAAACATGGTTTAATGAATCACATGATTGGGATATAGCCATAGCTGGCTATAATCTATTCAGAAGAGACAGAGAAAATGGAAAAGGAGGAGGAGTAGCCTTGTATGTCAAAAGCAGTATTAAAGCTACTGAAATGCAGGGAACATGGGGAAAAGAAGAAGCGCTCTGGATTGCGTTGGAAAGAGGAGATGGCACTCTCATCCATATTGCTGTAGTCTACAGACCTCCGACTCAAATTGAAGAGAGAGATAACGAATTGATTATAGATATTGCCAAGATAGCAGCAAAGGGGGAAGCGATCATATTAGGTGACTTTAATCTACCTGATGTGGATTGGATTACTCCTTCTGCACATCTGGAAAAAAGCAAAAAAATTGTGGATGCTCTCCAAGATGCATTACTTAGACAAATGGTGATGGAACCAACCAGGGAAAGCTCAACGCTGGATGTAGTGCTTACCAACAGTGATAACGTGTCAAATGTCTGCGTGAGTGCCCCTGTGAGCAACAGCGACCATCACACGGTGTGGTTTGAGATAAAAGCCATGGTACAGGCCAATCATAGCAAGCTCAAAGTCCTAAACTTCAAAAACACTGACTTCAATAAAATGGCCGAGTACTTAAAGGAGGAGATGACGGGGTGGAAGAAGATAAGGGAAGTGGAATTGCAATGGACTAAACTAAAGGCGGCAATAAAAGGAGCAACAGATAATATGTAAGAAAAATAAATAAAAACAAGAGGAGAAGGAAACCTATTTGGTTTTCCAAAGAGGTGGCTGCGCAAATAAAGGCAAAAAACACAGCTTTTTCAAAATTCAAAAGCTTGCAAACAGAAGAACACAGAAATGAATACAGGATCCAACTCAAAGAGTCTAAAAGAGTAATAAGGATAGCAAAATCAAAGGCAGAAGAAAAAATGGCTAAAGATGTTAAGGGTGGCAACAAAACTTTCTTCAGGTATATTCAGGAAAGGAAGAAGATCAGAGTTGGAATTGCAGGACTCAGAAGTGCTGGGAAAGGACTCGTGGAAAGTGACACTGAAAAAGCGAAATTGCTAAACAAATACTTCTGCTCTGTTTTTACTAAAGAAGATCCTGGAGATGGACCAGCTGTGACTCCCAAATATAAAAATAGGACTGAAGTAGATACCACACCATTCACAGAAGATGAGGTGTTAGAACAACTTGCTAAACTGAAAGTGGACAAAGCCATGGGACCGGATGGGATACATCCCAGGATACTGAAAGAGCTCAGAGAGGTTCTTGCAGGACCGTTAAAGGATGTCTTCAACAGATCCTTGGAAACAGGAGTGGTTCCTCAGGACTGGAGAATGGCTAATGTTGTACCTCTACACAAAAGTGGTGAGAGGGAGGAAGTGTCAAATTACAGGCCCGTGAGCCTTACCTCGGTGGCAGGAAAAGTAATGGAGGCGCTCCTGAAAGAGCGAATAGTGAACTTTCTCAAAACCAACAGGTTGCAAGATCCCAGGCAACATGGTTTTACCGAAGGACGGTCTTGCCAAACAAATCTGATTGAGTTCTTTGATTGGGTGACCAAGGAACTAGATCTGGGGCATGCAATGGATGTCATCTATCTGGATTTCAGCAAAGCCTTTGATACTGTTCCTCATAGGAGGCTTGTCAATAAACTCAGTAGCTTGGGGATGGGTCCCAAGATAGTAAACTGGATTAGAAATTGGTTGACTGACAGACAACAGAGGGTGATGGTACATGGAGCTCACTCGGATGAGAGGAAGGTGATTAGCGGGGTGCCTCAGGGTTCGGTCCTGGGCCCGGCACTGTTCAATATATTTGTGAGTGATATTGCTGAAGGACTGAATGGAAAGGTCTGTCTTTTTGCAGATGACACAAAAATTTGCAACAGAGTGGACTCCCCAGAGGGAGTGGATAACATGAGGAAAGATCTACAAAAGCTGGAAGACTGGTCTAATGCTTGGCAACTACGATTTAATGTGAAAAAGTGCAGTGTCATGCACTTGGGTAGCAGAAATCCAAGGGAAAAGTACACAATAGGGGGTGAGAGGTTGGTATGCACGGTTCAGGAGAAAGACCTTGGTGTGATTATCTCTGATGATCTCAAGGTGGCAAAACAGTGCGACAAGGCGATGGCAAAAGCCAGGAGGATGTTGGGCTGCATTCAAAGAGGGATTACCAGCAGAAAGGAAGAGGTACTTATGCCACTGTACAAGTCACTGGTGAGGCCTCACTTGGAATACTGTGTTCAGTTTTGGAGGCCATATCTTGCAAAAGATGTAAAAAGACTGGAAACTGTTCAGAGAAAGGCGACCAAAATGATTTGGAGCCTGCGTCAGAAGCCTTATGAGGAGAGACTTGAAGACCTAAATATGTACACTTTGGAGGAGAGGAGGGACAGGGGAGATATGATTCAGACCTTTAAATACTTAAAGAGAAATGATGAACAAACAAACCTCTTCCAAAGACGGGGAAGCTGTAAAACTAGAGGGCATAACATGAAGCTGCAAGGTGGTAAATTGAAAGGCAATGTCAGGAAATATTTCTTCACTGAAAGGGTGGTGGATGCTTGGAATGCCCTCCCGATGGAAGTGGTGAGGGCAAACACGGTGATGGAATTCAAAACGGCATGGGACAAACACAGTGGATCCCTTTACAGCAACAGGATAAAAGCAAAATAAACAGTACCATCTAACTTCTGAACTATCTAGCGTCTGAACAAATAAGGGTGTCCTACATGGAGTGGTGGGTTCACCCCTAAACAGAAACAAAAACATGGGGAGGGGTGGCCTGCACAGAGCGACAGGTGCACCTACCCTTGCCATCTTGCTGGGCAGACTAGATGGACCATGCTGGTCTTTATCTGCCGTCACTTACTATGTTACTATGTTACTATGATGCAAGTTGAGCTCAGTGTTGTATGACTTGTGAAAGGGATGAACGAACACATTTTCTTATAAAACACGTTTGAAAGAAGTTTGATGTACGTTGTCCTTAGGTGAGAAACTCTGCATTCTTCCTCTTGGCATCTTAAGTAGATGTTTTGCTATTTTGCCATCCTTTGCAGCTGATGTCATCCTTCATTCTATGGACTTCTTTCCATGATGTCTTAACATTTATATGTATCTCTTTTGTTGCTCCTGAAATGCTTAGCATTTTCGTCTGGATCCCATTGCTTGTAGTTCTGCTTATAGTGATCCTATTAATTTTTGCTGTTTCTGCTGTTCTGCCATGTTCAATGCTGGACTGCTGCAACTATTCTTTCATTTCACCCTTGCCCCATGACTTAGATTACAGTAACTTGTTTGCTGTTTTCATCATCCTTAATGGACTGCTTTCTGCTTCCAAAAATTTGTACTTTCACAGCCAGAAAAGATTATGCTTTAGATAGTCTTAAGCCTTTAGGCATTCTTTCCAATAATTGTTCTTCCAAGTGCAGCTCATGACAGCAATTGTAAATGCATAGAATGTTATTTGACTGTTAACACAATCTGATACCTACAGTGGACTTTTCTTTACCATTTTGAAAAAAAAACTGTTGCTCAATATATTTATTTATTGAATAAGTTTTATATACTGCTTTATCAGGAGTGGAGGAGTAGCCTAGTGGTTAGAACACTGGCTTGGTAACCAAGCAACCAGGGTTCAATTCCTGCTAGCACTCCTTGTGGCCTTGGGCAAGTCACTTAACCCTCCATTGCCTCAGAAGAAAAGCCTGGTAATCTACTTCCGGTGACACTGCCAAGAAAACCCAGGAGGTTCTGGGTCGCCAGGAGTCAGGACTGACTCAAAGGCACACATTACATTTTTACTGCTTTATCATTTTAGTCAATGTGGTTTACATTATAACTTAAACTGGGTAATGTACATTAGACAGGGACACTGATAACTTGGACTCTTCTGAGGCAATACAGGATTAAGTGACTTGCCCAAGGCCACAAGGAGTGCTAGTGGGAATTGAAACCCGGCCTCTTGGTTCCCAAGACAGTGCTCTAACCACTAGACTACTTTTCCATTCCATTTTACAAATCACTTTACATGAAAAATACAAATTTTTAAAGTTACAAATATCTCATTATTCTAATTTTTTTCTTTCTTCCATGGTATTCACCTGCAACTCCTCACTACCTTTCCTCTCTTATCACACTCTACACCCCATCTTGGAAACTCCACTCCTCTGGCAGATCCCTTTTATCTGTGCAAAGGGCGGGGTGACATATTTGCATATTCACTTGCATATACATTATGGATATCTTTAAAAAAATACAAGATGGATAGGAAGCCAGTATATCAAACAGGCGAGAGATGAGCCAGCGCCCCCAAGATACTCAAAGAGGGAACAGAGGCTCTCATTCAGTGACTTTACCAAAAAAAGGGTAAGCAACATATTCCCAGGCTATATAATTAATATGCAGCAACAGTTGTAGCTGTTTTGTTATTTAGCTTGGCACTAAAAGATTAAAAACAAAACACTGAGACTTATAAATATATATTCTGCAAAAAACAAAGAAGATGAAACCCCAAAAGGCCAGGCACTGCATGTAGTATAACACAAGAAATAGAGAAGGCAGGCGATACTTTATCTCACCTCTAATGAGCAGTAACATGAGACGCATGGGCCTCTCTGATCCCACATGCAGGTGGCACAGCCTCTCCCCATAGTCTTCCCGTTCCATCGATCTCCATGCCACTTGTTCAGAGCACCCACGTCGCTGATTAGGTGCAGTGCTGACTCTCCCTGAAGTCCATCTCTGAACAAGAATCACCGGGATAGAGGGAGGGGGCAGACCATGGGGAGAGGCAGTGTTGCCTGCATGTGGAATCAGAGAAAACTGTGCCTCATGTTACTCCTCAGCAAACATAAAAGCAGCAGCTAGCAGAGAGGTGCACATGGTGACTAGACTTTACTTGTGCAGTAGTGCAGCCTATAGATGGTGCCAAAATTCCAAATGTGCTGTGCCACTATTGCAGGCCTTGACAAATTTTGTGTAGATATAGGAGCCATGCCAAAATATTAGGAGCCAGTGCTTGTGACCCCTCATGCACACCCCCCCTCCCATTGTCTCACACTCTGGTCTCATGTTCTCCAGTCCCACGAGACCAGCACCAGAGTTCCTATACCATGTGTCATCTTTAGACAGAAATACAGACAAGTTATTTAGCTTGGCACTCTACAAAATAAAAATAAATAAATAAATAAGTTATAGCTTTATATATTAAGGGGTATGTTTACTAAACCGCGCACACGTGCGCGGCGCACAGTAGCGTACGCTAATGATGCACTTAAGTGCTCTTAAGTGCCCCGTACGCGTGCGCGTCACATTAACGGGCCCGCGCACGTGTGCGGGGCGCTGATGTGCGATAGAGGCGGGGAAAGGCTTACGGAGGGCGGAGGAAGGCCCCCGAGGGGCGGAGGGACGGGGTCAATGGGTGGAGAGTGGGAGGGGAGAGGCTCCCCGCACAGGAGCGGGGCTGAATTTAGGCAAAAAAAATACCGCAAGTGAAACCCTCGCGTTAGAACCGATTTAAAGGGAAGAGAAACCATTTCCGTTAGCAATGTACAGCAAAACCGGGGAAACCTGCAAAACGTGAGCAGTGTGATACATGTGCACAGAACAAAATAGCAAATATAAATTGAAAATGACCACAACAAATTCCAAATAAATTATAATCCAGCTGGGCAAAAGTGATATTAATGGGCAACCCAAAAAACACTCCCAGGAAAGCTCCAAAAAAAAGAAATGATTTTTGGAAGGGTATACGCTCCGTAGACTCGTTCAAAAAGCACTGCATTTTAATGGAGCTTTCATGGGAGTGTTTGTCATGTTGCCCATTGATATCACTGTTGCCCAGCTTGGTTTTGGTTTTGTTCCCCTTTTTTGGAGGTCATATTTGAGGTTTAATTACACCTTTGTCCCCATACAAGGTAAACGAGCCCACAGTAAAATTGTGCAGAGCAGGGTGTCTGACTCGTGCGGCCAGGTTTCCTATCTCCAGAGACTGCACTGTCTCTGTGGCCACAGTGTGGTGCAGCGGACACAGCCAGTGCCTGTAGGACCAGAGGGTCACAGGTATAAATCCCAGCTGGGGCTCCTGCCAACCCAGTCCCCATAGTTTTACTCACCACTAAACAGTGATAGTACAGACACTCCTTTATGGCAGAGAACCTAAGCATGGTTCCAACACCTATATTTTACCCTACACCGCACACAAACCATAACAATGGGCATTACCTACAGCCGAGTCCCCCAAATTCAGTCCTGGAGTGCCACAACTCAATCAGGTCATATGCTTTTTCCCAGATAGGGACAGGTCTGCATGTTGGCGGAAGGGTACAGGTGGTGGAGGGGGCAGTGGCTGCAAACCACAGCAGACAGTGGCCTAGGCCTGTGCAGGCTGGCACCGTCCACCGCAACAGACAGGCTCTGTCGGATGTACAGTCATGGACTCCCCAGGGAACACATCATATCTGTGGCAACACGGTGGTGCAGTGCAAACAGACAGCGTGTGCAGAAACAGAAGGTCACAGGTTCAAAGCCCAGCTGGGGCTACTGCCAATCCAGTCCACATATTTTTCCTACAACTAAACCGTGATAGTAAAGACAACCCTTTATTGCTGAGAACATACGCATGGGTCATACGCCTATATTTTACCACACCAAACACAGACACCATAAACAGCCGCATTACCTAGAGCAGAGTCTCCCAAATGCAGTCCTGGAGGGCCCCACACCATTCAGGATCCATGCTGCCTCTAATAAAGATGCCTGTGCTGCATATCTATGCACCACCCCCATGGTATGCTGATGTAGCTCATACATATTTATGAGGGACAGCATGAAAACCCGAACAGTGGTTGGAACACCAGGACTGGAGTTGGGACACTCTGCCGTAAAGCAGCAGCCAACAGGGCCAGACACATCCACACACACACCCACAAGCCCCATTGGCCAATGCCTCGTGGAGAGGCAGGACATTGGGCCCTGCCTGTATCTCCCAATACTAGCAGTTGCATACCTTAGCAATGCCACCCTACACCTGGGTATATGGTACACAGCTATCAAACGTTGCCCATGATAACTGGCAGATATCAATTCCTACGTTAAGCACATTTTGCTCATTGATCTCCACCATAACAATCATTGTGATGTCTGCAGTGTGCCCTGCAGGTCTGGTCTCTGACAGTGCTTACCACCCTGGGGAGTGACCCCCAACAGTATTGTATACCATATCCATGCCTGTACTGTGCCAAGGACTGGTGTGGTGGGTATGGCTGCTGGACTCCTCTATAGTAGCACAATGCTGGCATAGGTGTGGGGGTGGCTGTCTGTCTATCCAGTGTGTGGTGGCTGCAAACACCTTCCACAGCCCACACTGCCAGCAATGTTGCCAGTATTGGGCTGCCAATGTGCATAATGAGGAGCAAGGTACCATGGGTATAGGCCGGACAGGGTGGCCTGGCCAGGGTGCATCTTCACAGGGCATAGGGCACTGACTGAGACATTTTAGTGCCCGGCCACCACCTACACAGACAGGGTGACCTCAGTATGTCCTGCTGAGAGATCACTCTCACCCTGACTGTGCAGTGACCACAGCATGGCTAGGCACCCCCATAGTGCTATATAGTATTTCTCTCATGTGATAGATATGGGTTTCCTTTTGGGGCCCAGTCACTGATTTATCTGCTTGCTGTGTATGCTGACATCCCAGTTCTGGGTGCACGCATCTCCACTGGGAACATGCACTGTGGACTAACTAGCACACTGTTTGCAGCTGGTATGTGTCTTGATGGAGCAGCTTGCGGGGTGCAGTGGCTGATGACATGTTGCAGGAGAATATCAGATAGTGGTGGGGTGCAGCTCACCATATCCAGGCCTAATATCTGTCTGCTATTGTGTTATGGATGTGTATAGAGCTGCATTGACTGCCCTGTGGGGTGTCTGTTCCTCAGCAGGACCCGGGTTGATGGTCCCCTCTACTGCCACCTTTGCAGGGAGGTAAAATGTGGATCTATTGATAGGAGACCCTGTTTGCCACCCTCAGCCCTGGAGGAGGGGGGGGTGGTACATAGTCTACCTAGGGGTCCATAGGGGCTACACCTGACTGAAACAGACAGAGATATCCAAGGTGTTTGTGCAGAAACTACCTATCTCACACATTAACACTGCTTTGGGCCTCCGGCATGGCCTCTTTCAGCCATGGAAGGTGTTGTGGACCTGGTCCTGGGCGCCTCATTGCACCCTCAGGGTGAGCACAGTACCCGCACAATGTGACGGTGTGTAGCTACTCTGTGCCAGTAAAACACACGGTCAGTACCCCCTACCAGGCCGAGGTGGTGTGTGGGTGCACATGGTCACTTCCCTCTACCGGGCCGAGGTGCTGTGGGGGTGCATTGCCCATCTTGTGTTAATCTGTGGACAGCTGATTTGCATGTGCAGTGCAGCATGGGTATGGGTAGGCTAACCCTATCCTGGTGACCACAGCAGACTGTCTGTGTGGTGACGTGCATGCTCTCTGCAGCCAGCCAGGGGCTTGCTAGCAGCTATAGAGCTGCAGCCCAATGGTTACTGCACTGCCTCTGAAGCCAGAGGTCATGGGTTCAAACCCACAGTGGGGTTATTTGATAGGGTTGTCCAACGCATTATCTTTTTTTAATGTACATATTTTGATGCCAGCAAAAACACCCTCAGCGTACTGTACCCATAAGGTGCCTCTGAGGGTGCTTTATAGGGCGCCCTATAGGGCACCTTATGGTTCCCGTCCATATAAGGTGCACTATACATTCTCCTGTGACGCAACCTATAGGGTGCCCTATAGGGGACATTTTAGGGTGCTGTGGCGGACAGTGCAATTTATAATGTGCCCTATGGAGTGCCTTATAGGGTGCCTTATACGGCACCTTCAATTACGGCACGTGAGGGCGTGTTTGCTGGCAGCAATTAATAACATAAAAATAAAGTGCTGCAGGACAAAATATGTACAATGCAAAGCTGATGCCACAGCCAGCCTTACGTATTAGGCATACTGGGGAGCAAACTCATGACCCCTGTATCAGCAGTCAGTGCCTTAACCATTGTGCTCCACTGCTGCTCCTCCTTGCCTGTCAGCGCACCTACGTATGCTTTTCATTCCTTAAACTGCACAGTGCTGCCATAAAAAACAGTACACTGACCTTGTGATACCTCATACGGCACCCTCTAAAGCACCCTATAAGCAACATTCTAGGGTGCCTTGGCTGACAGTGCACTTTAAAATGTGCCTTATAGGGCACCTTATGTTAACACGCTTTGGGAGTGCGTTTGCTAGTAGTGATAATTAAAATATGAATAAAATGCCTCCTAAAGCAATCTTCCCCATAATTTGTTATGCCTCAGCCAGCCTTGTTCATTGGGCATTTTGGGGGATTGAACCCCTGATCCCTGCACCATTGGTCAGTGTCTTAACCATTGTGTTGTGGTTCTGTTCCTGTGATTGCACATCAGCGCGCCGCCTTATGCCGCCCAATATTAAAAAGCCTCCTAAAACATTAGCACGCCGCCTTATGGCCATCAGCGCACCGCCTTATGCCGCCCAATATTACACTGGCTCCTAAAGTAATGCCTCAGCTAGCCATCTTCATTGGGCACTGTGGGGGATTGAACCCCTGATCCCTGCACCATTGGTTAGTGTCATAACCATTGTGCTGTGGCTCTGCTCTTCTTCCTGCACATCAGCGCGCCACTTATACCGCCCTGTATTGTAATGCCTCCATAAACATCAGCGCGCCGCCTTATGCCGCCCAGTATTAATATGCCGACAAAAACATTAGCGTGCCGCCTTCTGCCGCCCAGTATTTCTGCGCCTCATAAATTAACGCCTCAGCCAGCCGTCTTCATTGGGCACTGTGGGGGATTGAACCAGTACACTTTAGCGCGCCGCTTATGCCTCCCGCGCAGCTATCTCATGCGCTAAGGTGCGGGGCGCACATGGGCGCCGCGCACCTTAGCGCATATGTAAATTCTGCCTGTCCTTTTTCAGGACGGAACGCCCACTCCTTATATGGCACCCGCACTCTACCGGGGCCCGCACTTTAACGGGGTTTTAGTAAACATGCCCCTAAGTGTCTATAGAGACCTTAAATAAATAAATAAATAAATATATGTGTGTGTGGTGTAACGGTGGTATGCCCAACTGTGTGTGGGAGATGTGGTAAGTGCCTTTGTGTGGGTGGCGCAGAGCTGTGCTGCATGTGTGTGTGTGTGGTGAAGAGGTGGAGTACCTGTGCGTATGTGGTGAGAAAGTGAGGTGTGTGTGTGTGTACGCATCTGTCATGTGGAGATGGGCTGCCTGTGTGTGTGATGTGGGGGTGCTTGTGTGTGTTCTAGGGGGAGAGAAATGCACCTTTAGGCAACACCTTGCACTCTTCCGTCCCTCTCCAACCCCTCTCCTGCTGGCTCACCTCCTCTGTTGCCCTTCCAGATTTCCCCCCTTCATCAATCCCCCTTAGCATTCCCTCTCCTGCCCTAAAATCCTCCCCATCCTGCTTTTTTAAATAGGTCCCCTGCTCCTTTAAATTGTCCCTGCCTCCTCTCTCTCACTTGAACTCTCCCTCTGCCCACAACCTATGCTGCAGGCCACCACTGTGCCATCCCCTTCTCGTCTGCTCGTGGGAGATCAGATCTGGGAAATTTAATGCTTTCCCTGGGATAAGCAGCATGGAATCTGTGTACCTTTTTAGGAACCTGACAGATACTTGTGACCTGGATTGACTGCTATTGGAAAGAGGATACTGGGCTTGATGGACCCTTGGTCTAACCCAGTATAGCATATCTTATGTTCTTATGGAAGCCCATTATAAAAAGGCATTACAGTAATCTAAGAGTTTTACAAAAGAATGCGCCAATGTAGCGGGATCATGTGACTCCAACAAGAGCCGCAATTGGCATAGCACTCGTCAACTGACAAAGGAGACCCGGACCGCTGAAGAAATCTGTTCATGAAAGGATACATAGTATAAAGTTAGCTTATATATAGTTTCCCCATGTTTAATATACTGTTTCACTGTAAACTCAATGTTGCCTGTATGCATTGTAGTATGTTTTGTTCGATGTACACCGCACTGATTAGCGCGGTATAGAAGAAATGTTAAATAAATAAATAAAATAAAATAAAATAAATATAATCCCTTATCAAATATTACACTCAGATTTCGTACCTTCTACTGTTGAATCAACTGGATTCCTGCAATATCTGGCACAAACATCAACGGTATATAAAGACTACTAATCCATAGATATTCAGACTTTCGGACATTTAACGTCAATTTAGAAGCCTGTAACCAGGCTGCAGTAACCTGCAAATAGGTTATTCAAAGCTAACCCTTGATTTTCCTCCACTATAACCCCCAAGTGAATGTCATCCAGAAACTCATAATAAAAAACATTAAATTACTGAAAAAGCGTAGTTACTCACCTGTAACAGGTGTTCTCCAGGAGCAGCAGGAATCAGTCCTCACATATGGGTGACGTCGGCGCCGACGGAGCCCTCGCGGAGCAATTTTCCCCAGCTTTCAAAGAAAGCCTTTGGGAATTGCAGCGCGCATGCGCGGTCTCCTTCCCGCCCAAGGGTGCCATCTTAGCCAGTCTGATGACATAGCTAAAAGACAGCATAAAAATTTGCAAAAAAACTTAAGCAGATGATTGCAACTCCAAGGGGAGGAGGGAGGGTTGTGAGGACTGATTCCTGCTGCTCCTGGAGAACACCTGTTACAGGTGAGTAACTACGCTTTCTCCAGGACCAAGCAGGAAGTCAGTCCTCACATATGGGACTCCCAAGCTTAAGGCTACCGGAGACCCTAAGCACAAAAATGAGCTCCCTCTAACTCAGCAGCACAGAAGGAAGGAATCTTCACTGAATTATTACCCACCGGTAGCCCCCATCCGGGATGGAGGGTAGGAGTTGCTCAAACCTCGAAGAGATTTCGGAGGACTGCCTGTCCGAAAGCACTGTCCCTGCGGGACTCCCTCTCGAGGCAGTAATGGACCGCAAAAGTCTGGCTCGAAGACCAAGTAGCGGCCCGGCAGATGTCTGCCAACGGAACAGAGCGGAGGTAAGCCACTGACGTAGCCTTCGCCCGAACACAATGAGCCGTGACTCGACTTTCTAACGAGAGTCCGGCTGCCCCATAAGCCCAAGCGATGCAGTCAGCAACCCAGATGGACAGAGTACGCTTGGAGACCGGGAGCCCCAATTTATTGGGGTCAAAAGACACAAAAAGCTGAGCAGCTTTACGGTGCTCCCGCGTACGGTCAAGGTAGAAGTTCGATGCCCTTCTACAGTCCAGGGTATGCAGGACCATTTCAGCTCGGCTGGAGTGTGGCCTGGGAAAGAAGGTCGGAAGTACCACCTCCTGATTGATGTGAAACGGGGAGACCACTTTTGGAAGAAATTTTGGGTGAGTCCGTAGGACTACCCTATTTTTGTAGAACCGAGTGTAAGGGGGATCAGACACAAGGGCCTGCAATTCACTTACGTGTCTAGCAGAAGTGAGGGCTATGAGGAATAAAGTTTTCCAAGAAAGAAAACGGAGAGAACAGGTAGCCATAGGTTCAAAAGGCGGACAGGTGATCCGCTGTAAAACCACATTCAGATCCCAGTCAGGTGCTGGCGGGCGCAGAGGTGGTTTAAGTAGAAGGAGACCTCGGAGAAACCTCGCTACGAGAGGGTCGCTGGAAAGAGGTCTGCCGTCCACCGGCACATGATGTGCTGAAAGAGCACTGAGGTGAACTTTGACGGAGTTGGACTTAAGTCTCAGATTAGAGAGGTAGAGCAAGTACTGCAAGATCACCGACACCGAGCAGGAGAAGGGATCCTGAGACTGCTGGGCACACCAAGCGGAAAAGCGACGCCATTTAAGGGCATAGCATTTGCGGGTAGAAGGTCGCCGAGAAGCTAGGACGACCTCTTCCACCGGCAGTAGAAGGGGAGCAAGGACTACCCTTTCAGCAGCCAGGCCATCAGATGTAGAGATCTGAGGTTGGGGTGTAGCAGGGACCCCTGATCCTGTGTTAGGAGATCCGGTTGAAACCCCAGAGGGAACGGATCCTCTACCGCTAATTGCAGCAGGAGTGGAAACCACGGCTGTCTGGGCCAGCGAGGAGCTATCAGGATCATGGAAGCTTTGTCTCGGAGAACCTTGAAAAGAGTTCGAGAGACTAGCGGGATGGGAGGAAAGGCATACAGAAGGCTCTTCGACCATGAGAGCAGAAAAGCATCCGCCGCTACTCGAAGGGGATGCGGCTGACGAGAGCAGAAGCGAGGAAGTTGCCGGTTGAGAGGACTGGCAAAGAGATCCATCGTGGGGAGGCCCCACTTCAGGAAAAGTTTCTGAACTACCAAGGGATCCAGGCGCCACTCGTGCGGCTGGAGGATCCTGCTGAGTTTGTCGGCCAGGCAATTTTCTTGGCCTGGGAGATAAACTGCCTTGAGAAGAATGCCGTGGCTGACGGCCCAAGAGCAGAGCTTCTGTGCTTCTCGACAGAGAAGGAAGGAGCCCGTGCCTCCCTGTTTGTTCACGTAGAACATGGCAACCTGATTGTCTGTCTGGACAAGGACGGACTGGTGAGAAGTCAGGTGGGAGAAAGCCTTGGGAGCCAGACGGATTGCTCTGAGCTCCAGGAAGTTGATCTGCTGAGCAGACTCCCACGTGGTCCAGAGACCTTGAGTACATGCCCCTTGGCAATGCGCTCCCCATCCTAGGAGAGAAGCATCGGTCGTCAGCACTTGAGCCGGCTGAGGTGACTGAAAAGGCATTCCGAGCACCAGGTTCGGCCGATGAAGCCACCACTGTAGAGAAGAGGCCAGCGGTCCGGAGATGCGCACTAAGTCGGCTAGGCCTCCCGTGGCTTGTTGCCACTGCTTGCGAAGGCACCATTGAGCAGGCCGCATATTCAGGCGGGCATTGGGGGTCACGTGGACGGTGGAAGCCATATGGCCGAGTAGTCTCAGGAAGCGCCTGGCTGAGACCAGGGACTGGCTGCGAAAACGGCCGGCTAGGTCCATGAGCCGTTGAGCCCTGTCGAGAGGCAGGAAAGCTCGGGCCTGAGGAGTGTGCAGTCTTGCGCCGATGAACTCGAGATCCTGTGAGGGGAGCAAAGTGGACTTTGCGAAGTTTATGACAAAGCCCAAGTACTGCAGAAGAGTCACAGTGCGGTGTGTGGCTTTTGTGACTTCCGGAGAGGACGATGCTCTGATGAGCCAGTCGTCTAGGTACGGAAAGACATAGAGGCCGTGAAGCCGGAGATAAGCCGCCACCACCGCGAGACATTTTGTGAAGACTCGCGGTGCGGAGGATAGGCCAAAGGGCAGTACTCTGTACTGGTAATGATTTCCTGCCACCACAAACCTTAGGTATTGGCGGTGGCTTGGGTGGATGAGGATGTGCGTGTAGGCATCTTTTAGATCCAAGGAGCATAGCCAATCTCCCTGCTGGAGGTAGGGCAGAAGGATTCCAAGGGTAAGCATCTTGAACTTCTCCCTCACGAGGAACTTGTTGAGGTTGCGCAAGTCCAGGATGGGTCTGAGGTGTTCTTTTTGGTATCAGGAAATACCTGGAATAAAAACCTTGACCTCTCAGGTGGTGGGGCACCGGTTCCACCGCCTGTTCCTGAAGAAGACTTGCTAACTCCTGAAGGAGTAAGTCTCTGTGCAGAGGGAGTCGTGGAGGTTCTCCCGGGAAATAGGAGGGAGGGACCTGGTGGAAGTGGAGAAGATAGCCTTCTCTTACGACTTGAAGCACCCAGGCATCTGAAGTGATGTTGGACCACCTGTGGGCGAAGTGAACCAGCCGGCCTCCGGTGCTGGGAGGAACCAGCTGAGGGGGAGAGGCTATGCTGATGAAGTCAAAAACCCCCACCCTGCTGAGCAGGGGCCGGTGGTGCAGGCTTGGGGGCTTGCTGCCTACGGGACCCGTTACCCCGTCCCTTGGCCTGCTGACCCTGTTGGGGAGCTGCGGAGGCCTGATATTGAGGGTAGTGTTTATAGGCAGCCGCCTTTCTCGGGTAAAAGGACTTCTTTCCCGAGCCCTTCTTTTTCTGGGAAGGGGCGGAGGTCTTCCTAGAAAGCCTAGTTCTGGTGAGAGTCTCCGTCTCGATTTGTGCAGCCTTTTCAGCCATGGGCTTGCCAAAGAGGTTCTCACCTCGGCAGGGGACATCGACCAACTTGTCCTGCACCCAGGGTTCAAGGTCAGACGACTGAAGCCAAGCCTGTCGGCGGGCACTGATGCCGGCTGCGGCCACTCGAGCCGATGCTTCAAAGCCATCATAGGCTGCTCGGGACATGAATTTGGAGCATTCCCGAATACCAGTTGTCAAGGCCAGGAACCTCCGCAAAGGTTCCTCGGACAGCCCAGCGGAGAATCCGGCTACCTCTTTAGCCAGGTCTCTGAGATACATGCCCATGTAGAGCTGGTAGGTCTGGACCCGACAAGCAAGCATAGAGCCCTGGAAACACTTCTTACCGAGGCCATCCAGGTTACGGGCCTCCCTGCCAGGAGGCACCGAGGAGTGCATCTTCTGGCTCTTAAGCCTATGCATGGCCGATTCCACTACCATGGAATGGTGCGGTAGCTGTGCTTTTTGGAAGCCGGGACTCTTGCGGACTCGATAGATGGAATCGACCCGCTTGCTTAATACCGGCGACGATGCCGGACTCTCCCACATGCGGAAGAGTAGTCGTTCCAGCATGGGAGGAACCGGTACAGTAAAGTGTTCCCTGGCGGGAGAGTCATACTGAAGGGCGTCAAGCTCTTCGGCTCGAGGCTCCTCCTCGGGATCCGCAGGGAAGGCCAAAGCCTTGGCCATATCCCTGACGAAGTCCGAGAACCGGGCATCCTCCGGAGGGGACTGCTTCCGAGGTTCGGACTCAGGTGAGTCCGAGGGGACACACAGAGTCCGAAACGAATCAGGTGACTCTTCCTCTTCAGACTCCCAGGCCGACTCCGAGGAGGAATCGGTGGGGTCGGCTCGGGCAGGCGGAGGCGTCGGCTGCCCCGACACCGAGGGAGTCGGCGTCGACGACCTCGGTCCCGAACGGGAGGCCGAGGGTGACCTCGACCGAGGATCGACTCGAGTTCGCATGGACTCGAGGATCGGCTCGGTCTCCGGGGTCGACTTAGACGTCGACGTCCCGGCGGTCGGGGCAGCGGCGCCAGCGAGGCTAGCGATCAGTGCCCGCTGCTGGTCCATGAAGGCAGATAGTCTGCTCTCCAAGGCCGTCAACCTGAGTCCGACCTCAGGTGACCCAGCAGCCCCCGACTCGGGCCCCGACGGCGTTGGGCCCCTCGGAGGCGAGTCCAGGAGGACAACAGGACTTACCCGAGCAGGCAACTCCGACTCCAGACGAGGTCGCTTCAGGAGGTGCTCCTTCTCCAAAGACCCGGGACGGCTATCGGGGCTATGCGACCTGGCCCTCGCGGAGCCAGGAGCGTCCACCAACGCCGCCCTCGCGGGTTTTACCTTCCGTCGACGGTCCCCGGAGGGAGAACCCCTGTCGGAGGAACTTCGGCGATGGTCAGAGCTGGAACCTCTGGACGCCGAGGCCTCCGACGAGGTCCGGGTACGGCCGGGGTCAGCGAAGATTCGTTCCCGCTGGTGCCGCCGACTCCTTAACGCTTTGGAGGACATTTTGCTGCAGGCCCCACAGATCAGTTCTTCGTGATCCGGGCCGAGGCAGCGGAGGCAATTATCATGTGTGTCAGTGAGTGACATATTTCTGTCACACTGAACACACCGCTTGAAACCACTGGCAGCCATCGGGGGAAAAAGGGCCCCTGCAAGGTCAAAGGACCGGGCTGCCAGCGAAAAACCGAAAAACGAAACTGACCAAAAATCAGAAAAACCGAAAAATAACAGAAGGACTCGCAACGGCGTCGCGAGTCCGGGCAGGAAAAAGACCGGCGTCGAACCGAAGAAAGAAATAGAAATAAATCACTAAAATCAACTTTTTCAGCGGGGACACGACGGGTACGTCTGTAGGGCTCTGCGGAAAAAAGAAGACTGGCTAAGATGGCACCCTTGGGCGGGAAGGAGACCGCGCATGCGCGCTGCAATTCCCAAAGGCTTTCTTTGAAAGCTGGGGAAAATTGCTCCACGAGGGCTCCGTCGGCGCCGACGTCACCCATATGTGAGGACTGACTTCCTGCTTGGTCCTGGAGAAATAGCTGTTAATGAACGAATAAACAAATTAAAATGCAGGGAAGAATGCACAGACGTCTCCCTGAGGGAGTCCACAATCCAATGGTAGTGGGTCCAACTTCACCCCTTCCCATTCCATGTACTACCTACAAGTCCTTAAAAAAAAAAAAAAAAAAAAAGAAGAAGTAAACCATTGCAAAATAGAATCCTTCAGTCCTAGCTGAGAATATCTGGAGAAGTAGGACATGATCAATAGTATCAAATGCCACTGATAGATCCAAATACACTAATAACACATCCCTACCCTTATCAAGCGCCTAACGACTCTACTACTACTGATCATTTGTATATCACTACAAGGCGTATGCAGCGCTGTACATATAGATGTAAGACACAGTCCCTGCTCTTCAGAGCTTACAATATAATCAAGATGAAAAACATCGCAAAACTAGAGTATAGCAAGATACACATAAGTAGTGGATAAGAGAATGAGGAGCATCAGGATCCAAAAGCAGCCTCAAAGAGGTGATTTTCAGCCTGGACTTGAATGGAGCCCAACACACCGACTCAGGTAGTTTGTTCCAAGCATATGGAGCAGGAGGGTTTGATTCCCACTGGCACTCTCTGTCACTTTACCCTCCATTGTCTTAGAAGAAAAGGCCTGGCAATCTACTTCCAGTCATATTTTGCCAAGAAAACCCAGGAGCTGCTGGGTCGCCAGGAGGCAGCACTGACTTGAAGGCACTTTAAAAAAAAAAATTGTAAGGACTTCATTGGTGCAAATTGATCAGCTGCCCCAGATAATCTTTGATGCCACAACTGCACCTATGCATTATGGTGTAACACTTAAATCAGACTTATAAAGCCCTAACAATTACTGCTAAATTTTCTTTTGAAAAATCCCTCAACACTCTTCTTTGTACCAAAGGGTCCTTACTGACACTACCAGATATATCCTGATGCATCATTACAGTTACTGAAGCGATACATCCTAAGGAGGCAAGAACTCCTTACATGATCCACACCTTCAACCTCTGAGAGTTAAAATTCAAATCCAAGGAATAACCTGTTCTTTGGGTTAGAATATCCACAACTTGGCACAGCACAAGATCCTCCCCAGAGGTCAAAAAGCTCTCTTCCTCCTTAGAAACACTATTCCCAATAGGATTTGAGGGTAGGACTATTTGTAGGGTGGTAGGATACTTGTAAGGTGATATTTTGGGGGATGAGATATTTGTGGGAGCAGCTTGTGATGTGATTGGGCAATTGCAGGGGTGTAGGTTTTGGCGATGGGGTAGTTTGTAGGGAGGTCAGATAGTTGCAGAAAGTCTTTTGAGGTAGATACAGCTTGTGGTGTGGTAGAACAGTGGTGTGGGGGTATTATTTTGTGGTGGGAAATTTGATGGGTTGGTAGGACAGTTGTGAGGTAATATTTCTGTGTGTTGAAACAGTGTTTTGTTGGTGGGGCAAAGCAAGTGTGGGGGGAAGTTTTGGGGAGTTGGGAGAGTAGAGAACAGAGAGAGGGAGTTTGAAAGGAGAAATTCTCCAATTGCTGTTTAAGTGTATTTAAGTTTCTCTGCTACTCAATATGTCTATTTACCACTTTGTCTCACATGCCAAGTTTCATCCAATTCTGTTAAGTTTTTGGTGAATTATTTTGCCCCAATCAGGCAGACTGCATAGTTACTCACCTGTAACAGGTGATCTCCAGGAACAGTAAGAATTTAGTTTTCTTATATGGGTATCGTCGGTACCAACGGAGCCTGCGCGGGAACGCTCCCCAGCGTCCAATAGGAAAGCTTTTGGGAGCATCCCACAGCACCTGCGTGCTACCTTCCTGCCTTTCCCAACTGTCCCTCTCCAGTTGAGTTTAAAGCTGAGACATAGAGAGAGGGAAAGAGAGAAAGATACAACTCCTAGGGGAGGTGGGTGGGTTGTGAAGACTAAATTCCTGCTGTTGCCGGAGATCACCTGTTACAGGTGAGTAACTATGCTATCTCCAGGAACAAGCAGGAATGTAGTCTTCACATATGGGGACTCCCTAGCTGCAGATGCCAGGGAGAAGGCCCCAGAAGTTGTGTGCCCATATGAAAGGGCTCCACTTCCCCCCATGGATCTCTGGCATCCTACCAGGGATGGTGGGTAGGAGTTGATTAAGTATGGAACAGGTCTTGAAGAACAGCTTGACAAAACAAGGCATCCCGGCAGGAGTCCTTGTCTAAGCAGTAATGGGCTGTGAAGGTATGAACTGAAAGCATGTATATTCGTACGGGGTACCATATACTATTAGACTGAATAAATCTGAGAAAGAGTTAATTTTGTTCAGAAACTTAATTAGAAATAAAACGTCATATATTAGCTTACTAGGTGAAGGTTTACATAAATAAAGAAAAGGGCAGGTTGTACTTCTGGCCTTTCTGTCTCAGAGTTATTAGCTAAAATACTCTCAGGGCTAGTAATTAGTAGATATCAAGTCAAGTCATCAGCAGTAAACAATTATGTCAATTAGGTCATTCTATATCTTGGATTCCTGTATGTCTCCTTATAATGGCCATGTAAAGTAAACAATTATGTCTCGGACTCCATTTATGGCTCCACACTGACCCACACTGAATAAGTTGACCTACAATATGATACATACATGACATATAATGATAAAGTGAAATTATGCTGTATCATCTACAAAAGCCTTATAAATAAAGTGAACCATGGCTAAGAAGTTAGAGTAAACAGGGAGAACGTGCTTCTCTCAGTTTCTCTCCATAAAGTTTTGGTGTATTGTTCTATAGAACTGTGTTGTATTTATTGACTATTTGATAACCTTCCCATTGTTTGTGAATGTAGTTATTTGTAGCTTCAAGAACCCAGTGAGGTTACTGGTGAGGAGGGAGTTAAGTAAGCTCTTCAGTTGGTGCCATGACTCATCTACAGATTTCAACATTCCTGGCAAGGAGGGAAGATGTTTGTGAGTATTTTATGGTGCCAGCAATGAGCAATCTGTTAGGTGAACAGGAGTTGACTCAATTGTGTGAATGGCATGTTGAGGCTATGCGTTTAGCTCTCCAGAAAGGTAGCCCTTCTTGTTGTATGCGTGACAAATATGGAGATAGGGCTACCACTTATGTTGTGCACTGGCATGCACTGACTAATAATAATGTGCTGTTACAATTTCCTTTGGAAGGAACATTTTCTGTAGATAAGCTTTGTTATCTGAAATGTGCTTTGCAGACTAAACACAGAATATGCAATGCTCATGAAGGGCTAGTGTTTGGGTGGTGGCAGCAAATGGCACATAAATTGAAGAATGAATTGTTTGGATTAGTGAATATTGATAAGACGAGTGAACCACAGGTTGGTAATGTCTGGGCAGGGAAAGTCCCAGCCATTTTTTCTCCAGAGTATGATGAAATTGAAGCTGGAAGTGTTCCAGGTGTATTTCCGTCATCTTCCCCTGTCTGTTCTGAGAATTATGTAGTTTCTGAAGGGAAGATAGTCACTCGTTTAGCGAAATTAAGATATGAGATAAGAGATAAGCAAAAAATATTGGGAAATACACAGATCACGAATTTTGGGACTTGCAATGTGTCCCAACTCAGAGAAATGAATGATCTTCTTAGTCGTGAAAAGAAATGTACTGTATGTATCATAGATTCCTTAGAGGAAACATTAAGAAATAATATTTCTGCTACAAAGGAATTAGGAATTTCTAGTAAACTTGTTGATGATATTGAAAAGGGTCTGAATAAGCATTTTATGACCTATAGAGAGAAATGTATTCAACTACATAGTGCTATAAGTTTTTTTCAAACTGTGTTGTGTCAGTATAATAGTTCATGTCCTACTTGGGCTGCTTTAGATAATTTGCTTAGAACTGCGTTTTATAACCCAGCTGATTTTTATTCAGTTTGTGACATACCTTGTGATAGATTTTCAAGAGAAAACTAGAAGAGATAATTTTGTTTTAGTGGTTAAAAGATGATTTTCTGTTAAAATCACTAACAGTGGACACTTATAGCAAACCTGTGAAAAGGACTGGTTGAGATTAAACATCTTTAAGGCAGGATTCATTAATTGTTTTTATAAATGTTTAATCCGTGAGTAAAGGTATTCTTTTACAACTTTAATAATAGATTGGCCAGCAAGACCAGCTGATGTAAGTCTGAAAAAGTACTGATGTAAGTCTGAAAAGTGCTTATGTAAGTCTGAAAAAGTGCCTGGTGCAGTGAGCTGACATATGATGTGAAATGACTGAGTCGCTCAATCTGACAATTGCTCAACCTCCCAGGAGCAAGGGGAGGGGTAAGATTGGAGCGCGAGAAAGTCATAGGAATTTTCAAGCAAGACAGTTCAGATAAGCTTGTCATTGAGCTTTTGCAAGCGAAAACTGTCTCTGGAATCAGAGCGGGGGAAGGTCAGAGGGATGCTGTCCCTGCTACTGTTCAGCTGTATTCTTTGCAGATGTCACAGCTATTCACCCTGATCTCGGAAGACTTCTATCTGCTCTGTGGGCTGCACCAGGATCAAATGTCGCACATTATCAGTTGTGTTTCTTTCTCTGAAGTGCCGTTTTCTGCAGATGAAGTGCTGTTTCCTGCAGGTGCAAAGCATCGTTATCTTGGAAAACTTTCATCTACAGTGCTGGGATCAGATTTCGGATGCCTTTCATCCCGCCTGTACGGGTCGCCGTGAGACCTGAAGTTTCGTTTCTTAGACTGTCAGCTGTGTCCATTGCCAGCAGCTGCTGAAGAAAGTTGGTCTGTGCTTGCAGATTTCCAGACACGTGTATCCTGCAACATCATTATGTGAGACTTCAACTCTTTCTGTGCTACAAGTGAGACTGTCTGTAGAAGGCTGTACGGTAAGACACTGATAAACTTGTACAAGAACCTGTACGCAGTTCATAATGTGATTTTGCCAACTTCTCCCTGGATTTTCAGTATGACTTGGCAAAGAAGAAAGAAAAAAAAATGCAGTTTTGATTCTATCTGCTCTTTTTGAAGGTTAGTCTTGCATATTTGCAAAGGCCCTAGAAACTGCGTTATCTGATGAGAAACTCAACCATCCCTTTTTAATTTCTTATGTGAATGATTTGTTTTTAATGTAAACTGAATTACTTATGTCATTGGTCAGATTTATGCCTTTTATTAGTTTATACTGGTCAGTTAGGTTTGAGGGTTAATTCTGTTTAAACTGCGGTGTCTTGTAAAAATGTAATGTTCTGGGAATTGTCCTAACACTCTCTGGTCAGACGGATCAGAAAGTCTCTCTGTCTCTCTGTTATCACAGTAGGTGGTTTGTTTTTGAATGGTTGCAATATACTGGGAAATGCGCCATGTTTTAAATGTAAATGTAAAACAAAAATGTACTGGGAAGAGTACCATGGTTATTGTAAACTATTCAAATTGTTTGTAGCTATTTCTGATGTCCTTGTTATCTGTGTGTTCTTGTAAATTTTCGCAACTGGCTGTAAGCCAGTGAGCTTTTATTCAAAGTGAGTTAATGAAGTAACTTTTGCTATGGTTATGTAGTTCTGATTTTCGTAATTGAATCCCAATGATTTCCTGGTGGGTTTTTTGCCAGCACACGTCACGATTTTTGAAATCCAAGGGACCTTATTCGGTGAACCGAAAAGACTCTTTTCTGATATCTGTGTCACAGATGTCACCGTATGTAGCACTGTTAAAGATGACTTTATTTTCTCTTTTATCTCCCTTTGAAGATACTTCTTTTGAAACCCAGCTTTTGGACTTCGTGAAGTTCGCCAGGGCAGCTGGGAAACGAATCATCTGTTTATTTACCCTGATCGTCTGTTTCTGCCTTGTTTCTGCAGCGGAAGCTTACCGCTGTGGTTATGCATTTTGTCTTTTTAAAACTGTTTCACAGATTGCAATTGTAGGGCCAGTCTAGGGACAGTATATACATATGCCTGTCTATTGGATCTATTTTTGATTTTGCAACTTGTTTTGGTATCTGTTCTGTATCAGAGGAGGGAGATGGTGTCCCTAACAGGGCACCCTGATACAGCCTCTGATTAAATAAAGTTTTTTCCTTTTTATCCCAGACACCAGGTGTTGCGCAGCGCTATCTTAACTTATTGTGTACGGTTGCACTCAGCCCTGTTTGTTTTTCTTTTATTGCAAGTGATTCCTTAACGAAATGACAAGTTCTTTATATCCGGGATCCGCAGAATGCTTTTATCAAGAGTGAAGTCACTCGATTGGGTCCTGCTTAAAGTTGCATCCGAAGACACTCCCAGCTCCGGAGTTCCTGGTCCATGTCGTGTGTTCCTGGTGGGATATTCAGCGTGTAAAATGAGAAGACATTCTCAACGAATGCAGCTTATACAGTGGCCCCCTCTCAAGTCCAGAAAGTGGCTTCCTGTGTCGGTGAATCAAGAGTTTGCAACGCAGAGTCTTATTGGACAAATAGTGATTGAAGAAAAGGACTTTTATGATTCAAAGTATTTTCTGAAAGAACAACAGAGACATTACAAAGAGATTATTGTATTAAGTAAATTCTTTATGGACTATTCATGTAAAAAAAAAAATACTTTTATATAGCATGTAAAATGTTTTTATGTATTTATAGTAAGACTTAGAGAAATGAGGATAGTTTAGATTAGTATTTTCCTGATATATATGTAATGACCTTTAGGTACTGAACCTCTACTTAATAAAGTAATTGAGAATTAGAGGGCCAGTATAGCGATAGTATATCTCTCCATCATCTTAAGAAGAGTATTAAGAAGAGTAGGTATATATTTAGTTTGTCTTAGAATATTTTTGAGAATATTTTAATTGCTATGCATATTTCCTAATCTGGTTCTAGATGTGCTGTGGTAATTTATTAATGAAGCAGTATTGTATTCAGAATCATGAGGATGTTAGAAGGAATATCCAAATATTTTTGAGGCACACTTATACTTGATGGGAAAAATATTGTAAGTTATCAAAGTTTGTTGCTTGTCTTCCAACAGTGACAGCTCCTCAGCATGGAAGTTTACCAAGAGTTAGGCCTAAGATCTTTGAGGAGTTTTGTGACATATAGTCATATACAAACACAGAACCTAGAGTAATTAAAGATATAGGTATGAAGATCCTATGTACAAGTTCCTATATTTCAGTAATTTACAAGTAATGTCAGTTAATGGGAACCAAGTGTGTAGTTTTAGTTACCCCTTTTGGATGCCTCTAGTTCAGACCTAGGCATACTTAACCAGAATTAAAGTGAAATAATTTAATGGTCATGCCTCAGAGAGTTTTGAGTAATTGGGTAATTGTATGTAGAATATATCCTGTCCTCAGTGAGTTTCTGAATCTCACATCTTAGCGGTTCAGCATTTTTGCTGCGGCTCATTGTATTTGCTTTGCAAGTCAGACATTGCTGTTATCTGCTTCTCTTCAATGTTGTCTGCTTGGTAATTTAGTTTTTTGTGGTTTGGCAAAAGTAGAGCACCTTTTGCATGTCTGTTCAGCTCCTTCAATCTTCTGTTCACCTGCTGTAGTTCTTGTAGGCTCGCCCCACGACAGCCATGTTTCTTCTTTTGTTGCAATAGGGCTGCAGATGTTTTTTCAAGTTGTCCAAGTTGTTTTTGCATTGTTAATTTTGGACTGTGCATTACGGGGGGTTTTTTCATGTGCAGAATGATCACAAATACTTTGAGGTTCTTGCACGTTTTCCCAAACCTGTGAACATTTCTCTCTGCACTTCTGATTCTCTTTCTTAACCTCTCCAAACACTGGTTTACTGTTTGGTATATTGTGAAACATAGTCTTCTGGTATTTTATTTTTGTTGTGCTGTTTTTGTAATCTCCGATTTGAGAAATGATGTTTCGGTTAGTATTTTTATAGTGCAGAGTTTCTCAGAGGTTGGTTAGGTGCTTGCTATATAGCCCTGATGGATACCCTATAGTGAATTGAACTATTAATTTGTTGTCAATCTCAAACAGATCTTTAGGCAGAAAAAGGGATGTTTCCCCTCAGGATGAAGTCATAGTGACTGCTCTGTTTTTTTACTGAGGCAATTAGTGTGTATTGCAAGGTCCAGTAAACATAGTGTCAGCTTATGCAGTCAGGAACTGAATGGTTATTAGATTTTCTCCCAGCAAAGAAAATGCTGTATGCAGAGTACTAGTTGATTTTTGTTGTAGTATGCTTGATAATAATGGAAAAATAGTGAAAGGCCAATTAGATAAAGTTAGTAATTGTACTTTAATTTCAAGTGAGAGGTATGTAAATTCCTTTTCAGCTCTCACTGATTCTTGTTCCTTCATTCTGGAATTCAGTATTCAGGCCTTTGCAAGGCCTGTTAGCATTTTTGTTTGGTATTTTGGGATGTTTCATTTTAGAAGTATTACTCCTCTATGTACTGACAATTGTTTCTCTATGTCAGCACTGGGTTCTTTTTACCTCTTTACCTTTCACAGCTTTCTAAATCAGAAATCAGTAGGATCACTGACCCCTGCAATAATGTTATGGATTGGCCCAGAATTCAGTTGTATTTCCACTTCAATGGCAATATATGAGTTTCCTTACTTAAAAATGATTCTTTACAGAATCAGAGGAGGGACTGAAAGCATGTATATTCGTACGGGGTACCATATACTATTAGACTGAATAAATCTGAGAAAGAGTTAATTTTGTTCAGAAACTTGCTTAGAAATAAAACTTCATATATTAGCTTACTAGGTGAAGGTTTACATAAATAAAGAAAAGGGCAGGTTGTACTTCTGGCCTTTCTGTCTCAGAGTTATTAGCTAAAATACTCTCAGGGTTAGTAATTAGTAGATATCAAGTCAAGTCAAGTCTTCAGCAGTAAACAATTATGTCAATTAGGTCATTCTATATCTTGGATTCCTGTATGTCTCCTTATAATGGCCATGTAAAGTAAACAATTATGTCTTGGACTCCATTTATGGCTCCACACTGACCCACACTGAATAAGTTGACCTACAATATGATACATACATGACGTATAATGATAAAGTGAAATTATGCTGTATCATCTACAAAAGCCTTATAAATAAAGTGAACCATGGCTAAGAAGTTAGAGTAAACAGGGAGAACGTGCTTCTCTCAGTTTCTCTCCACACAGCTTTGGTGTATTTTTCTATAGAACTGTGTTGTATTTATTGACTATTTGATAACCTTCCCATTGTTTGTGAATGTAGTTATTTGTAGCTTCAAGAACCCAGTGAGGTTACTGGTGAGGAGGGAGTTAAGTAAGCTCTTCATGAACCAAAGCCCAAGTAGCTGCTCGGCAGCTGTCGTCGATAGACACAGAATGAAGATGAGCCATAGAGGCTGTCATGGCTCTCACATTGTGAGCTGTGACATGGCCTTCAAGAGGAAGGTTCTTACTCTCATAGGCAAAAGAAATACACTGTGCAATCCAGCTGGACAGTGTTCTTTTGGAGACTGGAAGTCCCAAACGACTGGGATCAAAAGCAACAAAGTGTTGAGAGGACTTTCTATGTTGCTCTATCCTTTGCAAGTAAAAGGCCAAAGCCCTTTTACAGTCCAAAGTATGAAGATTCCTTTCTGCATTTGAGGCGTGAGGCTTTGGGAAGAATACAGGAAGGTAAACCGCTTGGTTTAAATGAAAAGGTGACACCACCTTTAGCATAAAGTGTAGATGAGTCCTAAGGACTACCTTATCATGATGGAACCTTGTATAAGGAGGATCAGCCACCAACGCTTGCAATTCATTGATGCGACATGCTGATGTGATTGCAATAAGAAAGATGACCTTCCAGGAAAGGAATTTCAAAGAGGTTATAGCTAAAGGTTCAAAAGGCGGCTTCATGAGCTGCCCAAGAACCAGATTTAAGTGGTGGCTTAATGGGAGGCTTAGTTAAAAGAAGGCCTCTCATAAATCTCGCTATGCGAGGATGAGAGGAAATAGGTTGTCCATTTAGAGGCTTGAAAGAAGCTGCAATAGCACTCAAATGAACTCTCACTGAACTGGTCTTAAGCCCCGCATTAGATAAATGAAGGAGATACTCCAGTAATGATTCCAGAGATATCGCAAGAGGGTTAAGACCCTTCTGTGTAATGATTCCAGAGATATCGCAAGAGGGTTAAGACCCTTCTGCGAGCACCATATGGCAAACTTTTTCCACTTGAATGCATAAGAGAGTCTTGTGGAGGAAGGCTTCCTGGAAGTATAAAGGATATCCTTTCCCTGATGAGAAAGGTTAAGACCGTGAAGTTCTAGGCTTTCAGCAACCAGGCCCTGAGATGCAGAGACTGGGGATTGGGATGCCACAGCATCCCGTCCTCCTGAGAAAGGAGATTTGGAGCAGATCCTAACTCCAGAGGCGGAGCTTGAGAGAGATGTAGGAGCAGAGGGTACCACATTTGCTGTGGCCAATGTGGAGCTATGAGAATCATATGACCTCTGTCTCTCTGAAGCTTGAACAGGCTTTGGGAATTAGGGGAATGGGTAGAAAGGCATACAGGAAGTCCTGGCCCCAACGGAGGAGAAAAGCATCCCTGGCCTGACAACCCTGAGCCGGAAGTCTGGAACAGAACTGGGGAAGTTTGGCATTCAACAGACTTGCAAAGAGGTCTATGTCCGGGGTTCCCAAAATTTGAAAAATTTTGGCTACCTGTTCTGCATGGAGAGACCATTCGTGTGGAAACAGAACTTGACTGAGTCTGTCTGCCCAAGAGTTTTGAATGCCTGGAAGATACACTGCAAGGAGATGAATCTGATGCTCTCTGGCGAGGGTCCATAGTCGCAAAGCTTCGTTGCATAGCGACAGAGAGCCTGTTCCGCCCTGCTTGTTCACATAGAACATGGCTACTTGATTGTCCATTTGAACTAAGACTGTCTTGTAGCTGAGCTGGGTGTGGAATACTCGAAGAGCAAGGAAGGTTCCAGGAGATTGATGTGGAGATAGGCCTCTTGTGGAATCCAGGTACCCTGGGCTCCCAACCCACCTGTGAGGCATCTGTTGTTAGAGTGGCTTGGGGTGGGGGTTGTGAAAAGGAGACCCCACCAAAAGGTTTTGGGGTGACTGCCACCATTGTAGGGACAAAATAAGGCGATCTGAGTTTGCTATTTTGTCTGACAGGCAACCCTGAGCCCAATGAGTGGATAAAGTCCACTGGGCTGCCCTCATATGGAGGCGAGCATAAGGAACCACATGCACGGTGGATGCCATGTGGCCTAGCAACTGTAACATTTCCCGAACAGTGAGGTGAGGTTTTAGCACTGCTTGGGAAATTAACTGCACAATGCGAAGGCAGCAGGGCTGTGGAAGGTAGGCCCTTGTCTGTCTGGTATCCAGCAGAGCTCCTATAAACTCTAGGGACTGAGTGGGAGCAAGGTTGGATTTTGGGAAGTTTATGACAAGTCCCAAATACTGAAGGATGTGCATTGTGCGAGAGAGAGCAACCCTGGCCTCTGGCTCTGAAGGGGCTCGAATGAGCCAGTCATCTACGTAAGGGAAGATGAACATTCCTAGGGTGCAGAGAAATGCTGCCACCACAGCCACGCATTTTGTGAACACCCTTGGTGCAGAGGCCAAGCCAAAAGGAAGAATCCTGTGTTGGTAGTGCTTCCCTTGAAACAGAAAGCGAAGGAACTTTCAATGAGTTGGATGGATGAGAACTTGAGTGAACGCATCCTTGAGATCCAGAGAACAAAGCCAATCCTGACTCTGAAGGTATGGCAGCAGAGTTCCCAGAGAAATCATTTTGAACTTCTCTTTGAACAGGACTTTATTCAATTCTCTGAGGTCTAAAATGGGTCTGTGTCCTCCTGTTTTCTTTGGAATAAGGAAATAGGGGGAGTAAACCCTGTACCCCGTTCGGGAATGGGTACCTCTTCTATTGCCCCTTGGGCAAGAAGCACAGTGACCTTTTGACCTAACTGGTCGTTGAGAGAGGTCTGAGAATTGAACTGTCTTACCATTATAGGAGGGGGCATGCTGAGGAAATGAAGCTTGTACCCCTCTCTTACAATAGACAGAGTCCAATTTTCTGCTGTTATCTGACCCCATCTGGGGGCAAAATGACATAACCTTCCTGGTATAGTGGAGGGTTCTGGGCCTTTCAGGGCCAGGAAGGCAAAGTTCTCTAGATAGGAGTCAAAGCCCCTGTGGAGGCTGAGTCTGCTGAGCCAGTTGAGGCTTAGCTGCTTTTGTCTTTCTTTGTCTAGGTTGTTGCTGCTGTCCCTTTTGGGCAGACTGACCTAAACGATGCCCCTGTTGGGTATAGGAGGGATAAAACTTCTTCTTCTTCTTCTTTTTACTGAAGAATGGTTTCTTAGATGATTTTTTTCCTCGCAGGATCTGCTGTAGATTTAGACAATCTATCCAAAGTGATATTGTCAGCATCTATCTCGTTAGCTTTTTCCTGCCAATTCTTGCCAAAGAGATTCTCTCCTGTGCAAGGAATATTCCCTAATTTATCCTGTACCCAAATTTCCAAGTCAGATGCCTGGAGCCAGGCAATCCTACGTGCACCTATGGCAATGGCAGAGGTTCTGCTTATGCACTCAAAGCAGTCAAAAGCTGCACGAGTCACAAACTTGGAAACATCCTGAGCATGTTTGACAAGGGCGAGATAATCTTGCCTCTTATCATCAGGAAAGAGAGGGCTCTTAAGCTCTCAATCTCCTGTGATCTCCTTAAGGAACATTCCCATATATAAGATATAGGAACTGATCCTAGCAGAAAGCACGGAAGCCTGGAAGGTTCGACGTCCAAAGGCATCAAGAGTCCTACACTCACGTCCTGGAGGATTAGATGCATGCCTTTTTGCACTCTTTATCCTTCTCATTGCCGACTCCACCACCATGGAATGGTGTAGTAATTGAGTCTTCTGAAACCCAGGACAAGGAGGAACTCGATACATGGTGTCGAGTCTTCGAGAGTGAGGAGATGTGGTTAGAGGTGTTTCCCACATCCTTAACCCTTTGAAGGACTACTTTAAAATTTTAATCCACATTCTGCAGCCGGGTTAATTTTTGCATATTTCAGGAAAATTGTACCAGTCTTATTCAATATGTTCTAATAGTGATTTTCCTTCTGCTATGGTCATGTATTATATACCATTTGATAGGAATATTTAGTCAGAATTTTGGATCCCAAGAGTTTTGGGCTCGGCCTGGAAAGGGTTAACATGAGATCATGCAAGATCTCATGAATAGGTAAGGTAGCTGCCTCCTTGGGAGCTTTAGGGTATTGCAGGATTTCTAATTCCTTTGCCCTAGGCTCTCTTTCAGGAGCCACTGTGATGGAAAGACCTCGAGCCACATCTCAGATAAAATCCTGAAAGGACATATCCTCTGGTGGAGACATCCTACGCTGAGGAGAAGAAGAATCCTCAGGAAGAAAGTACTCTGGTATCGGCAGAGCTTTCAGAGTCTTCAGACTCATCCGAGGATCAAGTATCTCAGATCCAGGTGATCGTGCAAGGCACGGTACTGGTACCGATCGAAGTTGGCATCGGAGTGGTCCGGTACCGACCTGTCGATACCGGATGGATACGCATGACTCGGTCCCGGTAGAATACCTGCCGATGTCGATGCAGTCGGTGCCGGTACTGGTTGAATTGTCTGAAGTGGTTTCAAGGGCATCGAGGCCATGAGAAGAGCCGCCAGACTGCGTTCAGTAGCCAAGAATCTCTGGTCTATCGACGCTGCCGATGCTTGGGTATCGGTACCGGAAGAAGCGGCCGGTATCCCAGAGCATGGCACCAGTAGTTCTGCTGAGGTTGAAGAATCGAGAACAACCTGGAGCCCCATTAGCGCTTTGGAACCCAAAGCCTCCCACCGGGGCAATTTTGCCGGTGAAAGTCCCTCAAGGGCAACGCCAGAGGCATCTCGCTGTCTAGGAGGAGATCTACACTTTGAGGACCAGCTAGATTTATGTTTAGTTACCTGAGATCCATGGGAGGAAGACGAAGCCCTGGACGACGTCGATGCCACGGAGGCTGCATCAGAGGGAAAAAGGGTGCTAAGATTAGCAGCTCGGTTCTGCCGGCCCCTTTTCAACATCATCCCACAGGCAACACACTCTGACAGAGTGGTCAGGACCTAAACATTTGAGGCACCACTCATGGGTGTCGGTGACGGAGATGGTACCGCCACACTTAGAACACTTTTTAAAACCCGAAGTGGGTTTTTCCATTCTGAAGAAAAGGTTGGGCATGGTGCCCAAAATGGCGCGTGGCACCTGAAAGAAAATTACTGGAAAGACTCCAGAAAAAAGTGTTTTTTGTTGTTTTTTTTAAAGAAAAGAAAGAAGAACCACCAGCGGTACCGGTGTAGCGTCGAGGGAAGGCAGACGCGACCACAAAAAAGAATAGAAGGGATTTTTTTCTGCAGTGACAGGATGTGTGACCTGTCGGCTCCGCGGAAAACGAAGAACTGGAGAGGGACAGTTGGGGAAGGCGGGAAGGCAGCACGCAGGCGCTGTGGGATGCTCTCAAAAGCTTTCCTATTGGAAGCTGGGGAGCGTTCCCGCGCAGGCTCCGTCAGTACCGACGATACCCATATGTGAAGACTACATTCCTGCTTGTTCTTGGAAATATTTTCAATCTCTTTTATATAATTCCTTCCAACATCCAATGGGTTGGCAAGAATAATAAATGGGGAAAATCTGCAGAGGATGGCTCACAGAATTCTTTCCAACCCCTGTGAGTGTATATGTGCATGCAAACACCCACCTGTTTGTATCTGCATTGCCTGTACGTGTGTGTGCATGTGTTGCATCTGGGTGTGGGTGTACACACACACACACATTATATATATATATATACACACACACACATACATACATACATAAATAAATGCTTTGCATGTTTTTCTGTTATGTATCTGTGGGCTGGTTTGTGTGTCTGTGTATGCTTGCAGGTGTGCATGCACACTTACATGTGCCTCTCTGTCCATGACCAATTACCACTTTACCCAAATGTCTCACCCACATTATCCAATCGAGTTTAGAATATTGTATATAGTTTAAATATATATATATAATAAGTCAACTGTACATAGTTTCCCCGGTTATCCCATGCATTTATCATCCCTTGTTCTATGTAAACTCAATGTTGCTTGTATGCATTGCAGTATGTTGTGTTCATTGTACACCGCACTGATTTTAATAGCGCGGTATAGAAGAAATGTTAAATAAATAAATAAATGTGTGTACATGTTAGTTATGTGCGTGCGAATGTGTGTATTTATATCAGTGTTGTTTCTCTGTGTTTTAGGAGAGATGTGGGGAGGGCTGTCTGAAGGTGCAGTTCCTTAACTGCTATGTTACTCAGAATCAATGTTACGCTATAGCTGTAGAACAGCTTTTCCTACAGAAATGCATTGAAGCACCTTTGGGGGGGGGGCTTATTTCTCTTCCATCTCCAGCACATGTATAATCTTAACTTGCACTTCACATGAACTTCCCCCAGATCATCACCAACCTTCCTGCGAGTAGTGTAACGCACCCCTTCTTCAGGAAGGTAGGCATTACTCAAGTTTCCCTGCTAAAATGTAGTTTATTTCAGCCATCATGCCAAAAAGGGTTACCTCAGGCCACCTCTCAGATAAATGAGCAACCACATTAAGGAATTTTTAAACTGAAGCTAAAGAAATTCTGTTACAACCCAGAAAGGCAATTAAGAAAAGAACAGTGCAATAACATTCAAATAAACATTTCCCTTTCTGATATTATTAAGCATTAAATAACACTTAGGGGTATGTTTACTAAAGCGCGGTAACATCTCCGGGCAGCGGTAACTGTCTCAGAGGGTGGAGAGAGGGCAGAGAGAAAGGATCAATGGGCAGGGAGAGGCTCCTGCTACACTAACGCTGGAACATGAAGGCCCTAACATTACCGCGAGTGAAAACCTATTGGTAGATGCACATTTGCAAGAGAGAGAGACCATTTCAATATCAGCAATGTAGAGCACAGACAGGGAGCCCAAAAACAGTGATAGTAGTGACCATTTGCAGCAACAGCAAAGTGCCAAGTATGAAAGGGCACCATGGTGATGGTGCAAATGAGGCTGAAGGCGGGACATGCAGTGGTGGCAACTGGGGCACAGAGTGGACTAGGCTGTCGCCTAGGAACACAGAAACTGGAAATCAGCATGACAGTGTCTGATCAAGGTCAAAATGCCCAGTACTCTGTGTACCAGTGTCCCATCCAGGGGACATGTACCCAGCAGGTACCCCAAACATCACACAGGAACCACAATGCCCGTAATGGGGCCAGCAGTGCACATCTGGGGACCACTCTAACAAGGGTCTACGGACCTTCCCCAGGATAAGTCACAAACTGTCCGTAAACTCAGCAAAATGAACACACATTATCACAGCCCCTGGTAAGGCAGTACAGGGTGTGACCACACGTTGGGTGAAATATGTAAACACCCAATAGTCCATAATGGATACACCAGACCCGCATTGCATGCCCCAGCCTGACCACAGTCTGCCGGCAGAACACAATCAATCAACCAGGTCCACCCTAGCCAATTGTTGCCAGATCACACACTGCACACCCCACAGCCATCTCACCCCCATGTGGACGTGACAGAACAGTGGCAGGCGGTGATGGGTGGGGGGGGGGGTGTGGATGTCCATGTATGCCACCCCACCCCAGACCCTGAACCTAGGCACCCGCCTACCTGCACAGTGAATGGCCTGGGACTGCACACAACCAGCACCGACAGTATATGGGCAAATCAGCATGGCAGTGGGGGTGCCGGTGGCGGTGGCACCTACCTGCAGCGGACCAAGGTCATGACCTGCCCCAGTGTGCCGTGTGCAGTGCAATAAACAAGGTCTGTCTAAGAAAGAGCAAATGTAGCCCCAGGGACTGCACTGCTTCTGTAGCAACAGTGTGGTGCAGTACACATAGCCAGTGTGTCTTGGAGCAGAGGGTCACAGGTTCACATCCCAGCTGTGGATCCTGCAATGCATGTCCCTACATTTTACCCTACATTGCAGATACAACATCAACATGTGCAATCCCAAAAGCATCAGCCAACAGGAGTACAAACATCCACACACACAGAGGCCCCACTATCCAAAGCTCCATGGAGAGTCAGAATGTTTGCACCGGCTCGGAGCAGCATTTATCAGCAGATCCCACAACTAGCTCTTGCACCCCATAGCAATGCCCTCACTGTGATCGGGACCAGTGTGGTGGTCAGGTTTGCCAACCACCCCTATCTTTGCACAATGCTGCAATAGGCGTGGGTGAGTGCATGCATCCATCCATTGTGGTGTGGCGTCCTACTCTGCAGTGGGCCCATAAAACGTTCACTGTTGCCAGTGCCAGCCTGCAAATCTACATACTAAGGAGCAAGATATTGTGGGTATGGCCCAGAGAGGGCGGATCAGGCAGGATGCGACTGCAGTGGTGGTAGGGCAATGGCTGGGACATTGCAGTGCCCAACCATCACCTGCATGGACAAGGTGGCCACAGTACATCTTGCTGGGAGGACACTCTCACTCTGACTGAGCAATGACCATGGCACGGCTATGTTCCCACATAGTGCTACATAGTATTTGTCCCAAGTCCCTTTATGTGTGCACCCTTTTCTGGAGGCCCAATCACTGAAGCACCTGCTGGGTGTTTGTGCCATGCAACCCAGGTCTGGGTGCACATAGTTCCTCTGTGAACATGCAATACAGACTGACTAGTTGACTGTCTGCAGTTAGTTTGTGCATGGCTGGAACACCTGGCAGGGTGCAGCAGGTACAGTCTGACTGTGCCTGCTGCTGGTAAATGTCAGACCATGGTTGGAGGCAGCGGAGTCTCCCAGTACTACTGTTGGTCTGCCAGTGCCCTAGCAATAGGTCCAGATCTGGCTAACCCCCCTGATGACATCCACAACCTAAGGCGCCTTTGGTTAAGGTACTGTAAGATGAGTCAGGTTGACAGGCATGAGCTGTAAGGCAGAACACCAGATGTAACCCTATAACTGGAGAGCGCAAAAGGGAAAGACAATGAACAGGTAGTAAGGTGCCTCATCCTGTCTACTGTAGTGTGCACATTACGTCAAGACGCAGTACTGTAGTGCTACACACGTTTCAGTGCCACAGACACGCAGCACACACAATAATGCGTGTGAGGAGAACATCATGCGCGTTATTGTGTGTGCTACGCATCTGCGGCACTGCAACGTGCCAACGGCTGAAAAATGCACATTGCCAGCGCTAACACGCGTTATTCCACATGCTACGGGTGTGCAGTGATGCAGCACGTGTAGTAATGCGCTTTACTGCGTATACGCGACCGTTCTGCGTCATGAGGCCCCACTCTAAACACAGCAGACAAAATGGCGGCGCAGTCACGAAAACCACCGTTCACACTAGCTGAGCGTATTTAGTGGTATACTGCTGGTGTACATGGCCCACCAGAGCTCACATCCTTGAACGGTGGCAGCTGTCTATGTGCCAGTCGTCTGCCACCTCACAGGGAGCTACGGGTTTCCATACATACATTCCCTTTGGTGGAACATATTTGCATTGTGCTTATTGTGGTTGTTTGGGATAGTGGTTACAGACATGCGTTGAGCCACCATAGGTTGTGGATTTGATTCCCACATGTTCCTTTGCTTTTCTTTTCTTGTGTTCTGCTAACCTTACCATACAATGGCTGTAGCTTCGTCCCTTCTCCACACCCCCTTCCTTCTCTTCACTGTGCACTACAGTGTGCCCTCCATGCAGCCTATCCGTCACATATTAGCTGTTACATATGGTCCCTTTCTTTGGGCTGTCTGGGTGGGCAGTTGGCTCAGTAGTTTGGTATTGATGTTGGTGAGCTGTGTTTGGACTCTTCAGTCTACCGGTTCGATTCTCACATGCTCCTTTTTGGATCTCCTCCCCATTTTGCCCTTGTACACACACCATCCACACGGCTGGCCCTTCAGACCGGCCCCTGACACCCTTTCAGTTTCATTTGTGGAGTGGAGAAGTGGCCTAGTGGTTGGGGCAAGGTACTTCAGGCCGGAAGGTCGGGGGTTCAAATCCCACTAGAGGACAGCAACCTTGGGCCGGAAGGACTGGGGTTTCTAGTCCCACAGGTGCTCCTTGTGGTCTTGGGCAAGCCACTTAACCCTCCATAACCCATGTTCCCTGTAAAATAGTTATCTCCAAGTTATAATGCCCCGCTCAATGTAATTTCAGTTTGTTCAATGTAAACCGCACTGATGCAGAATAGCACGGTATATAAGAGAATATAAATAAATAAATAAATAAATAAATAAATTTGTTTACTCTTCTGCATGCTGTTTTCACTGCACACACCATTTGATGGTGTGTTTTGTGTGTTTATCTGTGGCTCACGTCCCACTTACAGACTGCGATATCAGCTGCCTGTGGTCTACGGCCTTACACCTACAGCTCCGTTTCTTATGTGGTACCATGTCTGCATATCCCTCAGTGCGTCTTCTACTGTCTGCGCGCCTTTGATTGCAACCCCTTTGGACGCGCTGCTGCTTCCCGTCGGCTGTGACGTTAACGCACGGTAATTTCCAGGGCGCCCTATACCGCACGTTAAATGGCCAGGGCGCCCTGTACCGCGCATTACTGTACCAGGCTTACCTTAACGCCGCACCGCCCACTTCCTTATATGGCATCCATAACATTAGCACTGCACTTATCACTGGTAACATTACCGCACCTTAGTAAATATACCCCTTAAACAATGGGCTTTTAGTTTGTAAGAATCAACTCTCCTGAGGTAGTCCTAATGACCATACATATTCTTTCCAGCTCAAGTAAAAGGCAGCAGATGCTCTCCGTGGACATCAGGAAAAAGCCCTCATGAATGGGTGACGTCCTCTGACTAACCCTGCGTGGGAATGCTCCACAGCTTCTATTGGAAGCTTTTAGGAGGCTCCACCATACCTGCACGCCTCCTTCCCACCTGACATCACTGTGGGACCATCTTGATTCAGTCTGATAACATAACTATAGCAGAAGACAACTCCTCAGGGAGATGGGAGGGTTATGGGGACTTTTCTCTGTTGTCCATGGAGAACATCTGCTACAGGTGCAATTCCCCCTTGTGGGCGTGAGGTCTTGGAAAAAATGTAGGTGGTACTATTGACTGAGATGAAATTCCAAAACCATCTTTGGAAGGAAATGAGGATGCCTACGAAGAACCACTCTATTATGATGGAATCTAGTATACAGTGGATGAACTACCAGAGCCTGAAGCTCGCTCACTTGGCATGCCAGGGTGACTGCTACCAGAAACAAGACCTTCCAGGTCAAGAATGTCAGTGAACAGGAGTTGAGTGGCTCAAATGGAGCTTTCATGAACTGCACAGAGGTTCCAAGCCACAGCTGGGAGCTTATATGGAGGCTTCAAGAGGAGCAGCCCTCATCTGAAGTGAACAATCAAAGATTTTGCAGAGATGGATTTCCCATCTACCCTGCAATGGTATGCCCTAATCGTGCTGAAGTGAACTCAAACAAAGTTGGACTTCAGACCAGAGTCACAGAGGTGTAGAAGATACTTTAGCAGTCTCCTTGTGGGACAGACAAAAGGGCCTGGCTTTCACACCAAACCTCATCTACTTACAGGCATAAAACATCCCCATCAAGGCCTTCCTGGAGGTCAACAGGACATCAGTTATGTCTGGCAGGTTGAGCTCTGCCAGGACTAGCCTCTCAGCATTCATGCTGTGAGGGCCCAGGACTGGACAGTAGAATGTAGCATCCTCTGGTCAACCTTTGAAAATAGATTTGGAACAAGGCTGAGCTGGAGCAGTTCTCAAATGAAGAGCTTTAGCTGGAGCAGGAATGAGAGCCATCTGTTCTCATCATGTCTACAACTGTCCCAAGCTTTAGTAGGGTCTTCGCCCTGGCTAGGAGGTCCTTATTTGGAGTCCACTGTACATTTATGGTGAGTTCTGGGGTTCCCACAGATAGTCTGCTGTCAGCCCTCCCCTGTTCTATGCCCTCCCCCCCCCCCCCCAAGGGACTTACGAAGGGGGTTTCCGAGGAAGATTTCCCTCCCCTTTTGGGAGGAACCCCAGAGAGAATTCACAACTCACTCAGTCTATGCAGATGGTATGCAAATATTCTCCTGACCCAGAATCCATGCCTCACTGTCTCAATGGTCTCCTACCCACAGCCCCACACTCAGGGATTTACTATCACTACTCCTCTGATGTGTCCAACCAAATCCTGGTCTGCCATACCTGCCACCACCCATGTAACCATCCTTGGTTGACTACAACCCCTCTGCTAGCAGGTATTAAGTGATTTTCTCTAATCAGAATGGGAGGTGGATACTCCTTTTACCCAGATGGTTATCTTAAACTGAGAGTTCTGACAGGCCTTCTGTGATAGGACATACACCCTGTCACATACATCACCCCTTCTAAGAGATCTCTGGGACTGACTCTTCCTCCCTCCTTCCCGGGACAGGAAATCAGCATTTAGGTGATACTTTCCCTTCTTATAGACCACCAGGAACTTTTATGCCTGGAGAAAACGTTACCATCACATCAGCCGAGGGTTGGAATTCTTCATTAATCCTAGCCATTTCAATGGTGCATGGTCAGTTATTAGGATAAAGAGCCTGCCCAGCAAGTAGTACTGTAAGGAGTCAACAGCCCACTTGACTGCCAAACATTCTTTTTCTATGGTTGAATTCCTTATTTCTACAGCGCTACAAGACATATGTAGAGCTGCACAGACACATGTAAGAGACGGTCCCTGCTCATCAGAGCTTGCAATCTAGTCAAGACAGACAACACAGTAGCTGCAGACATCAGTAAGCTTCCAATTAAGACAGATTACAGGGTGCTCCTTTCCCACTGTTAACTGGCTCAGCACCACCCCAAGTCCTATACCTGAAGAATCTGTTTGCAAAATTAATTCTTGTTGAAAGTCTATATTCTTTAAGACAGGCTCTTTACACAGGGTCTCCCCTTAAGCTGTCTAAAGGCCCAACCTGTTGAGGGCATTGGCCTCACCCAGCCTCCCCCTATGCAATGCCTGAGGTACTGTACCTCCCTTTTGTCCTAGGGCACACTTTTTCAGGTTTGCTGTCAGTTCCGCCTGACAGACTGCCACTAGGTGTTTTAAGTGAGCCTCCCAGGTAGGGGAAAAGATGACCACATCATCCAAATACACTCAAGCATAACTCAGATGTGGTCATAATACTTGATTGATTATTCTCTGGAATGTTGTGCATGCCCCATGAAGCACAAAGGGGAGCACCCTAAACTGATATAGGCCCTGGTGGGTTACAGAAGCGGTCTTCTCTTTGGGACTTCTTCTCTAGTGGGATTTGCCAATATCCCTTGGTTAGATCGAGCATGAATAGGAACTGGACCCCTCCTAGCTGTTCCACTATTTTGTCCACTTTCAGCATGGGACATGCATCAAACTGGGAAATGGTGTTAACCCCCCCAGAAATCCACACAAAATCTTGTGTACCCATCCAGTTTGGGGATGAGGACTATAGGACTAACCCTCTCTCTAAAAGATTCCTCTATCTTCAACTGCAGCATTTCTGCCACTTCCCTATCTACCTCCTTCTGTTTTGCCTCTGGGACTCGCTAAGGCTTCTGCCGAACTACTTTCCTGGGGATTGTTTCAATTCGATGGACGCCCATGTGTGTGTCCCCCAAAAGAGGGGAAAACACATCTTGAAATAGGGTTATCACATGTTTTAACTGCACTTTCTGCTGGGGAGTCAGTGACTTGCCTATTTTCAGGGGTCGGGCATCCCATACCGTCCCCACATCAGGGCCTAAATCTTCTCCTTTGTCGGCAACTACCTCACTGGTTAGCCCATCCCAGCTTACCCAAAGCTTTAGCAGATTAACATGGCAAACCTGGTATTTACCATGGCCTTGGATCTACCTCATATGTGACCAGCCCTAGCTGCCTCTTCACCAGAAACAGACCCCTCCATTGGGCCAACAACTTGGCCGAGGTGGGTACCAACACTAGTATCTGGTCCCGGGATTGAAATTCCCTCTCTCTAACACCTTGGTCATAATACAAGGGCTGTGGAATCGGTACACAAAACCTTTGACTCAGACCTCTTAATTTATGGTATCTCTGACTCAAACTCCTCTATGTGTAATTAGACTAATTATAGATTTCCTATACTGACAAAGCATACAACATACAAGGCATTTCATCACTGCCAACATGAATCATTAGGCTACTTTGTAGTACCCTAACCCGTTAAAGTTTGGGTTTAAAGGCTATAGCTATGAGGTTGTGGCTTTTTTATTTTCTTTATTAAAGATGTTACAAGCATGATTGAGTAACATTAAACATAAGACAAAACTTACAGAATTTAAAAAAAGAGGCTAAGAATTCTTACAGGAAGGTCACAAAATGCCCATTTTAAAAGAAATAAACCCAGTTATGTAAATAACCCTTCCTCTAGATTAAAGCATTGCTTGAATATACAATTTAAATTAATACAACATGAAAGATTACATTAAATGAAACAAAAAATATATTATAAAAGCTAGAAAGGTTTATTCTTACATTTATTAAAGAAATATTGTATCTATAGAAATGGGGTTAAATAAAAAAATCCAAATCCAAAATTTACAAACAACTTGTTCTTGGAATTATTAACACATTACCATTTACATTTAGTCGGAGTTGGTACATTTTTCCAACTCAGACTCCAGTAACCCAATAATTGCTTCCGACTCCAAGACTCCGACTCCACAGCCCTGTATAAGACACCTTCTGATGGGCCTGAGCCCTCTTTAGGTTTTCTCTTGCAGCCTCCCAAAGTCTCACGAGTTTCTTTCTTAGCTCCTGGCAAGTAGTCAGGACCCGAGGTGACTGCTCCTTCCTTATCCACCCAGGTCTCCTTTATTACCTCAGGGCTGGTGGCCAGACATCAGCTCGAATGGAGAGAATCCTAATGAGGCCTGGGACACTTCCCTATAAGTAAATAGGACATAGAGGATGAGCATATCCCATTCCCGGATGTCCTTCCCCAGGCATTTCTGTATCATGCAGATCAAGGTCTGATTGAATCTCTCTACCAGACCATCCATCTGGGGATAGAACGCAGCTGTTTTTAAATGTTTAATCCCAAAGAGCTTGAATGCCTCTCCTAAATTATGGGACAAAAAAATTGTTTCCCCGGTCGGTTAATACTTCCCGAGGGAACCCTACCTGACAAAAAATCGTCAACAATTCCCAAGCTATTCCCTGTGCATTTGTCTTTCTCAGGGGAATGGCACAGGGGTACCTAGTGGCATAGTCCAGCATCACAAGGATATATTGATAACCCCTGGCACTGTTCTCCAAGGGCCCAATAATATCCACTGCTACCCGATCTAATGGCTGCTCCATTATGGGCAAAAGGATGAGTGGAGATCCTTTGGGGACCTTCTGAGGCACATTTTGACACTCCAGCCATGACCAGCAATAGGCAGCACATCCTGGTAAAGGCTGGGCCAGAAGAATTGGGTGGTAAGCCTGTCTGCAGTCCCAGCTTCCCCAAAGTGATACGCCAAGGGATGGCACATGGTGCAGGGTTAATAGGGCCCTTCTAAAAACTTCAAGAATCATCACTTGTTTATGTTCTCCCCGAGGGTCCCCCTCCATAACCCAATATATTATTTAGCTTCTGATACTCAGGGCCTTGAGTCCTTTCTGTCCCCTCCTGCGTGCCTTTGGATTTTTCCCAGTACACTTTTAGGGAGGAATCGTTTTTCTGCTCTTTTGCAAACTGATGGAACTTCCTCACCTACCGCTGCCACCTGCCCAGGGGGAACCAACACTTTCCATTTTTCTAGCCTTTTTGCATTTTTGGCCTTCCTACTTTTTCCTGGTTCCACAATTATCTCTTGATCCGAAAAGGGAAATATATCCCCTAGCTGGAACCTCTCTTCCTCCTCTGCGGGATAATCTTTCGCCCTGGTGGACCCAACCCCTCCTTGGGAGCCAACACGGCCTCTCATCCCCTCCCAATCTCTCCCCAATATCAGGGGATACGGCAGCCGCTGGATTATTGCTACATTTAGGGTTGGTTCCTTCCCTCCCAAGTTACCCCAACTTCGTAGGTGGGCTCTCTCACTATATCGACATGCACACACCGAACATTCACTACACCACTAAAAATCCCTATCGAGCTCCCAATGCCCAGCCTTTCAACAAAGGCTCCAGATACCAGGAACTGCTTGCTCCCAGAGTCCAGTAGGGCTATAAGGTCTGCTCCCCACCTGTACCCCTCTTCTCAATGCCTGATCCATCTTCCCCTCTATAGTGGAAAGACCTAGTCCCATCTGCAAAAAGGAGCAGTCCATAAGTATCCCGCCTCCCCACAGGAAATACACCTAAGAAGGGTCCTAGCGTTCGAATGGAGTGTACTATCCATGGGATTCCAGCAGACTTTCCCCAAATGCCTGGATCTCGTTCTCCCTTGCTCCCCCTTAGGGCTCCTCTTTTCCTTTTGGGCTTTTCTAAAGAGGACCTCTTCTTACTTCCTTTACCAGCGTTCCTCAGCCTCCAAATACTGCTTGGCCAAGGCTGTGGCTGTTTCTTGGGGAGGGTGGGGGGGGGGAGAATAGTTAACTGTTCCATGGTAATCAGTCTTACTATATCCCCTGCATATCGCAGGGCTGGATCCAGAGAGCATGTAGCGCAATCTAGCAGGGCTTGCAACATGACCCTAGGGCGTTTCCCCTTTTTAAACTCCCTAGTTCAGAATTTCCTCCGATATTGTTCTGGAGAAAACCCCACCCTGTCCTGTATTGCTGCCTTTACGTGTGTATAGTCTAGGGTCTTGACAGCATCTAACACTGGCTAGGCTGCTTGGGCTTCTCCCTTTAAATATGGGACTAACCAAATGGCCCACTAGTCCAATAGCCATATAGCTACGGTGGCTACCCTCTCAAAGTTGTTAGAAAAGTCTCTGGATCATCCCCCCCAGTCCCAACTTAGTAAGGTTAACCCCCTGGTCCAGTCTGTTGGGATCTGCGCCACAGTCTGTTTGGTGCACCACCTCTGCATCCTGATGCACCACTACATAGTGTACACCATCTACCAAGTGCTGGATCTCCTTCATCTGTGCTTCTAGAACTTGAAAGATAGGATGCTGCTGTTTCCATTGCTTCTCCAGGGCTTGGGTGAACCAAAGAACCAGTGCCTCCTGCTGAAGCTTCTGCTCCTCCACCAACCATTTGAAGGCCTTGCCTGGATCCATCCCTGAAAAGAGAAGAAAGGACAACCAAGTGCAATTCTTTCAACACAAGCCAGGATTTCCCAGACTGGCCCAACAAACTCCTCTCCAACGTGCCTAGGTACACCTTACCTTACACACAGGCGAGTCTTCGCTCTGCCAATCTGCTGTCCTCCAGCCTCAGGCAGTTTCTCAATCCCACTCTTGACACCTAATGTTGAGAGTCCAGATCCTGGAATCATCCAGTATCCCTCGCTTGGTTAGGAGTCCTCAGGTTGCCCAGCGACCAGCATCCAGGGCCAGCAATCAGCCTACCAGATGCAACAATCAGCATCCAGTATGCAACATCCAGTATGCAGCATCCAGCAATCAGCATCCAGTAGTCCATGTCCAATATCCAATGGTCAGCAATGAGCTGTATCAAGCAACCCAACACCAAAAAGCAGCCATGGATCCTCCGGTTCAATGGGGCTCCCTGGCTAGGAGGTATTTATTTGAAGTCCCCTGTACATTTAGGGTGAGTTCTGGGGTTCCTATGGATAGTTCATTATCAGCTTCCCCTATACCCTCCCACAAGGGAGGGATACCAGGGAGATCACAACTCCCTCAGTCTATGCAGATGGTATAGAAATATTCTCCTGACCCAGAATCCATGCCTCATTGGCCCAGTCTCCCATCACTAGCCCCACACTCAGGGATTTACTATCACTACTCCTCAGATGGTCCGACCGAATCCTGGTCTGCCCTACCTGCCACCACCCACGTAGCCATCCCTGATCGACAACCACCACCTGCTAGCAGGTATTAAGTGATTCTCTCTAATCAGAATGGGAGATGGGCACCCCTTATACCTAGGTGGTTATCTTAAACTGAGGGTCCTGACAGGTCTTCTGTGATGGGACATACACCCCCTCACAAAGGTATAGAAAGGAAAGCATACCAAAGACCCTCCGTGCAGTGTAGGAGGAAAGCATCTGATGCCAGTCTGCAGTGGGATCCTACTCTGGAGTAGAACCAATCTACCTGGACTTTTTTCAGAATGGCAAACAGGTCTATTGAGGGAGTGCTCCACTTCCGAAAGATACAGCCATCACATCTCTATTTAACATCTATTTGTGTGGCCAAAGGACATGGCTCAGGTGTACTGCTAGATTGCTTTTATCTCCCTGCAGACATGTAGCCATCAGCTCCATTCTGAGAGCTATGGTGAGCCTCCACAACAGACTGACTCCCAGCACAGGAGACAGCAGCTGGTGCCCTCCTGCTTGTTGAAAGAGAACACAGCGACTTGATTGTCAATCTGAAGACAATGTGGATGGCTATCCAATCCTGGAAGGCCTTTAGAGCACTTGCTATGACTCTCAATTCCATGAAGTTGATCTGGTGAAGTCTCTCCTGAACGGAAGTCATCTAGATGAATTCCCCATCCCAATTTGAATGCATTTGTTATCAGAATCTTCTGGGGCAAGGACTTCTGAAAGGGGAGACCCTTGAGCAAATTTTGAGGAACCGTCAACCAATACAGTGACGGACCAGGAGATTGGTGGCATACACCCAAATCCCAGAGGCAACCCGTGGCCAGGGTCCACTAAGTCCGCAGGGTTCATTGAGTCTGCCTCATCTGAAGACGTGCCGGGGATGTGACATGCACTGCAGAGGCCATGTGGCCTAGGATGGTTAACATCTTGCGAGCTGCAACTCGTTAACTCAGCTGAGTGTCCCATACTATGGCTGCCAGCCTTTAGAGCTGGTCCTGTGGAAGGAAAGCTTTCGCCTGAGTTGTGTCAAGCAGGACTCCTATGAATTCTTGCTGTTGTGTGAGCTGAAGGTGGAACTTGGAGAATTGAACACAACTCCAAAACCTGAATGGTCCACCGTATGGACTTCCGAATTCCCTCCGGAGAGGCACTTTTTAATCAGTCAATCGTCCAGATAAGGGAAGACAAACAGTGTTCTGAGGTAGACTACCACTACCACGAGACATTTTTGAAAAATAGGGATTCCGAGGCTAGGACAAAAGGCAGCATTCAATACTGTAAGTGATGTATTCCCAGGACGAAACCGACATACTTCCTGTGAGTGGCATGGATCGGTATGTGCATATGCATCCTTTAGATCACCGAGGTCCAGAATGGAAAGAAATCCTCATTTTCTTAGGGATGAGAAAATACCTGGCGTAAAGCTCCTGGCCTAATTCCTGTGGTATGAGCTCGATGGCTAGATTGGCCAGGAGGGCGGAGATTTCCTTCTGAAGGAGGTTCTGGATGAGCTGTAGCACCCACGAGTCCAAGCTTATGAGGGTGCATCTCTGGGCAAAAAGTGTGGCCCGCCCCCGCCGTGCCCCCCCCCCCGCCCCCACGCCCCCTGCCCCTGCCGTGCCCCACCCCGCCCGCCGTGCCCCGCCCCCGCCCCCACCCCCACCCGCCACCCCCACTGGAGGGTTTCACAACAGTAGCTCCTGGTAGATTTGCTATGCTCCCGAAGAACCAGTCAAAATCTCCGCTCTGGATTTGGCTGCAGGGCTGGTTGGGCCTTCTGGGGCTTCACTCTGTGCTGTTGCTGGCGAGGAGCCTGTTGTTTCTGAAGGGAGGTTTGGGGTGCCTGGAGAGCATGGGAAGAGTGATATTCTGCTCTTCTTTAATTCAAGCCTTCTCCTCTACCTGCTCACCAAACAAGTCCTCACCATGGCATTGTACATCTGCCAGTCTATTTTGAACTGACTGTTCCAAGTCAGAGGATTGAAGTCAGGCAAGTCTCCAGGTCCCAATACATACTGCAGCAGTTCTTGACACCATCTCAAAAGTGCCATGGTTGCCTGAACCAGGAACTTTGAGCAGTCTTTGCAATGACTCACTAGGGTGCGAAACTGCTCCAACTTCCCAGGAAGAAGAAACTGGGACATAAGAACATAAGAACATAAGAACATAAGAAATGCCATACTGGGTCAGACCGAGGTCCATCAAGCCCAGTATCCTGTTTCCAACAGTGGCCAATCTAGGTCATACGTACCTAGCAGTTTCCCCAAAAGACACAGGTTCTGCAGTGCTTGTACTAGGCCAAGCATTGATATCCTGGGTCCCTTTTTAATAGTGGTTTATGGACCTTTCCTCCAGGAACTTGTCCAAACCTTTTTTAAACCCAGCTATACTAACAGCCCTTACTACATCCTCCGGTAACAGATTCCAGAGTTTGATTACACGTTGAGAGAAGAAATATTTTCTCCTATTTGTCTTAAATAGTTTACCCTGTAGCTTCATTACATGCCCCCTAGTCCTTCTATATTCTGATAGCGTAAACAATTTATCCACGTTTATCCGTTCCACTCCATTCATTAATTTATACACCTCTATCATATCTCCCCTCAGCCGCCTCTTTTCTAGGTTAAAGAGCCCTAACCTTTTTAGCCTCTCTTCATAGGAGTAGCCTTCCATCCCCTTCACCAATTTGGTGGCTCTTCTCTGTACTTTTTCTAATAACTCTATGTCCTTTTTAAGATACGGTGACCAGAATTGCACACAATATTCAAGGTGCGGTCGTACCATGGAGCGATACAGAGGCATTATAATATCCTTTGTTTTATTCTCCATCCCTTTCCTTAGGATACCTAGCATTCTATTTGCTTTCTTGGCCGCCGCTGCACACTGGGCGGAGGGTTTTAACATGTAATCCACGATGACTCCTAAATCTTTTTCCTGGGTGGTGGTTTCTAATGTGGAGCCTTGCATCTTGTAACTATAGTGTGGGTTGTTCTTTCCTAGGTGCATAACTTTGCACTTGTCCACATTAAATTTCATCTGCCATTTGGATGCCCAGTCTTCCAATTTATCCAGATCCTCCTGCAGTTTTCCACAATCCTCTTGGGTTTTAACAACTTTAAACAGTTTTGTGTCATCTGCAAATTTGATTACCTCACTAGTTATTCCCTTTTCCAGGTCATTTATGAATATGTCAAAAAGTAGCGGACCCAGTACAGATCCCTGGGGTACTCCACTATTCACCTTTTTCCATTGGGAATATTGGCCATTTAGCCCTACCCTCTGCTTTCTATCTTTTAACCAGTTCCCGATCCACAATAGTACACTGCCTCCTATCCCATGACTTTTTAGCTTCGCCAAAAGTCTCTGATGGGGGACCTTGTCAAAAGCTTTCTGAAAGTCCAGATACACTATATCAACCGACTCACCTTTGTCTACCTGTTTATGCACACCTTCAAAAAAACAGATCAGATTAGTAAGACAAGATCTGCCTTGTCTAAAGCCATGTTGGCTGTCTCCCATTAGGCCATGACTATCTACATGCTGTGTAATTTTGTTCTTTACGATGGCTTCTACCATTTTCCCTGGTACTGACGTCAGGCTCACCGGTCTGTAATTTCCCGGGTCACCCCTGGAACCCTTTTTAAAAATTGGTGTTACGTTGGCGACCCTCCAATCTTCAGGTATTACAGATGATTTTAATGAAAGTTCACAGATTACCAATAACAGGTCTGCAATCTCATATTTCAGTTCTTTCAACACTCTGGGATGTATACCATCCGGTCCAGGTGATTTGCTACTATTCAGTTTATCAAATAGTTGTAATATATCTTCCCGGTGTAGCGATATTTCTCTCAATTCCTCTGCAGTATCACCTTTAAATACCACTTCAGTCTTGGGTAACACCCCTACATCTTCCTCAGTGAAGACCGAAGCAAAGAATTCATTCAGTCTCTCTGCTATAGCCTTGTCTCCTCTTACTGCCCCTTTTACCCCTCTATCATCTAATGGTCCAATTGACTCTCTCACAGGCCTTTTGCTACGAATGTACTTGAAAAAGTCTTTATTTCGTGTTTTTGCTTCCGTAGCAAGTTTCTTCTCAAATTCCCGCTTTGCCTGCCTTATCAATGCTTTGCATTTAACTTGCCAGTGCTTGTGCTGTTTCCAGTTTTCATCATTTGGCTCTTTTTTCCATTTTCTGAAGGTTGCTCTTTTGGCAGCAACAGCCTCTCTGACCTCACCTTTAAACCATGCTGGCAGTTTTTTGGACTTTCTTCCACTTTTCTTAATGCGTGGAATACAGCTGGTCTGGGCTTCGAGGATAGTATTTTTAAATAACACCCAAGCTTGCTGTAAGTCTTTAACCTTTGGAACCGCTCCTTTTAGTTTTTTCCGAACTATATTCCTCATTCTATCATAGTCACCCTTTTGAAAGTTAAAAGGTAGTACTGTGGATTCCTTTACTATCTGTCCTCCACTGATTAAATCAAACATGATCATACTATGATCACTATTGCCAAGTGGTCCCAACACCCTTATTTCTTGCACCAGATCTGGCGTTCCACTAAGGACTAGGTCCAGTATGGCTTCCCCTCTGGTCGGTTCATGAACCAGCTGCTCCAAGAAGCAGTCATTTATTTCATCTAGAAACTTTATCTCTTTAGCTTGTCCTGCTGTGACACTGTCCCAGTCGATACCGGGGTAATTGAAATCACCCATTATTACTACTCTGTTGTGGCTTTTGTTAGCTTCCTTGATTTCTTTGAGCATTTCATCATCCATTTGTTCATTCTGGCCAGGTGGTCGATAGTATACTCCCACTGCCATCACCTTCCCCTTCATAAATGGAATTTCAATCCATAGAGATTCTACAGCATATTTTGTTCCCTGCAAAACGTTAATCCTTTCTGACTCAATGCCCTCTCTAACATAGAGCGCAACCCCTCCACCAATTTGTTCAGCTCTATCATTACGATATAGTTTGTATCCAGGTATCACAGTGTCCCACTGGTTATCCTCCTTCCACCATGTCTCTGAGAGTGCAATCATATCTAACCTCTCATTTAATGCTATATATTCTAATTCTCCCATCTTATTGTTTAGACTTCTAGCATTGGCATACAAGCATTTTAGAGACTGCATTTTATTAATATTAATCTGGCTATTGGTAGGCATGGGTAATTGGGAATCTTTATGCTCTGTCTGCTCCTTACTCAAGGGCATTTGGGCTACTATACTCCCTTTTGGAACCTCACTGCTTTTGGTAGTATCCTTCAAGGATACCTTTGTCCGAACCGTGCGCTCCTGGGTGACTGTCGGCTTTCCCCTATTTTCTAGTTTAAAAGCTTCTCTATCTCTTTTTTAAAGGTTAATGCCAGCAGTCTGGTCCCATCCTGATTAAGGTGAAGCCCATCCCTTCGGAAGAGCCCCCCCTTTCCCCAGAATGTTCCCCAGTTCCTAACAAATCCAAAACCCTCATCCTTGCACCATTGTCTCATCCACGCATTGAGACTCCGGAGCTCTGCCTGTCTTTTGGGTCCTGCACGTGGAACAGGAAGCATTTCGGAGAACGCTATCCTGGAAGTTCTGGATTTCAACTTCCTACCTAAAAGCTTAAATTTAGCCTCCAGAACTTCCCTACCACATTTTCCTATGTCATTGGTACCAACATGTACCAAGACAGCAGACTCCCCCCCAGCACTATCTATGATCCTATCTAGGCGGTGCGTGAGATCTGCTACCTTCGCACCAGGCAGGCATGTTACCAGGCGATCCTCACGTCCACCAGCCACCCAGCTATCTACATTCCTAATGATTGAATCACCAACTATAACAGCTGTCCTGACCCTCCCCTCATGGGGACATGGCCCTGGAGAAACGTCCTCGGTGCGAGAGGGTTTTACATCACCTGGAGGACAGGTCCTAGTTACAGGATCACTTCCTGCCACACCAGGGTGATGCTCTCCTGTCACGTGACCTCTCTCCTCCATGGCAACAGGGATGCTGCCAGACTGGAGGTGGGACTTCAGGACTATATCCCTGTAGGTCTCGTCCATGTACTTCTCTGTCTTTCTTATGTCTTCCAGGTCTGCTACTCTAGCCTCTAGAGAACGGACTCGTTCCCTGAGAGCAAAGAGCTCCCTGCACTTAGTGCATATGTAGGACCTCTCACCAACTGGGAGATAATCATACATGTGACACTCGATGCAAAAGACTGGAGAACCCCCATCTCGTTGCTGGACCTCTGACTGCATCTTAGTTTAAAGCTTGTGTTTAGGTCTTTTAAAGCGGTATATAATAAGGATTGGTGTAGATGCTTATACTAATAAAAGTGTATCTAATACCCCTAATACACCCTGTGTACCTGAAACTAATTAATCACAGGTCCTCTGTGTATGACTGATTTGGATTAAGAGCTGCACCTGAGAGCAGCCCCTTTCCTCTAAGATGTCCAAGTACCTATAAAACTACAATTTCCCCAGGGGTGGGTGGGTGCTGGGGAGGGAGGGGGGGAGATAAGTCCTATTAAAGAGGGCAGTTACAAGGTACCCTGTCCTGAACCCTCAGCAGGGGGATGGGGGTACCACACAAGGCCCAGTTAATTGAGAGAGGCAAGGTAAGTACAGCTGAGAAGGCTGAATTAGCACACCACTAAGACAAACACTAAATAATTAAACAAACAACAGTTAGACAAACAGTAAATAATTAAATAAACAGCTAGAACTCACAGTAAGATGTCCCAGGAGGCAAAAATCCACTCACTAGCAGAGCTCTGTAAAAGTTCAGCCTTTCTCTGATCAGAGAAAAGCAAACTAAAACAGCCTATGCACACGTGGAGAAAACAGGAACAAGGTTACAGGATACCTCAGGGGGAGGGGGTCAGGGGGAGGAGTCACTCAGGCAGGCAAGGACAGGAAAAAGCTTAACAGCAGGCTCTGGGGAGAGAGATTAATTCAAAATGGCTACCACACACACCGGGGGAGGAGTCACTCCGGCAGGCAAGGACAGGAAAAGCTTAACAGCAGGCTCTGGGGAGAGAGATTAATTCAAAATGGCTACCACACAAGGCCCAGTTAATTGAGAGAGGCAAGGTAAGTACAGCTGAGAAGGCTGAATTAGCACACCACTAAGACAAACACTAAATAATTAAACAAACAACAGTTAGACAAACAGTAAATAATTAAATAAACAGCTAGAACTCACAGTAAGATGTCCCAGGAGGCAAAAATCCACTCACTAGCAGAGCTCTGTAAAAGTTCAGCCTTTCTCTGATCAGAGTAAAGCAAACTAAAACAGCCTATGCACACGTGGAGAAAACAGGAACAAGGTTACAGGATACCTCAGGGGGAGGGGGTCAGGGGGAGGAGTCACTCAGGCAGGCAAGGACAGGAAAAAGCTTAACAGCAGGCTCTGGGGAGAGAGATTAATTCAAAATGGCTACCACACACACAGGGGGAGGAGTCACTCAGGCAGGCAAGGACAGGAAAAGCTTAACAGCAGGCTCTGGGGAGAGAGATTAATTCAAAATGGCTACCACACAAGGCCCAGTTAATTGAGAGAGGCAAGGTAAGTACAGCTGAGAAGGCTGAATTAGCACACCACTAAGACAAACACTAAATAATTAAACAAACAACAGTTAGACAAACAGTAAATAATTAAATAAACAGCTAGAACTCACAGTAAGATGTCCCAGGAGGCAAAAATCCACTCACTAGCAGAGCTCTGTAAAAGTTCAGCCCTTCTCTGATCAGAGAAAAGCAAACTAAAACAGCCTATGCTAGGTCTCGTATAATGTCCTTTAGGAACATGCTCATGTAGAGATGGTATGGGGCCACTCGCACTACGAGCACTGGGCCCTGAATACATCATCTCCTGAAAGATTCCAAGGGCTTCCCAGAGGCACCGAAGAATTAGTCTTGGTACTCAACTTCAGGGCAGACTCAACCACCAAAGAGTGGTGCAGGAGCTCAGGTATCTCGAAACCAAGAGCTTTTTGGACCCTGTACATCAAGTGAAGCCTTCTACTCACTGGAGGCACTGTGAGACGCCTTTCCCACATCCCCATCTGCACCCTCTGAAAGATGCGATGTATGGGCATGGTCACTGCCTCCATAGGTGTTGGAATACTGCAAGATTTCCAATTCCTCTGCCCTGGATTCATCCTCCGTCTCCTGGGAGAACAGTATGGCTTTGGCCATATCCCTCACAAAATCCTGGAAGGTCATGTCTTTAGGAGACTACTTTCGACGTTCATGAGGCAGAGGAGGACCAATGGAGGTCCTGTAGAGTCGTCCTCCAGTGGTTACCCATTGGTCCATTGGCTACCCAGCGGTGGAATCCATCTCCCAGACAAAATTTGATCTTTGACTGGAACTCTGCCTGAACATAGAGGGAATCGAGAGCTCCAACGGGAGAGAGGATACACTGATACTCTGCTCTTTGTGCAGGTGCCCCAGGGACCGGGGATATCGGCCAGATCAGCAAGAGTATCGGGCCCTTCGATCCCTCAATGTCAGTGCATCCCTTGCAGGCAAGGTGTGTGACTCGAAGATGGGCCTGTCAATGTCAGAGCATGCTGCACCAGCAAGAATTCTACAGTGTGCTCCTTGAGAGCCCATCAAAGGCCTCCGATTCAAAGACATTGAGGCTCGACTGAAGGTCAGCTGGTCAATGTCGACGAGGCTCTGGCATGCTGCGGGCTAACAGCACCATGATGCAGTCCTCAAGAGCATTCCAAAGGTGCCTCTCCATATCTACAAAGTCCGAAGGCAGTGGGGCGCCCAGCTACTCAGACAGATGTACCTGGTATCTGTACAGGGATATTGGAAGTTTAGTCACGGCTCTCAGCTGGCTCTCGGTGCCCTCTCAATTACCGGGAGAATGAGCTTCCCATCGGGCCATGTCAAGGGGGCGGTCCTGTGGACTCTCAGCACTCTTGAAGCTATGCCCCAATGAGTTCAGACATCAACGCACCAGAATCGGTGCTCGGTTCGATGACTGCATGACGTCAATGTCCACAATTTATTTATTTATTTAGCTGTATTTATATCCCGCTTTTCACCGGGTCAAAGCAGTCAATTGGGGGATACATTTAACACGAGGGGATATGAGACACATATGCTAATACTTACAGGGAACATGGGCAATGGAGGGTTAAGTGGCTTGCCCAAGGCCACAAGGAGTGCCTACAGGACTAGAAATCCCAGTCCCTCCAGCCTGAGATTGCTGTCCCCAGGTGGGACTTTGAACCTCCGGCCTGAAGTACCTTGTCCTAACCACTAGACCACTCCTCCCAATGTAGAATTCCTCTCCTCTCCAGATGGAGATCAATCGATGACCGATGCTCTAGGGCACTATGGGTGCTTGGTTCCAAGCAGGCTTGAGACCCCTCGACGTCTATGATCGGCCCACATCCGAAGCAACCCTGGAAGCCTTTGATATGCCAAGAATATCCCAGGCACCAGAAGCACCATATCCAGCATACATACAGGAATGACTTCTGAACTGGTAACCGGTCCCTGTGGCGAAATCAAGCGGCTAAAAAAGTAAGGCTTGGCCGTGGAGCCAGCGCCTAAGAGCCACGAAAATGTGGAGAAAATAAACCAACAAAACTGAAAGGAAAGAAAAAGAAACACAATGGCATTGGCGATTTGATGAAACTGGGAAGTGCAGGACCCCCGCAGTGAAGATCAATTTTGAAGTGGAGGATGACCAGAATACATCCAATGGGCTCCGCAGAAAAATAAAGACTGAATCAAGATGGCGCGCGGCAGCAGATGGGAAGGAGGCATGCAGGCCTGGTGAAGCCTCCCAAAAGAAGTTGGGGAGTGTTCCCATGTGAGCTCCGTCAGAGGACTTCACCCATACACGAGGCCTTACTTCCTGCTTATCCACGGAGAAACCTCGGCTCTAATCAAGCAACATTTTCTTCAGTCAGATAAGTTACCCTGCAATTACTTTATGATAACTTTGCTAAAATGTAACAAACAAAATTTGTTCCTCTGTGTAAAATTGGGTGGGGGGAGGGGGGGTTCTCACTTACAGGTTATCCACAGTTTCTTGGCGTTCAGGTAAGTATCTTTCACGTTTGTCTTTCCTTTATGTGGAAGTTTCAAGTGTCTCAGACTATATAATGTGTCTTGTCTTCTTTTAGAAAACTTTCAAAAACTAAAAAATAACCACTGGCCAGGGTGTGTGTACAGAATTGTGGGCGTGCACACTTATCTTTGCTTTTGGAGTCTTTTTCAGTTCAGGTTCTCGCTGGTTTTCTTCATAACACATATCACATGTCAGTTATCTTGATAACCCACAATGATCAGGCCCTCTTCATTTTTCGGCAGCGTCCTGCTACACTATGCTTTAACTCAAAGAAGCAAAACCTTACATAAGACTACCCAACAAGGATTTAACAAGTTTTATGTTGTATTTCTTTTTATACTAAGTTCTAATTTTTCACTGAACTAATAGGTTCTCCCTCCTAGCCCTGCCCTTACCTAATTAAAAAAAATAATTGTTACGTCCTTACTAACTAGAACAGCAAAGTTGTCCTGCATATCAGATAGGAATTCTCTCCTTTAACTCTTCCATTCTCACTTTCTTTTTTCTGCATACCATTGGTCAAGATTAACTTTCCTTCGGCAGTTGTAGATTTCAGTAGCCAGTTTAAGGATATGACTCATTTGATGAACGAAACTAAGAACAAGGTAATTAAGAGAATTCTGTCAGACATTCAGCAAAGAAAAACATATATACAGCATGATTCCGCTCAGAGAATTGGCTATGTGAAAACAGGACGTCAAAGGCATATTACTCGGAGGTTATCATAGAAGGCAAGTGCCACAATATTAAGGGCATGAAAGCTTGTGATATGTTGGTAACTGCTATCAAGGAGACAAGTCTACCAGAGAAATTGTTAGTGGCAAACATATTAACGAAGCCAGTGGAAGGTAACATACTAGTCCAGGTAAGTGAAAGAGAAATTGTGCTGCCACCTAGGGTGAGACTTGTAGAAATTTCCAAGCCAGAGCTGATTTTGAATTCTCTAGAAATGTTTTTGGAACCATCTCAACAAGGTTGTATGGTTAGAGTGATTAGTGGAGAGAAAAGTGATGAACAAAGAGATACATTAAATGATGATTTACCAGCAGAAAAGGTGGACTGGGATGCTTTAAATCCAGAACAAGCCTTTAAATCGCAACAACTTCTGTACAAGCACAAAGCTGTATGTTATACTGACAATTCAGATATTGGGTACATGACATTAATCCAACATGAAATTAATACAGGAAAGGCTCAGTCTACTGAACAGCCATATAGACGTGTATCTCCCATATTTTCGATGAGTTAAAAAAATATATGTTCGAGTTGGTAAACCAAAGCATTTTAAGGCGCAGTAGTCCACAGGCATCACCTGCGGTGGTAATTAAGAAGGATGGGACCTTGTGGCTTTGCTGCGATTATAGAAATTCAATAACTATCAAGGAGGCACATCCACTTCCCCATATTGATGAATCATTGGATGCACTGGGTGAGGCCTTCTGGTTCACCTCTAGATTTAACATCAGGCTATTTTCAGTTGAGAATGGCTCCTAAGGATATGGAGAAGACAGTTGTCACCACACCCTTTGGTTTGTTTGAATGGACCAGGATGCTCTTCGACCTCTGCAATGCTCCAGCCAATTTCTAGCACCTCATGGAGATTGTGCTCAGAGACTATTGTCTAACGCAGGGGTGACCAACTCCGGTCCTAGTGCACCACAATCCAGCCTGGTTTTCAGGATGTCCCTAATGAATATTCATGAAGTATATTTGCATCCGCTGCCTCCCAGTGTAAGCAAATATACCTTATAAATATTCATTAGAGACATCCTGAAAACCAGGCTGGATTGTGGTGCACCAGGACTGGAGTTGGCCACCCTTGATCTAACATCTTGTTTTATCCTTGATGATATTCTAGTGTATGCAAAGACCTTCAATCAGCATATTGAGAGGTTAGAACAAGCGTTCTTCAGGCTTAAGAACTGAGGATTGAAAATAAAGACAGCGAAATGCAAATTACTCTAGAAACAAGTGTGATTCCTTGGATATGTAGTGTCCATAGAAGGGATGTCAGCAGATGCAGAGGTGGTTAAATTATTGCAAGAATGGGAAGTGCCATCATCATGCACAGAGACTAGCTGTTGTCCGAGGTTTGCCATCTTCTAAAGGCATTTCATTCAAAAGTTTGCACAGATAACTGCTCCTCTACGCAGACTAATAGGAACTCAGTAAAGCAGAGCAAAGAGGCATCATTTGTTTGAAGAGGGGAGTGCCGACAAGTATTTGAATACCTAAAAGAAAAATTAACCATGATACCAACACTGTCTTTCCCAATATTTGATGTGCCATTCATTTTAACAACTGAAGCCAGCTACTAGGGTCTAAGAGTGAACCACAGCCAAGTACAATATGGAGTACAAAGAGTGATAGCCTATACCAGCCAAGGGGTTAAAGAAATCAGAGCACAACGATATAAATTATAGCACCTTTAAATTAGAGTTGCTTCCTCTGAAGTGGGTGGCAACCAAAAATTTAGAGAATACTTAATTTACAAAAAGTGCACACAGATCACAACCCACTGAAGTATCTGGAGACTGATAAAATACAGGCTGTAGAGTCAGGCAGAGTTAGAGTTTGACATGATTTCGGAGACAGAAGGCAGTTGGGGTTGGGTAGGTTTGCAGATGGGCTAGTCTGCTGGTCAGTGAGGATGTTGCGGGGAGATAATTTTTGGGATGGGGCACTATAGATGTGATTGTTTTTTGGGGTGGCAGTAGTTTTGCCAGCAGTGGGATAGTATGGGTGATAGGCCTTGACAAATTTTCTTTGAATCTAGCAGCCAGCATGGGTAGCAGCAAAACTGGATGGTGTTGGTGGCAGAGGATCACATTTCTGTGATGACGGCAACACTAGAAATACCTACGCAGAAGGCAGGCCTGGCAATCTACTTCCGTATCTTGCCACAAAAACCCAATGGATAAATCACAATAAAACAAACTGCACTATAGCGTGGGAAGATGAGACCCCCAGGTTGGAAGGCACTCAAATGGCTACTGAGGATAAGTTGAAAACTTTTCAGAGTAGAGCCAGCATTTATGATAAGTTGGATCAAAGCTCTTGTGACGTCTGACGACTCATGAAATGAGAATCAGAATCTACAAAGATGTCTTACATATTGGGAAATGGAATACACAAAGCATGAACCAAGGGAAGTTGGAGGTGGTCAAGAATGAAATGGAACATGCACAACTCGACCTGTTGGGTGTCAGCGAACTGAAATGGAATGGCATTGAGCACTTTGCATCTGATGATCACAATCTACTATGCTGGAAATGAGACATGAAGAAGAAATGGTTCTGCATTTATAATCAAGAAGAAACTTGCAAGAACTGTAATGAAATACAGTGCTATCAATGAATGCTTAATTTCTATTTGTCTATGAGGAATGACCATCAACACAACTATAATTTAGGTATATGCCCCAATAGCTGCAGAAGAGGAAGAGGTGGATAAGTTCTATAAACAAGTACAAGCTGAAATTGACAGAACCTGCAAACAGGATATTCTGATAGTCATGGGTGACTAGAACGCAAAAGTTAACAAAGAAGGCAGCAAAGTAGTTGGAAAATATGAATTGGCAACAAAAATGAAGCTGGATAAAGACTGAAGAGAGTTCTGCAAGACCAACGATCTATTCATCTCAAACACCTTCTTCAAGCAACACAAGTGCCGATTTACACATGAACTTCACCCAATGGATTGTACAAAAATCAAATTGACTACATCTATGAAAGTCAATGATGCAAAAGCTCTATAACATAAACAAAGACAAAACCTGGAGCTGACTACTAGTATGCAAACTCAAGCTGAAGTTGAAAAAGAGCAAGCCACTCCTGAATGTAGCAAAATATGACCTTGAGAATATACTACCAGAATTTAAAGACTGCCTTCAAAATTGATTTGCTGCTTTAGATACAAACGACAGAGCTCCAGAAGAGTTATGGGATGACATCAAGAAGGTTGTGTTGAAAGAAAGTGAAAAGTCTCTACAAAAGTTGAAAAAGCAAAAATGATGAAAATGGATAACTGAAGAAACTCTGAAAAATGCCCAGAAACGCAGAGAAGTAAAAGCCAGAAGAGAAAGAGAAGCAATCACAGAACTCAACAGAGATTTCCAACATGCGGCAAGACAAGATAAGACAAGGAGAAGTATTACAATGACACGTGCAAGAAAATAGAATGAGAAACTATTAGAGAATGAACAAGATTGGCTTTCCTAAAGCTATGAGAGTTAAAGAGAACATTTCAGCCTCAAATTGGAATGTTACAAGATGCTCAAGGATCCATGTCGAATGATCTTGAGAAGACCAAGAAAAGATAATAGGGTGGATGATGGACGTGAGCATTACCTAACATGCTTGCCTGGTGCGAAGGTAGCAGACCTCATGTGCCACCTAGACAAAGTGTTAGACAGTGCTGGGGAGGAGTCTGCTGACTTGTCCATGTTGGTACCAATGACATAGGAAATTGTGGTAGGGAGGTTCTGGAGGCCAAATTTAGGCTTTTAGGTAGGAAGCTGAAATCCAGAACTTCCAGGGTGGCATTCTACGAAATGCTTCCCATTCCACGTACAGGACCAAAAAGGCAGGATTCTGAATGGGTGGATGAGACGGTGCAAAGAAGAGGGTTTTGGAATGTTACGAACTGGGCAACTTTCTGGGGAAGAAAGGGGCTTTTCCAAGGGATGCGCTCCACCTTAACTGGAATGGTACCAGGCTGCTGGCATTAACCTTTAAAAAGGAGATAGACCAGTTTTTAAACCAGATAATAGGGGAAAGCAGACAGTCGTCCTAGAGCATATGGTCGGAAGGATGCATCCTTGAAGGATACTAGCAAAAGAGGGTCATTAGGGCATATAAAGCACAGTTACTTACCTGTAACAGGTGATCTCTGGGAACAGCAGGAATAAGTCTTCACATATGGGTATCGTCGGTACCGATGGAGCCTGCGCGGGAACGCTCCCCAGCATCCAATCAGAATGCTTTTGAGAGCATCCCACCATGCCTGCGTGCTGCCTACCCGCCTTTCCCAACTGTCTCTCCTCAGTTGAGTTTTAAAGCTGAGACAAAGAGAGAGAGAGAGAAGGGAAAGAGATAGACAGAGAGATACAACTCCTAGGGGAGGTGGGTGGGTTGTGAAGACTTATTCCTGCTGTTCCCAGAGATCACCTGTTATAGGTAAGTAACTGTGCTATCTCCAGGAACAAGCAGGGATGAGTCTTCACATATGGGGACTCCCAAGCTAAGATGCCTGGAGGAGACCCCAGCATGTTGCAATCTAAAGATGGGCCATGCTTATCCCTCAAAACCTCAGGCATCTAAGGGATGGAGGGTAGGAGTTGAACTAGAAAAGAAAAAGAGATGCTGTGGAACAGCTTAACTAAACAAGGTATCCAGAGGGGAGTCCTTGTGTAAATCATAAATATTAGAAAAAAGTTGAGTCTTAATTTTCTAATGTGGATCTCACTCAAAAATATTGCAAAAATATTTGTTGAGGGTAATAAGGGTCTGTGGTTGAGAGCCAGATCATTATCCTCAAAGAAATTCCCCCAATGTGAAGTAGGGGGAAAAAAAATTTTCAATACAGGAAGAGATGAGAAGTCCTCATGGCCAGAACTAGCCCTAGAAGAAGTACTAGGGGAGTTCAATGAGGTTGGACTTTTGAGAATAGGAAAAGTTTCTGTAAAGTCCAAATTTTGAACTTCTTGTCCTTGGAGCAGAATAAGGTCCTAGGAAGAGTGGAGATAATCTGACTGGTTTGGATGAAAAGGTAGAAATACCCTTTGCAGAAAAAAGGGGACAGCTCTTTAAGACCCCCTTTATTACAATGAAGAGAAAGATATTTGTACTAGGCGTTAAGCCTCCAATTTTTTAAAGATCAGTAAAAGTCTTTTGTAAGTGATGTCACTTACGATGAAGACTTTACATGTAGAGCTTCAGATGTGATGTAACCTAAAAGGTAACGGTAAAAGAACAAAGAAATACAAGATATTATCACATCCATTAATCTTACCACTGCCCCTAGTGACCCATGTCCAGCTAGTTGGATCAAAGAATTATGCCAAGAACTTAGTCCCGCTATAAGCAGAATCACAAACCAATCCCTCTCCATAGGATCTTTCCCACAAAGCCTGAAATTTACTTCAATCCGCCCATTATTAAAAAACAACAAACTTGATTCCTCCAAAGTTGAATCCTTTCACCCAATATCAAGCATCCCCCTACTCGCCAAAATCATTGAAAAGGTAGTTCAACGACAAATCCAACAACATATTGACGATGTAGCTCCACTGGATCCATCTCAACATGGCTTCAGAGAAGCTCATGGTGTCGACACCATCCTCACAACTCTCTTCAATGATCTAGTTACAGGACTTGATAACATCCGCCAGGGATTTGTCCTCATTTTCATGGATATTGCTGCAGCCTTTGATTCAGTCAACCATGAAACTCTGATACTCCGTCTTGTGGAGAAAGGAATACAAGGCTCAGCTATAGCATGGTGCAAGTCCTACCTATCTAACAGATGGCAACAAGTCAGAACAGGTCCCATGACTTCTGACCCATTCCCTCTCAATCAAGGTGTACCTCAGGGTTCATCCCTATCTGCATTAATGTTCAACATATATATGCAACCAATTTGTACCCTAATCCGCTCCTTCAACATCCAGTGCCTAGTCTACGCAGACGACGTCCTAATCTACTCACCATTCCTGATTGATCAACCTGACTTTTCACCTATATCAAGCTGCTTCGAAGCTGTATCACAATGGCTTACAACACAAAATTTAAGGATCAACCATAGTAAAACAGATGTCTTATTCCTCACCAAGAACCAGATGTTCTCCCCACCCCCCACATTAAAAGTAAACAATATTGAGTTGATAGCAAAATCAACTATCCGCTATCTCGGCATCACGCTTGACCAACGACTCGACATGTTTACACATGTGAAGAACATCACGAAAGCAATTTACCATAAGGTCCGGATACTACGTCACCTGCGCCCCCTATTGGACTTTAATGACTACCAAACTATCTTCCAAGCCTTGGTGCTCCCACATCTAGATTTTGCAAATATTATCCTTCATGGCCTCCCTCAGTCAACACTAGGACCTCTTCGCCTTGCAATGAATGCTGCAGCAAGGGTACTTGCAGGTACATCAAGAGCTAAACATATAACCCCAGTCATGATGGATCTCCACTGGCTTCCACTTCAGGCTAGAATCCAGTATAAGTCCCTAGTACTAACATTCAAAGCCCTAAGGAACCCGATCACCTCACCCATCAGCAAACTCATTCAAAGACGGCCGTTCAACAGGATCAGGAGATCTAATCAAGCAAACACTCTAGAGATCCCCAACATTCTAACTAAGTGCAAAAAGGCTACTGCCAATAGAGCCTTCTCCCTATTTGCACCCATGACCTGGAATGCCCTCCCCACTGAGCTCCGTTCCACCCCAGACCTATTGTCATTTAGAAAAGCCCTCAAACAACACCTTTTCCTCATCCATTACCCAGAATCCAATCCCAGAAACAACCACCCATCCTCACATCCTACACCCTACTCCACCCCACCCAAAATCCAACACCATAAAGAAAATGACTAGCTCTACCACCATATCCCCTCTCTTATTTATTATTGGTACTGATCACACATCTTATTGATTAAACCTCTTATAAATATGTTGAAACCAAGCTATACTATATGTATAATTTCTCACCATACTATATGTATAATTTCTCACCATACTCCATGAATAATTACTCTGTAATTAGTTACCCCTGTTACCTCCAGGTTATTTCGTCCATGTTCAATGTAAAAACTCAATTGTCGTGTGACATTGCAGTATGTTTTTTGTTCAATTGTAAACCGCACTGATTTTAATAGCGCGGTATATAAGAGAAGTAAATAAATAAAAAAATAAAAGAAGGTATTTGGTAAAATACCATAGCAATTGGTTGTCCACTGAGTTTATGGTATGCTGGGGCAGCATTAATATGGACAGTAGACAAATCTTTCAAAGTCAGATGTTGTACAGAGATTGACGGAACAACAAGAAGGATTAAGACCTACTTGAGAATCTTGATGGAGAATCTCTGTCTGGTTAAATATGGAAGAACTATAGAGAAAGTTTTATGGAAACTGGTAATATGTTCTTCACTTACAGGGATAGGATTAGACTTCTTGAAAAGATCTAGTCCCTGAATAACCAGGTCTCGAGACATATGTGAATGAGTGCAGAGGAGATCCTAAGTCTTAAGACAGCAAGTCTGGATCCTTCTATAATTTCAAATAGTAGCTGGAGAAAAAGACGCAATATAAGGGGATACCATGTTTGCCTCTTTATGAGGGCAATATGAGTATCATGCGTTCTCCTGTTTAACATAAGCTACCATGAAGTATAGGAAATTAGAAGGAGAGTAGTGAATAAGGACCAACTGCAGTGAAAAAAATGCATCCCTGTTGGGGAAATTCCAGTGAGATGGGGAACAACCAGTGAATTGTGCAATTTTCTACACTTTCACGTGGTCTAAACCCTGGTTACCTTTTCTTAAAAGGAAATTTTAAGGAATATGGTAAAAGTAGGAAAAACCAGTCATGTAGGAACATGGCTGGTAGAGTCTATCATCTGAAGCCCTTATTAACTATCTGGTCAGCTACCTATTAGGAGTAGCTCTGAGGCTCTCTGGCAAAGGCCCACAGTTGCAGAGCTTTGTTGTAGAACTGCAGAGAGCATGTTGTAGGTTGCTTAGATCTGGCTGTTGAATTGCCAGTGTGCAACCTAATCTATTCTGTTGGAGCCAAGAGAGCTGAATGTGGCTAAGAATAGTAGACAGGCGTGATGCCTGCAACAATAAATAGTTCAAATGAGTTCTGGATCTCCTTTGGACTTATCTGTTATTAAGGCAGCATAAAAGTTAGGTCCCATAGGTTGGAGAGGACCGACAGACATAATTTGGAGTAGTAATACCCAATTTCTGTCCGAAAAGCAGCCTTAAAAAGATATGTGAGAAGGAGATGAACTGCAAAAAGGGGAGAAAACTCTGTATGGAAACTAGTTACTGGAGTAGGTTTTGAAGAAAACCCTAAGGCGTAGGAGATAAGCCCTCCAGTTGATTAGTAGTACTCTTAGAGACTGAATGTCTGGACTAAGAGGGATAGAAATTAATACAGAGTTGAGAAGACTTACAATTTAGTAAGTCTTTGAAGGAATAGGGTCCCCTTGCAGTTAAAAGTATGAGATATCCTCGAACAGGAAAACTGACAAGGTGAAAGTTATAGTTCACCGTATTGTTCTCTTTTTTGTTTTAAAAAGAGAAACCTGTTATCTCTAGGGTATGATAGTCCCTAATAGCTTTTAGCTAGAAGGATAGATTCTCTTGCAGCAAGAGATCTATACCCAGAGGCGAGGATTGAATCAGTGTATGAGAGATATCTCAGCATGAATGAGATGACCTTTAGATGCTTCTGTTGAAAAGAAGGAGGTTCAAGTTCTAAACCTCACACAGAAAAAGTGAATAAAATATCAGAAACCCTGCGATTGCTGGGTTTGCTGAGCCTGTTGAGGTTTTGACTTTCTTAGTCTGGTGTGGTGTTGTCCATCTTTGGAAACATCTGTAGAATGGATAGAAGATGGATAGAACTTTTTCCCCTTGGGGGAATAAAGCTTTTTATGAGATTTCTTATTAGCTGGGATAGAGGAGAGTTTGGACAATCCTCTGAAAGAAAGAGCATCAGTGCTCAACTGATTAGCTTGAAATAAAGCCTCCTTGTTGAAGAGATTTTCACCATTACAAGGAGTATTTCCCAGCCTTTCCTGAACCCATCTATCCAAGTCAGAAACTTGAAGCCAGGCTAAGCGTCGTGCTCCTATGGCTATAGCAGAGGTTCTGCTAATAGACTCAAAACAGTCCAGGGAAGCACGATTAAGGAACTTAGAGATATTTTGAGCATGATTGACTAATAAGGAATAGTCTGCTCTTTTATGCTCTGGAAGAAAAGGGTTCAAAAACTTTAAGTTCTTTGTGACTTCAAGAGATAATCCCATATAGAAAATATATGAGGTAATTTTTGCTGAAAGCATGGATGCCTGGAAGCATCGACGTCCAAAGGCATCTAAAGTCCTAGACTCACGACCTGGCGGATAAGAAGAGTGCTTCTTTGCACTCTTAATACGCCTCATTGCTGATTCTACAACAATAGAATGATGAGTTAAGTTGAGTCTTCTGAAAACCTGGAGAAGGTGGCACCTTGTACATAGTGTCAAGTGTCTTGGAATGTGGGGATACCGTTAAGGGAGTTTCCCACATTCTTAACAGTAGATCTTGTAAGATCTGATGCACAGGAAGCATGATCACCTCATTTGGAATCCAGGGAAATTGCAGTGTCTCTGAATTCCCCAGTAAGGATTCTTTACCAGGTATAGAAATGGCAAGTAGCTTTGCCATATCAAGCAGAAAAGCTTGAAAAGAAATCTCCCCCAAAGGAGAATGTTTAAAATGAGGGGTAAAGGCTAGACTTGTAGAAAAATCAGCCTTGGTACCGATGGATTCATCCCAGTCATCGGGATTGGAAGACTGAAAAGGATGAAGCATCGGATTTTCTTTAAAGTGATGTCTTTGGTACCGCCCGAGGTCGGTACCGAGATGAGTCGGTACCGAATCTTCCATGCTAGAGATCGATTCCAGGCTCGGCATCGAGGGACGCGATTCTGTTGAAGTAAGCATGGACGGTACCGACACCGATGCCGATACCGGTACCGAAAGCGATACCGATACTCGAGGAACGGTCTGCAGCAACTCTAACGGTACCGAAGTAGCTGAGAGTGCTAGACTACGTTCATCGGTGAGGAGTGTTTCGTCCATCACCATAGCCGATGCCGGGGTGTCGGTACCGCCCGAAGCAGCCACAACCACCGAGCATGGCCCAGGTATGTTCATCGAGGTAAGAACCTCGGGAACAACCCGGAGCCCCGTTAATGCTTTAGAGCCCGAAGACTCCTGCCGGGGCTTTATTGCCAAGATGTCCTTGAGGGCAAGGCTGAAGCCATCTCGATGCTGAGCAGGAGATCTACTACTCGAGGACTGGCTAGTCTTTACAGACTTTTGTTTGGTTACCTGATCCTGTGAAGAAGAAGATACTCTAGCTGGTAACATCAAAGGGGATTTTGAACCGGGTATCGCGTTCTACTCTATTCTGAGGACTTCTTCTGTTTGAGCTCCAGCAGGAGAGACACTCCAGAGGGCAATGGTCAGGACCTAAACATTTTAGACACCAAGTATGAGTGTCTGAAAAAATATCTGTACCGCCACACTTTGAGCATTTCTTAAGGATAGTGGCTGGCTTTTCCATAACGGAAGGGTAGAGGCCTAGTGGCCTAGAAACAGTCAGGCACTAAACAGGAAAACATTTCTAAGGAGAGAAGAAATTCTTCAGGAAAAAGAAAGAAAAGTACCGGCGGTACCGGTAGCGTCGAGGGAAGGCAGACGCGACCACAAAAGTAAAAAATAAAAGAAGAATTTTCTGCGGTGACAGGAATACGTCCTGCTGGCTCCGCGAAAAACTGAGGAGAGACAGTTGGGAAAGGCGGGAAGGCAGCACGCAGACGTAGTGGGATGCTCCCAAAAGCGTTCTGATTGGACGCTGGGGAGCGTTCCTGCACAGGCTCCATCGATACCCATATGTGAAGACTCATTCCTGCTTGTTCCTGGAGATAAATAAAAGTAACCCAGATGCCCTGAAGTACAAAGCTGAAAGATTCCAAATTAACCATATCAACTGATAACCAGATTAATATGAATAAAATACAACCTCTAGAATGCTTGTATGCAAATGTTATAAGTCTAAAAAATAAGATGAGAGCGCTAGAATATATAGCACTAAATGAAAGATTAGATACATTGTGGTCAACATTGCCACCCATGCATTTTAGATATGTTGTATACAATATCTTGAGAAATAATTAGAAATATTCCAAGAGTATGTCGTCATAATATTTTAATAGTACGTTCAAAAGGTATACAACAAAATAAAGATGTCTGTACAACATAGACGTAGTCATTTCTGAGAAAAAAAACACAAAATATGACCTAATGGCACCCTTCTCTAATATTTGTTTGGACAACCCTGGGCAGTGATGACAGCCCCCAAATGTTTCTTGTAGCCATCTATCAGTTTCGTACATCTATCTGCTAATAACGTCTCCCACTCCAACTGCGATTTGTTCCAGCTCATGAATGTTTCCAGGATTCCTTTTACTAATGGCAGATTTCAGATCTTTCCAAAGGTTCTTGATTGGATTGAGATCAGGACTCACTGCTGGTCAGTTTAAAACAGTCTTATTTGTTCCTTTTTAACCATTATTTTGTACTTTTGGATGTATGTTTTGGGTCATTGTCCTGCTGGAGGACTCATGTCCTTTGACCCAGACCTAGATTTTTGACACTAGGTAGCACATTTTGCTCCAAAATACCTTGGTAGTCCTTGGATTTCACAATTCTTTTATTACATTCCAGGCCTCCAGTTCCAGAGGCAGCAAAACAGCCCCACAACATTATAGAACTTCCACCACATTTAACTGTAGAAAGAGTTTTTTTCCTAATAAGTTTCATTTCTTCGCCTGTAAATATATCGCTGATCTGCATTGCCAAACAGCTCAAGTTTGGTTTCATTTGACCACAAAATATTTTCCCAGAAGGATTGTGGTTTCTCAGGATGGGTTTGGGCAAAGATCAATTGTGCCTTTTTATGTATGTCTTTGAGTAGCGGGGTCCTCCTTGGCCTTCACCCATGAAGTCCTTCTTTGTTTAGTGTGTGGCATATGATGAGGGCTGAAACCACCACTCCAGATTGCTCCAGGTCAGCCTTGAGCTCTTTGGATGTTGTACATGGTGTTTTTCCAACAGTCCACACTAACCTTGGATTAATTTTCTTCTTCCCACCATATTCTGGAAGGTTCCTGATAGTTCCCTGAGCAGCAAACGTCTTAATAACATTGTGAACTGTAGACACATGGATCACAAAGTCTTTGGAAATGGCCTTCTACCCCTTTGAAGTTTGGTGTTTTGTGATAACGGCTTTTCTGACGGTCTCAGGCAGCTTTTTTGTCTTCACCACTGTGAAAACGGAACAGGGAGTGAATGTGGCCATTCAAGGATGTGTATAAAAGAAGAAGAAGAAGAAGAAGAATGAAGAAAAATGTGAAGTATCTGTCGATACAGCAGTGAAGGCAAAAGAGTTTCTTCAGCGGTGACAGGAGGAAGACCTGTCAACTCCGCAGAAAATGAAGAACTGAGGAGAGTCAGTTACAAGAGCGGGAAGGCAGCAATGCAGGCATGGTGGACAGCCCCCAAAGGCTTTCCTATTGGTAGCTGGGGAGCTTCCCACGCGTGCTCCGTCAGTACCCGATGTCTCCTATACGTGAGGACTATATTCCTGCTTGTTCCTGGAGAAATATATACAGTAACTGTATGTACGCCACTTTGACTTGTAGAAAAGTGGTATATAAGCCTAGTTAAATAAAATAAGGAAAGGAATGGAGAGTGGATATTAAAATGCCTCTGCATCGTTCCATGGTGCACCTTGCATATTGTGTGCAATTCTGGTTGCCATATTTATTTATTTAGACAGATTTATCTACAATCAAAGTGGACATATGTTAAAAAAGATATAGTGGAACTAGAAAAGGTACAGAGAAGAGCCACCAAAATGGGAAAGGGGATGAAAGAATATCCCTATGAGGAAAGGCTTAAAAGGTTAGCGTTTTTCAACTTGGTAAAGAGACGACTTATGGGAGATATGATAGAGGTCTATAAATTAATGAATGGAATAGAACGGGTAAAAGAAGATCGGTTGTTTACACCATCAAAAAGTAGAAAGACTATGGGACACGCAATGAAGCTACAACATAACCCATTTAAGACTAATAAGAGAAAATATTTTTTCATGCAATGCGTAATCAAACTCTTGAATTTGTTACTGGAGGATGTAATAAAAGCTGTTAGTATGTTGTTGTTGTTGTTAAGTGCCGTCAAGTCAGTGTCGACTCATGGTGACCCTCTGGATAGTTGTCCTAAACTGTATTCGGTCTTCAGTCAGGTGGCTCTTTGTTGACAGAGTGGCACCCATAGCTGCTGTCATTGTATCTACCCAAGTCATTGCTGACCTTCGTCTTAAATGCTGACTTTACTCTGAAAAGTCTTCAGCTCCTCCCCAGTAGCCAGTTGAGTGCCTTCCAATCTGGGGGTCTCATCTTCCAGCACTATAGTGCAATTTGTTTTGTTGGGACTATACACTGGGTTTTCGTGGCAAGATACGGAAGTAGACTGCCAGGCCTTTCTTCCGCGCAGGTAATTCTAGTGTTGTTGCAGTTGTCACAGAAATGTGATCCTCCGCTGCCAACACCATCCCATTCTGCTGCTGCCCAGATGGGTGGTTGGTCTTGGTCTGGCACCTCAGCTGAGACCCTGCTAGTAGTTAAGCTACTCAGCATCACTGATGCACACAAGCCCTCACAGCACGACAAGCCGCAAACCAAGTGCAACTGGTTGCGCTGTTAGTGTAACTGTTTAAAAAAGGTCTGCACAAGTTCCTGGCGGAAAGGTCCATAAAGCATTATTAAAGAGGACCCAGAAAATCTACTGTTTGCCCTTCGACAAGCACTGTGGAACCTGTGTGCCTTTTTGGGAACATGCCAGGTATTTGTGACCTGGATTTGCCACTTTTGGAAACAGAATACTAGACTTGATGGCCCTTGGTCTGACTCAGCATGGGATTTCTTATATACTTATGTTCTTAGGTGGAAAGAATATACAAAGTCATTAAACCACAAAGATCAACTGAACCAGCAGTCATTTCAACCTGTACTTTATCATCAGGAACCATTGGTGATGAAAGAAGAAGTCGAAGCACCATTGAAAGCCTTATCAAAGAACAAAGCATCGGGCATTGATGGCATTCCCACTGAAGTATTACAGGAATTGAATGCAGATGTTACCATACTTACAAGGCTCTGCCAGGAAATTTGGAAGACAAATTCATGGCCAACTGACTGGAAAAGATCTGTGTTTATACCAATACTGAAGAAAGCTGATCTGACTGTGGAAATTATTGCAAAATAGCTCTGATCCCACATGCCAGCAAGATTCTACTCAAGATCATTCAGCAGAGACTAAAACCATACCTGGAACAAGAACTGTCTGACGTGCAAGCAGAGTTCAGTAAAGGCAGAGGAACAACAGACATCTATATGTGTTTTATTGAAACTCTGGCCCACATTAAGAAGCATGGGTATACCATAACACCTGATAGTTCTCTTGCACAACTTTTACCTTGATCAAGAAGCAACAGTTTGAACAGTTTAAAATCAGGAAAGGTGTTCCACAACGATACATACTCCCCCCCCCCCCACCTGTTTAATTTATATGCAGAACAAATAATCAGAGAAGCAGGACTGTATGAAAACAACGAAGGTGTGAAGATTGGCGGAAGACTCATCAACAACTTTCGCTATGCTGATGATACCACATTATTGGCTGAAAGTTGAAGACAATCTGAAACATTTTCTTCTGAAGATCAAGGAACATAGTCTTAAAATGGGCCTGCAGCTTAAGATCCTGACAACTGGCAAAATCAATAAGTTCATCATTGATGGAAAAGAAATTGAAATAGTAGGCAAATTTAACCTACTTGGATCAACAATCAATGAAGGACAAGCAATCAAGAAATCCAAGGACGCACTGCTCTTGGCAGAATGGCTATGAAGGACCTAGACAAGATTCTCAGGAGCAGATATGTCTCTCTCCATACAAAGATTTGACTTGTCCAAGCCATGGTATTTTCAATAACATCATATGGATGCAAAATTTGGACAGTGAAAAAGCTAGGCAGAAAGAAAATTGATGCCTTTGAATTATGGTGCTGGTGACGAATACTGTATATTCATTTATTTATTTACAGTTTCTTTTATACCGCGCTATTCGACATCAGTGCAGTTTACAATGAACATAAAAACCACACGTCACAAATAATTGATCTGTGCTTACAATGAACAGGTAAAATAAACTTGGATATACATTAAACAGGTCTCTTGAACAGTGAAACAGTGAACATGAGAACTATGTACAAAGCAACTAAATGCAGCTATATGTAGAGATACGTGAAACTAAGTAAATTTCTCTTGGTGAGAGGAGGTGCGAAGTGAGATTACAGTTCTGCAGATTAAGAATGTGGAGTGCATGGGTTTAGGTGTTGGCCTGGAGTGTGGTGGTGGGTTGGTATGGGGGGTATCCGAAACATCGTAGTGCTGCAGAAATAGGTGATGCTTCAGTGCCTTCCTGAACTGGGAGAGGTCATTGATGGTTCTGATGCCAGATGGTAGGGCGTTCCAACATGATGGTGCAAAGTAGGAGAAGGGTCTGGATCTAGTGACTTGAGAGCACTTCGTGATTGCCTTCGGTAATACGAAAGAGTTGGAGGCGGTCGATCTCCTTGCTCGATTAGGGGGTGTAATTAATATCAGGTCAGTGATAGCAGATACAGAGTAGTTATTGATCGCTTTATGAGTCATAGTTAGGATCTTGAAAGAGATCCTAGATTGTATAGGCAGCCAATGTAACTGTTTCAGTATTGGAGTGATGTGGGTTCTCTTAGAGGCTCCATGAAGGATTCTTGCAGCAGAGTTCATTGCCAGTTGTAAGGGGTTGATCGTGCTCTTTGGTAGGCCATGTAGTATCGCATTGGCGTAGTCTATACCATGGATTGCCCGAAGAACAAACCAGTCAGTACTAGAAGAGATCAAACCTAAGCTTTCTTTAGAAGCTCAGATGACAAGATTTCGACATTCATACTTTGGATACATCATGCAAAGAGAGAGATTGTTAAAGAAAGACATCATGCTTGGCAAGGTAGAAGGTCAAAGCAAAAGAGGAAGACCAGCAATGAGATGGATCGATACAACAACAGCTAAGGGTGCCACTCTATCAACAATGAATCGCCTGACTGAAGACCAAACAGTTTAGGTCAACTAGCTAGAGCAGCGGTTCTAAACCTGTGGGTCGCCACAGGATTTAGCGGGGGTCGCCTCGCCTCACCTCACTCCGCTGTTAAAAAAAAAAAAAAGCAGCACCCAAGTTGCTGCCGCTGCAGAGTCCACTTCTCGGCAGCGGCAAACTCACCGCCTACCAGTCCCTTCTAATGCAGCCGCGGCTCCCTGCCTCTTAGGGAACCGCGGCTGTGCCAGTAAAACCGTTGCAAAGCCTTCCTGTCTCTTGACGGGCTCCGTGCAGCATTGTCCCGCCTCTAAAGGAAGTTGTTTACCACTTCCTATGGAGGCGGGACGATGCTGCACGGAGCCCGTCGAGAGACGGGAAGGCTCCACAACGGTTTTACAGGTATAGCCACGGTTCCCTAAGAGGCAGGGAGCTGCGGCTGTAGAAGAACAGCAGGACAGAAGCAGGCAGGCAGACGGAGAGGGGAGGAGGGGGCAGGGAACCTGCAACGGGGCTGACATGGAGGAATGGATGGAGGGAAGGGTCTGACATGGACAGCGGGGGCTGACATGAATGGAGGGAGGGAGGGGGCTGATATGGACAGAGGGGGCTGACATGGATGGAGGGAGGGAGGGGGCTGACATGGACAGAGGGGGCTGACATGGATGGAGAGGGGGCTGACATTGATGGAGGGAGGGGGACTGACATGGACAGAGGGGGGCTGACATGGAGGGAGGGGGGCTGACATGGATGGATGGAGGGAGGGAGGGGGCTGACATGGATGGATGGATGGATGGATGGATGGAGGGAGGGAGGGGGCTGACATGGACAAAGGGAAGAGACAGGGGGACATAATGTACAGACGGGCAATAAATGCTGGACAGAGGGGAGAGACAGTGCGGGTTAGGATTATAACGGGCAGATGGGGGGGCTAGGACTGGTAATGGGCTGATTAGGGAAGGCTAGGACTGGGAATGGACTGATCAAGGAGGGGTTGGGACTGGTAATGGACTGTTGCGGGGCTAGCACTGGAAATGAGCTGATCGGGGAGGTTAGGACTGGAAATGGGCTGATGGGGGGGGGGGGTAGGCCAGGAAATGGGCAGATAAGGGGAGCCAAGCACTGGTAATGGGGTTGAGGAAGGACTAGCACTGGAAATGAGCTGATTAGGGGAGGCTAGGACTGGTAATGAGCTGATGGGGGGGGTAGGACTGGGATTGGGCTGATTAGGGGAGGCTAGCACTGGTAATGGGGTTGAGGGGGGACTAGCACTGGAAGCGAGCTGATTGGGGGTCTTCAACTGGGAATGGGCTGATTGTGGGGAGGGGAGGATAGAGCTGCTGGCCCTGGAAGAAAACTGGGGGCTAAGGCTACAAATGGGCTGATACAAGGGGATGGGAGAATGGAACTGGAAGAGAGTGGATGAGAGAGGGGCTGCCATGGTATTTGTACTAGAAGGGACTGCTCAGTGGGGAAGGAGGGGGACTGGAAGGGAATGGACACCAGTGGTAGTCATGGGAATGCAAGTTGACACTGGAAGGTACTGAGAGTGAGGACTGGAAAGGGGCTGATACTGGGGATGGTTACTGGGACTGGAAATAGGCTGATGGAAAGAAGTGAAGAAAACGAGAGAAGAGATAAGAAATGGCAGATGGACCATAGACCACAGAAAGAGAGCTAAGAGAAGACAGGAAAGCAGAAACAGGAAAGCAGAAGCCTCAGATCGGGACCAGCATGATCAGAGAATAATAAATTGGTCAGACAACAAAGGTAGAAAAAATAATTTTATTTCATATTAGTGATTTGACTACAAAATCATCACAATTTTGAAATCAAATATTGTTACTTGTTGTGATTAATTGTGATTTAAATAAGTACATTTTATAAATAAAAACATATTGGAAAGGCCTATAATATATTAATAATTCAACAAATGATTACAGCGAAAATGTGTTAACGGTAAAGGAAGAGAGACGCATTTGATTTTATCATTGGGGGTCACCACAAGTTGTCCAATGGAGTGGAGGAGTAGCCTAGTGGTTGGGGCAAGGTACTTCAGGCCGGAAGGTCGGGGGTTCAAATCCCACTAGAGGACAGCAACCTTGGGCCGGAAGGACTGGGGTTTCTAGTCCCACAGGTGCTCCTTGTGGTCTTGGGCAAGCCACTTAACCCTCCATAGCCCATGTTCCCTGTAAAATAGTTATCTCCAAGTTATAATACCCTGTTCAATGTAATTTCATTTCGTTCAATGTAAACCGCACTGATGCAGAATAGCGCGGTATATAAGAGAATGTAAATAAATAAATAAATAAAAGGGGTCACGGTACAAAAAAGGTTGAGAACCACTGAGCTAGAGGGTCGCCATGAGTTGACACAGATTCAACAGCACTTAACAACAACAGGAGCCAGCCTAAAAATCTAGAAGCCAGCCACCGAAACCTAGGTCACATAGCATGCCCCCCCCCCCAAAAAAAAAGGTGTATTGCAGTTAATTTTTTAGGTTTTAGGGCCTGATTTACTAAGACTGTTACCCATTTTCTACAAGAAAAAACATAATAATCAAGCACTTAATGAGCCATTGCACAGTGCCAACAGAAGGCAGTGGCTCAACTCTTCTTCCTCAATTTCCTACCACCCCTTTAAGCTACACATGTGGGTGTGTGTGTATGTATTGTGTTTGCCAGTGTGGGGTGGAATAGGGGGTGCCTTTTGCCCATACACACTGTGCCCTTCACCTCCCATGCATTCATCTCTTCCCTTCCCACCAATCCAACCCCTCTCCTGCTATCACTTCCCCACCCTCAACTCTGTTTCCTTTCTCAGACTCTCTTCCCTTCTCCCTCCCCCCTTGCACTCATTCCCTGCCCTCCACTTCCCCCACTACTCATTATTTACTAAAACCTACAATCCCTTTAAATTACTTCATCCATCTGGGCAACATACACACCACTTGACTTTTTTTTTGCAGGCTCAGCAGACATTGGTGGTCTTGGCCGTGATAACGGCCTTCTTCAGAACTACTGCTCCCAGAGGATAGGCTACCTACAGGCAGACATTGCTGGTCCTTTTTCAGATGGGTTCTCCATGGGTAGACACCACTGGTCCTGGCCGCGGTCTTTTCCAATACTTCTGCCCAATTCCATACTGCTGCACATGTGCTCTGAACTCCCAATGTCAGGTCTGATTTTTTTTAGTCGCCATGGCAACTTGATGCCTAAAGTCTAACGAGTCTTGTTGGGTGGGCAATTTTTGAAGAGGGCTAGATTGCGGAGCTATAGAACAGTTCTAGGAAAGTACTTTTTTGAAGGGTAGTTTGCAAGGCTTTAGTTGAGTTGTGGCAGGGTATATTTTGTGAGGGGGTAGTTTGCGGGGCAGTTGGGGCGAGGTAGGTTTTTGGTTTAGTTTTTTTTTTTTTTTTGGGAGGTGGTGCATTTTGTAGAGTGGTAGGACAGTTGCAAAATGGGCTAGTTTTTCCCAGTGTGGCGATTTATGGGGTGAGGGAACAGTTGTGTGGGGGAGGGACGTTTTGGGGCTGCAAAGAATAAAAACAGCAAAGAAAATTAACACATATGTAGATGACTTGGAATGTAGTGTGTGTGTGTGTGCGCTGTGTTCATGTGTTTGTGCAAGTATCTCTATTGTGTGTTCTGTGTACATGTGATGTCTGTTGTGGGGTAGATGAGGGTGATGGGGGATTTATGAAGGACAGTTTTGCGGTGGTGACAGTTGTGGGGAGGTAAAGTTTTGGGATTGGAGATAGTGGGGCAGTTACAATAGGGACATTTTAGGGGTGAGCCATTTGCATGGGAAAGTTTTTTTCTGAGTGGGATAGTTGGGAGGAATTTTTGGTGGGTGGGGCAATTTGCCGGGGTGGAGCAGTTATGGAGGAATATTGGGGGGGGGGCAGGAGTTTTTGGGAGTGAAGGTAGTTTGCGGGGTGGTGGGGCAAATAAGAGGCATTTAGTGAGATATTCGACTAGTTGTAGGGGGCAGTCTTGGGGGGTGGGGCAGTTTTCAGGGAAGAAGCCGTTTGTGGGATGGTAGCCCAGTTGTAAGGGAGTGTTTTTAGTGGAGCAGTATACATGTCAACTGGACAGTTATTATTTCTCCGCGTCAGTTTACAGAGGGTATGTAGGCTGAAGAAAAATGTAGGTAACCCCTCCAAGTATCAAGCGTTATATTCTCTAATATTGGTCACTATTCAACACCATATATAAATTATAATACAACATCCACAAGCTGTATCAAGAAATCAAAATGTGTGTCGCTTCTGAATCAAATGAACTTCTCATAAACTAAATATAGCATGTAGAAATAGATATTTGAAAAAAGGTATTTGAAAAAAGATATATGAAAAAAGATATTTGAAAAGGGGTACACAGGTCTCAGACTTCTCCTGGCACTGGCTAATCAGACAAAGTCCCCGCCGTAGTGCCTGCTTATCGGTTAAGCACTATATGTAATAGCTGATGCTCCATGATCTGGCATGTAAAGGTATTCAACTTTCAATATTTTCTTGGTTCTCTCAATCGCACTTTCCGCTCCGTGTGATCAAAAGCGAGGCATTTTTTGAGAGCTTTTGATCACACGGAGCGGAAAGTGCGATTGAGAGAACCAAGAAAATATTGAAAGTTGAATACCTTTACACGCCAGATCATGGAGCATCAGCTATTACATATAGTGCTTAACCGATAATAAATTCCCCCTGAAGAAACTCGTCTGTGAAACGCAAGAACGGAGCCGGGAGTTGGCGTTGGGGAGCAGTCCATCTATTCAGATAAGCACGAGTGATAATATTTTTCAGTCCATTCAACACTACTTGCTTAAAGGGGAACAGAATACACAGGTCGTTGATGCAAACAGGCACTACGGCGGGGACTTTGTCTGATTAGCCAGTGCCAGGAGAAGTCTGAGACCTGTGTACCCCTTTTCAAATATCTTTTTTCAAATACCTTTTTTCAAATATCTATTTCTACATGCTATATTTAGTTTATGAGAAGTTCATTTGATTCAGAAGCGACACACATTTTGATTTCTTGATACAGCTTGTGGATGTTGTATTATAATTTATATATGGTGTTGAATAGTGACCAATATTAGAGAATATAACGCTTGATACTTGGAGGGGTTACCTACATTTTTCTTCAACTGGACAGTTATGACATGGTAGCTTTTGGAGATAGGGAAGTTGGGGGGGGTTGGGTTTTTTTTAAGGAATGGAGTTGTATAACAGTTTTAAGGGGTTGTTTTGGGGGGTGGGACTGTTTACATGGTTGTGGGGCGCTGTGGGGAGTATTTCTTAGGGGTAAGTGCAGCTTTTGGAATGAGGCAATTAGCAGGGTGGTGTAGGAGTCACGAGGGGTATTGGCTGGGTGTGGGAACAATTTGTGGGTGGCAGAGGAGTTGGTGGGAGTAGCATTCGAAGGTGGAGCAGTTTGTGGGATCATGGAATAGTTGAAAGGGTGTATTTTTTGGGGGGATGGGGCATTTGCAAACAATTGTTTGCATGGGGCAAGTTGTAGTACAGTAGGGTAAAGCAGAGTTTTCGCTTTTGGGGGTGGAGTTAGTAGGTTAGTTTCAGTTCTAGAATGTTGTTTTTTGGGGTAAGGATAGTTTGCAAAGTGGTAGGGCAGCGATGGTGCTCTATGGTGGGGACATTTAGCAGATTGGTAGGACAATTGCGAGGAAGAATTTCTGAGGTTTGGGAGAATGTGTGGCATATTGGGACATTTGTCAGGGGGCTCTGTTTTAGTGGGTTTGACAGTTTGCATGCTGAGTGAGTATAATACAGGGAGAGGGAGTTTGAAAGAAGGAAATCTCTAACTGCTGTGTTAGAGTAGTTACTCACCTGTAACAGGTGTTCTCCAGGAGCAGCAGGAATCAGTCCTCACATATGGGTGACATCGGTGCTGACGGAGCCCTCGTGTGGAGCATTTCCCCAGCTTTCAAGGAAAGCCTTTGGGAATGCAGCACGCGTGCACGGTCCCCTTCCCGCCCAAGGGTGCCATCTTGCTCAGTCTGATTACATAGATAAAAGACAGCAAAAGAATCAAAATAAAGTATGTGACTGCAACTCCAGGGGAGGAGGGAGGGTCGTGAGGACTGATTCCTGCTGCTCCTGGAGAACACTGTTACAGGTGAGTAAATACTCTTTCTCTAGGACCAAGCAGGAAGTCAGTCCTCACATATGGGACTCCCCAGCTCTAGGCTACCGGGAACCCAAAGCTGAAAAATTAGCTCCCTCTGAGGAGCCTCAGCATCCGTGATAAGAATATCCTCTGAGAACGCCCCCTTACGGTAGCCCAACACAAGGGCTGGAGGATAGGAGCTGCCTAAACCTCAAAGAGATTACGGAGTACCGCCTGTCCGAAAGCACTGTCCCTCCGGGACTCTCTCTCGAGGCAGTAATGAGCTGCAAAGGTCTGGCTTGAAGACCAAGTAGCGGCCTGGCAGATGTCTGCCAACGGAACAGAGCGGAGATGAGTTACTGACGCGGCTTTCGCCCTGACACGGTGGGCCGTGACTTGACCCTGCAAGGGGAGGTCGGCTGCCTTGTACGCCCAGGCGATACAATCTGCTACCCAAGTGGACAACGTACGCTTGGAGACAGGTAACCCCACCTTATTAGGGTCAAAAGAGATGAAGAGTTGAGTAGCCCTTCGATGCCCCCTGTCACTCACCCAGCTTCCCCCTCTAGGGTAATATAGGTAGTTGCCTAGAAGGGTTGGCAGGTGGGACCACAGTATTTATATGGACCTTGAAACGCTGTAACCTGGTATCCGTGTAGTTGTGAGGCCAAGTGATTCACAGCCAAGGTTAAAGGGGTTAACAATAAGTTTATTGTCGCACAGGAATTTTCATACACCTACTTCCCCAAACACAGAAATAAGATGTTGGTACTTTTTGTGCCAAATAAAGAAAGAATGATAACAAAGTCCTCCTGATGCTTCTCAGGCAATTACTTCAAACAAACATATCTTCTCAAACTTCTTTCCAGGTTTTAAATACAAGTGCTTTCCCTCAGTCTAAGCACTGCTTCTGGTACTAGGTCCAAACATAGGAAACTTCACAGCATTGTGTTTACTTTCACAGCTGCACAAAGAGTGTTGAGTTTCCACTCAGGCAGAATGCTGCCTTTCCTCATATAAAACTCAAGTAAAACAATCAGGCTTTCTCAGCACTTGTTACTAGAGATACTTTTACAGCTTTCACTCTTTCTGGCAAAAAACACAGTCCATATCAGAATAACTATCCTCTGATAAAGGTGCTTCAGTTTGCATCGGTTCCACTTCAGCATCTGATATGTCCTTATATTTAGGTTTAGATAAGTCCACAGACTTCCACTGCTCTATAAGTGCATTAAGCTGCTTCCACTTAGTTTCATTCAACCTTCTGGGTACATGCAAGGATTTAGCACTACCAGCACTCTTAAACACAGTATTAAAAGGGATCACCTTTCTCCTGGCATGACTAAGATTCTTTCTTTGGTTAGGAGGTAAACATTTGTCTTGGTACTGCCTCTCTGGCTCCTGTGTAGCAAGTTGCTCCGCAAGGTCTGTCCCCCACGTTCTGTTCCGTAGCCTGCAATTAGCTGTTTGTTTAGAATCAGCTGGGCTGTACTCAGAACTGGAGCTCCTGACACGCTGTCTGCCTTGGGAATATCTTTGCAGTTTAACAAATGGCAATTTCCTTCTGCCCAACCTCCCACGTGTGACTGTAGCTTCCAAGGAAGATTCTAGAGAGGTGCTTCTATCTCTTCTGGGCAAGGTTTTAAAACTCTTCTCCCCAGGTTTAAAGTGACCTCTAATCTGTTTCTCCTCTTTGCTTGACTTGGGGTAGTTCCTACCTGGAAGCTTTTCCAGACGCCTCTCCAGAGTTCTCTCTGACTCTCTGCAATCTGGCTGGCACCTCTCCAAGCCCCTTAGGCTATCCTGGTAATGGCTGCCACTTTTCCTGCTTCCTCAGGTCCTCAGCTTTTTGTCTTGATCCCACTCAATATCTGAGTCTCCTCCAGAAGCTGAACCTTGAACTCCCCTCGTCCTTCCAGTCTCAGTCTCACTTTCAGTTTCCTTCTCAGCAGCTGCTCCTCCACTAACTGCTCCTTCCTGATTAAGTGGACGGGGCTGCCCTATCAGCTTTGACTCCGCCCCTCTCTCTCCCACGTCAGCTCCCTGGGTTATCCTGGAGCTGGGGCGTGGCTCTCTTTGTGTTCTCTTGTGCAGAGAATCTTTCTGGGCTACAACTTTAACCCTTTCTTGACCTGGTTTACTGACAGCTTCCACTGAAAAGAACTGCTTTAAAGCCTTATTTCTAGGTTTTAAACCCTCTGCCTTGTCACACCCCGCATACGTTCTATGCAGAAAGGACAAAGTCCTCTTACAGTCCAGGGTATGCAAGACTGTTTCAACCCGGCTGGTATGCGGCCTGGTTGAGGTGGAAAGAGGAGACCACTTTTGGAAGGAACTTGGGATGGGTCCGTAGGACCACCCTGTTCCTATAGAACCGTGTGTACAGTCTATCAGAAACTAGAGCTTGTAGTTCACTCACACGTCTGGCCGAGGTAAGAGCCACCAGGAAGAGTGTTTTCCAAGAGAGGAAGCGCAAATGGCAAGTAGCCATCGGCTCAAACGGTGGGCGAGTAAGTTGCTGCAAGACCACGTTCAAATCCCACTCAGTCGCCGGTGGACGAACCGGAGGCTTGAGAAGGAGCAGACCTCTGAGAAAACGGGACACCAAGGGATGAACCGACAGAGACTGTCCCTCCACCGGGGAGTGGTGTGCTGAAAGAGCACTCAGGTGGACCCGAACAGAGTTAGACTTAAGGCCTAGGTCTGACAGGTGAAGTAGATACTGCAGTACTACTGCCACAAGGCAAGAGAAAGGATCTTCATTGCACTGAGCACACCATACCGTAAACCTACGCCACTTGAGGGCATAGGACTTTCTGGTGGACTGCCTCCTAGAGGCCAAAACCACCTCCTCAACCTCCTTAGGTAGAAGCAAGGGAGCTAGCACTATCCTTTCAGCAGCCAGGCCATCAGATTGAAGGACCTGAGATTGGGGTGCAGAAGGGAATCCTGATCCTGAGACAGGAGATCGGGTTGCAACCCCAGAGGGAATGGAGTTTCCACTGCCAACTGCAGTAGAAGTGGAAACCACAGCTGCCTGGGCCATCTGGGAACTACCAGAATCACTGAGACCTTGTCCCAGAGAATCCTGAACAGAGTTCAGGCCACCAGGGGCGTGGGAGGAAACGCATACAGGAGGCCCGTAGACCAAGAGATCAGAAAAGCAAAACTGCCATTCTCAGGGGGTGTGGCTGTCTGGAGCAAAACCTGGGCAGCTGACGGTTTTGTGGACTGGCAAAGAGATCGATGGACAGCAGCCCCCAGCGGAGGAAGATCTGCTGGACTACCCATGGATTCAACTGCCATTCGTGAGGTTGGAGAATACTGCTTAGCTTGTCCGCTAGGAAATTCTCCTGTACAGGTAGATAAACTGCTTTGAGAAACATGCCTTGTTTTACTGCAAAGGAGCAAAGGGCCAGCGCCTCTTGACATAGGAGCCTGGACCCCGTGCCCCCTTGTTTGTTCACATAGAACACTGCCACCTGATTGTCCGTCTAAACCAAAACAGACTGGTGAGAGAGTGCATGAGAAAAAGTCTGTAGAGCTAAGCGGATTGCTCGCAGCTCCAAAAGACTGATCTGCTGCATGGCCTCCCGAGGGGACCAGAGGTCTTGAGTTCACGTGCCCTGGCAATGTGCACCCCAGCCCTTTAAGGAAGCGTCGGTTGTCAGCACCCTTGTGTGTGCTGGAGCCTGAAAGGGTACCCCCCTAAGAAGGTTTGGGAGATGTAGCCACCACAGTAAGGAGTCCACAAGTGGTTTGGACACCTTTACTCTGTCTCAGAGGTCACCTGTGGCCTGCGTCCACTGAGCTCTGAGGCACCACTGAGCAGTCCGCATGTGCAGACGGGCATTCGGAGCCACATGCACAGTGGGTGACATATGGCCCAGAAGTCGCAGGTAGTGCCTGGCGGAGACCTGAGAATTGTTTTGGAACTGGTTTGCCAAGTCCATCAATCTGTGGGCCCTGTCCTCGGGCAAGTAAGCTCTTGCCTGCAGGGTGTCTAGTCTCGCCACTATAAACTCTAGGTTCTGAGAGGGGAGCAAAGTGGACTTTGCGTAGTTTATGACAAAGTCCAGATGCTGAAGAAGAGAGACAGTGTGAAGAGTGGCTTGTCTGGCCTCCTGGAGAGACTGGCCCCTGATGAGCCAGTCGTCCAGGTATGGGAAGACAAATGTCCTGATCCCTGAGATAGGCCGCCACCACCGCCAGGCATTTGGTGAAAAGCCTGTGGGCAGATGTTAGGCCAAAGGGAAGTACCCTGTACTGAAAATGGTTTCCTCCCACCACAAACCTGAGATATTGTCTGTGGTCTGGATGAATGAGGATGTGAGTATAAGCATCTTTTAGGTCTAAGGAGCATAGCCAGTCTCCCTGCTGGAGGTAGGGCAGCAGTATCCCAAGGGTAAGCATCTTGAACTTTTCCCTCTCCAAAAACTTGTTTAGGTTTCGCAAGTCTAGGATAGGCCGGAGGCCTCCTGTCCTTTTTGGTACCAGGAAGTACCTGGAGTAGAAGCCTTGCCCTTCCAGGTGGTGAGGCACTGGTTCCACCGCCTGTTCCTTTAGAAGACTTGCCAACTCCTGAAGGAGAAGATTTCTGTGTAGAGGGAGTCTTGGAGGCACTGTTCCCTCTAAGCTGTGCGCGTGTGCGCGCGCACACACCTCGCCGAGCGAGCGCACATACTTTACAACAGAGCGCACACAAATTACAGTTCTGATTCTGATAGAAAACAATACAGACATCTTAAAATTTAAAAGTTAAGATTGTAATTACTAGAAATTTCCTGCTTCATTTAGTAATCGTCTATTTTCATTTAATTTGATTAAAATCAATGTGGTGTACATACTGTATTCTGACATGTAGTCAAATTTTAAAGTATATAACTCCGAGTGTTGTTATGTGGCGCACAAAAATTTAACCTTCCTTCAAAAGCTGCACACAGCTGATATTTTATGCGCACACAGCCTACAGAAAATTAGAGGGAACACTGCTTGGAGGCTCCCTTGGAAAGTAGGAGGGGGGTAGCTGGTAGAAATGGAGCATGCAACCCTTTTGGACTATGCTGAGTACCCAGGTATCCCCTGTGATGGCTGGCCACCTGTAGGCGTGCAGAGTCAGCCGACCTCCTGTGCTAAGTGCAGCCAGCAGTGGAGAAGAGGCTATGCTGTGGGAGTCAAAACCCAGCTCCCTGCTATGCAGGAGCCGGAGCTGGCGGCTTGGGGGTCTTCTGCTTACGGGGCCCATGCCCCTGCCCCTTGGCCTGCTGGCCCTGTTGGGGAGCTGGAGAAGCCTGATAGTGAGGGTAGGATTTGTAGGCAGCACTCTTCCTCGGGAAAAGGGGCTTCTTTCCCGAGCCCTTCTTTTTTTGAGAAGGGGCAGAAGTCTTTCTGGACAGCCTTGTCCTGGTGAGAGTCTCAGTCTCAATTTCTGTAGCCTACTCCGTCATGGATTACCGAATAGGTTGTCACCTCGGCAGGGGACATCGACCAACTTGTCCTGCACCCATGACTCCAGGTCCGATGACTGTAGCCAGGCCTGACGGCGTGCACCAATGCCGGCCGTGGCTACCCGGGCCGAAGCCTCGAAGCCATCATAGGCTGCTCGAGAGATAAACTTTGAGCACTCTCGGATCCCTGTAGACAAGGCCTTGAACCTCTGCAAGTGTTCCTCGGAGAGGCCAGCTGAGAACCCGGCAATCTCCTTTGCCAGGTCCCGTAAGTACGTGCCCATGTACAGCTGGTAAGTCTGGACACGGCAAGATAGCATAGAGCCCTGGAAGTACTTTCTACCGAGGGCATCCAGGTTCCGGGCCTCCTGGCCGGGGGGCACCAAGGAGTGCATCTTCCGACTCTTCAGGCGGTGCATGGCCAATTCCACAACCATGGAATTGTGTGGTAGCTGCGCCTTTTGGAACCCAGGGCTCTTACAGACTCGATAAATGGAATTGACCTGTTTGCTAAGAACCGGCACCAAGGCCAGTGCCTCCCACATACGGAAGAGCAGCCGTTCCAGCATTGGAGGAACCGGAACAATAAAGGCTTCCTTCGGAGGAAAGTCATACTGGAGGGCATCGAGTTCCTCGGCTCGAGGCTCCTCCTTGGCGTCCGCAGTGAAAGCCAAAGCCTTGGCCATGTCCCTTACGAAGTCCGAGAACTGGGTATCCTCGGGGAGGGGGGGGGCCTTCTCCGAGGCTCAGACTCCGGTGAGTCCGAAGGGACGCACCGGGTCCGGAAGGTGTCCGGAGACTCCTCGTCCTCCGTCTCCCACGCCGACTCCGAGGAGGAGTCGAGTGGCTCCGGCTGTGTGGGCTTCGGTGCCACCCGCCCCGACGCCGAGGGCACCAGCGTCGATGACCTCGGCCCCACATGGGAGGTCGAGGGGGACCTTGACCAAGGATCAACATGAGACTTGATGGACTCGAGGATCGGCTCGGTCTCCGGGGTCGACTTAGAAGTCGAGGTCCCGGTGGTCGGGGCAGATGCACTGGTGAGACCAGCGATCAGCACTCGCTGCTATTCCATGAAGACAGCCAAGCTGCTTTCCAAGGCCGTCAACCTGAGTCCAAGCTCAGGAGACCCAGCAGCCTCCGACTCGGGCCCCAACGGTGTCGGGCCCGACGTCAGCTCTCCCGGAGGAGAGTCCACGAGGACAACAGAGTTCACGTGACTCGGGGACTCCGGCTCCATACGAGGTAGTTTGGACGGCCTCTCCGACTCCGAAAGCCCGGGGTGGCAGTCAGGGCTATGCGACCTGGCCCTCAAGGACCCAGGAGCTTCCACAGACGCCACACTCACGAGCTTCTTCTTCCTTTTGTGCTCCCAGGTGGGAGACCCCTTTTCAGAGGAACCACGACGGTGCTCGGGTTCGGACTCCTGAGATGTCGAGGCCTCTGACGAAGTCCGGGCCTGGCCGGATGCGGACTCTGAGAAAATTCTCTCACGTTGATGCTGACGGCTACGAAGCGCCTTAAACGACATTTTGCCGCATGGGCCACAGGCCAGCGGGTCATAGTCGGGCCCGAGGCATCGGAGGCAGCAGTCATGTGTATCGGTGAGAGACATAAGTTTCTTGCATCGATCACATTTTTTGAACCCGCTGGCAGCCATCAGGGGAAAAAGGGCCCCTATAAGGTCAAAAGACCGGGCTGCCAGGGAAAAGAACAAAAAAGGCGCAAACGCTAGTCACGAAGGACAAAAAACGAAAAAAGAATACCAGACTCGATACCAGTGTACTGAGCCCAGGCGGGAAGGGGAACTGGCATCGAACCGGATCAGAAAAAACGAAAATCGCATAAAAAAAATCTACTTTTACCGGGTGACACGAACTCACGTCCGTTGGGCTCCGCGGAAAAAGAAAGACTGAGCAAGATGGCACCCTTCGGCGGGAAGGGGACCGCGCATGCGCATTGCATTCCCAAAGGCTTTCCTTGAAAGCTGGGGAAATGCTCCGCACGAGGGCTCCGTCGGCGCCGACGTCACCCATATGTGCGGACTGACTTCCTGCTTGGTCCTGGAGAATACCTATATATAAGTTTCTATGTTATAGAAGTTGGAACTCCTCTCAAAGAAATGTGGTGGGCTATTTTTCTTGAGGGAAAGGGGAGGGGAGAAATAGCCTAGTGGTTAAGGCAGCAGCCTGGAACTGGAAAGACCAGGGTTCCAATCCTACTGACACTCCTTATAGCCTTGGGCAAGCCACTTGACCATCCACTACCTTCAGGTACAAACTTAGATTTTAAGCCCTCTGGGAACAAGGAAAAACTACTGTACTTAAATATAACTCACCTTGAACAACTACTAGAAAAGCATAAGCTAAATAGAGTAGTTACACACCTGTAACAGGTGTTCTCCAGGAGCAGCAGGAATCAGTCCTCACATATGGGTGTCATCGGCACCGATGAAGCACCAGCGGAGCATTTCCCCAGCTTTCCATGAAAGCCTTTGGGAATACTGGCACGCATGCGCGGTTCCCTTCCCGCCTAAAGGTGCCATCTTACCTCAGTCAAATGGCATAGCTAAGAACAGCACACAAAAATGGAAAAAATTAAACTATGTACAACTGCAACTCCCAGGGGAGGAGGGAGGGTTGTGAGGACTGATTCCTGCTGCTCCTGGAGAACACCTGTTACAGGTGAGTAACACCTCTTTCTCCAGGACCAAGCAGGAAGTCAGTCCTCACATATGGGTGACTCCCTAGCTCAGGGCTACCAGGAACCCAGGCTGAACATGAGAACTCCCTCTAGTCACAGCAACAAAGAAAGGCTTTCCAAGGACACAACCTCCACCGGTAGCCCAACAGAGGGCAGGAGTTGCCTAAACCTCAAAGAGATTCCGGAGTACTGCTTGGCCAAAAGCACTGTCCCTACGGGACTCCCTCTCCAGACAGTAATGGGCCGCAATAGTCTGGCTTGAAGACCAAGTTGCAGCCCTGCAGATGTCTACCAAGGGCACAGAGCGGAGATGAGCCACTGAGGCAGCCATTGCCCTGACACGATGGGCCGTGACCCTACCCTGCAAAGGAAGGTCAGCCGCCTTGTAAGCCCAGGTGATACAGTCAGCCACCCAGATGGACAAGGTATGCTTGGACACATCCAACCCCAACTTATTAGGGTCAAAGGAGACGAAGAGCTGAGTAGCCCTTCGATGCCCCTGCGTATGGTCAAGGTAGAAGGATAAGACCCTCCTACAGTCCAGGGTATGCAGGACTGCTTCAGCCTGGCTAGCATGAGACCTAGGTAAGAATGTTGGAAGAACCACCTCCTGATTGAGGTGGAAAGAGGAGACAACCTTAGGAAGGAACTTGGGATGAGTCCTGAGGACTACCCTATTCCTATAAATCCTGGTGTAAGGTCTATCACAGACCAGGGCCTGAAGCTCACTCACTCGGCTAGCTGAGGTGAGGGCTATCAGGAAGAGAGTCTTCCAGGAAAGGAAGCGTAGAGGGCAAGTAGCCATCGGCTCAAAGGGTGGGCGAGTTAGTTGCTGCAAGACCACATTCAACTCCCACTCAGGAGCAGGACGAAGGATGGGAGGCTTGAGCAAAAGCAAGCCCCTGAGAAAGCGGGACACCAAGGGGTGACCTGACAGAGAATGTCCCTCCACCAGTGAGTGGTGAGCTGCTAGAGCTGAGAGTGGACCCGAACAGAATTGGACTTAAGTCCCTGATTTGATAAGTGCAGTAAGTACTGAAGCACTACTGGCACAGTACAGGAGAAAGGATCCTCTATACGTAGCTGACACCACACAGAAAACCTCTTCCATTTGAGGGCATAGGTTTTCCTAGTGGACTGTTTCCTAGAGGCTAGGACAACCTCCTCAACTTCCTGAGGTAGGCCCCAGGGAGCCAAAACTACCCTTGCAGCCTCCAGGCCATCAAATTGAGAGCTTTGAGATTGGGGTGCAGAAGGGAACCCTGCTCCTGTGAGAGAAGGTCGGGTTGCAACCCCAGAGCTGGTGGGGAATCCACTGCCAGCTGAAGCAGAAGTGGAAACCAAGGCCGTCTCGGCCACCGGGGAGCCACCAGCAGGACTGAGGCGTTGTCCTGAAGAATCTTGAAGAGAGTTCGGGCCACCAAGGGCGTGGGAGGAAACGCATACAGGAGGCCCTGAGACCAGGACATCAGAAAAGTATCTGGTGCTATCCTCAAAGGATGCGGTTGCCTGGAGCAGAACCTGGGCAGTTGCTTGTTCAGCGGACTGGCAAAGAGATCTATCCAAGGGAGACCCCACTTCAGGAAGATCTTCTGAACAACCAAAGGATGCAGCTGCCACTCGTGGGGCTGTAGAATTCTGCTCAACCGGTCGGCCAGGCAGTTGTCCTGGCCTGGAAGGTACACCGCCCTGAGAAGCATGTTGTGCTGTAGGGCAAAGGAACAAAGGTCTTGAGTCTCCCGACAAAGGAGCTTTGACCCAGTCCCGCCCTGTTTGTTCACATAAAACATGGCTACCTGGTTGTCTGTTTGAATCAAGACTGAGCGGTGAGCCAGGGCCGGAGAAAAAGCCTTGAGAGCTAAGCGGATAGCTCGAAGTTCCAGGAGACTGATCTGTTGGGCTGCCTCCCAGGGAGACTAGAGGCCTTCAATGCACTTGTCCAGACAATGAGCACCCCAGCCCCGCAGAGAGGCGTCGGTGGTGAGGACCACCAAGTATTCGGGCATTTGGAAGGGCATCCCCTTCAGCAGATTGGATGGATGTAGCCACCAGCTGAGGGAGGCCAAAAGGGGTCTGAACACCCTTATCCTGTCTCTTAGGCGGCCTGTGGCCTGAGACCACTGAGTCTGAAGGCACCACTGTGCAGGCCTCATATGGAGCCTGGCATTGGGAGTCACATGCACTGTGGAAGCCATGTGGCCCAGAAGTCTGAGGCACAGTCTGGCGGAGACCAGGGGCTTGTTTAGAAACTGTTTGGCCACGTCCATCAGTCTTTGGGCCCTGTCGTCTGGCAAGAATGCCTTTGCCAGTTGAGAATCCAACCTTGCCCCTATGAACTCCAAGTTCTGGGAGGGGAGCAAAGTGGACTTTGCGAAGTTTATGACAAAGCCCACGTTTTGAAGCAGAGCAATGGTTCTGAGGGTGGCTTGTCTGGCCTCCAGGGACGTCTGACTCCTGATGAGCCAGTCGTCCAGATAGGGAAATACAAAGATTTATTTATTTATTTATTTATTTATTACAATTTCTTATATACCGCACTATTGTCAGCGCGGTTTACATAAAACAAAATGAGCATAACAAACTGCTTGGCTTCACATAGAACAGGAGTAACAACTTGGATAACACGTTTTGCTTTACAGAGAACAGGAACAACAACTTGGATAACACGGGGATTCCTCAGGTAGGCCGCAACAACTGCCAGGCACTTGGTAAAGACCCTGGGAGCGGAGGTCAGGCCGAAAGGCAGTACTCCGTACTGATAATGGTTTCCTCCCACAATGAACCTGAGGTACTTTCTGTGGTCTGGATGAATGAGGATGTGAGTGTACGCATCCTTTAGATCTAAGGAGCATAGCCAATCTCCCTGCTGGAGGTAGGGCAGACATGTTCCAAGAGTAAGCATCTTGAACTTCTCTTTCTCTAGGAACTTGTTGAGGTTCCTGAGGTCCAGAATGGGTCGAAGGCCACCGGTCCTTTTGGGTACCAGGAAATACCTGGAGTAGAATCCGTGACCTTGCAAGTGGGGAGGCACAGGCTCCACCGCCCTATCCACCAACAGACCTTGGAGCTCTTGAAGGAAAAGGTCTGTGTGCAGGGGAGGCCTCAAGGGCTCCCCTGGGAAGTAAGGAGGCAGTTGATGAAAATGCAGGGCATAGCCCTTTTGGACTATGTCCAGCACCCAACTGTCGGTGGTAATGAGAGGCCACTGGTGGGCAAAGAGTACAAGGCGACCGCCTGTGCAGGGCTGGAAAAGCAGGGACGGAGCGGCTATGCTCAAGGAGTCAAAAAACCCCACCCTGCTGAGTGGAAGCAAAGGCAGAAGGCTTCGGGGTCCTTTGCCTACCGGGCCCATTACCCTGGCCCTTGGCTTGCTGACCCTGGGGGGAAGCTTGGGCAGCCTGATATTGAGGGTACTGTTTGTAGGCAGTGCCCTTCCTCGGGTAAAAGGACTTTTTACCCGAGCCCTTCTTTTTATGTGAAGGGGCAGAGGTCTTCCTCGACAGCCTTGTCCGGGTAAGGTGCTCTGTCTCGAGCTGAGCGGCCTTCTCGCTCACGGGTTTGCCAAAAAGGTTCTCACCTCGGCAGGGGACATCGACCAACTTGTCCTGAACCCATGGCTCGAGGTCCGATGACTGCAGCCACGCCTGGCGTCGAGCCGCGATGCCGGCAGCCGCAACTCGGGCCGAAACCTCGAAGCCATCGTAGGCGGCGCAGGAAATGAACTTGGAGCATTCCCGAATCCCCGAGGACAAGGTCTTAAATCTCTGCAAGGGTTCCCCGGAGAGACCAGCAGAGAATCCGGCCAATTCCTTGGACAGGTCTCGCAAGTACATGCCCATGTACAGCTGGTAAGACTGGACACGGCAAGCAAGCATAGACCCCTGGAAGCACTTTCTACCGACGCCATTGAGGTTGCGGCCTCCCTGCTGGGGGGCACCGCAGAGTGCATCTTCTGGCTCTTCAGACGATGCATGGCCGATTCCACAACCATGGAATGGTGTGGTAGCTGTGCTTTCTGGAAATCAGGGCTTTTGTGGAGTCGATAGATGGAATCGACTCGCTTGCTCAGAACCGGCGCCGAGGCCGGTGCCTCCCACATCCGGAAGAGGAGCCGTTCCAGCATCGGAGGAACCGGGACAGTAAAGGCCTCCTTCGGAGGAGAGTCGTACTGTAGAGCATCAAGCTCCTCGGCTCGAGGCTCTTCCTCAGGATCGGCAGGGATAGCCAAGGCAGCGGCCATATCCCGGACGAACTCCGAGAACCTAGTGTCCTCCGGAGGGGATCTACTCCGGGGCTCAGACTGCAGTGAGTCTGACGGGATGCACCGAGTCTTAAAAGTATCGGGAGACTCCTCGTCCTCCGTCTCCCAGGCGGACTCATCTGAGGAGGAGTCAGGGTCTGACCCCGCGGGGCCCCGAGGCACCCGCCCCGACGCCGAGGGTCTCGAGTATCAGCTCGGTCTCCGGGGTTGACTTCGAAGTCGACGTCCCGGTGGTCGGGGCAGATGCACCAGACAGGCTGGCCATCAGTGCCCGCTACTGCTCCATGAAGGCAGACAATCTGCACTCCAAGACTGTCATCCTGAGACTCAGCTCGGGAGACGCAGCAGCCACCGACTCGGGCCCCGGTGGCACCGGGCCCGACATCGGCTCTCTGGGAGGAGAGTCTACGAGGACTACGGGGCTTACGTGTCCAGCAGACTCCGGCTCCACGCGAGGAACTTTCACAGGCTTCTCTTGGTCCACGGGTCCGGGACGGCGGTCGGGGGTCTTAGACCTGGCCCTCGAGGGACCAGGGACCTCCTCCGATGCCGCCCTCACGAGCCGCTTCTTCCTCTTGCGTTCCCGGTCGGGGGACCCCCTGTCCGAGGAGCATCGACAGCGCTCGGGATCCGAATCCCGAGATGTCGAGGCCTCAGACGAGGTCCGGGCTCGGCCGGAGGCAGAGTCCAAGAAAAACCTTTCCTTCTGATGCTGTCGACTTTTGAGTGCCTTGGAAGACATCTTCCCACATGGCACACACGACTTGGGGTCGTGGTCAGGGCCGAGGCACCGAAGGCAGCAGTCGTGTGTGTCGGTGAGAGACATAAGTTTCTTACACCGATCACACTTTTTAAAACCACTGGAAGCCATCGGGGAAAAAAGAGACCCTGCGAGGTCAAAAGACCGGCCTTCCAGGGAAAAATGAAAAAAGGGGCGCGAACGCCAGCCACAATGGGCAAAAACCGAAAAAGAAATAAGCGGGCTCGATACCGGTGTACCGAACCCGGCGGGAGGGGAACCAGCGTCGAACCGGATAAAAATAGCAAAAAATCGCCGAAGAAAAAATCACTTTTATCTGGGAGAACAGGACACACGTCCGGTGGGCTTCTTGGAAAAAAAGACTGAGGTAAGATGGCACCTTTAGGCGGGAAGGGAACTGCGCATGCGTGCCAGCATTCCCAAAGGCTTTCATGGAAAGCTGGGGAAATGCTCCGCTGGGGCTTCATCGGCGCCGATGACACCCATATGTGAGGACTGACTTCCTGCTTGGTCCTGGAGAAACTAATAAATCAATCAATCTCTGGAATCCCCAGTCCAATATGGCTTATTTTCAAACTATACACTCTAGTTACCTTACTGGGCAGACTAGATGGACCACACTGGTCTTATCTACCATTATATTCTATGTTACTATGTGTCTTTTTTTTTAACTAGTTTTTCTCACATGTCAAGTTTCATTTCATTCCATTAAATTTTTGGAGAGTTACAGTATTTTGCCCCCGGAGAGATGAGCAGACATTCTTGATCCCTTTTATATAATCTTTACAACTTCCATTAGGTTGGAATGCATAAAAATAGTAATTGTACGTAGTCTAACAATGGATAAGCGTATTTTGCTGGTTATCTTGGGAGTAAATTTTGAAAGCATTTTGCCACATATAAAGCACACAGCAAATGGCTATTAGAAAACAGCATAAAAGTATACATATGTATATCTCACACAATCAGCACAGGAGTTTCATAAATTAGGTAGTATCACGGAGAGCACACACACATATTCATACCTTTTCTAGAGCAGGAATAAATATGTGTAAAAGAATTTATGTTATTGCGGCTAGTTCAAAGCTATGCAGGCAACTCTTGCCTTTTTTTTTTTTTTTTTTTTTTTACTGCACCACAAACTGTCGCCTCCCCAAAAAACATCCTCTTATAAGTGCCTCACCATAAAAAACTACAACTCTACAACTGTTCCACTATGTCTTGAATTGGCCCGCTCCCCAAAAATACCCTCCCCCATAAATGCCCTACCAGCTAAACTTAATCCCTCTTGCAACTGCCCCACACCCAGTCAATTACCCCGTCCCCAAAATCTACCCCACTGCAACTGTACCACTGCCCTAGAAACTACCCTACCCCAAAAACCTATCCCCATGCAACTGCCCCACCCTCGATATAAAAAACTCCAAACATCCCACCAACTTGCCAATGCATTTGAATCACTCCCCCGCAAACTGCCCTGCCCCAAAGCTCTACCATCCCATATTTGCTCCACCACCCTGCCAATTGTTCCACCCCCAAAAGCTACTCCCTCAACTGCCTCATCCTCAAAATTATCTCCCTGCATCTAACTCCGCCTCCAGAACTACGTCATCCGGAAATGCCCCACACTCTCCAGCTACCCTGACCACAGACATATCACATACAAATAACACACAACAGAGATATACACATATACACACACACACAGATTACTAATAATTCCCTTGAGCTGTGAAATACTGCATTTTACTGTGAAAGCTGCTGACTAAATTCTACCACGTATTTACATACTTGCTTATTGGTTGCTATGTGTACCGGCAAAGAATTTTGTTGCCATGGGTAGAGCTAGTTTAAGGAACTGGCAAGCTGGGAACTTACTATTGTGGGATAAAATAGTCAAGACCTGATTGCTTTGCTTGAATTGTTAACATATCATTAATAATGTTACTTTTAATCCAACTGTAATTTTATATAATAAAGCTCTTACTTACTTGAATTAAGTGTTTATTGCAGATCAATCTGGACAATTTGGTGGAGGATGCAGGCACCAAATTGTCAAGATTGATCTGCAATAAACACACTTAGATCTAGATGTTGCTGGCCAGAAAGAAAGATCTCCTCTATTAAAAATATGTTTCTCATGAGAAATTATCTGGATGAAACACCTACACCCAGCTCCTTTAGTTATGTATTCTTAATATCTGTACTTCTGCTTTTTGACTATCAATACTGATCAATACTGGTTAGAGACTTGTATCTCGTGCCAGAATCCCTGCATGTGACAGCTCTCTCAATTGTCCAATTTACATACTAAAGTGCTTGCTAACTAGAATTAAATGTGTTTATTGCAGATCAGTCTCGACAAGTTCAAAGTTTAGGTGGGTCTTGTCAGATGTGCTCCATACTCAGCTGGTTAGGATTGACAACGGTCTGGCTTTTTTCAGGATGCAACTGATTTTTACATTAATGTCCGAAAGGCTTAGAAGGAAGGTTGGCATATCTGGACATTTTTCAGAGTGTCAGGCCTTTATCTGTAGTTTTCTAATCCTCTCCCTTGTGTGAGAGAGTCTGCCCTGCCTATTTTCAATGTAACTAGCGGCAGAGACTATGGGTAGGAGCCAGCCAATGGGAAGGCTGTGGGGGCAGAGTATTGGAATGTTGCTCTAGTCAGAGAAAAGAGAGAAAGTGAGCTGGTTGAAATGCATTTTTTCTATCTATAACATTCAAACTTGAAATACAGAATTGTCTTAATGTAGGTAAGGCGGGGGGGGGGGCACTCTTGAGCAGGGAGGAAGATGGACGCATGAGTGCAGAGCTCCGTTGAGGCCTATATTGTACATCAAGGATACACAGACTAAATTGCTATTTTTTTACGTGATTGACCCATGTGAGAATTGGTTTTACCTGCTTCCCTGCATTACGGCCATGAACAAGTCCAGCAAGTCGGATCGCAGCCAGTCGAGTACTGTCAGAAGCAAGCGTTGCAAATCTGATCTATTTTGGCCAGAGAAACATCTGCTGGCAGTGGTGATCAAGGCATGTCCAATTCCGTACTGGAGAACTATGAAGCCTCAAACCTATGATAACAGAACACCATACCACTACCCAGCAGGTTAAGAACAAGCCTGTTTCAAGATAAGTTGGAGAATATAGAAGGCCATATGTCTACGGTAGAAATGATGATTTCAGGCCTACAAGCCCTCTCTAAAGAACTGAATCATTTGCACTGCAATCTTGAGGACACAGCTAACAGGTATCGCTGCAACAACATACAAATATTGGGTGTTCCTGAAGAAGTCTTCAATTTCAGACTCCATTTGAAAGTGAGTGTGCATATAGAGTGCCCTATAGACCACTCCAGCAAATCAGCCTTTCCCTGCTCTATTATGGTAAAGCACAGTTACTTACCTGTAACAGGTGATCTCTGGGAACAGCAGTAATAAGTCTTCACATATGGGTACGTCGGTACCGACGGAGCCTGCGCGGGAACGCTCCCCAGCTTCCCAAAAAGGAAAGCTTTTGGGAGCATCCCACAACGCCTGCGCGCTGCCTTCCTGCCTTTCCTAACTGCCTCTCCTCAGTTCGGTTTTAAAGCTGAGACAGAGAGAGAGAGGAAAGGAAAGACAGATAGATAGATACAACTCCTAGGGGAGGTGGGTGGGTTGTGAAGACTTATTCCTGCTGTTCCCAGAGATCACCTGTTACAGGTAAGTAACTGTGCTATCTCCAGGAACAAGCAGGAATGAGTCTTCACATATGGGGACTCCCTAGCTAGAGATGCCTGGGAGATCCCTGAGGTTATGAGACCCTGGGAAGGGCTCTACCTCCTCCTATGGACCTCAGGCATCCATCCTGGGAAGGAGGGCAGGAGTTGATTAAGAATGGAACAGGTGTTTGAGAACAGCCTGACCAAACAAGGCATCCCGGCGGGAGTCCTTGTCCAAGCAGTAATGGGCTGTGAAGGTATGAACCTAGGCCCAGGTGGCCGCTCGACAGATTTGGTCGATGGACACAGAATTTAGATGAGCCATAGAGATGGCCATGGCCCTCACATTATGAGCTGTGACATGGCCCTCCAGAGAAAGGTTCTTACTCTGGTAGGTGAAAGAAATACACTGAGCAATCCAATTGGACAGTGTTCTCTTAGAGACTGGAAGTCCCAAATGAGAGGGATCAAAAGCAACAAAGAGTTGAGAAGACTTTCTATGTTGCTGTGTCCTTTGTAAGTAAAAGGCAAGAGCTCTCTTACAATCCAGAGTATGAAGATTCCTCTCTGCACTGGATGCATGAGGAGCTGGAAAAAAGACAGGTAAATATACCTCTTGATTAAGATGAAAAAGTGAGACCACTTTAGGCATAAAGTGTGGATTGGTCCTAAGGACTACCTTATCATGATGGAATCTTGTATAAGGTGGATTAGCCACTAAGGCCTGCAGTTCACTGATGCGGCGAGCTGAGGTGACTGCAATAAGGAAAATAACCTTCCAGGAAAGAAATTTCAGGGAGGTAGTAGCTAAGGTTTCGAAAGGTGGCTTCATAAGCTGACCAAGAACCAGATTTAAGTCCCATGCCACCGGAGGAGGCCTAATGGGAGGTTTAGTTAAAGTTAGGCCTCTCATGAATCTTGCAATAAGAGGATGAGAGGAAATTGGGTGTCCATTGAAAGGCTTAAGGGATGCTGCAATAGCACTTAAATGGACCCTTACTGAATTCGTCTTAAGGCCTGCATTGGAAAGATGCAGGAGATATTCCAATAGAGAATTCAAAGATAGTGCTAGAGGGTCAAGACCCTTGTTAGTACACCAAATGGAAAACCTTTTCCATTTAAAGGCATAGGAACGTCTAGTAGAAGGTTTCCTGGAAGCATGAAGGATATCCTTCACCTCTTGAGAAAGATTCCAATCCTGAAGGTCTAGGCCTTCAGCAACCAAGCTCTGAGGTGAAGGGACTTGGGGCTTGGGTGCCACAAAGTCCCCTCCTCCTGAGACAGTAGGTCTGGAGCAGCTCCCAAGTCTAGGGAGGGAGCCTGAGAGAGATGTAGAAGTAGAGGGTACCACACTTGGCGTGGCCAGCGTGGAGCTATGAGGATCATAGATCCTTGATACCTCTGGAGTTTGAACAGAGTCTTGGGAATTAAAGGAATGGGTGGAAAGGCATACAGGAAGTCTTGACCCCAATGAAGGAGGAAGGCATCCTTGGCCTGAACTCCCTGACACGGAATTCTGGAAAAGAACCGGGGAAGTTTGGCATTCCACGGACTTGCAAAGAGGTCTATGTCTGGGGTTCCCCACTCTTGAAAGATTCTGAGTACTTGGTCCATGTGCAGGGACCATTCGTGTGGAAGCAGAACTTGACTGAGTCTGTCTGCCCAAGAGCTTTGGATTCCTGGAAGGCATACGACCAGGAGATGGATTTGATGCTCTCTGGCGAAGGCCCACAATCTTAAAGCTTCATTGCAAAGCGACAGAGAGCCAGTTCCTCCTTGCTTGTTTATGTAAAACATTGCTACTTGATTGTCCGTATGAATGAGGACTGTCTTGTAGCTGAGCAGGGTATGGAAGACCTTGAGAGCTAGAAAAACTGCTCGGAGCTCCAAGTGGTTGATATGGAGATAGGTCTCCTGTGGAGACCAAGTGCCTTGAGTGGAGAGGTCTTGCAGATGAGCTCCCCAACCTGTTTGGGAGGCATCTGTTGTGAGGGTTGCTTGGGGTAACAACTGTTGGAAGGGGGACCCCAGCAACAGATTTTGTGTGGACTTCCACCACTGGAGAGACCAAAAGAGGCGCCTGGAGGTTGCTATTTTGTCTGACAGAGCACCTGATGCTTGAGTCCACTGGGTGGACAAATTCCACTGAGCTGCTCTCATGTGAAGGCGAGCATAGGGGACCACATGAACTGTGGATGCCATGTGGCCTAGCAGTTGCAGCATCTCCCGGGCAGTTAAATGGCTCTTTGACTGAATCTGGGAGGCTAACTGCACCAGACGTAGGCAACGGGCCTGAGGAAGATAGGCCCTTGCAGTGGTAGTATCTAGCCAGGCCCCTATGAACTCTAGGGATTGAGTAGGGGTGAGCTGGGATTTTGGGAGATTTACCACAAGTCCCAGATACTGCAGAATGCGCCTTGTGCAGTACAGGGCAGTCTGGGCCTCTGACTGGGATGGAGCTCGGATGAGCCAGTCATCCAGGTATGGGAATATAAAAATTCCCAGAGTGCGTAGAAATGCAGCTACTACTGCCATGCATTTGGTGAACACTCTTGGAGCAGAGGCCAGACCGAAAGGAAGTACCCTGTATTGGTAATGCTTTCCTTGGAAAAGGAAACAGAGGAACCTTCTGTGAGAAGGATGGATGAGGACATGTGTGTACGCATCCTTGAGATCTACAGAACAAAGCCAATCCTGACTCTGAAGGTATGGAAGGAGAGTACCCAGAGAAAGCATCTTGAATTTCTCCTTGCATAGAAATTTGTTCAATTCTCTGAGATCTAATATGGGTCTGTAGCCCCCTGTCTTCTTTGGGATGAGAAAATAGGGGGAGTAAAACCCTGACCCTTGTTGAAGAAGAGGTACTTCTCATATTGCCCCTTGGGCAAGAAGGGTAGCCACCTCCTGACCTAGAAGGTCGAGAAGAGATGTTGGAGAATTGAAGTGTCTCACCATGGTGTGAGGAGGAAGGTTTGAGAAATGAAGCTTGTAGCCCTCCCTTATGATGGAGAGGGTCCACTGCTCTGTTGTAATTTGCTCCCATCTGGGAACAAAATGAGCTAACCTTCCTGGAATGGTGAGAGGCTCTGGCTGTTTTAGAGCCAGAAAGGCTAAGTTCTCTAGCATCAAGTCAAAAACCCTGAGGAGGATGGGACTGCTGAGTTGCAGCAGCCCCTGTAGACTTAGGCCTGGCCTGTTTAGGTTGCTGACGCTTAGTAGCAAAGCGACCTGTAGATGATTGTTGGTCAGAAGTAGAAGGGAATCTGCCCTTTTTGAAAAAAGACTTCTTGAAAGGTTTTTTCTTGGCAGGAATGGAGGTTGACTTTGAAAGTCTATCCAGAGCAGAATTTTCTGCATCCATTTGAGTGGCCTTTATTTGCCACTCTTTGCCAAACAGATTTTCACCTGTACAGGGGAGATTTCCCAAGCCATCCTGGACCCAGGGTTCTAAATCAGAAGCTTGGATCCAAGCAAGTCTGCGAGCAGCTATGGCAATGGCCGAAGCTCTGCTGGCACCTTCAAAGGAGTCAAAAGCTGCACGGTTGGAAAACTTTGAAATGTCTTGAGTATGCTTGAGCCAAAGAAGGAATTCTTCCCTTTTATCCTCTGGAAGAAAAGGGAGGAAAGTGTGCAGTTTATCTGCAACTTCTTTTAGAAACATACCCATGTAAAGACTATAGGAATTGATTCTGGCAATGAGCATACTGGCCTGGAAGATTTTCCTGCCAAAAGCATCCAAGGTCCTGCATTCTCTTCCTGGAGGAGCAGAAGTGTGTCTTTTTGCACTCTTTATCCTTTTCATAGCTGACTGCACCACAATAGAATGGTGGGGAAGCTGTGTTTTATGAAACCCAGGACAAGGAGGGACACGGTACATAGTGTCCAATCTTCGAGAATGAGGAGAGATAGTAAGAGGAGTCTCCCATAAGTCAATCATGTGCTCATAAAGAATCTCATGAATTGGCAAGGTGACTGCCTCCTTAGGAGCCTTAGAATAACCTAAAATATCCAATTTTTTAGCTCTAGGCTCTGATTCAGAGGTTACTGAAATAGAAAGTCCTTTAGCCACTTCTCTTATGAAGTCTTGAAAGGATAAGTTCTCTGGAGGAGACATTCTTCTTTTTGGAGAAGGCGGCTCTTCAGGAAGGGCTATGAATACTTCAGCAGACTCCTCTGATGTATCAGAATCATCAGAGGAATCAAAATATCGCCTGTCAGGGTGGTCTTCTAAAGCTCGGTACGCGTATCGAGCGGTATCGACATCAGGCGTCGTCGGTACCGGTTCGGTACCGACGAGCATCCCTGGACAGGGAACCGCTGCAGTCGGCATCCTGGTCGATGTTGATGCAGTCGGTGCCGGTACCGGAGCCGATACCGACAACGGAGTTTGTTGTGGTATCAGCAGCGTCGCAGCTTGAATGAAAGCCATGATAGCCTGCTGCATGGATAGAACATTCTGATCCATCGATGCCATGAATGCCTGGAATTCGGTACCGGAAGGTTGCGCCGGTACCCCAGCGCATTCTAACAGGTGATCGGTCGAGGCCGTGCCATCGATGTCAACCTGTAACCCCATAGGTGGAGCTTTGGAAGCCGTAGCTTCCCGCCGGGGTTGTTTTGCCAGTGCAGGATCCTCAAGGGTAAGCCCGGAGGCATCTCGATGCTTGGAAGGAGATCTACCCTTCGAGGACCGGCTGGATTTATGTTTGGTTACCTGAGATCCATGGGAGGAAGAAGCAGCCCTGGAAGACGTCGATGCCACCGAAGCTGCATCAGAGGGAAACAGCATATGGAGCTTGGCTGCTCGGTTCTGTAAACCTCGTTTAGACATCAAAGAACAGGATGGACAATCCGGAATGGAGTGTTCAGGACCCAAACATTTAAGACACCATTCATGGGTGTCAGTAACAGAAATAGTACCGTTGCACTTAGTGCATTTTTTAAACCCGGAGGCTTCTTTTTCCATGAGGAAAAAATTCTTTGTGAGGCCTAAGGCCCAAAGAAGAAAAACACACTAAGTGAGGGAAAAACTATATATATATTTTTTTTTATATAAGAAAAGAAAGAAAAGACCGGCGGTACCGGTCCGAAGTCGGGGCAGATGCGCGACCAAAGAAATAAAATAAAACAAAGAACCTCTTCAGCGGTGACAGGAACACGACCTGCTGGCTCCGCGGCAAAGAAGAACTGAGGAGAGGCGGTTAGGAAAGGCAGCGCACAGGCGCTGTGGGATGCTCCCAAAAGGTTTCCTTTTTGGGAAGCTGCGGAGCGTTCCCGCGCAGGCTCCGTCGGTACCAACGTACCCGTATGTGAAGACTCATTCCTGCTTGTTCCTGGAGATACCTTTGCAGCAATTTGATTCATGGGATGATGCTAGATGAGCAGATGCGAAATAGCAAACCTTATGGTACAACCTGATAATAATGATTAAGAAGCATTATTTGAAAGAGTCAGTATCTTACAAGATTGTTCAAAAATCTGCTATGTTCAGGAACCTTTCACAGTTGGACGGTGTAATGTCAGATATTTTTTTTTTATTAGTTACAGCCTTGCAGCAGATTTTGCTAATGTGGAAAGATAGTTCTAAGCTTGATGATACCTACTGGTGGCATATGGTATTAATATATAAGGAGTACGAGGCAAGATTTGCTGAAAAATTTAATGGTATAGACCAGGGGTCCTCAAACTATGGCCTGCGGGCCACATGCGGCCCGCCGAGGACATTTATCCGGCCCGCCGGGTGTTTTTGCCGCTGCTGCCTGTCCATTCTGCTTTAAAAGTAAAGTTACCAAAAAAAAAAGGCTGTCTGCTTCTGCCGCGGCAACGGCAGAATCGAATGTCCCACGGGACCCCCCCTTGCCCGGAAAAGCCTGCCCTCCCTGCATCAGCTCCCTCTCCGCAGTCGCACCGGCTTTCAGAGCACGAAGGAAGACTAGTTTCCCTTTTGTGGCTCTGTTAACAGAGCTGCGAGGGAGAAACTCTCCTTTCGCACTCTGAAAGCCGGTGCGACTGCGGAGAGGGAGCTGATGCAGGGAGGGCAGGCTCTTCCGGGCAGGGGGGCCCCGCGGGACATTCGATTCTGCCATTGCCGCAGCAGAAGCAGACAGCCTTTTTTTATTTTAAAATTTCCCTTTCTGTTGGGGGTGGGGGTTAGGACTGGGAATGGGCTAATGGGGTTAGGATTGGAAGAGGGCTGATGGGGGGGTTAGGACTGGTAATGGGCTATGGGGGGGGCTATGACTGGAAATGGGCTGATAGGGTTAGGACTGGGAGTGGGCTGATGGGGGGTTAGGACTGGTAATGGGCTATGGGGGCTTAAACTGAAAATTGGGTGATGGGGGTTAGGATTGGAAATGGGCTGATGGGGGCTTAGGACTGGTAATGGGCTATGGGGGGTGGGGGCTAGGACTGGTAATGGGCTGAGTGGAAGGGAAGGCTTGAACTGCAAATAGCTGATGGGGATGGGGGCTTGCAATGGAAATGGGCTGAGGGGAAGGGGGGCTTGAACTGCAAATAGCTGATGGGGAGGGGGGCTTGGAATGGAAATGGGCTCTGAGGGGAGGGAGCTAGGACAGGAAATGGGCTGATGGAGGGGGCTAGGATAGGACTGGGAATTGGGTGTTGGGGGAGCTAAGATTGGAAATGGGCTGTGGTGGGGGCTTGGATTGAAATGGACTCATGGAGGGGCTAGAACTGGAAGTAGGCTCATGGGGGGCTTGGATAGGAAATGGGCTGAGTGGAAGGGAGCTAGGATTTGACATGGGCTGATGGTGGGGCTAGGTAAGGACTAGAAATGGGCTGATGGGAGGCTGGTATTGGAAATGAGCTGATGGAGGGACTCGGATAGGACTGGAAATGGATGGGGAACTAGGACTGGAAATGGGCTGATGCGGGGACTAGAAGGGAGCGGATACTAGGTGGGGCTGGAACTAGAAGGGAGTTGATGTTGGGGGAGATTAGAATGGGGTGGAGCTGGGAGTGTGAAATGCAGAGGGAAAAAATATTTTGTGTGGGACGGAAGAAAAATCTACAATTGGCCAGGTATTGGGAGAGTAAGTGGGGATTGAGGATGGAGGGGTAAAATTTGAGTGGATGAAATAGGAATGAGGAAAGAGCAAAAGGAGAAAGATTAGTATGTTAAAGCAGATGTAGAGAGAGAATGGAAAAAAATTAGAAGAGAGAAGAAAGGACAAATGGACAGCAGACGATGGAGAGTTAGCAGAAGACACGAAGAAACCAGAAGAAAGTGGCTGGAGCAATTGCTACTGAAAAAAAATGCACAAAAGGTACAAAGATATCTCTTTATTTTGAATTTATTAACTGGAATACGTCAGCTCTGGGAAATGTGCATCATTAACGTCTGCGCTTTGTTCAGTACAAGAGGACTGGAAGTGGGCTGATGGGGGTGGTTAGGACTGGACAGTGACAAATATGGAACCGGACATTGACCATCTCATTAGCCAAAAGCAGGCCCATAGTTCCCATTGAAATACTGGTAAGTTTGTTGATTTAACTTTACTTGTTCTTCATTTTAAATATTGTATTTGTTCCTGTTTTGTTTTTTTACTTCAAAATAAGATATGTGCAGTGTGCATAGGAATTTGTTCATAGGTTTTTTTTTAAACTATAGTCCGGCCCTCCAACCGTCTGAGGGACAGTGAACTGGCCCCCTGTTTAAAAAGTTTGAGGACCCCTGGTACAGACAGTTTTACATTGATGTGGCATCCAGTAGAAATGTGTCTTGTGAAGTGTCCCTGAAAGGTCCCTACTTTATAAGCTATATAGTAAGTTATGTTATTTTGACCAGAATAATGTATAAGTGAAATATTAGTTGTATTCTACACTGCCTTATCCTTACTGGTTTTCTTCTGTTTTCTTTTTGTGTCAATTTTGATTTTTTAAATTAGTTTTATATTATAAAAATCAGTGAATAAAAAAACGACAAATCAGTGAACAAAAGGAAAATGTTTATTCCTAATACATTCTAGTCCTCCATATCTTGGAGATCCAATTCAGAGCATTAACAAGAAAAACGAAACTAATTATCACTTCAGTGGCTAAAAAAAGATGAAAATTGTGCAGGCTCAAAAATATACTTATGTTATCCATATTTAATAATACACATGCATAAGTATTTTAAGAAAAATAATGCTCCCAACTGCAAAACCCAAGATCTATGCAAAAGGAATCCTCTACATCTTTTATGAGTCTTTTTTTGCAATATCCAGAAACATTTGGACTCAAACTTAAGAACAAAATCATTTGGAAAAACAACCTGAAGAGCCTGCCCCAATCAGAAGATAAGGCCAAAGATACTATCAAGGTTGCTAGAATTGCCAATTGAGAATCCAACGTTTCCAAAATACCTGAAGCATCCAGAAAATCCAGACTTCTCCACTTAACTCTTCAACTTGTTTCTTTTTAGCCAGAGGGAAAAAAATAAGTTTTATAAACCAGTGGGAGTACATCTCCACCAAATAATGTTTAAACACATTTTTAGGAGATCTTAGAGGATCATGTGGAAAATTAAACTTACATGATCTTGTTACATTTTCTAAAGGTTCAATTTTCACACGTAATGCTAAATTATCTTTTACAGTAGTAGAATCTAATGTTTGGAGAGCTTTTATCTTCTTTTCAAAATCGGTTAAACATTCCTATCCTGGACTTTCAAAGTCAATACAATCACCTGGGGAATCAAAGCTATCCCCAGTTTAACAGAGTCTGCCAAATGGCTTCCATTGTAAACTTCTCTGGACATTGCACAGAGAATTGCAAAGGAGCTGTAACTAAGTTATAATGCCCTGTTCAATGTAATTTGTTTGTTCAACGTAAACCACTTTGATATCATGAAAGGCAGTATATAAGAAATAATAAATAAATAAATAAATAAATATTCAGGCCGACCTAATATAGCAGTCTGCAATTAATTTCGTACTTTATTTCAGTCCAAACTCAGTCCTGCAGTAGTATGCCAAACTCAAGCTTCCAGGATTTCCTCCTGGTATTGCTCCCCAGCAGGGACACCATTATCCATGTTTGCCCTCCGTAGTGTCTCCTCACTCGGGGAAGGGGGAGGCTGCACTGTTCTCACCACCTCATGTTGCCAGAACACAAAGCTCTTCAGCCTGCTTTTGTGCAGCGCTCACGGCAAAGGGAGATGTAATTAGCAACTGAGCTAAGGACCTCTGCACTTCTGGGCTAAAAGAGATCTCAGAACTGAGAAAACCCGTCAATACACCTGTCTGTGGCAAGAACTCAGATTGAACATATGGCTCAACATTTCACTCTTGATGTTGCCAACTCTCAAGAATTTGTTGCCATGGGAAATGGTGAAGATTCTGAGGTAGTCACCCTCACCTTCATTTTCTGTTGTCCACTGCAGGTACATCTTTAACAAGACAGGAATACTGCCTCCATACCTGCGCCATCTTGAATCCCCCACAATTTTCTACAATCTTTCACCTCAATGCATTTCTTTAGGAAAAGCTATTCCAAGAGCTGCAACATACAAACACTGATTCACAGTAACATACTGTAGGGCCCTATTTTCAACTGGGCAGGCTATGTGCAGCTACGGCACATAACCCTGCCCACTGACCCTTAAACCTGGATATTAAATACCATGGCGAAGGCATTGAATATCCAGTGATCGCCGCAAAAGCCAGAAGCTGCCGAAGCTAATCAGGCAGCAGCGATATTGGATGCTGCCCGATTAGCTCCTGCGCCTTAAAATTAGGCAAGGAAACCCCTTGCCTATCTTTAAGGTACAGATCGCTAACTGGGCAGCATCCAATATTGCTGCTGCCCGGTTAGCGCCATGCTCTTCCCTAGAACGCCCCCAACAAGCCCCGATGCTAACCGGATAGCATCAAGACGCGTAGGGGCTTAGAGAGGGATATTCAACGGCACTAACCATGTAAGTAACACAGTAACATAGTATATAACGGCAGATAAAGACGGTGAGGCCTCACTTGGAATATTGTGTCCAGTTTTGGAGACTGTATCTTTCAAAGGATATAAAAAGAATGGAAATGGTTCAGAGGAAGGCGACCAAAATGATTTGGAGCCTGCTTCGGAAGACTTATGAGAAGAGACTTGAAGACCTAAATATGTACACTCTGAAGGAGAGGAGGGACAGGGGAGATATGATTCAGATCTTTAAATACTTAAAAAGTATAAATGAACAAACAAAGCTCTTCCAAAGACGGGAAAGCTGTAAAACTAGAGGGCATAACATGAAGCCACATAAGAACATGAGATATGCCATACTGGGTCAGACCAAGGTCCATCAAGCCCAGTATTCTGTTTCCAACAGTGGCCAATCTAGGTCATATGTACCTAGCAGTTTCCCCAAGGGACACAGGTTCCACAATGCTTGTATTGGTTCAAGCATTGATATCCTGGGTCCCTTCTTAATAAATAAGAACATAGGGAGTAAACTGAAAGGCAATGTCAGGAAATACTTTTTCACTGAAAGGGTGGTGAATGCTTGGAATGCCCTTCCCAATGGAAGTGGTGGGGACAAATACAGTGACAGAATTCAAAATGGCATGGGACAGACACAACCCTTTATAGCAACAGGATAAAATCAAAATAAATATAACTATCTCATATATGAACAAATAGGGGTGACCTACACGGAGCAGTGGGTACACCCTTAAACAAAGGCATGGGGAGGGGTGACCTGCACGAAGCAGTATGTGCATCTAACTCTTGCCACCTTGCTGGACACACCACTAATCACCTTCCTTTCATCTGAGCGAGTTCTGTTTACCATCACCTTCTGTCATGTCAATCAACCAATTTCTGATCCAGTTCACCACCTTGGGACCCATTCCCAAAGTTGTTGAGTTTATAAACAAGCCTCCTATGAGGAACAGTATCAAAGGCTTTGCTGAAATCTAGATAGATCACATCCATCGCATGCCCTTGATCTAGTTCTCTGCTCACCCAGTCAAAGAACTCAGATTTGTTTTGCAAGATCACCCTTTGATAAAACCATGTTGCCTCGGATCATGCAACCTGATGGTTTTGAGGAAGTCCACTATTCGCTCTTTCAGGTGCACCTCCATTACTTTTCCTGCCACCGAGTTAAGGTTTACTGGCCTGTAGTAAGCACCGTTGAATATCCCCATCTAAGGTATTTACACGGTTTACTGGACTGTAAACCGTGTAAATGCATCTCCTCTCCTGATCACAGATATAAAAACACACACATATATGCACATACTAACATGTCCACACATGCAAGCATCCATATACACATGTACAAGCACACATGCAGTGATAAACAGCCACATACAAAAAAAAATATATACATAAACCCGTTCACAAAAATACACACACACACTAGAGAAATACACACAGAAACATACAAAACAGAAATATGCACGCACATACATGCAGACAAAACACATACACACACAGAGGACTACAAATACAAAGAGACAGGTGTGTGCATGCACACAAAGGGGTTGGAAAGAATTTCATAGGTCATGATCTGCATGCTTTTCCCATTCATTATCATTTTCAATACAATGAAATTTGGAAATTATATAAAATGATTGAGAAAGTCTGTCTGTCTGGGGGTAAAATATCACTCCGAAAATTTGATGGAATGGGATGAAACATGGAATGTGAGAAAAACTAGTAAAAGGTGACATTTGACTTACCAGATAACATCCTTTCTTGGAGCCCTGCTAGACCAGTCCAGACAAGTGGGTTGTGTTCCCCTACCAGCAGAGATGGAAATAGAGAAGAAAAATCCAGAGGTTTCTTATGACCTTATCCTCATCATAGAAGATCATAGGAATAGGTCCCAGACTGGACTCCAAGAAGGACATTATCTGGTAAGTCAAAAATCACCTTCCATTATCGTCCTGCTAGACCAGTCCAGAAAGAGCTACGATTCCACTGAGCAGGAAGAAGACAAGGTAGCCTTCAAACTCTCTGCACCAAAGGTCATGTCTGCACAAACATGGACATCCAAGTGGTAATGCGTGACAAAAGTAGAAAGTAATGATAATGATGCTGCCCAACAAATGTCTAAGGGAGTGACCAAGTTATGCTCTGCCCAAGAGGCGGCCTGCGCCTGGGTGGAATGTGCAAGAAAACTCTTCAGGACTGGCCAGTTGTGCAACAGATAGGCTGAGGCTCTCATCTCCTTTATCCAGCGGTCCAGAGAGACTTTGCGGCAGCGTCACCTTTACGAGAGCCTGAAAAAAAAAGGACAAAAAGCCTATCTGATATATTTTCAGAAAGAATTAGTGACTTTAAGATACCAAAGAAGCACCCTCCTGACATCTACCAGCATCCTTTCTCTGGAACTGTTCCTGCAGAAAGGAAGGCAAACAGATCACCTGGTTGACATGAAAAGATGACACTACTATGGGCAAGAAAAAAGGAACAGGCCGAATATACATGACCACCTCTGAGAGCGAAAGATAGGGATCTCAGCATAGGGATACATCTTGCTGAGCAGACTGCAACCAATAAGACAGTCTTGAGGGACAAATCCTTAAGTGTAGCCCTGCTCAAGGGCTCAGACATTAAAGCTCAAAAAACTAAGCTGAGATTTAACAAAGAAACAACTGACCACAGGGGAGTACACAAGTCTCTTACTACTCAAAAGAAATAGGCCACATCTGGGTGCGAGGCCACCAAGCACCCCACCCCCAGCTCCCTAAAACATGACATGGCCACCACCTTAACCCTAAAGAGAATAAGGGAGAGAGGCTCTTGTCAAATCTGCCTTGAAGAAGGCAAGTAAGGCCGGCATGTCCGCTGCACTAGGGCTGACTTGACACTCATGGCACCAGTATTCTAAAAGGCACCAAAAATGTATGTAGGTGAGACAGGTAGAGCCTCTCTTTGCTTTCAGGAGTGTGGAAACAATGGCAGGAGAATACCTCTTAAGCACTATGCATCACCTCTCAAGAGCCATGCTGTAAGTGAGAAAGGTGCTGGGTTATCTAGCAGGACCAGCCCTTGCCTCAAGAACCCCCAAGCTGACGGGAGGTGCAGGGGAAGTTCTTGCAAAAAGCATATCAGATCTGCATATCACGGTTTCTGTGGCCAATCTAATGCCACCAGAATAATCAGACATAGCACTCTATGCAATGAAGCACATGCCCTACGAGAGACCACAGACAAAACAGATACAGCAGAATCTGCCTTGGCCAAGTTTGAACCAGGTCATCCATACCCTCAGAGTCTGCCTCTTTGCAGCGACTGAAGAACCTTTGCACTTTACTCTGGCCAGGGTTGCCATCAGATCCAACTCAGAGTGACCCCCATCTATCCAGAATCCTCTGGAATGCCATCCGGCTCAATTCCCACTCTCCAGGATCAAGGGTGTGGTGACAGTCTGCTTCCACATTGGGTCACTCCCACAATATGCTATGCTGAGGGCGCTAGGAGATTTCTCTCCGCCCAGGAACACAAGAGGGCCATTTCCAAGGCCATCCTGGTACTCTTCATACCCCCTTGTCTGTTGACATACAGTCATAGCCATGGTATTGTCCGAGAAGACCTGGATCATTTTGCCCTGCACCATGGTCTGCAGATGCAAGAGGGCCAAACGAATAGCCCTCGCCTCAAGCTGGTTGATGGGCCACGTCACTTCTCATCTTCCAGTGGTCCTGAGTTGTCTACCCATTGAAATAGGCTCCCTAGCCAAAACAGGTTGGTGTCTGTCAATAGGAGAAGCCACTGGGGATTATCTGGGGCAGGCCCTTCAACAGATGGCTAGGCTGCTCCCACCAATGCAGGCTGGCCACCACCAATAGGGAAAGGGAAGCCTGAACTCAAAGTCCTAAGAGCAAGGAGACCAGCAAGATAATAAAGATTTTCTGAAGCAGCCTCAAGTGAGCCCACACCCAAGGAACCATTTCGATTGTTGCTGCCATCAAGTGAGGAGTTGACGATAACCCCAAATCTTGGGAGTCCAAAGTTTCTGAAAGGATGTCTGCTGAGACAGCAGCTTCTCTGCTCTCTTTTCAGTCAGGAAGACCCTGCCAGTGCTGATGATGAACTGCATCCCAAGGTATTCTAGCAACTGGGTAGATTCTAGATGGCTCTTGCTGTAGTTGTTCACCCAGTCGAGGCTCTCCAGAAACCGCACTAATCGGGCTGACACCCAATACGCTTCCAACAGTGATCTGGCATGAATAATCCAGTCATACGGGCATGGTGAACCCAACTCCCTTCATGCTGCAGAGCAGCAGACGCTACCACCTTTATCTTAGTGAATGTCCTCAGAGCACTGGAGAGACCAAAGGGGGAGAGCAGCAAACGCAGTGAGAGCTGAGAATGGTGAAGCACAGAAAGCATTACTGATCCTCATGGATGGGAATGTGAGAATCTGCTGTGGTGAGAAATTCCCCACGCCAAACTGCCTGGATAACCAACCTCAGCATCTCCATGTGGAAGTGAAAGGTCCTCAAGTGAGCACTGGTGCTCTTAAGATTGAAGATCAGCCTGAAACATCCATTCTTCTTTGGCATCAAGAGATAAGATGGAATACTAGCCCTTGTCCCTTTTGACAGATGCCACCAGCATGACAGCCTGAAGGCTGTTTCAGGGTGGCTTGAATGGCGGTCTTCTTGGCTGCAGAACCACACAGAGATGTCATGAAAGCATCTGAGATGGAATCCCTGCATTCCAGCAATTAGCCATGCTGAATAACATCTAGCAGTCAGTGGTCTAAGGTCATGTGGAGCCAATTCCTGGTAGAAAAGATGAAGTCTGCCAGCTACAGGAGGCAACTCAGAATGGGCCCAAATCAAACATTGTGTCTGGCAGGAAAAGTTAGACCTGGGAGAGGAAGCCTCCCAGGGACTGCAAGCCCTATGAAAGGACTGCGACTGGGTACAAGAGCTGGAAGGAAGGAAAAGGTGGCTTTTCCCAAGTGATGCTTTAGGGAGTCCTGGGAACCCCAGGAATCCTGGCAGTGAGGATAACATGAAGACGCAGAGGAAGAAGACGCAGACCACTTCCAAAACCCTTTGAGCCTATCCTCTGAAAGACACTGAGGTTTGGTTTCTCCAAACTCTTTGATCAGTTTCTCCAAGTCCTCCACAAACACGAGCTTCCCCTTAAAAGGGAGCTTAAACAGCTAGGACTTGGAGGTCAGGTCTGCTGCCCAATGGTGAAGCCAAAGCCAGTGATGTACTGACACAGAAAACACAATATCTTTAGCCACTAGGCAGAACAAATCATACATGGCATCTGACAAGGCAGCCCCTGCTAACTCCAGAAGAAACAAGGTGTCATCCTGAGGGAGCAAATGGATAATTGGAGAAAGGCACAAGCCTTAAGCCCTCCACAAATCACTGTCTGGAAAACTAGGGAGGAGGCTAAAAACTGGGTCTTCAGGGGAGCCTCCACCTTGTGATCCAACTGGTCTTTGAGAGCCACACCAGCCTCCACTGGGAAGGTGGTGAGCTTAGTGGCAGCCATCACATACCTATCACCCTGGAGCAAATGTAGTCAGACATTGAAATCCTCCTGAGGAAGAGCAAAAGCTTGCTTATGACCTTGACGACTCCTTTCAATGGAGATGGGCAAGCCCCATTCCATGCGCACCATGCTCTTAGAACTTACAGGAAGAGAAACATCCTTTTGTTTCAAATAGCAGAATTCAAGTTTGCGAGTTCCACCAGGTTTCTAATATGAGATCTAGTTGAAACTTGCAAGCTGATTTGGTCAGTAAAAAGTTTCATCTTAATCTAAAATCACATTGAAAACATCACTTCTGCTACAACCACCTGAAACAATAGTGGAGCCACAGACTAAAGAAACTGAATTCTTACAATTGATTTTACAAAAGCATTCCATTTTCAAAAGCTGTGATAAGTTCAAAGACTTAACAGAATAAAGCACTTTTGAAATATCTGGAGGTTATATTACTGATATTCTATGAAATATGTTACAGTTTTTCACTGAATATATATCAGCTGGTATGGATGGGCAGACTAGGTAGGCTATATTCTCTTTTTCTGACATCATATTCTCTTTTTCTATGGTGAATGTTTACTAAAGTGTAGTAAGCAGTTACTGCAACTGTGTGAATTAGTGTGGAGTAACTGTTAAGTGTATGGCTGCAACCCTTATTATATGCTGATTCAAGCAGTAACTGCTTGCTGTGGAAGGGGATGGGAAATGGGCAGAGAATGGGAGGGTTATAGGAATGGGCAGTGCTTTGTACATAAGTTACCTTACCTTTGACATCCAAAAGTAAGTGCCTCCAACCTCCCCCTTCCCTAGCTCTTACTGGGAATCCCTGGTGGCTTGGGGGGTGGGAGGGGGCAGGAACGATCCCTGGCTACTCCTGCCCTATCTGCGCCCAGATACACAATGGTGGTGCTTTCCCCTATTGGTATCTCACTTTACTACCACTAAGGGTCAAGCTGCCATTTTCTACACAGGCACAGAGTAGAAGCACACAGAAATGGTGAAATTAGGCCTCACCTGCTAATTGTCTTTCCTTGAGTTCCTCCAGTCCAGCCCTGTTACTTGTGGGTTGTTACTTCTCACCAGCAGCTTAGAGACAAGAGTATGTCAGTTTCTGACATCACTATAGATAGCTGGCACCTCCTTCCAGTCCTCAGTATTTTACTGACAAGCCAGACTCACATGAGTTAACAACTAAGAACATGCATACTTGGCCATAAAACCTACTAATTCTCTGCTATCTCCAACAGGCAGAACAACCCCCTACCCCTAACATTAAAAGTGTCATTCCCCACTTACCAAGACAATGAAACACATTTACATAAGAACACTTCATTACTTCCTCTCTAGAAACCGAACCCCCAGAAAGGAACTGGGCAGCTGAATGACGACTGCTTGAATAACTTCCGGACCCAATACTTGACAAACTTCTTCAGGTCTGGGAACGCCATCACCATATAGATGCAATGAACTTCAGGGAGGGTCCGGGACTGGACTAGAGGAAATCAAGGAAAGACAATTAGCAGGTAAGGCCTAATTTCATCTTCTTATCGTCCCTCCAATCCAAACCCATTAATTGTAGGATGTACGATGGAAGTACTAATGTTGGGAGAGACCCGTGAGCCCGGCATGAAGCACTGCCAAACCAAAACTTGCATCCCCATCGTTTGAACATCCAGATGATAATGCTTTATGAAGGTATGCAAGAACGACCAAGTTGCTGCCCTACAAATCTCTCCCGGCGGAACCAAACTATATTCCGCCCAGGATGCTGCCTGAGCACACGTCGAATGAGCCCGCAGCCCCTGGGGCAATTCCTTACATCGGAGCAAGTAAGCTGTGAAGATAGCCTCTTTCACCCAATGGGTGATAGATGACTAAGAGGCCGCCTTTCCCTTGGGCAGCTCCCCAAACAAAACAGACGATCTGACTTCCAAAACAGCTCCATCCGCCTTAGGTACCACCGAAGTGCCCGGCGGACATCAAGATGATGGAGAAGCAGATCTTCCGCTTCTGTGAAGACAGGGATTGTTACCAACTGATTAAGATGAAAGGTTGACAACACTTTCGGAAGAAAAGGAGGCACAGCACCACCTTCTCTCGGGAGAGGCACGGAAAAGGGGCGTGACATGAGAGCACCTGCAGCTCGAAGATCCTCTGAGCCGAGCAAATAGCCATCAAAAAGACAGTCTTTAACATCAGAACTTTCAAGGTGCATCCCTTTAACGGTTCAAAAGGCTCCTCCATCAACACTTACAATACCAGATTGAGGTCCCATGATGGAACCACAGAGCGTACCGGAGGATGAACATGTTTAACGCCCTTACAAACTACATTACATCTGGATGAGTTGCCAAGGACATCCCCTGGACCCATCCACAATAACAGGTGGTAGCTGCCACCTGCATGCGAAGCAAACTGCACACCAAACCCTTATCCAAACCCACCTGTAAAAAGGTGGGTATATCTTGTATGGAGGCTGCAAGTGGGTGACAACAGTGTTCAGAGCACCAGTTCTAGAAAAATCTGTATACACGAATATAAGCCATGGAGGTAGAGCACTTCCGGGCTTTCAGCATAGTGGAGATCACTGAGGCAGAGTACCCCATCTTCTCAACCATGCCCTCTCAAGAGCCAGGCTGTAAGCGAGGCATAAGCATTGGGCCCTGGAGCAGCAGGTCGTCCTGAACCAGAAGCTGCCACAGTTGATACATAAGAAAGCACAGTTACTTACCTGTAACAGGTGATCTCTGGGAACAGCAGGAATAAGTCTTCACATATGGGTACGTCGGTACCGACAGAGCCTGCGCGGGAACGCTCCCCAGCGTCCAATCAGAAAGCCTTTGGAAGCATCCCTCAGCGCCTGCATGCTGCCTTCCCGCCTTTCCAACTGTCTCTCCTCAGTTGAGTTTTTATAGCTGAGACAAAGAGAGAGAGAGAGGAAAGATAGATAGAGAGATACAACTCCTAGGGGAGGTGGGTGGGTTGTGAAGACTTATTCCTGCTGTTCCCAGAGATCACCTGTTACAGGTAAGTAACTGTGCTATCTCCAGGAACAAGCAGGAATGAGTCTTCACATATGGGGACTCCCAAGCTAAGATGCCTGGAGCCCCAGCATGGTGAGGATCGGAACATGCTACACCTCAAATGGCCAGGCATCCTGAGGATGGAGGGTAGGAGTTGAAAAGAGAGGAGCTGTAGGAAAAACAGCTAACCTAAGGACTACAAGTAAGGAGTCCCTGTATGTAAGATAATTACCATGAAAAATATTGACATGAACAAGCACAATATGGACCTCACCTACTGGATTGCAGGAAGTAGAGAGGCTGATGGAGTCTACCGGAGATCCAGCAGAGGAATGTTCAAGGTGATCTCACGGAAGTGAAGGCGAAGGTCCAAATCTGGATTTGACAGGTGACCCAGGTGTCAACTGGGGTAGTACCAAATGCCAGGTCTTTAGTGGAAGCTTTATAGAAAAAGCTGGGAACTCTTTTGAATACAGAGTTAGTAACATTTAGGAACAAAAGAGGAAGACTGACTGATTTGGACAAGTAGTCCAGTCCTGGAGGGAAGAAGGGGTATGGAAAAAAGCCCATATTCCCAAGGAGGACAGATGTCTGAAGGGCTGAAACTTCAGATCTACTGAAGATCCACCCTGTCTTTCCTATCTGTAGAGAGATAGGAAAGATAGTGAAGCATGGAGCTGCAGAGGATACCTAGACCTAGGGTTAAAGTAGGAGCTGTCAGCACCACAATAGTGGTTGTGTGCATAATACCCCAGACATACTGAGGGACAGTATGAAGATATGCAAGCCGACTGTCTGGAACCTATAGGAAGGTGAAAACCTTTTATAAGCATAGACAGTTAGAGAGATAAGTATGTAAATACATATATAGAAATTACACTTACCTGGTAATTGTAGTTCCTGGAGGGTCCAGTTTAGTCCTCCACATCAGGGTAGTGCACCTCCTCCTGCAGCAAGAAGACTGGACCAATCAAATCCTTTCCCTATGGGGATGTATACTACTGGAGCTCCCATCAGCCCCCCAGTGAACTGTTAACAAGCAAAACCTAAAACGAAGAATATGCATGGAAAACAGCAAAGATACCCCTCCCCCAAAAACTGGACTCCCTCCCCAAAGGAGGGAACCGAAACTGTGCACATCGCGCCCACCTGGACCACTGAGCGAAAAGAAGGCACTGCCACCAGGACAGAAAAGAAATGACTGGACTCAAGGGAACCCAGGCAAAATGCCAAACCAGCGTTCTCTCACATCGTAGCAGCGCGCCGAACGCAAAGGCAAAAGTCCTCGGGAGGGAATGAAGACTAAACTGGACCCTCCAGGAACTACAATTACCAGGTAAGTGTAATTTCTATTTCCTGAGCGGTCCTCCAGTTTAGTCCTCCACATCATGGATGTAACAGAGCAGTACTTAACGGGAGGGACCACCCCAACCGGCGCGCAGAACCGCCGCACCGAAGCAAGAATCTCGGGACGCTAGAACATCCAGCCGGTAATGCTTACTAAAGGCATGTAGCGTGGACCATGTAGCCGCCCTGCAAATGTCCAATAGCGGAACCAAACTGTGCTCCGCCCAAGAAGTCGCCTGCGCCCGAGTAGAATGGGCGTGCAAGCCCACCGGGACCGCCCGGCCATGCAAGATATATGCCGACGCAATGGCTTCCTTGATCCATCTAGCAATGGACGACTTTGACGCCGCCTCCCCCTTGCGTTGCCCACCAAACAAAATAAATAGGCGGTCCGTCTTACGAACCGACTCGGTAGCTCGGAGGTATCGACGGAGCACCCGCCGAACGTCCAGACGATGCAACCCCCCTGACTCGTCCGCCTCTGGGGAGTCAAAAACCGGAAGGAAAACGGCTTGATTCAAATGAAAAGGAGACACCATCTTAGGAAGAAAGGAAGGGACAGGACGCAAAACCACTCTGTCCCGAGAAAAAGACAGGAAGGGTTCACGACACGAAAGCACCTGCAACTCCGAGATACGGCGAGCCGAACAGATGGCCATCAAGAACACAGCCTTCAATGTGAGATCCTTGAGAGACGCAAGATGAAGAGGCTCAAAAGGCTTCTGAACCAAAGCTTGCAACACCAAGTTCAAATCCCACGGAGGAACGGTGACCCTGCGTAGAGGACGCAGCTGAAACACGGCTCTCAGAAAACGTTGTACATCCGCGTGAGCCCCCAGGGGAACCCCCATGACCTTACCCCTGTAGCACGCCAGAGCCGCCAATTGCACCTTTAGAGAGTTCGCAGCAAGACCATTGTCAAACCCGTCCTGCAAAAAATTGAGAATGACAGGAACGGAAGCCGTCGCGGCCCGGAGATCATGCCTCGAACACCAATCTTTAAAAAGTCGCCAGACGCGCACATAAGCGAGCGACGTAGAAGCTTTTCGCGCCCGAAGAAGAGTCGCAATAACCGCTGAAGAATAACCTTTCCGCTTCAACCTAGCCCTTTCAATGGCCAGACCGTAAGCGAGAATCGATCCACTTGCGGCATCTGTAGCGGCCCCTGAAGCAAGAGGTCCCGCAAGAGCGGCAATCGCCACGGAACCCCGTCGAGGAGACGAACGAGATCCGCATACCACGGACGCCTGGGCCAATCTGGAGCCACTAGGAGGACCTTCCCGGATGCACTTCTATGCGTTGAATCACGCGACCGATCAACGCCCACGGTGGAAAGACGTAAAGAAGCCCGGGAATCGGCCATGGGCAAATGAGAGCGTCTATGCCCTCGGACATGGGTTCTCTCCATCTGCTGAAGAACCGAGAGGTTTTGGCCGACTGAAAGGTTGCCATGAGATCCATGATCGGTGGCCCCCATCTGCGGACTATCTGAGCGTATACTTGCGGGTGAAGTTCCCACTCCCCAGCATCCACGTGCACTCTGCTGAGGAAATCCACCATCACGTTTTCTTTTCCGGCGATATGCCCCGCCGAAATGGCTAGCAGTCGCGGCTCTACCCACTGGAACAACAATTCGGCCTCCGCTTCCATCGCTCTGCTGCCCGTGCCGCCCTGACGGTTGAGGTATGCAACTGTCGCCGAGTTGTCTGAGAGTATCCTCACCACCCGGCCTGTCACCAGAGGTTCGAACGCCTGAAGAGCCCGCAGCACCACTCGCAGCTCGAGGCGGTTGATCGACCAAGAAGCTTCCAGGGCCGACCACGCGCCCTGCGCGAAGCGACTGTCACAATGAACTCCCCAGCCCGCCATGCTCGCATCCGTTGTCACCGGCAGCCACACCGGCTGCTCCAGGGGAACTCACGCCTGCAACGCCCTCGAGCTTAGCCACCAGCGTAACGACTGCCGCACACTCTTTGGACAAGGTAACCTCTTGCTCAGCGAATCCGTCTGATTCGACCAACTCCGCAAAAGGGCTCGTTGCAGCGGACGCATATGAAACCTGGCCCAGGGAACCACATCTAGAGTCGTCGCCATCGTTCCAAGAACCCGAAGGTACCACCAAGCTGACGGCGCCGGGAACGCTAAAAACTTGCGAACCAAGAGGCATAAGGCTCGTGCTCGACGATTCGGCAGAAACACTAACCCTTTCGCCGTATTGAAGAGAACCCCGAGATATTCGAGGGACTGGGTCGGCACCAGCTGGCTCTTTTTCCGGTTTACCACCCAGCCGAGACTCTGCAGAAGAGCTATCACCCGGCTCGTGGCCCGCAAGCTCTCTCCCTTGGTCTTCGCTCGAATTAACCAATCGTCGAGATAAGGGTGAACTAAAACCCCTTCCTTTCGCAACGCTGCGGGGACTACCACCATGACCTTGGTGAAAACCCGTGGCGCTGTGGCTAGGCCGAATGGCAGCGCTTGAAACTGGTAATGGCCCCACGGAAGAGCGAACCGGAGGAACATTTGATGAGCCTCTCTGATCGGAATATGCAGGTAGGCTTCGGAGAGATCGAGAGACGTCAGAAACTCTCCCTGACGCACCGCAACTAAGATGGATCTCAGAGTTTCCATCTGAAAATGAGGGACCCAAAGGCAGCGATTCACCCCCTTGAGATCCAGGATAGGACGGGGGGACCCGTCCTTCTTTGGCACCACAAAATAAATAGAGTACCGACCCGTACCGAGATCGGCATCCAGAACAGGTACTACCGCCCCCAAGGTCAGCAGATGGTCCAATGTTGCGCGAACGGCTAACACTTTTTGAGGACCCTTGCAGGGCGACAGAACAAAGGCATCCCGGAGAGGACAGGCGAATTCCAGAGCGTACCCCTCCCGGACGATCTCGAGAACCCACTGGTCCGAAGTTACCTGGACCCAGGAAGAAAGAAAATGACGATGCCGCCCTCCGATCACCGGACTTCCTTCCGGGGTCCGCCTCGCTTCATTGCGGCTTGCGACTAAAGGAAGAGGAGGCAGCCGAGAATCCTCTACCCGCTCCTCAAAACCCTCGAAAACCCGAGGATCTATATGCCAGTCGTCCGCGCTGGGACCCCCCAAACCTGGACGCCCGGAACCGGCGAAAGTCACGAAACGAACCTCTAGCCGAGGAGACACCCCTACTCTGTCGGGGCTTATCCTCCGGCAGCCGCCCGCCCTTAGATTCACCGAGGTCCTTGACCAACTTATCCAGATCGTCCCCGAATAACAGCCTGCCCTTAAAGGGTGTTTGCTGAGGCGCGCTTTAGAGGAGCCATCAGCAGCCCAGTTGCACTGCCAAATAGAACGGCGCACCGCCACGACAGACGCCATGCTGTTGGCCAAAGTCTGAATCAAGTCATAGTGAACATCCGCCAAATAAGCGGACCCCGATTCCAAGCGAGCAACCTCCAACAACCCTTGTTGGTCTAGACGGGAATCTTGTCGCAAATGCTGAGCCCATCTCAAACACGCCCTAGAAACCCAGGCTCCACAAATAGAGGTCTGTAAGGCCAAGGCATTAGTCTCAAAGGCCTGCTTCAACAAACCATCCACCTTTCTATCCTAGATATCCTTCAAGGCCGCGCTGCTCTCAACCGGAATCGTAGTTTTCTTGGTTACCGCCGAAACCGCAGCGTCAATTCGCGGAGAACGAAATCTCTCCTTATCCTTGTCCGCCAGAGGGTAAAGACGATTCATCGTTCTGACACCCTTCAAGCCTGAATCAGGGTGATCCCACTCAGCTTGAATCATCTGATCCACCACTCTGTGAACCGGGAACACCGTTTGAGAATCTCGAACCGCTTGAATGAGAGGATCTTCCAAAACCTCTTCCTCCCCGGGTCGCCCGACCGTCAAATTCAGGGCTTGGAGAGATTCTGTAATTAAAGGAAACAGTTCTTCTTTGCGAAAAACACGGATGATCCGAGCCTGTTCCTCAGGTTCCGGAATCTCCCCTTCCTCCAAATCCTCGAGTCTGTCCTCGGGATCTACATCAGACCAGTCCTGCTCTTGCCATGCCAGCTCAGTGAGTTACATGTCAGAAACGCAAGGCCGCTTAGCCGCCTTAGGGATGTCCGCTCTCGCTCCCTCCATTCTGAGAGATGGCGGAGCCGAGGGAGCCGTGCCCGGCTCAGAACCTTTCCCCAAGCGGCCCCTTTGGAAAGCTTGGTGCATAAGAAGCACGAACTCGGGAAAGAAATCCCCCCAGGCCATCTCGGTAGACCCCAAGGCCTGGACACCCGCCTGCGCAGTCGAAGTAGATGGAAGAGAAGGCAGGATAGTCCCTGTAACCAGTTCCTCCCCACTAGAAACCGGAGGGACCACAGAATCCAAAGGAACGCTGGACTCCATTGGGTGTTGTAGCTCTGGCGGGTTGCAGGCACAGCCCTTGCAAACTCCTGAGTCAGAGACGGAGCCTTTGCGGGACCCACAAATCACGCACTGTGGCCGACGAGACATGTGAAGAGAACCGCAACAGTGCAGAACTGTCAGGAGAAGAACACAGCCCAAAAGTGCCACAGGACTGCAAAGCCCAGCCCGTGCAGCAAAGGCCCCCTTGTGTTTTTTTTTTGTTTTTTTGTTGTTGTTTTTTTACACACCCCGACTCACTGCTAAATAAGTAGCAAAGTAAGCAAAGCTGTCTGAGTCAGGACGCTCCGTATCAAACGCGCCACAGCACAGCCCCTGCAGAAAAAAGCGGGATCCGAAAATAAAATGGCCGCCGGCACTCCGGAGAGCCGAAAAAAAGGCACAAAAAATAAAGAAAAAGGAAATCAATGAAAATAAACGAAATCGCCGCGATCCAGCTGATCTGAAGAAAGGAGCCACCTCAAAAAACGGGCTAAAAATAAAAGCAGACTTACCCCGAAGGCAGGACAGAGAACGGCAACGGAGCTGAGCCCAAGAAGAAACAAGCTGTAATGGCCCCGCGGTGTGAGAGAACACCAACTGACATGGAAGGGACCTGGGGTCCTTCGAGTATTAGAAGGTACGCCCAAGCTAGGAGAGGGCAAGTGTGGCCAGATTCCCCCTCCGAACTGTCTTGGAGGGGAGATCAGCAGCAACAGAAGTGCAGCCGACGTGCCATTGCTCAGCAGTAGGCAGACGGTCTGCACAAGCTCGGCTCCCTCCTATACAGAATTAGAATTTAAAGATACAGACACCTAAACTGCAAGAAAACAAAAAGTGCTACAAGGAGCAATGAAAATGAAAACAAGTAAAAACTGTATAGTCCTAACACAAAAGTAAGCCCACAAAAGGCTCAAACCGCCTCCTGCTGCAAGGAGACTGGACACACTGGGGGCTGATGGGAGCTCCAGTAGTATACATCCCCATAGGGAAAGGATTTGATTGGTCCAGTTCTCCTTGCTGCAGGAGGAGGTGCACTACCCTGATGTGGAGGACTAAACTGGAGGACCGCTCAGGAACTATCTATAAGGAAGTATCTCGACAGAGACACATATATATAAGGATATATATAGATATATGTGTATATATATAGATATACAGGGGTATATATAGATATATGTCTATAGTGAGATCTGGAGGGGCATAAGATATGCACACGCAGCTTACAGACATAGGTATCTATAGAGAAGTATATAGAAATATATACATGTATATAGATGTCGAAGATAAATGTCTGCAACTAAGCAGATAGAGATATGCCCATAAGAACATTCACATGGGAAATGTGAAGGAGAAAGATTCATATAAGAACAAGAAGGTGGAACCTACTTGAGAAGATATATAGAGAATATATTCCCCCTGGCTAAGATGGTGCAGGAATGCTATCCAGTGAAATAACCAGGATGGTTGCGTGAAAAACAGAGGATAATATTTGTCTGTAAACAGCAAGTCCTGAGTCCTATAGAACTCTCGCATGGTAAATGGACAGAAAACGCATAGGAGGAGATACCAGGTTGACCCACTTGAGGAACAAGGGGGGGGGTATCATGCGTTGTTTAATTAAATATGTGCTGTCCATGAAGGATTAGGATACCATGAGGACAAGCTGCAAGTAAAAAGAGCAAATTTCCTGTAGAAACTATGTAACTCTTTAGACTGTCACATAGAGAAGGCTTATGTCCTTTATTAAAAGGAAAATAGAAGGGTGTAAAGAACCCCTACAGTCATGGAGAATGACTGAGGAAGCCTTTTTCAACCATGTTGTTGTTGTTAAGTGCCGTCGAGTCGGAGTCGACTCATGGCGACCCTCTGGATAGCTATCCTAAATTGTGTTCGGTCTTCAGTCAGGCGGCTCATTGATGACAGACTGGTACCCGTAGCTGCTGTTATTGTAGCGATCCATCTCATTGCTGGCCTTCCTCTTTTGCGTTGACCTTCTATCTTGCCAAGCATGATGTCTTTCTCTAATGATCTCTCTCTTCGCATGATGTGTCCGAAGTATGAAAGTCGAAGTCTTGTCATCTGAGCTTCTAAAGAAAGCTTAGGTTTGATCTCCTCTAGTACCGACTGGTTTGTTCTTCGGGCAGTCCATGGTATACACAGTATTCGCCGCCAGCACCATAATTCAAAGGCATCAATTTTCTTCCTGTCTGTCTTTTTCACTGTCCAGCTTTCACATCCATATGATGTTATTGAAAATACCATGGCTTGAACAAGTCGAATCTTTGTATGGAGAGACACATCTCTGCTCTTGAGAATCTTATCTAGGTCTTTCATAGCCATTCTGCCAAGAGCAATGCGTCGTCTGATTTCTTGACTGCTTGTTGCTTCTTTATTGATAGTTGATCCAAGTAGGTTAAAGTTGTTCACAATTTCAATTTCTTCTCCTTCAACGATGAACCTGTTGATTATGCCAGTTGTCATGATCTTTGTCTTCTTTACATTAAGGTGCAGGCCCATTTTGAGACTATGTTCTTTGATTGTGAGAAGCAAATGTTTCAGATCATCTTCGCTTTCAGCCAGTAATGTGGTATCATCAGCATAGCGAAGGTTGTTGATGAGTCTTCCACCAATCTTCACACCTCTGTTGTCTTCATACAGTCCTGCTTCTCTGATGATTTGTTCTGCATATAAATTAAACAGGTAGGGGGAAAGTATGCAGCCTTGTCTTACACCTTTGCTTATTTTAAACCATTCTGTTTCTCCTTGTTCCGTTCGAACTGTTGCTTCTTGATCAATGTACAGATTACGCAAGAGAACGATCAGGTGTTCTGGTATACCCATGCTTCTTAATGTGGCCCAGAGTTTCTCATGGTTTACACAGTCAAAAGCCTTGCTATAGTCGATAAAGCACAAATAGATATCCTTTTGGTATTCTTTAGTCTTTTCAAGGATCCATCTCACATCCGCAATGATGTCTCTCGTTCCTCGCCCTTTCCTGAACCCTGCTTGCACTTCAGGTAGTTCTTGTTCTAGGTATGGCTGTAGTCTCTTTTGAATAATCTTCAGTAGAATCTTGCTGGCATGTGGGATCAGAGCGATTGTGCGATAATTTCCACAGTCAGTTGGATCACCTTTCTTTAGTATTGGTATAAACACAGATCTTTTCCAGTCAGTTGGCCATGATGTTGTCTTCCATATTTCTTGGCAGAGCCTTGTAAGTACGGTAGGCTAGTAATTAGAGAAAAAATCCCCATGCTCTCTAGCAAGGGCCCACAGTGGAAAGCTTCTCAGTAGGATTGCAGAGAGCACTATGCAGGAGAATTGGGAAATAAAAATGGCTGTTGGAGGAAACCAGCTGCCACTTCAGTTATGCTTGTCAAAAGGAAGAACAAACTCTGCACGTTTAACCAAAAGTATGCCAGTATCCTCAAAACTGGTACTGGTATACTTTTGGTTAAACGTGCAGAGTTTGTTCTTCCTTTTGACAAAAATTTTTGCTCTGTGATAAGTTTTGACCACTACTATATTTGTGTAGTACTTCAGTTATGCTGCCAACCCCAGGAATTTGGAGATGACAGAAAAGAAGCGATAAGGATTTTCCAAGATAGATGAGCACTATCTTGGAAGCACTACTAAGACTATTGAAGTAGTGGAAGACAAGACTGGAACTTATAGAAAGTACCAGTAGTCAAAGTACTGGAACTCCTGCATGGGCAGCTGCTGAATAGAACAGCAGAGAGACTCCCTCTGTTAGTAACAGAGAGAACAGACAGAACACGAGGAGAAATCCTGATCATGTCTGATGAGCTGCCCCATGAAAGCAGGGAGGTAACTCCAGAGAAAACTCTACACTGGAAGGAAAGGAAGACTAGAAAGGCTAAGAAAGCCTTCCAGTGGTATGGTAGCACTCTTACAGGGGAGTCCCTGAAAAAGAGGATAAGAAAAAATAGGAGCTGAAGGGAGACTTGCTATATGGTAAGTCTGTAGAAGGAAAAATTCATGGTGGTACAGGGAAACTATCATAAGATAGTTTGCAAACCTCTCTTCAAGGTGGGAAGAGGAGGAAAACCTTGTGACCCACAGACATGAATTTCCTGACAGCTCAGCCTACTTGAGAGCAAGTGGAAGTCCTTGAAAAAGGAATCCAAGCGTAGAGTTTTAAAAGAAAAAACAGTGAAAAAACTTCTGCTGAGAAGAAATGAACTGTAGGTTATAAGAGATTAATTAGAACCTCATTGAGGGTTAATTTTCCTGGCCTGAGTTTGGATTCTTCAGACCAGGGCGAGGTTTCCCCTGTCTGGGAACATCGGCATAATGGGCAGGAGAAGAATAAAACCTTCTTCTTTTAGGAAAAGGAGGTTTGGTAGAGCATTTCTTACCTGCTGGGGAAGGAGAAGGTTTAGGATGGCCCTGAGAAGCAGGGAAGTCAGTGGAGCAATGAGCAACCTGACGCAAAGACTCCTTGTTGAAGAGATTTTCCCCAGTACAAGGAGTGTTACCCAGTCTTTGTTGTGCCCATCTGCTCAAGTCTGAAGCTTGGAGCCAGGCTCTACGTCGTGCTCCTATGGCTATGGCAGAGGTTCTGCTAGCAGACTCAAAGGAGTCTAGGGAAGCACGAGAAAGAAACTTAGAGATATTCTGGCTATGACTAAGAAGCAAGAAATAGTCGGCAGCCTTGGGCTGTGAAAGAAAAGGAGTCAAAAGAGATAATTTCTCTGTGACCTCCTGAAGGGATAGACTCATATAAAAAATATATGAGAGAATCCTTGTGCCAGCATAAATGTTTGGAAGGTTTGACGTCCAAAGGCATCTAGTGTTCTAGATGCACGACCTGGCGGAAAATAAGAATGCTTCTTCTTGCTTTTTACCTTCCTCATTGCTAATTCCACTACAATGGAATGATGGGGAAGTTGAATCCTTTGAAACCCTGGAGAGGGGGGCACCTGATACAGAAGAGTAGTTGCTGTAGAAGGTGAGGAAGCCCTTAAAGGTGTTCCCATATTTTCAAAAGAAGATCCTGTAAAGAATGATGTAAAGGAAGCATTATATTTTCCTTTTCCCCAGAAAAGCCTTGTGTAGGATCATGGCCAGGGATAGGAATAGCCAGGAATGTTGCCATGTCAAGGAGAAATTTCTGAAAAGAAGGATCTCCAATGGGAACAATCCCTGGACAGGCTAAACTCAAAGAACTAGGCTGGGCACCAGTACTTGTGCGGTGCAAAACAGGATCTCTAATGAATGGATACTGGGACTGGCGGGTATGACTTGAAACCGTCAGTACGGTATCGTCCATGCTAGGTATCGACTCCAAACTAGGTATAGAAAGGAGCGATCCTGGTGAAAAAAGCATGGGTGGAGCTGGTCCCGATGTTACTGCAGGTACCAGCGTGGACACCGATACTGGTAGCTGAACCGGAATCGAAGGCAATACCGACATCGAAACAGTCATCGGAGGCTGCTCAAACGGTACCGAGGAAACTCGAAAGTCTCGGTGAATATCCTCGGTACCGGGCATCCGGAATCGGTGTGTGTCGGTTCCGAGACGCCTCGGTACCCAGTCTTCTAGACTAGATATCGATTCTAGATTCGGCATCGAAGGAAGCGAATCTATCAATGCATGTCTAGATGGTACCGACGTCAAGGGTCGTATCGATGGAGCTGCCGATACTGGAAAGTCAATCTGGGTATCGATCGGTCCCGAAGGCACCGAGTACACCAGATGACGATCCCTGGTGAGGAGTGGATCGCTCAACACTAGTGCCAATGCTGGGTTATTGGTACCGCTCGAAGCGGATGCCACACCCGAGCATGGCTCAGGTATGTTCTGTGAGGGGTGAACCCAAGGAACAACCTGAAACCCCTGAAAGGCTTTGGAGACCGAAGACTCCCGCCGGGGTTTTGAAGCCAATGAGGTCTTGAGGGCAAGGCCGGAGCCGTCATCATGCTTGGCATGAGACCTACCACCCAAGGATTGGCTAGTCTTAACAGACTGTTTGTGGGTTACCTGATCCTGTAGAGAAGAAATGGTCGGTGCCCTTACACTGGAAGGGAAAACTGCATCGAGGGAAACTCGAAATGTAAAATTTCTTCTCATAAAATTGTAGCCTGATGGCTCTGGAGGAAAAGGGTCAGGACCCAAACAGGTTAGACACCAGTTTTTGGAGTCTAAAAAGAAAACTGTATTTCCACAGTTAAGGCACTTCTTAGGAGAAGAAGGCTCCATAATGGAGAGGCCTTACAGGCCCAAAAATTCAAGACAGAAACAGAGGGAAAAAAACTCCGAGTTTTAGAAAAAAGAAAAGAAAAAACCACCGGCGGTACCGGTGGAGTCGGGGGAACAGCTGCGACCACAAGAAAACAAAAAGTAAAAGATTTAAAGAAAATATTTTCTGCGGTGACAGGAAGACGTCCTGTCGGCTCCACGGAAAAACGAAAACTGAGGAGAGACAGTTGGAAAGGCGGGAAGGCAGCATGCAGGCGCTGCGGAATGCTCCCAAAGGCTTTCTGATTGGACGCTGGCGCAGGCTCCGTCGGTACAGACGTACCCATATGTGAAGACTCATTCCTGCTTGTTCCTGGAGATCATAAGATATGCCATACTGGATCAGACCAAGGTCCATCAAGCCCAGTATCCTGTTTCCAACAGTGGCCAATCTAGGTCATACGTACCTAGCAGTTTCCCCAAAAGACACAGGTTCCACAATGCTTGTATTGGGTCAAGCATTGATATTCTGGGTCCCTTCTTAAAAATGGTAGACTGTTAATCTGATGAGGTCCGCATACGACGGTCATCTGGGCCAATCGGGAGCTATGAGGATGACTAACCCTCAATGTGTCTCTATCCGCTGCACTACTCGTCCTATAAACACCAATGGGGGAAAAACACAGAGCAGCCCCTGAACCGGACAGTGTTGCACTAGAGCATCGAGGCCCTCAGACATCCACTCTCCCCTTCTGCTGTAAGATATTTCTGCCTTGCCATTAGACCCATGATCGGCTGCCCCCAATGGCACACGACTTGCGAGAAGACCTTGTCGTTGAAAGACCACTCCATGGGATTCAATCTGATCCGACTAAGATAATCTACTGCCACGCTGTCTTTTCCTGCTACGTGAGCTGCTGAAAGCACTTGGGAGATTGTTTTCTGCTCACTCTAGCAGTGGGCTGATCTCCTCTAGCTGTATGCTGTTTGTGCCACCTTGGCGATTAGTGTAAGCCACCATTGTGGCATTGTCTGAGAATATTCTCACTGCCTTCCCTTGCAGGAAGGTCTGGAACTCCTGTAGGGCTAGGAATACTGCTCGCATCTCTAATCGATTGATCGGCCAGGAGCTCTCTTCCTGCGACCAGAGACTTGAGCAATCTGAGCACCGCAGTGTGAACCCCCCAGCCCGTCAGGCTAGCATCCATGATCAATGGAATCCACCACGAAGTCTCCATGAGGCATGCACGCCTGCAATTTGTCCAATGGCAACCACCATTACAGGGCTACTCGAACATCCTGTGGATATGATAGTGGATGATAGAGTTTGTGATGCTGCACTGACCACCAGTGTAGCAATGCCCTCTGCAGTGGCCTCATGTGTGCTCGAGCCCAAGGCACCAACTCGATCGATGCCGCCATTGAACCTGTAGATAATGCTACGCCATTGGCTTCTTCATGTGCAGTGTAACTTGTCTGCCCTACGGCAAGAACACTCTGCCTATGTCCGCTTGAAATCAGGCTCCTAGATACACCAAGTTCTGGGAAAGCTAGAGCCTGCTCTTCGCAAAGTTGACGATCCAGCCAAATCACTGGAGGCAGGTGATGACCCACTCCGTCACCCATGTGCTCTCCTCCCTGAACTTTGCCCGAATGAGCCAATCGTCCAGGTAAGGGATGTACCAAAATCCCTTCTTTCCGAAGACCCACTGCCATGACCATCATTACCCTTGGTGAAGGTATGAGGGACGGTAGACGTGCAGGGTGCAAAACTGAAAATCCGTACTGCGAAACACATAAAATTGCTGATGCTCGGTCCTGATGGGAATGTGCAGGTAAGCTTCTGTGAGGTCGAGCGAGGTCAAGAATTCTCCTTCCCGGACTGCCACTATGACTGACCAGAGGGTCTCCATGTGGAACCCAGGAACTCAAGCAGCGATTTACATGCTTGAGGTCTAGTATGGGTAGAAACAACCCTTCTTTTTTGGGAACTACAAAAGATATGGAGTATCCACCATAACCGCATTGGTCTCCGAGGACCCTCACTCACCACTGCGCGCAGCTTGAGGCGCCGCCGATGCAGTGCAGTTCTTCCCACCTCTCGCTTGTGAGGATTCCTGCAAGGAGAGCTGACAAAGGCGTCTACCAGTGGACCTGTGAACTCCAAAGCATACCCTTCTCTTATGATCTTCAGCAATCATTGACTGGAAGTAATTGTGACCCAGGTGGTGTAAAAATCCCATAGCCGACCACCTACAGGGACCATCGCCACCTGGGCTTGCTTCATTGTGATTTCTTGGTGACCATGGGAGTAGAGGAGTAGAAACCCCTCCCCATCCCTCGGAAACCTCAAAAGAATTGCCCTCAGGATGGAAATTTTCCTCTCTGAAAAGGAGCAAAACAAACTACCTGGAAGCATCGATAATCCTGCACCTGTCCCCGCACAGGAGTCACTGCATGTACCGGCTTCTGCTTGTCCTCTGGGAGCCTTCCTCCCTTGGATTTCCCGAGGACCTTCACCAACTTATCCAGTCTTCTCCAAAAAGAAGCTTCCCCCTAAAGGAAGCTTACTTAATCGAGTCTTGGAGGACACATTGGCCGCCCAATTCCGCAACCACAGATAGCACCAAGCGACTACTGCCGAGGCCATACCCTTGGACAAGCCCCTAATCAGATCATAGAAGGCATCCAACAAGTACGCCGCCCCAAACTCTAGCATAGCGACTTCAGGAGGCAGGGAGTCTATGTCCTCAGCTCCATTAAACACCGTTTGTGCCCAACGCAAACATGCTCAGGCCACAAAGGCTCCACAGACTGAGGCCTGTAAAGCAAAGGCATTGATCTCGAAAACCAGTTTCTGCATATTTCCCAATTTCCTGTCCTGTATATCCTTGAGGGCCGCACTGCCCTCTACTGGGATAGTGGTCTTTGTGACCATGGACACTGCCACATTTACTCTTGGGGAATGGAAGATCTCCTTCTCATGCTCTGGCAGTGGGTACAGATGAGCCACTGACCATGTACCCTTCTACCCCGTCTCTGGGATGTCCATTCATCCTGGATCATTTGCCAGACCACCCTGTGCAAGGGGAAGACTGTCTTGGTCTTCCGAACTGCCTGGAACAATGGGTCCTCCAGTGATTCCTCTATCGCTGCTACCTCTATCCCCATATTCAGGGTTTTTGCAGACTGAGTGATCAGTGCCAGCAATTCCTGACAATGGAATACACGACTCTTCCCCTTGTGGGATCTAGTCTTCCTCTAGCTCCATTGTTTCTGTGTCCATCTCCATTTCTGCAGCTGGATCCTCTAACTCCTCTGACTGAGCTGATCCGATCTCCTCCCATGGTTTACTATTGAGACGCCGGCTCAGATTCACCCTCCACCCTTCATCCCCTGGCAGACTCAGATGAACCCCTTTTTTAGGCCAACTCCTGGGATGAGGAGCACCCTCCTCCCCATGCTTCTTCAGGCAGAAGGCCTTATGCATCAGTAGCCCAAATTCTGGGGTAAAACCTCCCGTGAGTATCCACGGTGTTGTCCCTAGAAGTAGAGAGCCTTGGAGAAATGGGGCTCCTATCCCTGAAAGGCATTCCTGAAGCCCTAGCTGTCTCCCTGTCCTCCTGAGACCCCGCAGCTGCATTGCCATATGTGAGTGTAGTCTGACCCCCCATAGGGTGAGTGACCTCTGTCTTCTGAAGTCTCTTCTCCATTTCCTCCATCCTGCTCTTTTCTACTGACCGGGCTTCGGTCTCGCACCCATGGTAAAACCCTGCGGGTGAGACCGATCCCCCTCTGATTACCACAAGCTAGACAGATAGGCCTCGAGGGAATACTTTCTTGCTCTCTCTCCAACCCCTGCTTGTTGCCCTTTCCAGCACTAGAACCCCCTCCTGGGTTCACTGCTGCCAGTGTTTAAGCCTTAGTGTAAAAAGAAAAAATGAAAAAGAGAAGTTACTCCCCTGTAACTGGTGTTCTCCAGGAGCAGCAGGAATCAGTCCTCACATATGGGTGACATCGACGTCGATGGAGCCCCTGCGGAGCATTTCCCCAGCATTCTATGAAAGCCTTTGGGAATACTGCACGCATGCGCGGTCCCCTTCCCGCCTAAAGGTGCCATCTTGCTCAGTCAAATGACATAGCTAAAAAACAGCACACAAAAAAATGTAAAAATGAACTATAAACAACTGCAACTCCCGGGGAGGAGGGAGAGTTGTGAGGACTGATTCCTGCTGCTCCTAGAGAACACCAGTTACAGGTGAGTAACTACTCTTTCTCCAGGACCAAGCAGGAAGTCAGTCCTCACATATGGGTGACTCCCTAGCTCTGGGCTACCAGGAACCCAGGCTGAACAAGAGAACTCCCTCTAGTCCCAGTATCAAAGAAGGCTTTCTACTGAAAGAACCTCCACCAGTAGCCCAACGGAGGGCTGGAGTTGCCTAAAACTCAAAGAGATTCCGGAGTACTGCCTGGCCAAAAGCACTGTCCCTACGGGACTCCCTCTCCAGGCAGTAATGGGCCGCAAATGTCTGGCTTGAGGACCAAGTTGCAGCCCTGCAGATGTCTGCCAACGGTACAGAGCGGAGATGAGCTACTGAGGCAGCCGTAGCCCGTACACGGTGGGCTGTGACCCGACCCTGCAAGAGAAGGTCAGCCGCCTTGTAAGCCCAGGTGATACAGTCAGCCACCCATATGGACAAGGTACGCTTGGACACAGCTAATCCCAAATTATTAGGGTCAAAAGATATGAAGAGCTGAGTAGCCCTATGTCCCTGCGTATGGTCAAGGTAGAAGGATAAGGCCCTCCTACAGTACAGGGTATGCAGGACCGCTTCAGCCTGGCTCGCATGAGGCCTAGGGAAGAACGTTGGAAGAACCACCTCCTGGGTTGAGGTGGAAAGAGGAGACAACTTTCGGGAGGAACTTTGGATGAGTCCTAAGGACTACCCTGTTCCTATAGAATCTGGTGTAAGGCCTGTCACAGACCAGGGCCTGAAGCTCACTCACTCGTCTGGCCGAGGTTAAGGCTACCAGGAAGAGTGTCTTTCAGGAAAGGAAGCGGAGAGGACAAGTAGCCATCGGCTCAAAAGGAGGGCGAGTCAGTTGTTGCAAGACCACATTCAACTCCCACTCAGGGGCTGGAGGACGGACAGGAGGCTTGAGCAAGAGCAAACCCCTGAGGAACCGGGACACCAAGGGGTGAACCGACAGAGAGTGTCCTTCCACCAGAGAGTGGTGAGCTGGCAGAGCTGAGAGGTGGACCCGAACAGAATTGGACTTAAGGCCCTGATTGGACAAGTGCAGCAGGTACTGAAGCACTACTGGTACAGCACAAGAGAAAGGATCTTCTGTACGTAGCTGACACCACACAGAAAATCTTTTCCATTTCAGGGCATAGGTTTTTCTAGTGGACTGCTTCCTAGAGGCCAGGACGACCTCTTCAACTTCTGGAGGTAGGCCCCAGGGAGCCAAAACTACCCTTCCAGCCTCCAGGCCATCAAATTGAGAGATTTGAGATTGGAGTGCAGAAGGGAACCTTGATCCTGAGAGAGAAGGTCGGGTTGCAACCCCAGAGGCAGTGGGGGGTCCACTGCCAGTTGAAGCAGAAGTGGAAACCAAGGCTGCCTCGGCCACCTGGGAGCTACTAGGAGTACCGAGGCCTTGTCCTTTAGAACCTTGAACAGGGTTCGGGCCACCAGAGGTGTGGGAGGAAACGCATATAGGAGGCCCTGAGACCAGGAAATCAGAAAAGCATCCGCTGCCCACCTCAGGGGATGCGGGTGCCTGGAGCAGGACCTGGGCAGCTGCTTGTTCAGGGGACTGGCAAAGAGATCTATGGATGGAAGTCCCCATTTCAGGAAAATCTCCTGAACCACTAATGGGTGGAGTTGCCATTCGTGGGGCTGCAGAACTCTGCTCAACCTGTCTGCCAGGCAGTTCTCCTGGCCAGGGAGATAAACAGCTTTGAGAAACATGCTGTGCTTGAGCGCAAACAAGCAAAGGTCTTGTGCCTCCTGACAAAGGAGCCGGGACCCAGTGCCGCCCTGCTTGTTCACATAAAACATGGCTACTTGGTTGTCCGTTTTTACTAAGACAGACTGGTGAGCCAGGCTTTGAGAGAAAGTCATGAGGGCTAAGCGAATAGCCCGGAGTTCCAGTATGTTGATCTGTTGCGTGGCCTCCCAGGGAGACCAGAGGCCCTGGGTGCACTTGCCCAGACAATGTGCTCCCCAGCCCTGCAGAGAGGCATCTGTGGTCAACACCACTGTGAACCCAGGAATTTGAAAAGGCACCCCTTGCAGAAGATTGGGGGGGGGGGGGGGTGCAGCCAGCGTAGGGAATTTAGGAATGATCTGGACACCCTTACTCTGTCTCTGAGGCGTCCTGTGGACTGTGACCACTGAGTCCTGAGGCACCACTGTGCAGGCCTCATATTGAGTCGGGCATTGGGAGTCACATGCACTGTTGAAGCCATGTGGCCCAGAAGCCACAGCCAGAGTCTGGCGGTAACCAGTGGCCTTTGGAGAAACTGGTTTGCCAAGTCTATCAGTCTTTGAGCTCTGTCTTCTGGCAAGAAAGCCTTTGCCTACAGAGAGTCCAGCCTTGCCCCTATGAACTCCAAGTTCTGGGAGGGGAGCAAAGTGGACTTTGCGAAGTTTATGACAAAACCCAGGTGCTGAAGAAGAGAAATAGTTCGGAGGGTGGCTTGCCTGGCCTCCTGGCACGTCTGACCCCTGATGAGCCGGTCGTCCAGATAGGGGAAGACAAAGATACCCTGATTTCTCAGGTAGGCCGCCACCACCACCAGACATTTGGTAAAGACCCTGGGGGCGGAGGTGAGGCCGAAAGGCAGCACCCTGTACTGATAATGGTTTCTTCCGACAATGAACCTGAGGTACTTTCTGTGGTCTGGATGAATGAGGATGTGAGTGTACGCATCCTTTAGATCTAAAGAACATAGCCAATCTCCCTGCTGGAGGTAGGGCAGAAGTGTTCCAAGAGTAAGCATCTTGAACTTTTCTTTCTCTAGGAACTTGTTGAGATTTCTGAGGTCGAGAATAGGCCTGAGGCCTCCGGTTCTCTTTGGTACGAGGAAGTACCTGGAGTAGGAACCGTGACCTTGGAGGTGGGGAGGCACAGGCTCCACCGCCTTGTCTCGCAAAAGACCCTGAAGCTCTTGAAGGAGGAGGTCTGTATGAAGAGGAGGCCTTGGAGGCTCTAATGGGAAGTAAGGAGGAGGCAACTGATGGAAATGAAGCATATAGCCCTTGAGGACTATGCTTAAGACCCAAATGTCTCCTGTAAAGGGTGGCCACCTGTGGGCAAACAGGGCTAGTCGACCTCCTGTGCAGGGATGGGACAGCAGAGACGGAGAGGCTATGCTTTGGGAGTCAAAACCCCCCACCCTGCTGAGTGGGAGCAGGAGCCTGAGGCTTGGGGGCCTTCTGCCTACGGGGCCCATGTCCCTGCCCCTTGGCCTGCTGACCCTGTGGGGGAGCTGGGGAGGCCTGGTAAGGTGGGAACTGTTTGTAGGCAGTCACCTTCCTCGGGTAAAAGGACTTCTTACCCGAGCCCTTCTTCTTATGAGAAGGGGCAGAAGTCTTTCTAGACAGCCTTGTCCTCGTGAGGTGCTCAGTCTTGAGCTGTGCAGCCTTCTCGGCCATAGGCTTGCCAAAAAGGTTCTCACCTCAGAAAGGGACATCGACCAACTTGTCTTCCTCTTTCACTCCCGCTCGGGGGACCCCCTGTCCGAGGAACCCCGACGAAGCTCGGGGTCAGACTCCCGAGACGTCGAGGCCTCAGACGAGGTCTGGGCCCGGCCGGAGGCCGAATCAGAGAAAAGCCTTTCCTTTTGATGCTGGCGACTTCGCAGTGCCTTAGTGGACATTTTGCCACACGGTCCACAGATCTTAGGATCATGATCCGGACCGAGGCACCGAAGGCAGCAGTCGTGTGTGTCGGTGAGAGACATTAGTTTCTTGCACCGATCACACTTCTTAAAACCACCGGAAGCCATCGGGGAAAAAAGAGCCCCCGCAAGGTCAAAGGACCGGCCTTCCAGGGAAGAAGAAAAAAGGGCGCGAACGCCAGCCACAAAGGGCAAAAACCGAAAAAATGAGAACGGGTTCGATACCGGTGTACCAAACCCGGCAGGAAGGGGAACCGGCGTCGAACCGGGCAAAAGGCCGCGAGGAAATCGCAGGAATAGCAAGAAAAAATCTAACTATTTTCCGGGTGAACTAGGACAGACGTCCGAAGGGCTCCACGGAAAAAAAAGAGAAACTGAGCAAGATGGCACCTTTAGGCGGGAAGGGGACCGCGCATGCGTGCAGTATTCCCAAAGGCTTTCATAGAAAGCTGGGGAAATGCTCCGCAGGGGCTCCATCGACGCCGATGTCACCCATATATGAGGACTGACTTCCTGCTTGGTCCTGGAGAAAGAGTAGTTACTCACCTGTAACAGGTGTTCTCCAGGAGCAGCAGGAATCAGTCCTCACATATGGGTGACATCGACGTCAATGGAGTCCTTGCAGAGCATTTCCCCAGCTTTCCATGAAAGCCTTTGGGAATGCAGGCACGCATCCGCGGTTCCCCTTCCCGCCTAAAAGTGCCATCTTGCTCAGTCAAATGACATAGCTAAAAACAGCACACAAAAATGTAAAAATAAACTATGTACAACTGCAACTCCCAGGGGAGGAGGGAGGGTTGTGAGGACTGATTCCTACTGCTCCTGGAGAACACCTGTTACAGGTGAGTAACTACTCTTTCTCCAGGACCAAGCAGGAAGTCAGTCCTCACATATAGGTGACTCCCTAGCTCTGGGCTACCAAGAACCCAGGCTGAACAAGAGAACTCCCTCTAGTCCCAGCATCAAAGAAAGGCTTTTCACTGACAACCTCCACCGGTAGCCCAACGGAGGGCTGGAGGGCAGGAGTTGCCTAAACCTCAAAGAGATTCCGGAGTACTGCCTGGCCAAAAGCACTGTCCCTACGGGACTCCCTCTCCAGAGAGTAATGGGCCACAAAAGTCTGGCTTGAGGACCAAGTTGCAGCCCTGCAGATGTCTACCAACGGTACAGAGTGGAGATGAGCCACTGAGGCAGCCATTGCCCTGACATGATGGGCCGTGACCCGACCCTGCAAAGGAAGATCAGCCGCCCTGTAAGCCCAGGTGATACAGTCAGCCACCCAGATGGACAAGGTACGCTTGAACACAGCTAACCCTAAATTATTAGGGTCAAAAGATATGAAGAGCTGAGTAGCCCTTCTATGTCCCTGCGTACGGTCAAGGTAGAAGGATAAGGCCCTCCTACAGTCCAGGGTATGCAGAACTGCTTCAGCCTGGCTTGCATGAGGCCTAGGAAAGAATGTTGGAAGAACCACCTCTTGGTTAAGGTGGAAGGAGGAGACAACTTTTGGGAGGAACTTTGGATGAGTCCTAAGGACTACCCTGTTCCTATAGAAGCGGGTGTAAGGCCTGTCACAGACCAGGGCCTGAAGCTCACTCACTCGCCTGGCCGAGGTTAGGGCTACCAAAAAGAGTGTCTTCCAAGACAGGAAGCGTAGAGGGCAAGTAGCCATCGGCTCAAAAGGTGGGCGACTCAGTTGCTGCAAGACCACATTCAACTCCCACTCAGGAGCAGGAGGATGGATTGGAGGTTTGAGCAATAGCAAGCCTCTGAGAAACCGGGACACCAAGGGGTGAACCGACAGAGAATGTCCTTCCACTAGTGAGTGGTGAGCTGCTAGAGCTGAGAGGTGGACCCGAACAGAAGTGGACTTAAGTCGCTGATTAGATAAGTGCAGCAAGTACTGAAGCAGTACTGGTACAGTACAGGAGAATGGATCCTCTGTACAGAGCTGACACCACACAGAAAACCTTTTCCATTTGAGAGCATAGGTTTTCCTAGTGGACTGTTTCCTAGAGGCTAGGACAACCTCTTCAACTTTTGGAGGTAGGCCCCAGAGAGCTAAAACTACCCTTGCAACCTCCAGGCCATCAAATTGAGGGCTTTGAGATTGGGGTGCAGAAGGGAACCCTGATCCTGAGAGAGAAGGTTGGGTTGCAACCCCAGAGGCAGTGGGGGATCCACCGCCAGCTGAAGTAGAAGTGGAAACCAAGGCTGTCTCGGCCACCTGGGAGCTACCAGCAGGACCAAGGCCTTGTCCTGTAGAATCTTGAACAGGGTTCGGGCCACCAAGGGCGTGGGAGGAAATGCATACAGGAGGCCCTGAGACCATGGGATCAGAAAAGCATCTGCCGCCAGCCGCAGAGGATGCGGTTGTCTGGAGCAGAACTTTGGCAGCTGTTTGTTCAGTGGACTGGCAAACAGATCTATGGATGGAAGTCACCATTTCAGGAAAATCCTCTGAACCACCAAAGGATGGAGCTGCCACTCGTGGGGCTGCAGAATCCTGCTCAACCTGTCGGCCAGGTAGTTTTCCTGGCCGGGGAGGTTCACAGCCTTGAGGAGCATGTTGTGCTTGAGAGCAAATAAGCAAAGGTCCTGTGCTTCCTGACAAAGGAGCCTGGATCCAGTTCCGCCCTGCTTGTTCACATAAAACATGGCTACCTGGTTGTCTGTTTGAACTAGGACAGACTGATGAGCCAGGGTAGGAGAGAAAGTCTTGAGGGCTAACCGAATAGCCCTGAGCTCCAGTAGATTGATCTGCTGTGCAGCTTCCCAGGGAGACCATAGGCCCTGGGTGCACTTGCCAAGACAATGTGCTCCCCAGCCCTGCAGGGAGGCATCCGTAGGCAAGACCACTGTGAACCGAGGAATCTGAAAGGATACCCCTTGCAGCAGATTGGGTGGGTGCAACCACCAGTTGAGGGAGTTCAGAAATTGTCTGGACACCCTTATCCTGTCTCTGAGGCTGCCTGTGGCCTGTGACCACTGAGCCCGAAGGCACCACTGTGCAGGCCTCATATGGAGCCTGGCATTGGGGGTCACATGTACTGTCAAAGCCTCAGACAGAGTCTGGCAGAGACCAGTGACCTGCTGAGAAACTGGTTTGCTAAGTCTATCAGTCTTTGGGCTCTGTCTTCTGGCAAGAATGCCTTTGCCAGCAGAGAGTCCAACCTTGCTCCTATGAACTCCAAGTTCTGGGAGGGGAGCAAAGTGGACTTTGCGAAGTTTATAACAAATCCTAAGCTTTGAAGAAGAGCAATAGTTCTGAGGGTGGCTTGTCGGGCCTCCTGGCACATCTGGCCCCTTATGAGCCGGTCGTCCAGATAGGGGAAGACAAAGATTACCTGATTTCTTAGGTAGGCCACCACCACCACTGCCAGGCATTTGGTAAAAACCCTGGGAGCGGAGGTGAGGCCAAAAGGCAGTACTCTGTACTGATAATGGTTTTCTCCCACAATGAACCTGAGGTGCTTTCTGTGGTCTGGATGAATGAGGATGTGAGTGTACGCATCCTTTAGATCTAAGGAGCATAGCCAATCTCCCTGCTGGAGGTAGGGCAGAAGTGTTCCAAGAGTAAGCATCTTGAACTTTTCCTTCTCTAGGAATTTGTTGAGATTTCTGATGTCTAGAATAGGCCGAAGGCCACCGGTTCTTTTGGGTACCAGGAAATACCTGGAGTAGAACCCTTGACCTTGCAAGTGGGGAGGCACAGGCTCCACCGCCCTGTCCACCAACAGACCTTGGAGCTCCTGAAGGAGAAGATCTGTGTGCAGGGGACGCCTTGGGGGCTCCCCTGGAAAGTATGGAGAAGGCAGTTGTTGGAAGTGTAGTAGATAGCCCTTGTGGACTATACTTAACACCCAACTGTCTCCAGTGATGAGTGGCCACTGGTGGGCAAACAGGGCGAGGCGACCTCCTGTGCAGGATTGGGAGAGCAGGGATGGAGAGGCTATGCCTGAGGAGTCAAAAACCCCCACCCTGCGGAGTGGGAGCAGGGGCCGGAGGCTTGGGGGTCCTCTGCCTACGGGGCCCATTACCCTGCCCCTTGGCTTGCTGACCCTGAGGGGCAGCTTGGGCAGCCTGGTATTGTGGGTACTGTTTGTAGGCAGTGCCCTTCCTTGGGTAAAAGGGCTTTTTACCCGAGCCCTTCTTTTTGTGAGAAGGGGCAGAAGTCTTCCTAGACAGCCTTGTCCTTGTGAGGTGCTCGGTCTCGAGCTGTGCAGCCTTCTCGGTCATGGGCTTGCCAAAAAGGTTCTCACCTCAGCAAGGGACATCGACCAACTTGTCCTGAACCCATGGCTCGAGGTCTGATGACTGCAGCCATGCCTGGCGTCGAGCTGCGATGTCGGCTGCCGCAACACGGGCCGAAGCCTCGAAGCCATTGTAGGCAGCGCGGGACATAAACTTGGAGCATTCCCGGATCCCCGAGGACAAGGACTTGAATCTCTGCAAGGGTTCCAAGGAGAGACCAGCAGAGAACCCGGCCAGCTCCTTGGCCAGGTCTTGCAAGTACATACCCATGTACAGCTGGTAATACTGGACACGGCAAGCAAGCATAGAGCCCTGGAAGCACTTTCTACCAAAACCATCGAGGTTCCGGGCCTCCCTGCCAGGGGGCACCGCAGAGTGCATCTTCTGACTTTTCAGGCGATGCATGGTCGATTCCACCACCATGGAATGGTGTGGTAGCTGCGCCTTTTGAAAGCCAGGACTCTTCCAGAGTCGACAGATCGAAACGACCCGCTTGCTTAGAACCGGCACCGAGGCCGGTGCCGGTGCCTCCCACATCCGGAAGAGGAGCCGTTCCAGCATCGGAGGAACCGTAACAGTAAAGGCCTCCTTCGGAGGAGAGTCGTACTGTAGGGCCTCGAGCTCCTCGGCTCGAGGCTCCTCCTCGGGGTCCGCAGGGATAGCCAACGCGGTGGCCATATCCCGGACAAACTCCGAGAACCGGGTATCCTCCGGGGGGGGGGGGGTGATCTACTCCGGGGCTCAGACTGCGGTGAGTCTGACGGGACGCACCGAGTCCGGAGACTCCTCATCCTCCGTCTCCCAGGCGGACTCGTCTGATGAGGAATCGGGGTCCGACCCTGCGGGGCCTGTGAGCACCCACCCCGACGCTGAAGGCACCGGCGTAGACACCCTCGGTCCCGAACGGGAGGTCGAGGGAGACCACAACCGAGGTCGACCTCGAGCCTTTATGGTCTTGAGTATCGGTTCGGTCTCCAGGGTCGACTTCGATGTCGATGTCCCGGTGGTCAGGACAGATGCGCCAGACAGGCTGGCCATCAATGCCCGCTGCTGTTCCATGAAGGCAGACAGTCTGCTCTCCAAGGCTGTCAGCCTGAGACCCAGCTCAGGAGACTCAGCAGCCACCGACTCAGGCCCCGGCGGCACCGGGCCCGACGTCGGCTCTCTGGGAGGAGAGTCCACGAGGACTACAGGACTTATGTGTCCAGCAGACTCCGGCTCCACTCGAGGTACTTTGGAAGGCTTCTCCTGTTCCATGGACCCGGGGCGACGGTCAGGGGTCTGAGACCTAGCTCTCGAGGAGCCAGGGACCTCTTCTGATGACGCCCTCGCGAGCTGCTTCTTCCTCTTTCGTTCCCGGTTGGGGGACCCCCTGTCCGAGGAGCCCCAACGGTGCTCGGGATCCGATTCCCGAGATGTCGAGGCCTTAGACGAGGTCCGGGCCCGGCAGGAGGCTGAGTCAGAAAAAAGCCTTTCCTTTTGGTGCTGACGACTTCGAAGTGCCTTGGAAGACATTTTTCCACATGGTCCACACGTCTTAGGATCGTGATCAGGACCGAGGCACCGAAGGCAGCAGTCATGTGTGTCGGTGAGAGACATCAGCTTCTTGCACCGATCACACTTTTTAAACCCACTGGAAGCCATCGGGGAAAAAAGAGTCCCCGCGAGGTCAAAGGACCGGCCTTCCAGGGAAAAAGAAAAAAAGGGCGCAAACGCCAGCCACGAAGGGCAAAAACCGAAAAAAGAAGATCGGGCTCGATACCGGTGTACCGAACCCGGCGGGAGGGAAACCGGCGTCGAACCGGAGAAAGAAAATAGCGGAGGATCTCCAAAAACATCCAACTATTTTCCGGGAGGACTAGGACACACGTCCGGTGGGCTTCACGGAAAAAGAGAGACTGAGCAAGATGGCACCTTTAGGCGGGAAGGGAACCGCGCATGCGTGCCTGCATTCCCAAAGGCTTTCATGGAAAGCTGGAGAAATGCTCCGCAAGGGCTCCATCGACGTCGATGTCACCCATATGTGAGGACTGACTTCCTGCTTGGTCCTGGAGAATACAGTAAATTCAAACTGATTTGCAACTACCGTCCAAAATAATGAAACGCGAGGGAAGGGGGGACCCAGCATCTGGCCCGCTCCCAGAGTCCTTCCCCCCACGTGAAATCACGGCAAAGAAAAATGGCAGTGGCTCCCACCAAACTGAAGAGTGCCGTGCACACAGCCGCACGGTCCCAGCCTGCCACTGCCCACAGCGTCTCTCAGCCCCCAAACATTTTCATTGGCCTCAATAAGCAGGAAACACCTCTGCAGACATTCTCAGCCGCAGCGAAGAGCTTCCCATACAGCCACTCAGCTGATCAAACTGAGCTGAAACGGCGTCAGGGCTCCGGAGTGCCCATATCCCTTCCATGACTGACTGCACCTCGTGGCTCCTTCAAGCACAATGACAGTGACTGCTCTTTCCCCCTCTGGCTGCAAAACATACTCGGCAAGAATTCTGCTGCCTGACTGCCCAAAGGAACCCCAACCAAATTATCCCCGCCAGTTGCCTGAACTTTTTATTAGGCTTTATTGAGGATAAGAGCAAACCAGATTCTCCTCAATGGTCTGATCTGGGCAGCTCCCCACCAATTTCTCCCCACTTACTGCACACTCCTCATTTGTGCTTTCAATGAGCCCCCTCAATGAAATCATGTCTCTCCAGCTGCTTGGAGACTGAGATACTTGGACTGGAATGAGGTGCCAGCTATCTATGGTGATATCAGAAACTGATATGCTCAGTCTCCAAGCTGCTGGTGAGAGGTGACAACCCACAAGAAATGGGACTGGACTGGAGGGATGATAAGGAAAGCTCCTTTATCTTCCCCTCCACTAGCCACCAGGGACCTCCCCTAGTCAGAGCCAGGAGGGGGAAGACTTGCTTCTGGATGCCAAAGGGAGAGGAGGTGCACTTACCACTGCTTCTTCAGAAGGCTGGAAGTGCATCTGCAGTATTGGCAATGCACTTATCTTGCAGTAAGAGTCGTCTTGTGTGAAAACTACAAGGGAATATGTTAGGCATATCCCCATCAGTTACCACACAGGTTTTGCAGTCACCAAGTGTTAATCTTTGAACGTAATGTGCAGCAAATGCAAAACTTTACCACACATTAGCAAAAGGACCTGTGTTTCTATAAGCCATTGAAACTCCTATCTTATCTTGAGACTATAACAGAATATCAGATCTCATCAATACATTAAATCTCAAAAGGTACTCACCCTGCAAATTGGGCATTGCCAATGATTACCGCTGTCTCTAAGCCTGAACTCATCAGACAAACACTTGGCATGATACACACGAAAACACAGGTCACATATTAATACCTCTCCAGGCAAATGGCATTCAAAACAATACCAGTCATGAGTTTCTGTTTCCCAGTCCTACAGAAAAATACAAAATAATATGGCATGATAGTCTGTTTATTTGAAGCAACACTGGGCAAAATAATAAGACTTAAAACCCATAAAGTATTAGATAGTATAAACTGCTGAAGAAGTGTAGTATACAGTTAAATAAATATCTATATCATATGCATATAGAAACTCAGTATTAGAATGCTATTTATGAGAAAGCAATGTTGCTCGCCTGTAAGAGGTGTTTTCCATAGACACAGCAGGATCGAAAAAGTACACAAGTTGGTTATGTCATCTGATGGTGCCAGGATGGAACTACTCTCTCTCAGCTCAGATCTTTAGTGTAAAGTTCCGAGCATGTGCGGCCCTTCCAGCACCCAGCAGTACCCTCAGCTGGTTATAAAGGTCAGGAAAATGCAACCCTCAGGAGGTGAAAAGGATTGTGTGCCTTTTCAATCCTGCCGTCTATGGAAAACAAGTTACACGTGAGCAACATTGTTTTTTCCAAATCGATAAGCAGGACTGAATCAGGCAACTACAATGTCATGTTTATTGGGGTCAAAGGAGACAAAAAGCGGAGTAGTTTTGCAGAAAGATTTAGTCCTTTTCAAATAATGTGCTAAAGATCATTTGCAGCCTAGGGTATATATGACTCTCTCATGAGGGTTTGCATAAGGCTTTGGACAGTAAATGGTAAGAAAGATTTCCTCACTGAGATGGAAAAGGGAGAGACCACTTTGGACACACCCTAAATTCTTATTAAAGTACCACTTTATGATAACTACATAGAATGTAAGCCTCATAAGTACCTAAAGCTTGACGTTCACTCACTCTTCTAGCTGAAGTGATAACTACTAGGAAGAGAATCCTTTAAGTAAGGAACCTGAGTGAAATGGATTTCAAGGGTTCAAAAGGAAACGTCATGAGAAATGTAAGTACCAGGGGCTTCCAGAGAAGTGGGTTGAAATGAAGGAGATCTTCCATGAAACGGGAAAAAATATGCATCTGCGCCACCGGAAGGTTATCTAGAGTCATGACAAGCCAACAGGACACTGAGATGTGCTCTTATCAAAGAGGTAAGAAGATCAAGACAGTATAGATGATAGAATATGGATAGAGATGTAAAATGGTTGTAGGATGGCATAAGATAAGTCATGACTATTATTGGAGTACTACGGTATATAGAGAATCTTTTCCACTTGAAGACTGTTTTTTGGCAGCTATTAAAATGCCTTGAATCGGCTGCTAGCCAAGAGCTGAAATAAGAACTTTTCAATTTCCAGGCTGTGAGGGCTAGACTTCAAGTCTGGATGACGTAGATAGCCCTCTTTGTTGAGTTATCAATTCTGAGAACTGGTTTAGTTTTCGAGGTAGAAAGACCACTAATTTTGAAAAAGGAGAAACCAGTTCTGCAGAGGCCAGTAAGAAACTATTAGAATCATGGTGGCTCACCCTTGCAGGAACTTGTGAAGAACTCATAATATAAGACAAATTGGAAGATAAGCATGAAGAAATGTCCAAGTCTACTGAAATGCCAGAGCACATGGAGCTATTCAGAATGGAGGAGAGAGTTTTGTATTCTCTGTGCTAGCAAAAAGGTTGAGAAATTCCCTATTCTTGAAACAGAGAAGGTAGCAGTGCTGGAGTCTGAGACCATTCATGAAGATGAAACACTCTGCTAAGCTGGTCTGCTAACATTTTGGGAACATGGTAAGTAGGTTGCGCCTGCTTATGGCATAATCCCATAATCTTATCGCCTCTCAAGAGAGTTAGAGAGAACCCGTCCCCATCCCCCCTGGTTTGTTGACATAAAACATCCTATTTGATTGTCTCAGTAAGTACAGAAGAATCTGAAGTTAGTGCACAAAGACTCTGAGAGCACAGGATACTGCTCCAAGCTGAAGATGGTCTATAGGAAGCATTTTAACCACATTTTTTGGGAATGACTGTCGAGACAGATGCTGTCGACCAAGATTGGGGTGCTTATGGTGAGTACTAAGTGATGCTGCTATGGAGCAAAAGGCATTTCTATTGATAGGTGGTATTTGAGAGTCCACTATTTTAAGATGAGAGATAGTCAAGGTACTGGATAAATAACCAATATCAAAGATTGAAAACATTCATTCCACTGGAAAGCGCAATTACTCACCTGTAACAGGTGCTCTCCAGGGACAGCAGGAATCAGTCCTCACTTATGGGCGACATCAGCAGCGACGGAGGCCGTGCGGAGCAATTCCCCAACTTACAAAGAAAGCCTTTGGGATTGCTGCCACGCATGTGTGGTCCTCTTCCTGCCCAAAGATGCCATCTTGCTCAGTCAGGTCCCATAGCTAGAGCCCTACTCAGCAGATGTCAAGGAAAGAAAAACAAAAAGGCAACTTTTAAGGGGAGGTGGGAGGGTAGTGAGGACTGATTCCTGCTGTCCCTGGAGAATTCCTGTTACAGGTGAGTAACTATGCTTTCTCCAGGAACAAGCAGAAAGTCAGCCCTCACTTATGGGACTTCCAACCAACAGGCTACCGAAATCTGCAAGCCAAAAATGTCTCGAGGCCGTGAGCAGAAGCAGATGACTGAAGAAAGCCCGAGTTCTCATGCCCTTGGGGTCAAGCTCTTGGTAGCCGAGAAGAAGGGTCAGAGGGCAGAAGTTGCTTATACCTCGAACAGATTACAGAGTACAGCCTGGCCGAAAGCGCTGTCCCAGCAGGACTCCCTCTCCAAGCAGTAGTGCAAAGCGGAGGACCAGGTCACAGCCCGGCAGATGTCCGTCAGAGGCACTGAGCGCAGCGTAGCGAAGCCACCGATGTCGCCTTGGCCCAAATGCCGTGCACAGTGACTCAGTGATCCAGCGGGGCCCCCCAGCCTTTGCCTGAGTGAAGGCGATGCTGTCCGCCACCCAGATGGAGATGGTGCGCTTGGTGACTGTGAGCCCCAGGCGATTAAGATCGTAGGCAATGAAGAGCCAGTCGTACCTGCGATGACTCTGGGTGTGCTGCAGGTAGAAGGCGAGAGCCCTCTTGCAGTCGAGCGTATGTAGGACCGTGCCCGGTCAGCATGGGGGTCTCGGTAACAAAGTTGGTAGGACGATCTCTTGGTTGAGATGGAAATCTGAGACAACTTTCAGTAGGAACTTGGGGTGAGTTCGAAAGACCACCCCGTTCCCGTAGAACCTTGTGAAGGGAGCCACAGCCACGAAGGCTTGCAGCTCGCTAACTTGCCAGGCCGAGGTGAGCACCACCAGGAAGACAACCTTCCAGGAGAGGTGCCAAAGCGAGCACATTGCCATTGGCTCGAAGGGCAGCTGCGTCAGATGCATGAGTACGACGTTCAGGTCCCACTCCGCCAGTGGAGGCCAGACGTGGACCTTGGAAAGTAAGAGACCCCGCATGAAGCGGGAGACCAGAGGCTGGCTCGAGAGGGGTTTACCCTCGATGGGGAAGTGATTGGCCAAGATGGCGCTCAGGTGAACCCGGACCGATTTGGATTTCAGTCCCACCAGCGAGAGGTGGAGGAGGTACTGGAGAACCCACCGGGTAGAGCAGGAGAATGGGTCAATCTGGAGCTCGGAGTACCAGAACAAGAAGCGCTGTAACTTCGGGGCATAGGCCCATCTTGTCAAGTCCTTCCTCGACGCGAGGATGACTTCCTCAATCTCCTCTGGGAGGCGACGTGAGGCTAGAGACACCCGTTCAGCCGCAAGGGATAGCGAGACCAGGTTTGGGTGGAGCACCCGTCCCTCCTCCTGGGTCAGCAGACCTGGGATACTGCCCAGAGGACCGGAGGTTTTGACGAGAGCCGGAATAGAAGCAGGAACCAGAGATGTTCAGGCCACGAAGGAGCCACGAGGATCACCGAGGCTCGGTCCCGCTGAATCTTGTGGAGGGTCTTAGCAATGAGAGGAGCAGGAGGGAATGCATACAGAAGCCCGGGGGTCTAGTTCAGGAGGAACGTGTCCAAGGCTACTCTGCTTGGGTACGGTATCGGCCCGCAAAGCGGGAAGCTGGGTGTTCGCCGGGCTGGCGAACAGCTCCAAGGACGGAGTCCCCCAGTGATGGAACAGGTGGAGAACCATCTCTGGACTCAGGACTCAGGCGCCACTCGTGTGGGCGAAGGAGCCTACTGAGTCTGTTTGCGAGGACATTGTCCTGGCCCGGGAGGTAGACCGCTCTCAGGGTCATGCCCCGGCATACGGCAAAGGAGCAGAGGACTGCCTCCCGACAGAGCGGGAGCCTGTACCCCCCCCCCTCCTTGTTTATGTAGAACATCGCGACCTTGTTGTCGATCTACACGAGCACCAACTTGCCTCACAGGTGGTACTCGAAGACCTTCAGGGCCAGCCGGACCAATCGAAGCTCGAGCAGGTTGATCTGCTGCTGAGATTCCTCGGGTGACCACCGCCCCTGGGTACGGAGGTTGCCATAGTGGGCTCCCCAGCCCAACAGTGAGGCATCCATTGTCAAGATGAGCTTGTGCTGTCGAGCCTGGAAGGGCATGCCCCAAAGGCGGCTTTGGGGGTTCAGCCACCAATCCAGGGAACTGGAGAGGCTGCTAGAGACTGACACGGGATCCCAGAGGCAGCCCGAGGGTTGGGCAAACTGCGCTCTGAGGCACCACTGGGCCGCTTGCATGTGCATGCGAGCGTGGGGGACGGTTCAGGCCATGTGCCCCAGAAGGCGCAACATGGCCCGCGCAGAGACCCTGGACCGGCTTTGGTCCTCGGCAACCAGAGCATGTTGAGAAGAACACCGATGAACTCCAGGGTCTGCACTCAGTTGATCAGGAAACCGAGGCACTTGAAGGAGGAGGAGGACTGTGCGTGATGCCGAGAGGCAAGTGTCCTCTGTCGATGAGCCTGTGACGAGCCAGTCATCCAGATAAGGGTAGACGGATAATGCCCTGTAGCCAGAGGTGGGCTGCGGCCACTGACAGGCATTTCGTGAAAACACGCGGGGCAGATGCGAGCCCGAAAGGGAGCACTCTGTATTGAAGTGCTCCTTATGTACCCTGAAATGCAGGTACTTCCTGTGCTTGGGGTGATCAGGGATGTGGGTGCAAGCGTCTGAGATCCAAGAAGCATAGCCAATCGCCCTGCCGAAGGAAGGGCAGCAGAACGTCAAGCAATAGCATCCTGAACTTCTCCCGCACCAGAAATTTGTTCAGATTCCTGAGTTAGAGGATGGGTCACAGACCCCCCCGTCCTCTTCGGAAAGAGGAAGTACCGGGAATAAAACCCCCAACCTCGGAGGTGCGGCGGAACTCTCTCGACTGCCTGTTGACTGAGGAGGTTGATCAACTCTTGCTGCAAGCAAGCCTGGGGCAAGGGAAGCCAAGTAGGCTCCGCTGGGAAGAAGGTAGGAGGGAGTCTATCCAGACGGGCGAAAAGGGATAGACGCCCTCCCACGGGCGGAGGTGCCGCCAGGAGGTGAGAGGCTATGCACTTGGCGTCAAAACCCTGGGGCTGGCTGGGGCAGTGCCGGTGGTTGAGCTACGGGCCCCTTCGGTTTCCGGTGACCCTGGACTCCTCCTTTGCCCTGGCTGCTGGGTGTCGGCGCTGGGGTGGGCGGGTAGTGTGGGTATCCCTGGTAAGGAAGCTCCTTCCTCTGGAAGAAAGGCTTCTTGCTGTGTTGTTTCTTCCGCAGAAGAGAAGAGGTTTTACAAGAGAAACGGGTGCGGGTCACGAACTCCGTCTCGATTTCAGCTTCCTTGTTCTCCATGGGCTTGCCGAACAGTTGTTCCACCAAGGCAGGGGGTATCCAAGAGCTTCTCCTGGACCCACTGTTCCAGGTATGAAGACTGGAGCCTCGCTTGACACCGAGCTCTGATGCCGGCCGCTGCCACACGGGCGGAAGACTCAAACTCGTATTATGCGGCGTAGGAAAGGTATTTCGAGCAGTCCACGACCGATCTCAGAAGGGTCTGAAATCTGAGGAGGTGATCACCTCCGAGGCCCGTGGAAAAGCAGCCTAGCGAGGTCGTGAATGAACATCCCCATATACAGTTGATATGCCTGGATGTGGCACGCCAGCATGGATCCCTGGTAAGCCTTGCACCCAAGGGTGTCGAGGGCATGGGATTCCCTAACAGGCAGGACCGAAGAGTGCCACTTCGGGCTCTTCTGCTTCCGCATTGCGTATTCAACTATTATGGAGGTATGGGGAAGTTGAGTCTTCCGGAACCCTGTGTCATGCTGGATCCTGTACATGGCATCGAGGCTTTTACTGACAATCGGGACCGAGGCGGGTGCTTCCCACATGCAGAGGAACAGCCAGGTCAGGATGGACGGTACCGGGACCATGAGACACTCCCTAGGGGGAGATTCATACTGCAAGATGTCGAGTTCCTCTGCCCTCGGCTCTTCCTCAGTTTGCGTGGGTAGCCTGAGGGTTCGAGCCATATCCCGCACAAATACCAAGAAGGAGGTGTCTTTGGGGGGTGACCGCCTTTGCGAGGCGGGCGGGTACTCGTTAGAAGGGTTTCAGGGGACGTGTCCCTGTCCACTTCCCAGCCTGAGAGATCTGAGAACTAGGAGTTGGGCTGATCCCCATGCCCAGTGGCCGAGACTCACTTGGAGACAGAGGCACTGAATCTGGAAGACCTCGCCCCCGAGGAACGGGACAGTGAGCGAGACCAGTACCGAGGACCCTCACGAAGCCCACGGCTCTCAGGGGTTTCCAAGGCAGTTTTCAGGACCCCTATCAAGGGACCCTCGGTCTCGAGGCGTGAGCCAGCCATGCTGGGTAAAAGCGCTTGCTGGGCAGCTAGGAAGGCAGAAGCGCCGCGCTCCACTGCCAACATACAGGACTCCCACTCAGGAGTGGGTCCCTGCTCTGACACCGGGGTTACCGGGTCTGGTGTGGAGGAGGAGAGGGGGTCCTCGCCAGGACAACCCTCAGGAGACCAGGCGCCATCGCCAGAGGCCTCCGTATCCATACGAGATACCTTTCGAGGCTGCTCCTTGTCCAACTCTCGGGAACGCCGAGGGCTAAGGGAACGAGCGCAAGACCGCTCACGCTGGTCTGGAGCCCCCGTCAGCAATTTTGAGGTCTTCTTCCTCTTTCGCCATTCCACCTCAGGCGAACCCTGATCAGAGTGATGCCTGGGGCGCAGGGTCACTACGGGGGACCCCACAAGAGGTGGATCAGTGGGGCAAGGCGCTACCGGGGACCCAGGGCTGCCTTGCAGAAAATGTCGGACTTCTGCTTATGGCTTAGCAAGGCCTTAGCGGACATTTTCTTACAGAGCGAGCAGAGCTCTGGGTTGTGGTTGGCCCCCAGACACCGCAGAAAACAGTCATGGGTGTCAGTGAGTGACATTCTTGGAGCATCTGTCACATTTTTTGAAGCCAGTGGCCATGGGGGCAAAAAGAACCCCTGCAAGGTCAAAGAACCTCATGGCCAACGATTGGAAAAAAGGGCATGAAAAGGGCCCAAAGAGTAAAACACCACTAAGGGAGAAAAAAAGGGATACCCTGGCCCACAGCCAGAGCAGGGGCGATGGGGAGGATGGGCGAGGACCGGTGCTACCGGAAAAATGGGCCAAAAGGCTGGAGAAGAAAAAACGTTTTCCGAGGGACAAGGACGTGCATCCGAAGGGCTCCACGGAAAAAGGGAGACTGAGCAAGATGGCACCTTTGGGCAGGAAGAGGACCATGCATGCGTGGCAGCAATTCCCTAGTTTTCACCATAAGTGAGGACTGACTTCCTGCTTGTTCCTGGAGAATTTGAGATCCCATTGTGATCGGCACATTCAAGCAAGCCAATGAGACAACATGGACTGCTGCTGCCATGTGGCCCAATATTTGAAGGTATGCTTTTGCTTTGACTTTTGGCTACTTCTTGAACTGCACATACACAGGAGATAAGCATGTGAATTCTGATGTCTGGTAGGAAAGCTCTGGATTGTAATGTATCAAAAAACTACTCCATTAAAAGTTATAATGTTGGCAGGAGATAGGATGGATTTCTGAAAGTTCACTGAAGAAGGGTAATTATAATTTGCTGTACTATTTCAACCCAATTGTTCAGGTCCTTCTCAGAAATTGGTTCGGTGATGGAAAGGCGTAGATAACAAGGTGCTGGTTTAAAGATGTTTATAAACTTTTGAGGCTTCCTCCCTTTCAGACTGTCTGAAGGAGAGGGCAAATCAGTGGAATGGGGCATTAGGGAAGGTTTTGGGGAATTGGTTCCTTTAGAGATAGTGCAGTCAAGGGGGCCAAAGAGACAACCTTGGTACATGGATGTACTTAGGCATTTGAAGCAAAACTTGTGGAGGGCAGAGAGGAATTGGAGGAGAGATAGAGCAGAGTTGAACAAGGCAGAATGTAGATGGTTACAGGTGGTGTATCCGATTATACTCCGCGAAAGTAGAAAGGAATATTATGCACATGTTATTTGGGATAGTGAACATCATACCCATCGGTTATTTAAAATAGTTCAGGATTTGGCTCCTAATCATCAGTTAGTATGATATTATTCCTTTTTCTGCTAACCAGTTTAGTCTTTTTCTTTCTGCTTTGATCTAGGGTCTTCAGACATCTTTTTCCAGGGGGAGTGGGTTTGTCCTATTCTTCCGAGGCTGTGTGTACTCCGGAGATTGTGACTCAAACAAAGGAAGTCTAATGGTGTTTCCTTCTATTATTGGTTTGCGGCTACTGAGGTCCTTTCAATCTTTGAATGTCAAATTTGTGGCAGCAGATCCTTTGCTGCCGAGGGTGATAAAGCGTAGTTACTCACCTGTAACAGGTGGTCTCTGGAAACAGCAGGAATCAGTCTTCACATATGGATGACGTTGGCGCCGATGGAGCCTGCACAGAAATGCTCCCCAACGTCAAATAGGAAAGCATTTGGGAGCACTCCATTGCGCCTGCGTGCCTGCCTTCCCAACACCTCTCCTCAGTTGAGTTTGTAGCTGAGAAGAATAAAATAAAAGACCCTACAACTCCTAGGGGAGGAGGATGGGCTGTGAAGACTAAATTCCTGCTGTTCCCAGAGATCACGTGTTACAGGTGAGTAACTACGCTATCTCCAGGAACAAGCAGGAATGTAGTCTTCACAAATAGGATTTACTACCTCCCCAGAACCCACTGGACTCTATTCCAGAAGGTGGAAACCCCCTCCCCCAAGGTAGTCTGGTTTCTTGTAGAAGTCCGGGACGGAGGGCAGGAGCTGAGTTTAAGTCCCAACGAGGTGTTGGAGTACAGCTTGGCCAAAGACAGTGTCCCAACAGGAATCTCTGTCCAGACAGTAGTGGGCAGTGAAAGTATGTATGGAGGACCAGGTAGCTGCCCGGCAGATCTCCTCAATGGATACTGAACGTAAACTGGCTACGGAGGTTGCCATAGCCCGTACAGTATGAGCAGTGACATGACCCTCTAAAGAGTCCTGCCTGTTCATTAGAAAAAGAAATGCAATATGTTATCCTCCAATTTCCAATAACACAAAGAGGAGAAAAAGAAGCACCGCCCCATGGTTCTCTCCTGAATTGCGAGCCTCTCTGACTCAACTCCGCAGACTGGAACGCCGCTGGCGCAGATCACTTTCCACTGAAGATCAGACCGCCTACCGTACTCACCTCTCCACACACCGTGAAGCAATCACAACCACAATGAAACAATATCACACAGACACCCTAAAGAGATCACTGAATAAACCACGTGACCTCTTCAACCTGGTCAAATCCCTCTCAAAGGAACCTTCTCCCGAACAACACAGTGAGATTCATCCACAGAAATTCGCTGACTACATGCAATCCAAGATAGTGCAAACTAACAAGGTGTCAACAGTCCCGTTCCAAGAACCAACGAATGCAACCCCACTAAATATCTTCTCTACACCATCCACTAAATGCATCGAGGACACCATAGCATCTCTCAATACCTCCACTGCACAAACGGACCCATGCCCAGCTTTTTGGATTAAGGAGCTACGTTGTGCGTTCAGCCCCTTCGTTGCAAATCTAATGAACCTCTCATTCACAACAGGGTACTTCCCTGCAGCACTCAAGCAGACTTCCATCAGGCCACTTTTGAAAAACCCCAAGCTAGACCCGCAAAAGGTCGAATCTTATAGGCCTATAGCTAGCATTCCCCTCTTAGCCAAGATAATTGAGAAGGAGGCACAACGGCAAATCCAAGATCATATAGACACCACAGCGCCCCTAGATCACTGCCAACATGGGTTCAGAGAATATCATGGGGTCGAGACCCTTCTCACGAACCTATTCAACGACATTATCACAGGCATTAACAACATCCGACAAGGATTTGTACTCGTCTTCTTAGACATCGCTGCGGCGTTCGACTCAGTAAGCCACGAAATTCTCCTCGGACGACTGAAAGAGAAAGGTATCTGCAACAGTGCATTAGAATGGTGCAACTCTTACCTGGATGGTAGATGGCAATATGTGAAGTCCGGTACAGAAGAGTCAAAACGCTTCCATCAAAAGCAAGGTGTGCCTCAAGGTTCCTCATTGTCTTCCCTACTATTTAACATATACATGCAGCCCATCTGCGACATCATAAGATCTTTCAAAGTCAACTGCTTGATATACGCAGATGACATTCTCTTATATGCCTTTCTCCACAACTCAATTAGACCTGGCACCGTTGGTAGACTGCCTCAATTCGGTCTCAGAGTGGCTCCAATCACAAAACCTTCGCATTCAACATAAAAAAACAGAGGTGCTCTTCATCTCCAAAGACCCCAACTTCACCCCTCCAGCCCACGTCAGTGTCAAGGAAGCTGACCTACAAGCTAAAGAAACAATAAGATACCTTGGAGTTACATTGGACCAACGTCTGGATATGAAACATCACATAAATAACATAGTCAAAGCTGTATACTTCAAAATACGCTCGCTTAGGCATATGCGCTCCATGTTGGACCCTGATGACTTCCGAACCATATACCAAGCACTAATCCTGCCACACTTCGACTTTGCAAATGCCATATTACAAGGTCTCCCTCAATCCACTCTTAGCCCATTACAGATGGCCATGAATGCCGCAGCAAGAGTCCTCTACGGAGCCTCCAGAAGCGACCACGTAACTCCCATTCTTAAACAGCTTCACTGGCTCCCCATCCATGGGAGGATCATCTTTAAAACCCTAGTCCTATCATTCAAGGCAATCAAGGGTATCTCATCCTCCTCACTCACAGATCTGATTCACACAGTACCCCCCAACAGATCCAGAAGAACATCAGCCGTAAACCTACTGACAACCTCGAAGGCGTTGACAAAGTGCAACATGACAACCTCAAACAGAGCCTTCAGTTTCTATGTACCCAAATGCTGGAACGCTCTACCCTCCGACATAAGGGCCATTACTGACCTACTCCAGTTCAGGAAGGCACTCAAATACCACCTCTTCCTTCAATACTACCCTACCAGCAATTGAACCAGAGGAAGTGACCCACTCATGAACACACCATGCCGTTCTTGATATTATTAAGACTCTATTCTGTTCTATGTAATTATCTCTTGTATATAGTTTACCCCGGTTCTCCAAGTTTGTACTCCTGTTCGATGTAAACCAAACAGCTTGTTGTTATGGTCTTTATGTTATAATGTAAACCGCGCTGATGCCGAATAGTGCGGTATATAAGAACTTGTAATAAATAAATAAATAAATAAATCTGGGTAGAATCCGTTTTGTCACTGGAAGGCCGAGGTAACTAGGATCAAAGGAGATAAATAAATAATTAAGAGGATTTTCTGTGATCCTTAGCTCTACTCAAGTAGCAAGCTAGCGTCTGCTTGCAGTCTAAAGTGTGCAGCGCTGGTTCTACCTGATACATGAGTAGTTTAGGGAAGAAAATAGGTAGGATTACCGACTGGTTCAGATGGAAGGAAGAGACTACTTTCAGAAGGAAATGCGGATGAGTACGCAGAACTACCTTGTGCAACCAGGTATAAGGCAGATCCGCCGCCAGAGCCTGCAGTTCACTGATGCGGCGAGCTGACGTGAGGGCAATGAGGAAAAGCACCTTCCATGATAGAAACGTCAGCGAAATGGAGGCCAAAGACTCGAAAGGAGGCTTTACTAGTCGAGCAAGAACCACACTGAGATCCAGGCCACCGAAAATGGCTTAATTGGTGGTTTGGACAGCAGGAGACCCTGCATGAAGCATGCTACTAAGGGATGTGAAGAAATAGGCTATCCATGTAGTGGTTTGTGAGAAGCCGCAATGGCACTAAAGTGCACTCTGAGTTAGTCTTCAGGCCTGTTAAGGATAGGTGGAGGAGATATTGTAAAAGGAACACCACCAGGCAAGAAAAGAGTCAATGCCCTATGGGGAGCACCAGAGTGCAAACCTATGCCACTTGAAGGCATAAGATCATCAGGTGGAGTCTTTGCATGATGCAAGGAGTATACCTTTGACCTCCTGTCGCAGGTTGAGGTCAGTGAGCACTAGGCCTTCAGCAGCCATGCTGTCAGGCATAAGATTGAGGAGCATCCCATTGTCCTGAGAGGGGAAGTCGGGCGCACATCCCAGGTTGAGTGGCTGAGTCTACGCCAAGTAAAAAAGCAGAGGAAACCATGGTTGATGGGGCCCAAAAGGGGGCTATGAGAATCACTGAGCCCCTGTCAGCCTGTAGCTTGAACAGCACCTTGGGTATAAAGGGGATGGAAGGGAATGCATAGAGCAGTCCCTGTCCCCAGTGCAGAAAGAAGGCATCCAGGGCCTGTCAGTGTAGCAATAGAACCCTGGAGCAGAAGAGAGGAAGCTGTGCGTTCTGCAGAGTGGCAAAAAGATCTATGAGTGAGGTTCCCCAAGTCTGGAAGATACAAGCAGTCTCTTCCGATGCAAGGTCCATTTGTGTGGATGAAGTATACTGCTTAGCCTGTCCGCAAGTTCATAGAGTTTGCTGGGAGGTACACCGCTTTAAGGTGAATGCGATGTGAGGTGGCAAAGACTACAGGTGAAGCACTTCATCGCAGAGTGGACAGGACACTGACTCTCCTTGTTTCTTCACGTAGAATATAGCAACTTGGTTGTCTGTTCTCACTAAAAAGAGTTGCCCTGACAGTTGGGGTTGAAAAACCCGAAGAGCATTTGTAAGTGCTTGTAGTTCTAGCAGGTTAATCTGCATGGCAGATTCCTGTTGCATCCATAGTCCCTATGTGGTTAAGTTGTTCAGATGCGCTCCCCAACCCAGCTTGGAAGCATCTGTCGTCACTGAGGTGGAGACATCTGAAAAGGTGACCCGACAAGTAGGTTTTGAGGGGAACACCACCACTGAAGGGACTTGATCAGTTAAGGGGTGATGTAGATCTTGTCTGTGAGACACCTGTTTGCTTGCGTCCATTGAGAAGACAGTGTCCATTGTGCTTGGCACATGTGCAATCAAGCATAGCAGACTACATGGACTGTGGAGGCCATGTGACCCATGAATCATAACATCTCTTGAACTGTGACGCTGCTTTGCATCTGCACACGCTCTGCCAGCTCGATAAGACAGGCACAGCGATCCTGTGGAAGGAAAGCTCACGCCTGTTGAGTATCTAAGAACACTCCTATGAACTCCAGTTGTTGGGTTGGAGCAAGGTGAGACTTTGGGAAGTTTAGAACAAAGCCCGGGTGTTGGAGCACCGTGATGGTGTAAAGAAGGGAGGATGTGACCTCCTGAGGGGAGTCTTCCCGATCAGCCAGTCATCTAAGTAAGGGAAGACGAATATACTCAAGGTGTGGAGATAGGCAGCGACTAATGCCATGCATTTGGTGAAGACCATTGGAGCAGAGGCTAGACCAAAGGGGAGAACCCAGTATTGATAATGATTGTCCTGAAACATGAAGTACAGATACTGTCTGTGTGAAGGATGTATCAGTATGCGCGTACACGCGTCTTTGATTTCTAGAGAACATAGATGATCGTGTCTCTGGAGGTACGTCAGAAGAGTTCCTAGGGAAATCATTTTGAAATTTTCTCGGAGCAGAAACTTGTTTAGGTTTCTGAGATCTAAGATGAGTCTGAAGTCTCCTGTTTTCTTTGGAATGAGAAAATACGGATAGTAGAAGCCAATCTTTTCTTGAGTGGGAGGAATTCTTTCTATAGCACCCTGGGAGAACAGGGTGGTCACCTCTTCTTTTAAGAGAGTGCTTTGAAGGGGTTGTGTGGGATAATCTCCTGTGAAGCTGGTGGGGAAACTGATAACCCCTTTGAACAATTTGGAGTGTCCACTGCTCTGATGTTATGAGGTGCCACTTGTGGGCATAGTGACAAAGTCTGCCTGCTATGTGCAGGGGCTGGGGGCCCTCCAGAGGCAGATTGGCAATGCTCTCCAGGAAAGACAAAAACTAAACGCAGCCTGTGACTGTGCGGCTGATTAAGGCTCAGGAGCCTTAGGCTTCTTGCATTGGCGAGGGCCCTGCTGTTTCTCCTCGGTATGTTGATGTAGATAGGCAGCAGAAGGCGGGTAAGAAGAACAGTATCTCTTCTTTTTGGAATAAAAAGATTTCTTGGGAAAAGTCTTCATTTTGAATAGGTCAACTGTTTTCCTGGAAAGGCGTTTTAGGGTAAGATCATTTGTTTCAATCTCCCCTGCTTTTTCCCTCCATTCCTTGCCAAAAAAGGTTTTCCCCAGTACATGGGATATTGGCTAGTTTATCTTGGACCCATTATTCAAGATAGGATGTCCTGGGGTTACAGGCATCCAATGAGCCCCAATGTAGACTGCTGAAGCTCTACATGTTGTTTCGAAGGCATCAAGAGGCCCTGGTGAGAAACTTGAAAGTGTTCTGGCCTTGCTTGATGAGTGTCTGAAATGCACTCCTCTTATCCTCAGGAAGGAGAGGGGTGAAGGTTTCCAGATCCCTGGTGACATCCTTCAGAATCATGCCCATGTACAGCATATAAGAGTTTATTCTGGAGGCTAACATGCATGCCTGTAAGCATTTGCGCCCAAAGACATTGAGTGTCCTGGAATCTCTGTCAGGTGGCGTGGATGAACGGTTCTTAGAGCTCTTTATTCGACATATTGCCGATTCCACTATCACTGAGTGGTGTGGGAGCTGAGGTTTTTGGAAGCCTGGGCACTCTAGTACTCGGTACATAGTATTGAGTCTCTTGCTGACAGGCAGAACTGTAAGCAGGGCCTCCCACATACAGAGCATTACATCCTGTAGAATACAATGCATGGGTAATGTAGCGATCTCTATGGGCATGGGAGGGTATTGAAGTATCTGCAATTCCTCTGCCCTCTGTTCTTTCTCTGAGGTTACTGTAATAGTAAGCGTTACAGCCATTACCCGGTTAAAGTACTGAAAGGACATATCCTCTGGTGAGGACCGACGCCACTCTTGAGGGGGCAGAGGGGGCGAAGGGATGTCTGGAAGCTCTCGAGAATTGAGTGAGCCCCCGTCAGATTCTGAAGAACTAGAGTCTGAGTCTGGTAAGAAATCAAAGTATCTTTGGTTCAACCTCGATGCTGGACGTCGAAGGCTGATGTTGATACCGATATACTCTGAGGTATCGGAACAGAGAGTCCGTTGAATACCAGGGGTATTGATTGATTCCAATGAGGGTACTGACAATGCCAGTTCAAGGTGGGGCTGGCTGTAAGCTCGGTGCTGAAGCCTGCACTCCTGGAGCTCTCAATGTTATCAGTACCAAGGATGCTGCCAAACTCCTCTCAAGAGCCAGCATGCACTGGTCCAGAGATTGCATTTAGACTTTGAAGAAACCTGAGACCCTGAGAGGAAATCGATGCCCTCAATGAGGCCGAAGACACTGAAACAGAGTCCGAAGTGAACAATGATTCATACTTGTTAGCTCGATTCTTCAGTCCTCTGTCATCTGCTGACACAAAAGAGAAGAGTTGGGCTAATGGTCAGGGCCCAAGTATTTTAAATATCAGTCATGTTTATCAGTGATAGATATAGTACCGGCACACTTGGTACATTTCTTAAAAGCAGAAACTGGTTTGTACATGCCTTCAAAAAGTCATCTTCGAGTTGAAGAGAAGGCTATGGAAGCCTAGAGGTCTAGTTTGATGGTGAAAACCGCAAAGAAAAAAAAGTTATAAATAAGAAAGATTTATCAGGACTAGTGTCGGATTCGACAGAACCAGTGTCAACGGGAAGGCAGAAGCACAATGCTATACCAAAAAAAAGAAGTTTTTCGGCAGTGACAGGAACAATGCGTCCTGCTGACTCCACAGAAAACAAAAAACTGAGGAGAGGAGCTGGGAAGCCGGGAAGCCAGGTATGCAAGCGCAGTGGAGTGCTCCCAAAAGCTTTCCTACTGGACACTGGGGAATGTTACCACACAGGCTCAATCTGTGCAGACGTCACTCATATGTGAAGACTGCATTCCTGATTGTTCCTGGAGATAGGATTGTTTACCTGCTTTTATGGATCATCTTTTGGGTTTGGTTAACTTGAGTCTTAGTCAGGATGTTGTGCCTGATCCTGTCTTTTATTAGGCTTGCTTAAAAGGATAGTGGCCTGGATCCAGCCCTCCCCATAAACCGTTAACGAATCTGCCACTTTTGTGTAAATTGACGGAAAAAGTGGTTCTTGCCCATCACCTCTCTTTTCTGGAGGAGAATAATATTTTGCATTCGAGGCAGTCAGGTTTTAGAGCATATCACAGTACGGAGACTCTTTTGGTAGCTATGCTTGAGATTCTTTCAGCTACCGATAAAGGTAAACGAGTTCTCCTGGTTCAATTTGATTTGTCATGAGCATGTGATTTGGTTAGTCACTCACTACACTCCCTGGCGCAGCTAGAGGGAATAGGGGTGGGTAGAATTGCTTTGAATTGGTTCCGTTCGTATTTCTCAGGTCAATCAATCATTCAAGGTTTGTATAGGGATGATGTTTCTCCCACTCTGTTATTATCGGGTGGTGTGCCTCCGGGTCCCCACAGCAGATTTTATTAACAGTTTAGGGTTGGGAGTATATTTATATGAAGATGATAAACAGATAATTAGTCGTCATGACTCTTCGGATGCTCGATTTCAAGCAGACCTGGTGGATAAGCTACATAGGACAGCAGAATGGTTTCAGGTTCATAATTGTTACTTAATGTTAACAAGTCTTCAGCAATGTGGCTGGGAGGAGAGTGTGCTGTTCCCTCTTTTGTCCTTAACATGATGGTGGGGGGGGGTAAGCTTTTTGCAGTTAAAGATAAGAGTACCACATTAGGCATTATTCATGACTGTAAATTATTATTTAAGCTGCAGATCTCGGAGTTGGTACAGAAACTGTTTTTTGCATTGAGATTAATGTGCTCTATAAAGCATTATTCTGATGCTAATTCCTTGCAGATGCTCATCCATGCACTGATGAATCGATTAGATTATTGTAATTCTTTATATGGGGTCTTCCCCATATAAAGGGTATGTTAAAGAGAATTCAATTGGGGTGGAAAAGTGACATCCCTGGGAGCAAATGGCAGCAGCTTGAGAGCGCGCCGGGATGATCCCGTACACTGTGCTAAAAATTGAGGCTGGCAGCTTACCTCTCTGCTTTCTGTGAGGCCTGCGCTGCTAGTGATACTGGTGGCAATGTCCATGAAGAAGCAGCTGGCAGAATTTCAGTCCCTGTACGCCCGTACTGAGGCTTCCTGCGGTCCGAGGAAAGACTCCAAGATGGCCACCAGCAGCTCCAATGAGTCAGAGATGGACGGAGAGTGGGGCGCTGGGGCAGCGAGGACACTCAAAGCCTGGCTGAGGAAGTTCAAGGATGACTTAAAGGCTGAATTGGCTTCAATGAAGGAGGAATTGAAAGAGGTGCTGTCAGGTCTGCATCAGGACATGGCAGAGATGGGAGCCCGCATGGAAGAGGTAGAAGGGCACATGGAACAGCATGAGGAGGCCACAGCAAATCTTAAAGCAGGATGGGACTCGCTGAGAAGGGAGCAGGAACACCTGCAGGAGAAAATCGAAGATTTGGAAGACAGTTCTCGTTGCAGTAACTTCCAGGTAAGGGACATAACAGAGGAAGCGCAATATAAAGACTGTGTGGTGGTGATAGTGCAGCGCCTCTTTAAAGCTTTATTACTAGAGTCAGGGCCCGAGGCGGGAGCTGAGACTGCTTTGGTTCACACTGAATGCACACATCGCAGCCTGAGCCCAGTCGGGAGAATAAACATTGAGATATGGTGGTCTGTCTGCATTATTATGCCCTGAAGGAGAAGTTGCTGGCAATATCCTGGAGACATGGACCCTTAAAGTGGGAGGGCTGTTCTGTGGAACTGTATAATGATCTATCCCAGGGCACGCTGCAGTGGCGGACGGCTTTGCGAGCGGTAACTGCCTTTATTCGGAAGGAGGGCTTGAGGTATAAGTGGTTGTATCCCTTTAGCCTGATGCCAACTGCTAAGGGACTGTCCAGGCAGATTAAGAGAGTCATAGAGGCCTGGCAAGCCCCCAAGGACTTGGGGTTTGACGGAGTTCCACGATCCTGGTGGGGAGGGGGGCAGTGGCTCTGGCAACCGGCACCCCTAGGCTGAAGTGGCAGCAAGTGGCAGCTAAGAGGAAGAGGCTAAAGAGACTGTCGAAGGGCCAGGCAGTGGAGGAGCAGCTGGACTTGGGAATGCCATGAACATGAGCATGGGGACAGTTGGTTGGAGACCGAGGTGGCAGAGCTTTGGCATTTGGATAATGACTGATTGGTGGACTGAAATTGTTGACATGCTGATTTGTTTTATGGTTGTTTTAAGGAACATTTTTGGGTCTGCTAGGGAGGAGGGAGGCCTGAGGTGGCGGGTTTTTGCAGCGGGGCTGGGGGCAGAAGAAGGGGGTTGGGCTCGGTGGGTAGAGCGTGAACATGGGGGGATGTATGTGAGCTGAATTGCTGTGGTGCGAGTGGAGGGAGGGGGATAGGGCAGGGAGATTAGCGTAATGGGAGAGAGGGGTAGGCAGGGGAAGGGGGTTCGGGGGGCACAGTGATATGGTCTGGGAGAGTGGTGAGCTGGTGGTTTTCCAGGTGAGGGATCTAGAGCCAGGTCGTCAAGTCTGGTATAAATAAATACTTACTATGGAAAGAGTTATTCTTTTTGGGGGGGGGGAGTAGTGTAGGTTTGGGGGGGGGGGGAAGGGGGAGGGGGCCAAGTCAGGCATACGGAGGGATGGGACAAGACAGATAAGATCCATTAATGCTAAGGGGCTTAATATCCCCATTAAATGGCAGCAGCTGTTCCAGTAGGTTGGGCAGTTGACATGGGACATCATCTGTATACAGGAGACACACATGCACAAAAGGGATGAGAGACTGCTAAAAAGGGAGCAATATTCCCACACTATTTTGGGGCCCAAAGGAGGCTAGCAATTTTGATCAAAGGGGTTGTCAGTTACAAGTGAAGGTGGTGTTTAGGGATGGGGAGGGTAGGGTTCTGATTCTCAAAGGAGAGTTTCTGGGGGAAACGGTTACTGTGGCAACAGTCTATGCCCCCAATGGGGGGCAAGTGCCTTTCTGGAAAGGGGTGACGGCTCTGCTGGAGGACACGGTCCAGGCAAGCTATTCCTGGGGAGGGGAGGATTTTTATTTGGTCTTAAGCCTAGGGTGGGCTAGACAGGCCCGGTGGGGGGGAGGATGGGGGACGTTGGAATTGATGGCTAGCAAGGGGGTTACTGAATAGATTTCACTTAGTGGATGTGTGGAGGGTTTTGCACCCCAGGCAGTGAGAGTATACATTTATATCCTATCCGCACAATAGCTACAGTCAAATTGACTACCTTTTGGTGGACTAGTCTTGGGAACTGAAGGTGACGAGGGCAGACATAAAAAAATATAACCTGGTCCAACCATGCACCAATGTGGGTGGAAGTGGGGGTGGTGAGGGAAACTGGGGTGGCGGTGAGAAAACTAGGGGGTCTGCTTTTGGCAGTTGAATGAGAATCGTCTCAAGAACACTGGGGTGGTGAAGGATGTGTGGGAATGTATTCACAAATACTGGCAGCTTAATGATAAGAGGGATGTTCGGGATGTCATGCTGTGGGAAGGGATGAAAGCAGTAGTGTGGGGACAACTGGTGATGTGGACTGCCTGGTTAAAAAAACAATGGCTGGAATGGGAGGAACAGTTGCATATTGAGGCAGCAGCAGTGGCGGCTTACCACAAACGGCACTGCGCAGGGCTTGAGAGGCTTGATGCAATTGCATATGGAGTTACAGAAACTACAGCTAGATGCGATAGCGCTTCAACTGCAGAAGGTGAGACAGCGGTTTTATGAGCTAGGTGATCAGGAAGGAAGGTTATTGGCTAGGAAATTGAGGAAGAGAGCGGCTCAAGTCACCATTTCACAAATCAAGGGGACTCAGGGTGATGTCCTCCAGAGTGAAAAGTTGATTTGGACTTGCTTCCAACAGTTTTACCAGGAGCTGTACGCTAGGCAGTCAGAGATTACAAGGGATGGGGGCTAGCAATATTTGACGGGAGTGGACTTGGAGGCCTGGGAATGCTTAGAGGGGGAGAAGAGGGGAGGAGTAACATCATTAAGGACTTAGCTAGTTGAAAAGCCCCTGGTTTAAATGGGTTGCCGAGTTGCTTTGACAAGGTCTTTATGGGGGAGGTGGTGGGTATCCTGAGCTGAGTGTTCAATGGGGCAGTAATGGAGGGGGGCAGTTGTGCCCGGAGATGCTCATGGCCAGAATAATGGTTCTGCCCATGAAAGGGTGGGATCCACTTCAGTGTGGTTATTATTGCCCCATCTCACTTTTAAAGGGGGATGTGAAAATACTGGCAAAACTGCTGGTCAATAAGTTGGCCTGTTGGATGCCTGGGTTGGTGGGGGTAGATTAGACTGGGTTCATGGAGGATGGCAGGCTTCAGATAACATCCAACAGCGTTGAATGGGGTGAGGGCAGCTCAGCAGGTTTCCAGGAAGGCAATGATACTCTCTACTGACAACAAAAAGGCATTTGATAGAGTACATTGGGAATTTTTGTTCCTTGTGTTGAAACAGATCGGATTTGGACCCAGATTTATGAGTTAGGTGCAGGCCCTCTATAGGGAGCCCCAAGCACATATGAAGATCAATGGAAGGTACTCAGAGCCTTTTGAGCTTGAGAGGGAGATGTGCCAGGGCTGCCCGATGCCCCCACTATTATTTGAACTCGTGGTAGAGCCATTGGCGCAGGCCATTCAGGTGAATGAAGCCGTGCAAGGGGTGGAGGCGGCAGATCGACAGCACAAGATATCACTGTTCACTGATGACATCTTGCTCCTGGTGATGGATCCAGAGAATACTCTTCCAGTGACAGTGGATGAGTTACAGCGCTATGGTGATGTCTTAGGGTTCGAGATGAACGTAGATAAGGACTGAGGAACTTAATATTATGGTGGGCAGGGGAGCACTGGAACATCTGCAGCAGTGTTTCCCTTTCAAGTGGGCCATTAAGTATTTGGCGGGTTTGCATAACCACGACCCTGGAATTGCTGTATAGGGTCAATTACCCAACTCTGTGATGGGCAGTAGAGAAACACCTGGGGGGCTGGATGGTGCTGGAAGTGTTTCGGTTGGGGTGGGTGGCTTCAGTGAAAATTAATATTCTCCCTGGGGTGCTATACTTCTTTCAGGCCTTTCTAATTTTGATTCCTCTGGTGGACTTGCGGGAGCTTCAGAAGAAAGTGTTTCAATTTATTTGGAGGCGAAAACCTGAGGGTAGCTAGGGGAGTTCTGTATCAGCCTTGGGAAGCGGACGAGTTAGAGGTGCCAGATTTTCAAGCTTACTATTGGGCAGCACAGATCTGCCTGGATTGGAGGGAGGGGAGGAGGTGTGAATTTTGTGTTGCTAGACAGAGATGGGACAGGCTCTTGGGATGTTTGTCTTGGATGCAGAGGGAGGAGAGAAGTTGACAGGAGGGAGGGAATTCCTTGTTGTGTCATGTCCTTAGGATTTAGGTTCGGGTGAGGCAGCAGTTGGGGGGAGGTGGGGGATTCCTTTTCAGTTATGCAAGCTTTGTGGTACACAGGCAAATTACAACTAGGGCAGGATGGGGGGGGGGGTTATTGCAGGTAGGAATGGTAAGATCTGAAATGTTTTCCTCATTTCACAGATGGGGAGAATTGGGTTCCCTTTGGTGAGCTGCAGGAAAACCTTGGGCTCTCGCATCAGCAATTGGGGAGGGAGGGCTTGGGTAGAAATTTCTCAGATTTGGAGGTCATTTGGTATCGGAAGATTAAGGGGTTTAATCTCAGCCCTTTATGAGGCAGTGTGGGGTTCTCATTGGACCAAGCACCCTTATATGACAGAAAGGGAAAGTGATTTGGGAGTAAAGTCGGAGGTGAAACAATAGAAAGCCATCCTGGATCAACTAAGGTGAGCTCCTCTGTCTGTTGCTATTCAGGAAAATTGGTATAAGGTGGCGATGCATTGGTATTACATGCCCCTTCGGTTACAAAATATGTTTCCATCGGTGTCTAAGGACTGTTGGCAGGAGTGTGGAGGAGGGGACTCATTTTTCCATATTTGGTGGATCTGTCCCCAAAGATGAAGACCTTTTGGAGAGCCATCCAGAGCTGGATAAAGCAGACGGTGGGGTTGGATGTGGAGATTGACCCTTGTGCCTTCCTACTGAGCTGGTGGAAGTAGTGTGGGCCAAAGAAGGAGCAGAGGCAAATTTTGGCTTGTCTTAGTGTGGCCAAGTGCAAGCTGGCTTACCGGTGGAAACAGCCTGAAGCACCTTGATAGAGCATTGCATAGGGCAACTGCAACAAGTGTACCTTATGGAAAAGCCGACTACAATGCACTGACAACGCTTAGATAAGTTTGAGAATGAATGGAGTGGAGTTGCTGAACATTTGCGGAGGGATGGGTGGGAGGGAGGAAGGGGGATGGGGTAATGGGGATGGACAGTGATCTGTACAAATGACAGTAGTCTTATATTGTATTGGTTGCTATTGGATCTTTAATAAAAACTTTAAATTATTTAAAAAAAATAAAAAAGAGGATTCAGTTGTTGCAAAATACAGCAGTGAAAGGGCTAAAAATAGGATCATGTGACGCTTCTTTTGAAGAAAGAACACAGACTCCCGATTGCACAACGTATAACATTTAAAATCCTGATGCTGTCTTTCTGGGCCTTTTATTTAGGCTTTCCATTCTATTTATTTAGTCTATGGGTTCTTTATGCCCGTCCTTATGTAAACCGCGCTGATTTTTAAGAGTGCGGTATATAAGAACAATAAATAAATAAATAAAGTCCATCTGTTGAGGTCATCACAGGCCCATCTCCTAACTATTCCTCCATTCCAACAGTGGAAACATGAGAGGTTTCAGAAAGTCTCCTTCTCTTATAATGCTCCTGTTTGTTGGAACCATCTTCCTATGGAAATTAGGACCGACAACCCATATAAAGTCCTTTGAGAGGCAGGTGAAGACTAGTCTATTCCACTTGGACTTTGGGGAATGACAGGGGAGTGTGATATGATTTTTTGTTTGGTTGTGTTGTCTATTGTTTTAGCTGATGTAGTGTTTTCCGTATTGTTGGGTGATGTAGCGTTTTATGTACTGCCGTCTATTGACTGTAAACCGCTTAGATGCAGCCCTAGTGGGTGCAATGGGCGATATATTAAATGTCTATAAATAAAGAAAGACCAAATGTCCTTGGCCTATGAAGATGTGCCGCTACTGCTCTAAGGCATTTTGAAAATACCACCAGTGCCAATGAAAGGCTGAATGGCAGTGCTTTGCGCTGGTAAAGCACAGTTACTTACCTGTAACAGGTGATCTCTGGGAACAGCAGGAATTAGTCCTCACATATGGGTACGTCGGTACCGACGGAAACCGCGGGAAAGCTCCCCAGCTTCCCAGAAGGAAAGCTTTTGGGGCCTCCCACTGCGCATGCGCGCTGCCTTCCCGCCTTCCTGACCAACTCTCCTCAGTTCGAGTTTAAAGCTGAGACAATAGAGAGAGGAAAGGAAAGAGAGAGATAGATACAACTCCTAGGGGAGGTGGGTGGGTTGTGAGGACTAATTCCTGCTGTTCCCAGAGATCACCTGTTACAGGTAAGTAACTGTGCTATCTCCAGGAACAAGCAGGAATTAGTCCTCACATATGGGTACGTCGGTACCGACGGAGCCCGCGGGAAAGCTCCCCAGCTTCCCAGAAGGAAAGCTTTTGGGGCCTCCCACTGCGCATGCGCGCTGCCTTCCCGCCTTCCTGACCAACTCTCCTCAGTTCGAGTTTAAAGCTGAGACAATAGAGAGAGGAAAGGAAAGAGAGAGATAGATACAACTCCTAGGGGAGGTGGGTGGGTTGTGAGGACTAATTCCTGCTGTTCCCAGAGATCACCTGTTACAGGTAAGTAACTGTGCTATCTCCAGGAACAAGCAGGAATAAGTCCTCACATATGGGGACTCCCTAGCTAAGATGCCCGGGAGATCCCCTGAAGGGTATGAGACCCTGAAAGGTTCCTCATCTTCCTATGGATCTCAGGCATCCATTCAGGGAAGGTGGGCTAGAGTTGTTCAAGAATGGAACAGGTGTCTGAGGACAGCCTGACCAAACAAGGCATCCCGGCGGGAGTCCTTGTCCAAACAGTAATGGGCTGTAAAGGTATGAACCGAGGCCCAGGTGGCTGCTCGACAGATCTGGTCGGTGGCCATGGCCCTCACGTTGTGAGCGGTGACATGGCCCTCCAGAGAAAGGTTCTTACTCTGGTAAGCAAAAGAGATACACTGAGCAATCCAATTGGAGAGTGTTCTTTTGGAGACTGGAAGTCCTAAATGAGAAGGATCAAAAGCAACAAAAAGCTGAGAAGACTTTCGATGTTGCTGTGTCCTGTGGAGGTAAAAGGCAAGAGCTCTTTTACAGTCTAGAGTATGAAGGTTCCTCTCTGCACTGGATGCATGAGGAGCTGGAAAAAAGACAGGTAAATATACCTCTTGATTAAGATGAAAAGGGGAGACCACTTTAGGCATAAAGTGGGGATTGGTCCTAAGGACCACCTTATCATGATGGAACCTTGTATAAGGTGGATTAGCCACTAGAGCTTGCAGTTCACTGATACGGCGAGCTGAGGTGACTGCAATAAGAAAAATAACCTTCCAGGAAAGAAATTTCAAGGAGGTAGTGGCTAAGGGTTCAAAGGGTGGCTTCATAAGCTGACCAAGAACCAAGTCCCATGCCACCAGAGGAGGTCGAATGGGAGGTTTAGTTAAGGTTAGGCCTCTCATGAATCTTGCAATAAGAGGATGAAAGGAAACAGGTTGTCCATTGATGGGCTTAAGTGATGCCGCAATAGCACTCAAATGGACTCTTACTGAATTCGTTTTGAGTCCTGCATTGGAGAGATGCAGGAGATATTCCAAAAGAGAATTCAACGGGAGTGCTAGAGGGTTAAGAACCTTGTGAGCACACCAAATGGAAAATCGTTTCCATTTAAAAGCGTAAGAACACCTAGTGGAAGGTTTCCTAGAGGCGTGTAGGATATCCTTCACTTGCTGTGAAAGATTGAAGTCTTGAAGGTCTAGGCCTTCAGTAACCAAGCTCTGAGGTGAAGGGACTTGGGGTTTGGGTGCCACAAAGTCCCCTCCTCCTGAGACAGAAGGTCTGGAGCCGCTCCCAAGTCCAGGGAGGGGGCTTGGGAGAGATGCAGAAGTAGAGGGTACCACACTTGGCGTGGCCAGTGTGGAGCTATGAGGATCATGGACCCTTGATCCCTTTGAAGTTTGAACAGAGTCTTGGGAATCAAAGGAATGGGTGGAAAGGCATACAGGAAGGCCTGACCCCAATGAAGGAGGAAGGCATCCTTGGCCTGAACTCCCTGACACGGAATTCTGGAACAGAACCGGGGATGTTTGGCATTCCACAGACTTGCAAAGAGGTCTATGTCCGGGGTTCCCCATTTCTGGAAGATTCTGAGTACCTGGTCTATGTGCAGGGACCATTCGTGTGGAAGCAGAACTCGACTGAGTCTGTCTGCCCAAGAGTTTTGGATTCCTGGAAGATATACTGCCAGGAGATGGATTTGATGCTCTCTGGCGAAGGCCCATAATCTTAGAGCTTCGTTGCAAAGCGACAGAGAGCCAGTCCCTCCTTGTTTGTTTATGTAAAACATGGCTACTTGATTGTCCGTGTGAATAAGGACTGTCATGTTGCTGAGGAGGGTATGAAAAACTTTGAGAGCCAGAAAGATTGCTCGAAGTTCCAAGTGGTTGATATGAAGGGTTGTCTCCTGTGGAGACCAAGTGCCCTGAGTGGAGAGATCTTGGAGATGACTCCCCAACCTGTTTGGGAGGCATCTGTTGTGAGGGTTGCTTGGGGCAACAATGGTTGAAAGGGGGCCCCCCCAACAACAGATTCTGAGTGGATATCCACCATTGGAGAGACCAAAAGAGACGTCTTGAGTTTGCTATTTGGTCTGAGAGAGCTCCTGATGCTTGAGTCCACTGGGTGGATAAAGTCCATTGAGCTGCTCTCATATGTAGGCGAGCATAAGGCACCACATGCACTGTGGAGGCCATGTGGCCTAATAGTTGTAGCATCTCTCTGGCAGTCAAGTGGCTTCTGGACTGAGTCTGAGAAGCTAAGTGCACTAGACGTTGGCAATGGGCCTGAGGCAGATAGGCCCTTGCAGTGGTGGTATCCAACCAGGCCCCTATGAATTCTAGGGATTGAGTAGGGGTGAGTTGGGACTTTGGCAGATTGATCACAAGTCCCAGATACTGTAGAATGCACCTGGTGCGATCCAGGGAAGTCTGAGCCTCGGACTGAGATGGAGCTCGGATGAGCCAGTCGTCCAGGTATGGGAAGACAAAAATTCCCAGGGCGCGTAGAAATGCAGCTACTATTGCCATGCATTTGGTAAATACCCTTGGAGCAGAGGCTAGACCGAAGGGAAGTACTCTGTATTGGAAATGTTTTCCCTGGAACAGAAACCATAGGAATTTTCTGTGGGATGGATGGATGAGTATATGTGTGTACGCATCCTTGAGATCTAGAGAACAAAGCCAATCCGGACTCTGTAGGTATGGAAGGAGAGTGCCTAGAGAAAGCATCTTGAATTTCTCCTTGCACAGAAATTTGTTCAATTCTCTGAGATCCAGAATGGGTCTGTACCCCCCTGTTTTCTTGGGAATGAGAAAATAAGGGGAGTAAAAACCTGACCCCTGTTGAGGAAGAGGAAACCTCTTCTATTGCCTTTTGGGCGAGAAGAGTGGTCACCTCCTGACCCAACAGGTCTAGGAGAGATGGGGGAGAATTGAAACTTCTCACCATGGTATGGGGAGGAAGGTTGGAGAAATGTAGTTTGTAGCCCTCTCTGATGATAGAGAGGGTCCATTGTTTTGATGTGATTTGCTCCCATCTGGGAGCAAAATGAGTTAACCTTCCTGGAATGGTGAGAGGTTCTGGATGTTTTAGAGCCAGAAAGGTTAAGTTCTCTAGTTTTAAGTCAAAAACCCTGAGGGGGTTGGGACTACTGGGCTGTAGCAGCCCCTGCAGGTTTTGCCCTGGCCTGTTTAGGCTGCTGACGCTTAGGAGCAAAGCGAGCTGCAGAAGATTGTTGGCCAGTATTTGTGGCAAATCTGGCCTTCTTGTAGAAAGGCTTTTTGAAAGATTTTTTCTTGACAGGGGTAGAGGTAGACTTAGAAAGTCTATCTAAAGCGGCATTTTCTGCATCCATTTGAGTGGCTTTGATTTGCCACTCCTTACCAAACGGATTCTCACCTGTACAGGGCAAATTTCCCAACCCATCCTGGACCCAGGGTTCTAGGTCAGAGGTCTGGAGCCAAGCAATTCTGCGAGCCGCTATGGCAATACCTGAGGCTCTGCTAGCACCCTCAAAGGAGTCAAAGGCTGCTCTGTTGGAGAACTTTGAAATATCTTGGGTATGCTTCAGCAAAAGGAGGAACTCCTCCTTTCTATCCTCTGGGATAAAGGGGAGAAAATGGCGTATTTTTAATGCAATTTCCTTCAGAAACATGCCCATATAGAGGCTGTAGGAATTGATTCTGCCAATAAGCATACTTGCTTGGAAGATTTTTCTTCCAAAAGCATCCAGAGTCCTACATTCTCTTCCTGGGGGAGTAGAAGAGTGTCTTTTTGTACTCTTGATCCTTTTTATAGCTGACTGCACCACGATGGAGTGGTGAGGGAGCTGAGTTTTTTGAAACCCAGGAGAAGGGGGGGACACGATACATGGTGTCCAGACGACGAGAATGTGGAGATAGGGTGAGAGGAGTCTCCCATAAGTCCATCATGTGTTCTTGAAGAATTTCATGGATGGGCAAGGTGACTGCCTCTTTGGGAACCTTAGAGTATCCTAAAATGTCTAACTTTTTTGCTCTAGGTTCTTTTTCAGAGGATACTGAAATAGAAAGACCTTTAGCTACTTCAATGATGAAGTCTTGAAAGGATAAATCCTCTGGAGGAGACATTCTCCTTTTTGGAGAAGAGGGCTCCTCAGGTAGAGTAAGGGATACTTCAGCAGAGTCATCTGATGAGTCAGAATCATCAGAAGACTCGAAGTATCGTCTGTTTGCTTCTAGGGATCGATAAGCGTATCGACCGGTATCGACATCGGGGGTACCCGGAACTGGATCGGTATCGGGAAAAACCCCGGAACCGGGAACCGGAATCGGTATCCTGGTCGATGTGGATGCCCTGGGTACCGGTATCGGTTGTGGTACCGGAACCGGAGTCGGTACCGCAGGGTGCGGTACCGAGGGCGTCGCAGCCTTAATAAAAGCCAAGATGGCCTGCTGCATGGATTGAACTGTATGATCCATAGACGCCACGACTGTCTGGATGTCGGTACCGGATGATTGAGCCAGTACCCCAGAGCAGTCTAACAGGTGATCGGTCGAGGCCGTGCCATCGATGTCAACCTGTAACCCCATAGGAGGAGCTTTGGAAGCCGGAGCTTCCTGCCGGGGTTGTTTGGCTGGGGCAGGGTCCTCAGGGTCAAGCCCAGGGGTATCTCGATACTTAGAGGGAGATTTGCCCTTTGAGGACCTGCCAGAGGAATGTTTGGTTACCTGAGATCCATCAGGAGAGGAAGACCTGGAAGATGTCGATGCTGGAGTATCTGTAGAAAACAGCATGTGAAACTTGGCTGCCCAGTTCTGTAAGCCACATTTAGACATCAAAGAACAGGATGGGCAATCCGGAATGGAATGGTCAGGCCCCAAACATTTAAGACACCATTCATGAGTGTCTGTGACTGAAATAGTACCGCTACACTTGGTGCATTTTTTAAAACCAGAGGCTGGTTTCTCCATGAGGGAGAATTTGTGAAGGCCTGGAGGCCTCACAGAACAAACACACCAAGTGGGGAAAAAATAAGATTTTTTTTTTTTTTTTTAAAGAAATAAAGGAAAAAAGACCGGCGGTACCGGTTTGGAATCGGGGAAGGCAGACACGCGGCCAAAGAAATAAATTAAAATAACAACTTCTTCAGCGGTGACAGGAACACGACCTGCTGGCTCCGCGGAAAAAGAAGAACTGAGGAGAGTTGGTCAGGAAGGCGGGAAGGCAGCGCGCATGCACAGTGGGAGGCCCCAAAAGCTTTCCTTCTGGGGAGCTTTCCCGCGCGGGCTCCGTCGGTACCGACGTACCCATATGTGAGGACTTATTCCTGCTTGTTCCTGGAGATTAGTTGCATTGAAGAACAAACCATTGGTATTTCTTGTACCATGGGTATACTGGAAGTGAGTATGGCATCTTTGAGGTCTAGCAACCACACATTCAATCCCCCATGTTAACTAGGGGCAGAATGGAGGACTTTATAGCTATTTTGAGCTTCCTTTTGAGCAAAAAGGATCCATGAGATCTAAGACTGGGTGCAATCTCCCAGTATTTCTGTAATTAAAAAATATTTTGAATAAAATCTTTGATTTCTTTCTTGTGGGGGGTAACAGGTTCTATGGCACTGATTTGGAGCAGAACTACTACTTAGGTGGTCTGTAGGCAGTTTGGTCAAATGCAATGGAGACTGACAATGGAGAATCTTGAGACAGTAGCCATAATGGATGATAGAGAGGACCCAAGAATCGGTAGTGATCTTCCATGCCAAAAGAAATGAACATGTCCTCTAACAGGCAGAGTAGGGCATATATTCTGTAGGGAGGAGAATGACTGTTGATAACCAAAAAGAGAGCAGTTTCTGCTATGCAGGACTGGCGTGCTTAGGCTGAGCTCTCTCTTTCTGGTGAGGTTTGCTGGAAAGAGGTTTCCGAGTTTGTTGAGGCTGTTTCTATTAATAACAGCATCTGTGATACAATCCTTGGCCTGTACTGGTTAAAAGAGATTATTGATAAAGAGGTAGCTGTAGAGGGCTGAACAGAAGAGAGATGTTGCATGGTAGTGCAATGATATTTAATCATGTTAACCGTTACTTTCACTTTTTCTCCAAAGAGCGATTCCCCTATACAAGGAACATCCGCTAGTTTAGACTGAACATCTTCCCAAAGTTCTGAAGTTCATAGTTAAACTAAGTGTTGAGCTGCTGTGACAGAAGCAGAAATACTAGACAAAGTCTGAAAAAGTCATAGGCTAATCAAATGAGAAGAGTGCCACATTTATTTGCTTTGGTCAAGACTACAATGACTACTGGAGAGAGGCTCATGTGGTGCCTTTACACAAAAGCGTAAGTAAGGATGTGGTTGAAAACTACAGGCCGGTTAGTTTAACTTCGGTGGTGAGTAAATTATTGGAAACGCTGCTGAAAGAGAAAATAGTGAGGTTTCTGGAGTCCAGCAGATTACAGGATCCGAGGCAGCATGGATTCACCAGAGGCAGGTCTTGTCAGACAAATCTGATTGATTTCTTTGACTGGGTGACCAGGGAGTTGGACCGAGGGAGAGCTCTAGATGTGGTGTATTTAGATTTCAGTAAAGCCTTTGACACTGTTCCTCACAGGCGACTTATAAACAAACTGATCACCCTAGGGATGGACCCCAAAGTTACTGCTTGGGTTAGAAATTGGTTGGGTGGGAGGCGACAAAGAGTACAAGTAAATGGAGCTCACTCTGAGGAGAAGGATGTTACCAGTGGTGTGCCCCAGGGATCTGTCCTTGGTCCGATTCTTTTTAACATCTTTGTTAGTGATATAGCGGAAGGGCTGTCGGGTAAGGTTTGCCTCTTTGCAGATGATACCAAAATCTGCAACAAAGTAGACACCCAGGAAGGTGTAGATAACATGAGGAGGGATCTAGCTAAGCTTGAAGAATGGTCTAGAATTTGGCAGCTGGGATTTAATGTTAAAAAATGTAAGGTCATGCATTTGGGCTGCAGCAATCCAAGGGAGCAATACAGTATAGGAGGTGAAGTACTTTTGTCCACTAAAGAAGAGCGGGACCTAGGCGTGGTTGTGTCTGATGATCTTAAAGTAGCTAAACAGGTAGAAAAGGCGACGGCAAAAGCTAGAAGGATGCTTGGGTGCATACGGAGAGGAATGGCTAGCAGAAAAAAAGGAGGTGATAATGCCTCTGTATAAGTCTTTGGTGCGACCTCATTTGGAGTATGGTGTGCAATTCTGGAGACCGCACCTTCAAAAGGATGTGAACAGGATGGAGTCGGTGCAGAGGGTGGCTACTAAAATGATTAGTGGGCTTCATTATAAAGCATATGAGGACAGACTTAAGGATCTTAATATGTACACCTTAGAGGAAAGGCGGGATAGAGGTGATATGATTGAGATGTTTAAATACCTCCGTGGCATAAATGTTCAGGGAGAGAGCCTTTTTCAATTGAAAGCAAGTTCTGCTACGAGGGGACATGGGATGCGGGTGAAGGGAGACAGATTCAGGAGTGATATGCAGAAATATTTCTTTACAGAAAGAGTAGTGGATCCATGGAATAGTCTCCCAGTGGAGGTGGTAGAGATGAGGACAGTAACTGAATTCAAAAAAGCATGGGACCAACACAGAGAATCTCTAAACGTAAAAAGTGGACTGTTGTAGTTGTTATGGAAGGACAGACTAGATAGGCCATGTGGTCTTTTTCTGTCATCATGTTTCTATGTTTCTATGAACTGGGATTGCTCTGTTTGTTCTAGAGGAGAAGCAAAAACTCGCCCCATTTGTAAAATAATCTGCATGTATTGGACCATGTATAACTGATGGGCCATAATATGAGGACAAAACATGGCTCCTTAGAAAATTTTCACTGTATGATCCATCATCTGCAGCTCTTTAGCTGGAGTGGTATTAGCGAAATATCTGCATTTCTTTGCTTGTTTAATAGCTGCTTCCATATCTACTGAAGTGTATGAAAATTGAGCTCACTGCACCATCCTCTGGTGAAGAAGGAAAGAGAATAACCAAGTGTGTCTTCCATATTGGAAAGGATAGGATCCATATGGAAAGGACAGGATCCAGAAAGGAAGACGGCAAAGAGTGTGCATTTTCTTGTTCAGATTTCAAAGCAGTCAATAGTGGCACAAAAGGATCAAGCTGAGTGTCTCTTTGTGCTAGCATGAGGCCAGGAGAATGCAAAGACTGCTGAGTCTGCAACTGCAAATAGAAAGGTTTCTGAAATATCCTTTGACAAAAGTTCTCAAACATCTTCTGAATGGTGGCAAATGAATGCTATGGCAGCCAAACCAAGGAATCACCCTCTTGTGTGACGAATATCCATGCACTAGGAGTCAACTTCTATGCAGAGGTCTGCACATAAGAGACGGCAGGCATGCAGAGGAGTTTCATATGTCTGCACTCCAAGATAGTGTTGTTGCACTTCAGAAAAGTCCAGGTGCTGCTTCCTAGAGGATATGCTCTCTGAGCTGAAGTGCTTATGTGTCATTAATGCTATGCTTGACACGACCAAATAGAGCTTTTCATCAAGCTTTTGCAAGTGTTTGAGACACGACTACATGGAAACCTCCGGGGAAAATCGTCTGACCTTATCTGCAGAGTGACTGTCCCCATGGCTGGTTGGACATTTAGAATCATTGGATGGTTCTTCTATGGAAGTTTCTCAACTGGGTTGCATAGAAGTTGATATCTGTGCAGGGGGTGATTTCTTCTGGGCATTTCCTTTAAGATTCTTCTCAGCTTCAAAATGTTCCTGAAGACAACTTGAATGATCTCTTCTCACTCATGGAGACATATGAGCACAATCCTTACAGTCTTTTTGACTATGATCCAGAACTGAAAGGAGGATACAGTTCAAATGTCTCAATTTAGAATCTTTCACCTGCAATTGGGACAGAGTCGAAAACCAGCCTTTGGTGTACTAACAACCATTTCAAGGAATAAATTCAAATGAAAACAGTGTCACAGATAAAAAATAAAATGGGAGAGCTTTGTTTCGCATCAGGTTGTCAGAGCGTTAAAAAAACAAAACCGAGGAGCTGAAGAGACCACTGCGAGTGGTAAGGGCCTCACGTGCTAACAGCAGTTCCCTCCTGGTATGGTCGGATGACTTCAGACACTGTGCACCTAACTCAATCCTGCTTGTCAATAGAAAATTTAGTTTATTTAATGTTATGCCATCAATATCAATTCAAATGTGACCCAGTATCTCAAGCTATAAATGTAAAACGCTAATAACTTATTGATCCTTGATTCTGGTATACGAATTGATGAATTAAAGGAAAAGAAGAAATAAAAAGTTCTGATTTAGATTTACATACTAGTGAGGTTGATATCAAAGTATTTTAACAAACCTTAGGTGAATTCATTGTTTTTCCCTGTCCTCCACGAATGTGCTGCTGTTTCATCTGCAATAATTTACAGAACAGTTGTGCTAAACAGAACCAACAAGTTCTTAGGGGTTTGCAAAATTATTAGTGCTAAAATGTCAAATAATAATACAAATATAGTGAACTACTGATTTTATTGTCTAGGGATTTTTTTCCCACTGGCAATTTTAGAAAAAATGTAAGTGAAAAACTACTCTTTTCAGTCAAATCTTATTTATAAATGGTAATGAAAGAGGAGGGAGAAGGAAAGGGAGCAAAAGTAAGGGTATTCTTTGGAAGACAAAGGCAATCCTGCACAGAAATTTAATGAAAAGAGAAAAGTCAAAAATTTTCATAGTAACATAGTAAATGGTGGCAGATAAACAGTCCTAACTATTTACCATCACTAGCACCCTTAGAAGAGATCATTTTAGATTTCAAAAGGTGTCACTACCACTTCATATAAAAGGACAGCAACTCAGTAAATTTGACCACCACAATTTTGTTTAAAGGATGGCTTTGGACACAGGTTTCTTTACATGTATCTTTTCAAATGAGAAGGCAATTTTTGTCTTATTCTTTGCAACGATAGGACAGTGGCGTAACACAGGACTTTAGAATCAAAGAACTCAAGAGGGGAGCATATTCAATGATGGCAGTCAGCACAATTAAAACAACTGGCCATCACCTCTTTACGTTAGATGCCAATATTAAATGCCAGAGCCATATCCGGTCACTGGCATGAATATCCAGTATTCCCGGATAGAGTTTTAGCTATCTGGTCGATGGTGATATTCAGCCAATAGCTAGACCAGCTAAAGTTAGGACTGTTTTTATTTTGCCTAACTAACGGTTTAGGTTAACTGGCCAGAGGCAGAATATCGCTGCTGACTGGTTAACTACTGGTGCCACCACCAGAATGCCCCAACACTAGGCAGTTAGCATCAAGGTTGCAAACCAGATAGTAGGGGATATTCAGCAGCATTAAACAGTTTAGAGCCACTCAATATCCACCAACCGCGAGTTAGCATCAAGGTTGCAAACCAGATAGCAGGGGATATTCAGCAGCATTAAACAGTTTAGAGCCACTCAATATCCACCAACCGCGGTGAAACCAGTTAGCAGGTCTGCTAACCAGTTACACTGCTTTGAATAAATCCCTCTCAGATACTATTTATACCACAACTAAATGTATTACAAAAGACCTTCAGGTTTTCTCAGTGTGGCTATGGCTGAAACCTTTTAGGCATGATTTAAAATCCCATTTCACATGTTCACTACCACATAGAAATTGTAACATAAACATCAGGATTACCGGTAGTTATTTTTATAAACTGATATGCAATAAAGCATAGTTACTCACCTGTAACAGGTGATCTCCGGGAACAGCAGGAATTTAGTCTTCACATATGGGTATCATCGTTACCGATGGAGCCTGCGTGGGAACGCTCCCCAGCATCCATTTAGGAAGCTTTTGGGAGCATCCCACAGCGCCTGCGTGCTGCCTTCCCGCCTTTCCCAACTGCCTCTCTCCAGTTGAGTTTAAAGCTGAGACAAAGAGAGAAAGCGAGAGGGAAAGAGATAGAGATAGAGATAGAGAGATACAACTCCTAGGGGAGGTGGGTGGGTTGTGAAGACTAAATTCCTGCTGTTCCCGGAGATCACCTGTTACAGGTGAGTAACTATGCTATCTCCAGGAACAAGCAGGAATGTAGTCTTCAATTATGGGGACTCCCTAGCTACAGATGCCAGGGAGAGACCCCAGAAGTTGTGTGTCCCTGTGAAGGGCTCCACTTCCCCCCATGGATCTCTGGCATCCAACCAGGGATGGCGGGTAGGAGATGATTAGGTATGGAACAGGTGTTGGAGAACAGCCTGACCAAACAAGGCATCCCAGCGGGAGTCCTTGTCCAAGCAGTAATGGGCTGTGATGGTATGAAACAAGGCCCAAGTGGCTGCTCGACAGATGTCGTCGATAGACACAGAGTGTAGATGAGCCATTGAAGCTGCCATGGCTCTCACATTGTGAGCTGTGACATGGCCCTCCAGAGGAAGGTTCTTACTCTGATAGGCAAAGGAAATACACTGTGCAATCCAGTTGGACAGTGTTCTATTGGAGACTGGAAGTCCCAAATGAGAAGGATCAAAAGCAATAAAGAGTTTAGAGGACTTTCTATGTTGCTATGTTCTTTGCAAGTAAAAGGCTAAAGCTCTTTTACAGTCCAAAGTAGGAAGATTCCTTTCTGCATTTGATGCATGAGATCTTGGAAAGAACACAGGCAGGTAGACCACTTGATTAACATGAAAAGGCGAGACCACCTTTGTCATAAAGTGTGGATGAGTCATGATGAAACCTTGTCATGATGAAACCTTGTATAAGGAGGATCAGCTACTAGTGCCTGCAACTCTCTGATGCGGCATGCTGATGTGATTGCAATGAGAAAGATAACTTTCCAAGAAAGGAATTTCAATGAGGTAGTAGCTAAGGGTTCGAAAGGTGGCTTCATGAGCTGACCAAGAACCAGGTTTAAGTCCCATGCCACCGGTGGTGGCCTAATGGGAGGCTTAGTTAGAAGAAGGCCTCTCATAAATCTTGCTATAAGAGGATGGGAGGAGATAGGTTGTCCATTTAGAGGCTTGAGAGAAGCTGCAATAGCACTCAAATGGACTCTTACTGAGTTAGTTTTAAGTCCTGCATTGGATAAATGAAGGAGATTCTCCAGTAATGATTCCAGAGGTATCGCAAGGGGGTTAAGACCCTTCTGCGAACACCATATGGTAAACCTTTCCACTTGAAAGCATAAGAGCGTCTTGTGGAAGGCTTCCTGGAAGCATAAAGGACATCCTTTACTTGCTGAGGGAGGTTAAGATCATGAAGATCTAGGCCTTCAGCAACCAAGCTCTAAGATGCAGAAATTGGGGATTGGGATGCCATAACATTCCGTCCTCCACAGACAGGAGATCTGGAACAGATCCTAACTCCAGGGAGGGAGCTTGAGAGAGATGTAGAAGCAGAGGGTACCACACTTGCCGTGGCCAATGTGGAGCTATGAGAATCATACGACCTCTGTCTCTCTGAAGCTTGAATAGGGTTTCGGGAATTAGGGGAATGGGTGGAAAGGTATAAAGGAAGTCTTGACCCCAGTGAAGGAGGAAAGCATCCCTGGCCTGACAACCCTGAGCCGGAATTCTGTAACAGAACCGGGGAAGTTTGGCATTCAACGGACTTGCAAAGAGGTCTATGTCCGGGGTTCCCCAAATTTGAAAAATCTTGGCCACCTGGTCTGCATGTAGAGACCATTCGTGTGGAAGCAGAACGCGACTGAGTCTGTCTGCCCAAGAGTTTTGTATGCCTGGGAGATACACTGCCAGGAAATGAATCTGATGCTCTCTGGCGAGGGCCCATAGTCGCAAAGCTTCAGTGCAAAGCGACAGAGAGCCTATTCCCCCCTGCTTGTTCACATAGAACATGGCTACCTGATTGTCCGTATGAATGAGGACTGTCTTGTAGCTGAGCAGGGTATGGAACACTCGAAGAGCAAGAAAGATTGCTCTGAGCTCTAAGAGATTGATATGTAGATGAGTCTCCTGTGGAGTCCAGGTGCCTTGGGTGGAGAGGTCTTGCAGATGAGCTCCCCAACCCACTGGTGAAGCATCTGTTGTGAGAGTTGCGTGGGGTAAGGGCTGTTGAAAAGGGGACCCCAGCAACAGGTTCTGAGTGGACTACCACAATTGGAGGAACAAAATAAGGCGATTTGTGTTTGCTATTTTATCTGACAGGCACCCTGATGCCTGGGTCCATTGAGTGGATAAAGTCCACTGGGCTGCTCTAATATGGAGGCGAGCATAAGGAACCACATGCACGGTAGATGCCATGTGACCTAGTAGTTGTAACATTTCTCGGGCAGTGAGATGAGGTTTTAGCACTGCTTGAGAACCGCACCTGATCTGTGGAAGGTAGCGGTATATAAGCAACTGTTAAATAAATAAATAAATAAATAAATAAACTGCACCATGCGAAGGCAACAGGCCAGGGGGAGATAGGCCCTTGCCTTTTTGGTATCCAGCAAAGCTCCTATGAACTCTAGAGACTGAGTGGGAGTTAGACTGGATTTTGGGATGTTTATGACCAGACCCAAATACTGAAGGATACGCATTGTGCAAGATAGAAAAGTCCTGGCCTATGACTCTGATGGGGCTCGAATGAGCCAGTCGTCTAAGTAGGGGAAGACGAATATGCCTAGAGTGCGGAGAAATGCTGCTACCACAGCCATGCATTTCGTGAACACTCTTGGAGCTGAGGCCAGGCCAAAAGGAAGCACCCTGTATTGGTAGTGCTTTCCTTGAAAAAGGAACCAAAGGAACTTTCTGTGAGTTAGATGGATGAGAACATGGGTGTATGCATCCTTGAGATCTAGAGAACAAAACCAATCCTGACTCTGAAGGTATGGCAGCAGAGTTCCTAGAGAAATCATCTTGAATTTCTCTTTGAACAGGAATTTGTTCAATTCTCTGAGGTCCAAAATAGGTCTGTATCCCCCTGTTTTCTTTGGGATAAGGAAATAGGAGGAGTAAAACCCTGTATCCTGTTGATGAATGGGTACTTCTTCTATTGCCCCTTGGGCAAGAAGTATGGTGACCTCTTGATCTAACAGGTTGATGAGAGAGGTCTGAGAATTGAACTGTCTTACCATTGTATGAGGGGGCATGCACAGAAAGTGCAGTTTGTACCCCTCTCTTATAATGGAGTGCGTCCAATGCTCTGCTGTTATCTGCTCCCACCTGGGGGCAAAGTGACATAACCTTCCTGGAATGGTGGAAGGCTCTGGTCCATTGAGGGCCAGGAAGGCTAAGTTCTCTAGATGAAAGTCAAAGGCTTTGTGGCAGCTGCGACTGCTAAGATGGTTGAGGCTTAGCAGTCTTTGCTTTCCTTTGTTTAGGTGGCTGCTGACCCTTCCAGGCAGGCTGACCTGCAGAACGTCCCTGCTGGGAATAAGAGGGATAAAACCTCTTCTTTTTTGAGAAGGCAGGCTTCTTGAAAGATTTCTTTCTCGCAGGATCAGCTGTGGCTTTGGATAGCCTATCCAAAGTGGAGTTGTCAGCATCTAATTCATTGGCTTTTTCTTGCTAATTTTTGCCAAATAGATTCTCACCTGTACAAGGGATATTGCCCAGTTTGTCCTGCACCCAGAGCTCCAAATCGGATGCCTGGGGCCAGGCAATTCTACGTGCACCTATGGCAATGGCAGAGGTTCTGCTTATGCACTCAAAACAGTCAAAAGCTGCACGGTTGACAAACTTAGACACATCCTGGGCATGTTTGACCAGTGTGAGAAAATCCTGCCTTCTATCCTCAGGAAGAAGAGGGCTCAAAACCTCTAAATCACCTGTGACTTCTTTAAGGAACATTCCCATATATAAAATATAGGAACTGATCCTGGCAGAAAGCATGGAAGCCTGGAAAGTACGACGTCCAAAGGCATCCAAAGTTCTACACTCACGTCCTGGAGGATTAGAGGCATGCCTCTTTGCACTCCTGATCCTTCTCATAGCTGATTCCACTAGAATAGAGTGGTGAGGAAGCTGAGTTTTCTGGAATCCAGGACAAGAAGGGACTCGATACATGGTATCCAGTCTGCGAGAGTGAGGAGAGGTGGTGAGAGGTGTCTCCCACATTCTCAACATGAGATCATGTAAGATCTCATGGATAGGCAAGGTAGCTGCCTCCTTAGGAGCTTTGGGATATTGTAAAATCTCCAACTCCTTAGCTCTGGGCTCTGTCTCAGGAGTCACAGTAATGGACAACCCACGAGCCAGCTCCCTGATGAAATCTTGAAAGAAGAGATCTTCTGGAGGAGACATCCTACGTTTAGGAGAGGAAGGCTCCTCCGGGAGAAGTATCCCGGTACCGGCAGAGCTATCAGAATCCTCAGAGTCCTCCGAGGATTTGAAGTATCCTCTGTCCTGATGCTCTTGAAGAGCCCGATACCCGTACAGACCGAAGTCGGTACCGGGGGAAGTCGATACCGGGGGTAATCGGTACCGGTGTATCTGCACCAGAAGGCATCGCATGACTGGGTGCCGGCAAAGTCGATACCGATGTCGATGCTATCGGTACCGGTACCGACTCCAGTACCGGCATTGGTGCCGGTTGAATTGTCTGACGTGGTTCCGAGGGCATCGATGCCGCAAGGAGAGCCGCCAGACTGCGTTCAATAGCCAGGAACCTCTGGTCTATCGACGCTGCCGATGCCTGGGTATCGATACCAGAAACAGCCGGTACCCCAGAGCATGGCACCAGTAGTTCTGCCGAGGTCGAGGCCTCAAGAGCATCCTGGATCCCCGATAATGCTTTGGAAGCCGAAGCCTCCCGCCGGGGCAATTTTGCCAGTATGGAACCTTCAAGGGCAACGCCAGAGGCATCTCGATGCTTGGAAGGAGATCTACCCTTTGAGGAACGGCTGGACTTATGTTTAGTTACCTGAGATACATGGGAGGAAGACGAAGCCCTGGAAGACGTCGATGCCACCGAAGCTGCATCGGAGGGAAAAAGGTCACTGAGCTTGGCAGCTCGGTTCTGTCGACCCCTTTTGGACATCATGGCACAAGCCATGCACTCGGAGATGGAATGGTCAGGACCTAAACATTTAAGACACCACTCGTGGGTGTCTGTGACGGAGATGGTACCGCCACACTTGGTGCATTTTTTAAAACCCGAGGCGGGTTTCTCCCTAGTGGAGGAAATTTTGGGCCTAAGGCCCAAAATGGCACGTGCACCTGGAAAGAAAAGTTTGGAAAAAATAATACTTTTTTTTTTTTTTGAAAAAGAAAGAAAGAACCACCGGCGGTACCGGTATAGCATCGAGGAAGGCAGACGCGACCACAAAAAAAAAGAATAAGGGAAAATAATTTTCTGCGGTGACAGGAACACGAGCTGCTGGCTCTGCGGAAAACGAAGAACTGGAGAGAGGCAGTTGGGAAAGGCGGGAAGGCAGCACGCAGGCGCTGTGGGATGCTCCCAAAAGCTTCCTAATTGGACACTGGGGAGCGTTCCCGTGCAGGCTCCGTCGCTACCGACGATACCCATATGTGAAGACTACATTCCTGCTTGTTCCTGGAGATAGCATAGTTACTCACCTGTAACAGGTGATCTCTGGGAACAGCAGGAATTGAGCCTACACATACGGGTATCGTCGGTACCGATGGAGCCTGCGCGGGAACGCTCCCCAGCGTCCAATAGGAAAGCTTTTGGGAGCATCCAACAGCGCCTGCGTGCTGCCTTCCCACCTTTCTCACTCTCCTTCGTCAGTTGAGTTTATAGCTGAGACAAAAGGAGAGAGAGAGAGAGAAAACTCCTAGGGGAGGTGGGTGGGTTGTGAAGACTACATTCCTGCTGTTCCTGGAGATCACCTGTTACAGGTGAGCAACTACACTATCTCCAGGAACAAGCAGGAATGTAGTCTTCACATATGGGGACTCCCCAGCTGAAAGATGCTAGGGAGATGACCCCAGAAAGCTGTGAAACCCAGGATGAGGTGGGTCATGCTTCCTCCCATGAATCTCTGGCATCGAACCCCGGGACGGCGGGTAGGAGTTGTTCTAAGTCTGAAAGAGATGCTGGAGAACAGCCTGGCCAAATGAGGCATCCCGACGGGAGCCCTTGCTAGGCAAAGGTGGGCTACAAAGATGTGTACCGAAGCCTAAGTGGCTGCTCTACAGATGTCGTCAATGGACACTGAGCGAAGGTTAGCCATAGAGGCTGCCATTGCTCTCACGTTGTGAGATGTGACATGACCTTCAAGAGACAGTCCTTCATTTTCAAAGGCAAAGGATATGCAATCTGAAATCCATTTAGACAAAGTTCGCTTGGAAACTGGTAATCCAAGATGACTGGGGTCAAAGGCAGCAAAAAGTTGAGAAGACTTTCTATGTTGCTTAGTTCTCTGAAGGTAAAAAACTAAAGCTCTTTTACAATCCAGAGTATGAAGATTCCTTTCTACATTTGAAGCGTGAGGCCTAGGGAAGAATACAGGAAAGTATATCGACTGGTTTAAATGAAAAGGCGAAACCATCTTTGGTATAAAGTGAGGGTGAGTCCAAAGAACTACCTTATCTTGGTGGAACCTTGTATAAGGAGGATCAGCCACTAAAGCTTGTAGCTCACTGATGTGTCTTGCAGAAGTGAGGGCAATTAGGAAGATTACCTTCCAAGAAAGAAACTTCAGAGATATAGTGGGTAAGGGTTTGAAGGGCGGTTTCATAAGCTGCCCAAGGACAAGATTCAAATCCCATGCCACGGGTGGTGGCTTAATGGGAGGTTTAGTTAAGAGTAGACCTCTCATAAACCGCACTACAAGTGGCCGAGAGGAGACAAGTTGTTCATCCAAAGGCTTGTGGAAAGCCGCAATGGCACTAAGGTGGACCCTTACTGAATTGGTCTTAAGACCAGAGGATGAAAGATGGAGGAGATACTCCAGCAATGCCTCCACTGGAACTGAAAAGGGATTAAGTTCCTTTATTGAACACCAGATAGAGAACCTTCTCCACTTAAAGGCGTAGGCCCGCCTTGTGGAAGGTTTTCTTGAAGTTAAAAGGATATCCTTAACCTGTTGAGAAAGGTTGATATCCTGGAATTCTAGGCTCTCAGCAGCCACGCCCTGAGGTGTATTGACTGGGGATTCGGATGCAATAGCGTCCCGTTCTCCTGGGAAAGGATATCTGGAGCACATCCCAACTCCAGAGGCTTGGCTTGAGAGAGATGTAGAAGCAGTGGATACCACGTCTGTCATGGCCAGCGTGGGTCTATGAGGATCATATGGCCCCCGTCTCTCTGGAGCTTGAACAGAATTTTGGGAATGAGGGGAATGGGTGGGAAGGCACAGAGAAAGTCCTGACCCCCAGAGGAGGTGGAAGGCATCCCTTGCCTGACAGTTCTGAGCCGGAATTCTGGAACAGAACCAGGAAAGTTTGGAATTCTGAGGATTTGCAAAGAGGTCTATATCTGGAATTCCCCAAATTTGAAAAATTCGAGCAATCTGCTCTGGATGAAGAGAACACTTGTGTGGCAGCAATACTCGACTGAGTTTGTCTGCCAAGAGATTTTGTGTGCCTGGGAGATACACCGCTAGTAGGTGGATTTGAAGATCTCTGGCGAAGGCCCAGAGGCATAGAGCTTCGTTGCACAACGCCTGAGACCCCGTCCCACCCTGCTTGTTCACATAGAACATGGCTACTTGATTGTCGGTCTGGACCAGAACCGTCTTGTAGCTCAGTTGGGCCTGAAATACTTGAAGAGCATAGAAGATGGATCTGAATTCCAGGAGGTTTATTTGAAGATAAGCCTCTTGCTCGGTCCAGAGGCTTATCGCTTTGACCCGGTGAAAAGCGGGATATAAATACAGCTAAATAAATTAAATAAATAAATAAATAAGAGACCTTGAGCGGAGAGATTGTCCAAGTGAGCCCCCCAGCCTAACTTGGACGCATCTGTCGTCAAGGTGGCTTGATGTAGTGGCTGCTGGAAAGGAGACCCTACGAGAAGGTTTTCCAGCTATTGCCACCACTGTAAGGATGAAATGAGGCGTGTCGAGTTTCTGATTTTGTCCCTCAGGCGACCCGAGCCCTGTGTCCATTGAGAGGTTAGGGTCTACTGGGCTGCTCGCATGTGAAGGCGAGCATAGGGAACCACATGGACAGTGGATGTCATATGCCCCAGCAACTGAAGCATTTCTAGAGCAGTTAGTACAGTCTTCATAGCTGCTTGAGAGGCCGGCTGGAGTATTTGAAGACAACATGGATGTGGCAGGAAAGCTTTTGACTGCCTTGTCTCTAGAAGAGCCCCTATGAACACTAGGGATTGAGAAGGGGTGAGATTAGATTTTGGGAGGTTTATGACCAGTCCCAAGTACTGCAGGATTTGCATTGTGCGGGAGAGAGCAGAGCTGGCTTCTGGAGCTGTTGATGCTCAGATGAGCCAGTCGTCTAAGTAGGGGAAGATGAATATCCGCAGAGTTCTCAGGAATGCTGTTAGTACTGCCATGCATTTTGTGAAGACTCTTGGGACAGAAGCCAGTCCGAAGGGTAGAACCCTGTACTGGTAATGTCTTCCTTGAAAGAAGAATCAAAGAAACCTCCTATGATCTGTATGGATGAGAATATGTGTATATGCATCCTTTAGATCTAGAGAACATAGCCAATCCTGACTCTGAATGTAAGGAAGAAGTGTTCTGAGGGAGATCATTTTGAATTTTTCTCGGAACAGATACTTGTTCAACTCTCTGAGGTCCAGTATGGGTCTGTATCCCCCTGTTTTCTTTGGAATGAGGAAGTAGGGGGAGTAGAAACCCATGCCCTGTTGGGATATGGGTACCTCCTCTATTGCCCCTTGAGCAAGTTGTGAGGTGACCTTTTGACACAAGAGAGAGGTGAAAGGGCCCTGAGAATTGAACTGTCTTGTGATGGTTGGAAGGGTTATACTGTGAAAATGGAGTTTATACCCTTCTATTATAATGGAGAGAGTCCAGTGCTCTGATGTTATCTATTGCCATCTTTTGGCAAAATGATAAAGTCTGCCGGGGATGGTGAGAGGCTCTGGATCTTTCAGGGGCAGGATGACTAAGTTCTCTAGGAAGGAGCCAAAGCCCCTGAGGAGGCTGAGTCTGCTGAGCTGGTTGAACTCTGGGGACTTGAGCCTTCCATTGCTGCCTGGGTTGCTGTTGCCCCTTTTGGGGAGCATGAACTGGGTAGTGGACAGCCTGGGTTCAAGATGGGTAGAATTTCTTTTTGTTGTTGAAAAAGGGTTTCTTAATTGTCTTTTTCTTAGCTGGGTTGTCTGTGGTCCTAGATAATCTGTTCAAGGTTGTGTTTTCAGACTCAAGCTGATTAGCCGTGACCTGCAAATCCTTGCCAAAGAGATTTTCTCCTGTGCAAGGAATATTCCCCAGCTTGTCTTGCACTCATTGTTCTAAATCTGAAGAAAGGCAATGCGACGTGCGCCAATGGAAATAGCAGAGGTTCTGCTAATGCACTCAAAGCAATCAAAGGTTGCTAAACTTAGACACATTCTAGGCATGTTTGACCACAGTGAGGAAGTCTGCCCTTTTATCATCGTGGAGAAGTGGAGCCATCAGCTCCAGATCTCTGGTAACCTCCTTAAGAAACATTCCCATATAAAGAATGTAAGAGCTGATCCTGGCCAATAGCAGAGGATTGAAAGCATCGACGCCCAAAGGCATAGAGTGTCCTTGATTCACGGCCTGGAGGGTTGTAAGAATGCATCTTAGCACTCTTGATCCTACGCATCACCGATTCCACTACCATTGATTGGTGTGGTAATTACGTCTTCTGAAAAACAGGGTACTGTGGAACTTGGTACATGGTATCGAGCCTCAGAGTGTGGAGACACCGTTAAAGGTGTTTCCCCACATCCTTAGCATGAGGTCATACAAGATTCGATGAATGGGAAGGGTAGCAGCCTCTTTAGGAGCTGTTGGGTACTGAAGAATTTCTAAGTCTTCTGCTCTCGGATCCTTCTCAGGGGTCACAGTGATCGAGAGCCCCATGCTACATCACACATGAAATCCTGAAAGGACATGTCCTCTGGAGGAGACATCCTATGCTGAGGAGGAGAGGGATCCTCCGGAAGAATCACTCCGGTACAGAGTCCTCGAAGTCATCAGAATCGGAGGACTCGAAGTATCTCCGTGCCGGGTGTTCTTGCATTGCTTGACGTCGGTATCGAACAAAGTCGACATCGGACTGTCTCGATACCGGACCCTCAATACCGGACACTGATTCCAGGGCCAGCATGGGGGGAAGCAAGGAAGGAAGCGCATCGGTTAAAGCAGGTGCAGTCAGTACCGGTATCGGTATCGAGGACTGCGGAACTGCCTGGAGTGGCCTTAGCGGTACCGAGGCTGCTAAGAGAGAGATCTACCCTTTGAGGACCGGCCGGTCTTGGAAGACCTGGGTTTAGTTACCTGAGATCCAAGGGAGCAAGATGAAGCCTTGGAAGACGTCGATGCAACGGACATCCCATCTGCGGTAAAGAGGGTGCCAAGTTTTGCAGCTCTATTCTGCAGTCATACACTAAGGACCTGAGATTAGTTAAGCTTCAGGTGAACAAGGTATATTACACGTATTAGGTACAGTTTTATTAGTATAAATATCCATAGCAACCCTTAGTAAGTAAAGAACTTAGATCTAAATACAAACTTAAAACTAAGATGCAGACAGCAGTCCAGCAGCGGGATGGGGGCTTTCCAGTCTTTTGCATTGAGTGTCACATGTATGATTTTCTCCCAGTTGGTGAGAAGTCTTACGTGTGCACTAGGTGCAAGGAGCTCTTTGCTCTCAGGGAACGAGTCCGTTCTCTAGAGGCTAAAGTAGCAGACTTGGAAAGCATAAGACAGACAGAGAGGTACATAGACGAGACCTACAGGGATATAGTCCTGAAGTCCCACCTCCAGTCTGGCAGCATCCCTGTTGCCATGGAGGAGAGAGGTCACGTGACAGGAGAGCATCACCCTGGTGTGGCAGGAAGTGATCCTGTAACTAGGACCTGTCCTCCAGGTGATGTAAAACCCTCTCGCACTGAGGAAGTTTCTCCAGGGTCATGTGCCCATGAGGGAAGGGTTAGGACAGCCGTTATAGTTGGTGATTCGATCATTAGGCATGTAGATAGCTGGGTGGCTGGTGGACGTGAGGATCGCCTGGTAACATGCCTGCCTGGTGCGAAGGTAGCGGACCTCACGCGCCACCTAGATAAGGTCTTAGATAGTGCTGGGGAGGAGTCTGCTGTCTTGGTACATGTCGGTACCAATGACATAGGAAAATGTGGTAGGGAGGTTCTGGAGGCTAAATTTAGGCTTTTAGGTAGGAAGTTGAAATACAGAACTTCCAGGGTAGCGTTCTCCGAAATGCTTCCTGTTCCACGCGCAGGTTCCAAAAGGCAGGCAGAGCTCCGGAGTCTCAATGCGTGGATGAGACAATGGTGCAGAGATGAGGGTTTTGGATTTGTTAGGAACTGGGGAACATTCTGGGGAAAGGAGGGGTCTTCCGAAGGGATGGGCTTCACCTTAACCGGGATGGAACCAGGCTGCTGGCATTAACCTTTAAAAAGGAGATAGAGCAGCTTTTAAACTAGATATTAGGGGAAAGCCAACAGTCGCAATAGCCAAATTAATATGAATAAAATACATTATCTAAAATGCTTGTATGCAAATGCTAGAAGCTTAAAAAATAAGATGGGAGAGTTAGAATATATTTATTTATTTATTTATTTATTTTTATTTAACAATTCTTATATACCGCGCTAATTGTTATCAGTGCGGTTTACATTCAACAACGAGAGCTCAGTGCAGTCAAGACTGTTTGAGTTTACATTATAACAGGGGTTAGAACTTGGACGATATAGGGTAACTATTTATATAGCACTAAATGAAAGGTTAGATATGATTGGAATATCAGAGACATGGTGGAAGGAGGACAACCAGTGGGACACTGTGATACCTGGGTACAAACTATATCGTAATGATAGAGCTGATCAAATTGGTGGAGGGGTTGCTCTCTATGTTAGAGAGGGCATTGCGTCAGAAAGGATTAACGTTTTGCAGGAAACAAAATCTGCTGTAGAATCTATATGGATTGAAATTCCATGTAAAAGGGGGAAGGCAATGGCAGTGGGGGTGTACTATCGAGCGCCTTGCCAGAATGACCAAATGGATGATGAAATGCTCAAAGAAATCAAGGAAGCTAACAAACGTTATGGTGCAGTAATAATAATGGGTGATTTCAACTACCCCGGTATCGACTGGGTCAGTGTCACGTCAGGACATGCTAGGGAGATAAAGTTCCTAGATGAAATAAATGACTGCTTCTTGGAGCAGCTGGTTCATGAACCGACCAGAGGGGAAGCCATATTAGACCTAGTCCTTAGTGGAACACCAGATCTAGTGCAAGAGATAAGATTGTTGGGGCCACTTGGCAATAGTGATCATAGCATGATTGCCTTTGATTTAATTAGTGGAGGAGGGATAGTAAGGAAATCCACAGTACTACCTTTTAGACTATGATAAAATGAGGAAAACAGTTAAGAAAAAAATAAAAGGAGCAGTTGCAGAGGTTAAAGACGTACTTCAGGCTTGGCTGTTGTTGAAAAATACTATCTTGGAAGCCCAGACCAGCTGTATTCCACGCTTTAAGAAAAGTGGAAGGAAGTCCAAAAAACTGCCAGCATGGTTTAAAGGTGAGGTCAGAGAGGCTGTTGTTGCCAAAAAAGCATCTTTCAGGAAATGGAAAAAAGAGCCAAACGACGAAACCTGGAAACAGCACAAGCACTGGCAAGTCAAACGCAAGGCATTGATAAGGCAGGCAAAGGGAGAATTTGAGAAGAAGCTTGCTGCGGAAGCAAAAACACGAAGTAAAGACCTTTTCAAGTACATTTGTAGCAAAAAACCTGTGAGAGAGTCAGTTAGTCCATTAGATGATAAAGGGGTTAAAGGAGCACTAAGAGGCGACAAGGCGATAGCGGAGAGATTGAATGAATTCTTTGCTTCAGTCTTTACTGAGGAAGATGTAGGGATGTTACCCATGACTGAAGTGGTATTTAAAGGTGCGGAAAAATTGAAGGAAATATCGATACATCGGGAAGATGTATTACAACTATTAGATAAACTGAAGAGTAGCAAATCACCTGGGCCGGATGGTATACATCCAAGGGTGTTGAAAGAACTGAAATACGAGATTGCAGACCTGCTATTAGTAATCTGTGAACTATCATTAAAATCATCTCTAATACCTGAAGATTGGAGGATCGCCAATGTAACACCAATTTTTAAAAAGGGTTCCAGGGGTGATCCGGGAAACTACAGACCGGTGAGCCTGACATCAGTACCGAGAAAAATGGTACAAACCATCATAAAGAATAAAATTATTCAGCATGTAGATAGTCATGACCTAATGGGAGACAGCCAACATGGCTTTAGACAAGGAAGATCTTGTCTTACTAATCTGTTATGTTTTTTTGAAGGAGTGAATAATCAGGTGGACAAAGGTGAGTCAGTTGATATTGTGTATCTGGACTTTCAGAAAGCCTTTGACAAGGTCCCTCATCAGAGACTTTTGGCAAAACTAGAGTCATGGGATAAGAGGCAGTGTACTACTGTGGATCAGGAACTGGTTAAAAGATAGAAAGCAGAGGGTAGGGCTAAATGGCCAATTTTCCCAATGGAGAAAGGTGAATAGTGGTGTACCCCAGGGATCTGTGCTGGGTCCACTGCTTTTTGACATATTCATAAATGACCTGGAAAGTGGAATAACGAGTGAGGTTATCAAATTTGCAGATGACAGAAAACGATTTAAAGTTGTTAAAACCCAAGAGGATTGTGGAAAATTGCAAGAGGATCTTGATAAATTGGAAGACTGGGCATCAAAATGGCAGATGAAATTTAATGTGGACAAGTGCAAGGTTATGCACCTAGGGAAGAACAACCCAAACTATGGTTACACGATGCAAGGTTCCACATTAGGAACCACCACCCAGGAAAAAGATTTACGGGTCATTGTGGATACCACGTTAAAACCCTCGGCCCAGTGTGCAGCAGCGGCAAAGAGAGCAAATAGAATGTTAGGTATGGTAAGGAAAGGAATGGAAAATAAAACAAAAGATATTATAATGCCTCTATATCGTTCCATGGTGAGACCACACCTTGAATATTGTTGCAATTCTGGTCGCCGTATCTTAAAAAGGATATAGCGATTTTAGAAAAGGTTCAGAGAAGAGCCACCAAAATGGTAAAGGGGAAGAATAGTTACTCACCTGTAACAGGTGTTCTCCAGGAGCAGCAGGAATCAGTCCTCACATATGGGTGACGTCGGTGCCGACGGAGCCCTCGTGCAGAGCATTTCCCCAGCTTTCAAAGAAAGCCTTTTGGAATTGCAGCGCGCATGCGTGGTCCCCTTCCCGCACAAGGGTGCCATCTTGCTCAGTCTGATGACATAGCTAAAAGCAAAAAATTAGCAAAATAAATCATATGACTGCAACTCCAAGGGAAGGAGGGAGGGTTGTGAGGACTGATTCCTGCTGCTCCTGGAGAACACCTGTTACAGGTGAGTAACTACTCTTTCTCCAGGACCAAGCAGGAAGTCAGTCCTCACATATGGGACTCCCCAGCTTAAGGCTACCGGAGACCTCAAGCCGAAAAAATGAGCTCCCTCGAGCTCGTCAGTACGTAAGGAAGGAATCTTCTCCGAGAACGCCCCCGACCGGTAGCCCAACACCAGGGCCGGAGGGGTAGGAGTTGCCTAAACCCCAAAGAGATTATGTCCGAAAGCACTGCCCCTGCGGGACTCCCTCTCAAGGCAGCAATGGGCCGCAAAAGTCTGGCTTGAAGACCAAGTAGTGGCCCGGCAGATGTCTGCCAACGGAACAGAGCGGAGATGAGCCACTGACAAAGCCTTCGCCCTGACACGATGAGCCGTGACTCGACCCTCCAACGAGAGGCCGGCTAGCCCATAAGCCCAGGCGATACAGTCAGCGACCCATATGGACAAAGTACGCTTGGAGACAGGTAACCCCAACTTATTGGGGTCAAAAGAAACGAAGAGCTGAACAGCCCTCCGATGCTCCCGCGTACGGTCAAGGTAGAAGGACAACGCCCTCCTACAGTCCAGGGTATGCAGGACCATCTCAGCCCGGTTGGCATGCGGCCTGGGAAAGAAGGTCGGAAGAACCACCTCCTGATTGAGGTGAAAAGGGGAGACAACCTTAGGAAGAAACTTCGGGTGAGTCCATAAGACTACCCTATTCCTGTAGAACCTAGTGTAAGGGGGATCAGACACTAGTGCCTGAAGTTCACTCACTCGCCTAGCAGAGGTAAGAGCTACCAGAAACAAGGTTTTCCAGGAAAGAAAACGGAGAGGGCAGGTAGCCATAGGTTCAAATGGCGGACAAGTAAGCCGCTGTAAGACCACATTCAGATCCCACTCAGGGGCTGGTGGACGTAAAGGAGGCTTAAGCAGGAGGAGGCCTCTGAGAAAACGAGCCACCAAAGGGTGGTTGGAAAGAGGCCTCCCGTCCACCGGCGAGTGGTGCGCTGAGAGAGCACTGAGGTGAACCCTGACAGAGTTGGACTTAAGGCCTAGATTGGAGAGGTAGAGCAAATATTGCAATATTACCACTTCCAAGCACGAGAAGGGATTCTCGCTGTGCTGAGCACACCAGGTGGAGAATCTACGCCACTTAAGAATGTAGGATTTCCTGGTGGATTGCCGCCTAGAGACTAAGACTACGTCTTCCACCTCTCTAGGCAGGAGTAGGGAAGCCAGGACTACCCTTTCAGCAGCCAGGCCATCAGATGAAGGGACTGAAGGATGGGGTGGAAGAGAGACCCCTGGTCCTGAGACAGGAGATCGTGTTGAATTCCCAGAGGCAGGGGAGTGTCCACCACCAGTTGCAACAGGAGTGGGAACCATGGCTGCGTCGGCCACCTGGGGGCTATCAGAATCATGGAGGCCCTGTCCTTGAGGACCTTGAACAGTGTTCGAGACACTAGTGGTGTGGGAGGAAACGCATACAGTAGGCCTTGGGACCACGGAATCAGAAAGGCATCCGCTGCTACTCGGAGAGGATGCGGTTGTCTGGAACAGAATCTCGGGAGTTGCCGGTTCAGAGGGCTGGCGAAGAGATCCATGGTGAGGAGTCCCCACCTGAGAAAGATCTGCTGAACCACCAATGGATTCAATCTCCATTCGTGTGGTTGCAGTATCCTGCTCAGTCTGTCCGCCAGGTAATTTTCTTGACCGGGGAGGTAGACAGCCCAGAGGAGGATTCCGTGATTGACAGCCCAAGAGCACAGACGTTGTGCTTCCTGACAGAGAAGGAAGGATCCTGTGCCTCCTTGTTTGTTCACGTAGAACATGGCAACTTGATTGTCCGTCTGGACCAGTACAGACTGGTGAGATGTGAGGTGGGAGAAGGCTCTCAGAGCTAGGCTTATCGCCCGTAGCTCCAGGAAGTTTATCTGCTGAGCAGCCTCCCAAGGAGTCCAGAGACCCTGAGTACATGCCCCTTGGCAATGTGCTCCCCAACCGAGAAGAGAAGCATCTGTCGTCAGCACTTGAGAATGCGGGGGGGATTGAAAATCCACCCCGAGTACCAGATTCGGAAGATGAAGCCAACACTGTAGAGAGGAGACGAGCAGGGTGGAAACTCTCACTGAGTCTGCAAGGCTCCCCATGGCCTGATGCCACTGAGTTCGAAGGCTCCACTGAGCAGGCCGCATGTGTAGGTGGGCATTGGGGGGTTACATGAACCGTGGAAGCCATATGGCCGAGAAGTCTCAGGAATTGCCTGGCGGAGCCCAGGGAATTGCTGTGAAACTGCGTGGCCACATCCATCAACCGGAGGGCCCTGTCCACTGGCAGAAAAGCCCTCGCCTGAAGAGTGTCTAGCCTTGCTCCTATCAATTCCAAGTTCTGGGACGGGAGCAAAGTGGACTTTGTGAAGTTTAGGACAAACCCCAAGTGCTGAAGCAGAGCCACAGTGAGAAGGGTGGCTTGACTGGCCTCCTGGGAAGACTGACCCCTTATGAGCCAGTCGTCCAGGTATGGAAACACAAAAAGACCCTGAAGCCTCAGGTAGGCCGCCACCACCGCCAGGCACTTGGTGAACACCCTGGGAGTGGAGGTTAGGCCAAAGGGAAGTACTCTGTACTGGTAGTGGTTTCCTCCCACAACAAATCTGAAATATTGTCTGTGGTCTGGATGAATAAGGATGTGAGTATAAGCATCCTTTAGATCTAAGGAGCATAGCCAATCTCCCTGCTGGAGGTAGGGCAGCAGGATTCCAAGGGTAAGCATCTTGAACTTTTCCCTCTCCAGGAACCTTTTGAGGTTGCGCAAGTCTAGGATGGGTCTGAGGCCTCCTGTTCTTTTTGGTACCAGAAAGTACCTGGAATAAAAGCCGTGACCTCTCAGGTGGTGGGGCACCGGTTCCACAGCCTGTTCCTTTAGCAGACTTGCTAACTCCTGAAGGAGGAGGTCCCTGTGCAGAGGGAGTCTTGGAGGCTCCCCTGGAAAATAGGAGGGTGGTACCTGGTGAAAATGGAGAAGATAGCCCTTCTGGACTATATGGAGCACCCAGGCATCTGAAGTGACGGCTGACCACCTGTGGGCAAAGTGGGCCAGCCGGCCTCCTGTGCTGATGTGAGGCAGCTGAGGAGAAGAGGCTATGCTGGCTGAGTCAAAAACCCCCACCCTGCTGAGCAGGGGCCGGTGTAGGTGGCTTGGGGGCCTTCTGCCTACGGGGCCCATGACCCTGCCCCTTGGCCTGCTGACCCTGTTGGGGAGCTGCAGAGGCCTGATAATGAGGGTATTGTTTATAGGCAGAAGACTTCCTCGGGTAAAAGGTCTTTTTTCCCAAGCCCTTCTTCTGAGAAGGGGCAGAGGTTTTCCTGGACAGCCTAGTCCGGGTAAGAGTCTCGGTCTCGAGTTCTGCAGCCTTTTCAGCCATGGGCTTGCCAAAGAGGTTTTCACCTCGGCAGGGGACATCGACCAACTTGTCCTGCACCCATGGCTTGAGGTCAGATGACTGTAGCCAAGCCTGTCGGCGGGCACCGATGCCGGCCCTGGCTACATTCCAGCTCCTGCAATCCAAAGCCTGTGTTCCTCCTGGTCCCGCCTCCTTCATTAACCAGCAGAGAGTCTGTCATCCCAGCTCCTGCAATCCAAAGCCTGTGTTCCTCCTGGTCCCGCCTCCTTCATTAACCAGCAGAGGTATTCCACCTGTGACCTATAAATTGCCAGCACCTGCGGCGCTTGTCGCCGCGGCGTGCGACAGGGGCGGGCACCGAAGGAGCGCACCTAAGGAGCACGACGTGCTCCTTAGGTGCGCTCCTTGGGGCCGCTCCGGCAGCGGAGGCCACAATTCTAATCCCATGCTCTGTACTTCTCTTCTTCTAGCTTTTTGCCTCTTCACCTCCACTGGACCTGGGAGCACCTTTTTCTCCACCTCTGACGCGGCCCTCTGGCTCCCCCAGGTATTGTCCTCCTCCTGCTGTCTATTTTTTTCTGGCACCTTGACCTCTTCCCTTCCTTCTACTGCTCACCCCATGTCACATATACCTGTTCATTGGGGTCACCGTCCAACCCCGAATGCTTGTTATCGATCCTGCTGCCTTCTCAATTTTCACTACTGTGCTTCCTCCCTGCGAACTCCTGCATATCCTTGCGCTCTCCCTTCCCCCTCCTGCACTTCCCTTAAGCTTGGCCTTCTCAACTGCCGCTCCCTCAGAAAAAAATCCCTTCTCATTCAAGACCTTATCACTCGTACATCACTAGACCTTGCCCTCCTCACCGAGACCTGGCTGAGAGAGGGGGAGGATCCCCTCCTTGCCCGTTGCCTACCCGTAGGCTTTTCTGCAGTTTTCGTCCCCCGCACCAGCCGCTGTGGCGGCGGGGTGGCCGTTATTCTCCGGTCTTCTCTCTCCTTCACTCAGATCTTCTCACCCTCTCTTTCCTACCCTGAGGCTCTTCTGCTCCATCTTCATACTTCCCCCTCAACACATATCCTTCTCATCTACGCGCCCCCTGCCCTGCACCCCGATCTTTGGGACTCTCTCCTCCGTTCCATCTCAGACCTTTCCTTACTTTTTCCTCACCTCCTCATTGCTGGTGACTTTAACCTTCACCTCGACTCCCTCTCATCCTCCAGGGAACATGCCTTCCTTGCTCTCCTTCACGACCTATCTTTCCGACAGCACGTTTCTTTCCCCACTCATTCTGCTGGACACACCCTTGATCTATTCCTGACCCTCTCCTCTTCCACCATCTCTCTTGACAACCTGACTTCCTTCCCCCTTCCCTGGACAGACCATCTCTGCCTGACAGTCTTTTGCTCTCATCCTGCGGCCCCAGCTCTAGTTCCCCCACCCTCCTCTTCTCTCCCTCCATGTCTATCCCGCACTATCTCTCTTTCCACTGCCCAGCAGTTGCCTCCTGTTATAGACTTACTGCCCTCCGACTTCCTTTCCTTGTCCCCTAACTCTCAAGCGTCTACCTGGTCCTCCTCTCTCTCTGCCGCCCTCGATCGCATTGCTCCTCTTCACCCACGCCCAGCCTCATGCCGCCCTTCCCAGCCCTGGTATCATACTGGTCTATTCCTCCTCCGCTCCCAACTACGGAGAGCTGAAAGGCTATGGCGTAAGTCCCCCTCTCCAACCACCCATCTATTTTCAAAGCCCGCCACTCTCAGTATCGATCCGAGGTTCACCTTGCCAAGTCCTCTTACTTTTCTGCTGCCATTGCCAACGCCCCTAACCAGACCCGGCATCTCTACTCTACCCTTAGATTCCTCACTTCCCTTCTTCCTACCTCCTCTGCTGTGCCCGCACATCCCACTCCCCCCCCCTTCCCTTCTTGCTTCCGCCTTCAGTAACAAAGTCTCTACCTTAAGAGCCTCCCTACCTGCCCTCCCCCCACCAATCTCCTCCCCGCCCCCTGTTGCCTCCCCCCCTCCCAACCTCCCAACTGTCTCACACCTGGTCCTCCTTTTCCTTAACTACCACAGCTGAGTTTCACCACCTCATCTCCACATCCAACAAGACCTTCTGCCCTCTTGACCCTATCCCTTCCTCCTGGCTGCTCCTTCCTTCTCTGTCTTTCCTTCCATATCTTCTAGCCATGCTGAACTCTAGTCTCTCCACGGGCACCTTCCCCACCTCCTGGAAGCACGCACTTATCCGCCCGATTCTTAAAAAACCTTCTCTTGATCCCCTGGACCCTGCCAACTACCGCCCAGTTTCTAATATGTCCTTTCTTTCAAAAATTCTGGAAAAGATTGTCTTTGCACAGCTTTCTCACCATTTGGATTCTGTTAATTTTCTTCACCCTCGTCAGTCTGGCTTCCGTCCTGGGCACAGTGTAGAAACTATTCTTCTTGCCTTCACCAACTCTCTGCACACTGCACACGATCGAGGTGATATCTCGGTGGCGGTAGCTCTCGATCTTTCTGCCGCCTTTGACTTGGTTGATCACTCCCTTCTTCTGTCTCGTCTACGTGAAGCTGGCCTCTGTAGCACTGTATATCGATGGTTCCACTCTTTTCTTTCTTCTAGATCTGCTGCAGTCCTTTCCTCCTCTCCATCCGTTCCCCCCTCAGACCCTTTTCCCCTTCCCTGCGGAGTCCCACAGGGCTCCGTTCTCGCACCTTTGCTCTTCAACCTCTTTCTGACTCCTCTCACCTTGTTGATACAACAGTTTGGGATCACGGCCTTCTTTTATGCAGATGACATTCTTCTTCTCTATCACACCTCCCCTGTTTGTCCTGATCTTGCCCCCCTTAACCTGTGTCTAACTGCTGTCTCCGACTGGTTAACTAATAACTGCCTCCATCTCAACACCTCCAAAACTACTGCTATTTGGTTTTCCCACGGTCATCAGCCCCCCTCTCTGGCCCCCTCTTTCTCTGGTTCACCTATCTCTCTTGTTCCTACTTTTCGTTATCTTGGTGTACTTTTCGATTCTGACCTTTCCTTTTCAGCCCACATTTCCCATATCTCAAAAACCTCTTTCTACTACCTCCGTCAGATCCGGGCAATTCGTCCTTTTCTTTCTCCCTCTGCTCTTACTACTCTGCTTCTATCACTGGTTATTTCTCGCATTGACTTCGCCAATTCCATTTTCACTGGTCTCACCAAGCTCCAACTGTCACGTCTTCAACGAATCCAAAATACAGCCGCTCGACTTGTGTCCCACTCCTCCCCCAGAGACCACGTCACCCCCTTCTTTTCCGCCTTCACTGGTTACCAATTTCCTTCCGCATTCAGTTCAAACTACTCACCCTTGTTCATAAAGCACTTCACACCTCCACTCCTCAATACCTGGCTGACCTCATCCACTTTCACACTCCCAGACACACTCCCCGCTCCTTTCATCTCAACCGTCTCACACTACCCCCCTCCCTCCCTAGCCCACCTGCACTGCACTCTACCCGTTCCTCAGCTTTTTTTTTCTAGGCCCTGCCCTCTGGAACTCCCTTCCCACCGCCCTCCGCCTGGAACATCATCACCCTACCTTCAAGCTGGATCTAAAGACTCACCTTTTCTCCCTTGCCTTTGGCCCTCCCTCCTCTCACCCCTAACCTTTTTTCCTATACCCTTTGATATCAACCTGCTCTCCCATTTTCTCTCTACAAAGTAATTGTAACTCTCTTTCTACTTTTCCGGCCTTGTGCCTTGCTGTTACTGTAATATTTTATTATCATTGTAAACCGCTCTGCTATTTTGAAGGGCGGTCAATCAAATCAACAAACATAAACATACTCGGGCCGAAGCCTCGAAGCCATCGTAGGCTGCTGGAGAGATAAACTTCGAGCACTCTCGAATACCAGTGGACAAGGCCTGGAACCTCTGCAAAGGTCCCTCGGAGAGACCAGCAGAGAACCCGGCAATCTCCTTTGCCAGGTCTCGGAGATACATGCCCATGTAGAGCTGGTACGTCTGGACACGGCAAGCAAGCATACAGCCCTGGAAGCACTTCTTACCGAGGGCATCCAGGTTCCGGGCCTCCCGGCCGGGAGGCACCGAGGAGTGCATCTTCTGACTTTTCAGTCGATGCATGGCCGATTCCACAACCATGGAGTGGTGCGGTAATTGTGCCTTTTGGAACCCGGGGCTCTTGCGGACTCGATAGATGGAATCGACCCGCTTGCTTAACACCGGCGTCGAGGCCGGGGTCTCCCACATGCGGAAGAGCAGCCGCTCCAGCATCGGAGAAACCAGTACAGTAAAGGCCTCCTTCGGGGGAGAGTCATACTGGAGGACCTCGAGCTCCTCGGCTCGAGGCTCCTCCTCGGGATCCGTGGGGAAGGCCAAGGCCTTGGCCATATCCCACACGAAGTCCAAGAACCGGGTATCCTCCGGTGGGGATCGTCTCCGAGGTTCAGACTCCAGCGAGTCCGATGGGATACACTGAGTCCGATAAGTGTCGGGTGACTCTTTGTCCTCCGTCTCCCAGCCCGACTCCTCGGAGGAGGAATCGAGTGGCTCCGGTCGGGCGGGCACCGATGCCATCCGCCCCGACGCCGAGGGTACCGGCGTCGACGACCTCGGTCCCGAATGGGAGGCCGAGGGAGACCGTGGCCGAGGATCGACTCGAGCCCGCATGGACTCGAGGATCGGCTCGGCCTCCGGGGTCGACTTGGACGTCGAGGTCCCAGTGGTCGGGGCAGATGCACCGGTGAGACCGACGATCAATGCCCGCTGCTGTTCCATGAAGGCAGCGAGGCTGCTCTCCAAGGCCGTCAACCTGAGTACGAGCTCAGGAGACCCAGCAGCCCCCAACTCGGGCCCCGACGTCGGCTCCCCTGGAGGAGAGTCCACAAGGACTACAGCACTTATGTGTACAGAAGACTCCATCTCGATACAAGGATGTTTGGCAGGCCTCTCCGACTCCGAAGATCTGGGACGGCTATTGGGGCTATGCGACCTGGCCCTCGAGGAACCAGGACGCCGCCCTCGTGGGTTTCTTCTTCCTGCGATGTTCCCGCGAAGGAGACCCCCGCTCAGAGGAACCCCGACGCTGCTCGGGGCCGGAGTCCCAAGACGTCGAGGCCTCTGACAAGGTCCAGGCCCATCCGGACGCGGAGTCAGAGAAGATCCTATCCTTCTGGTGCTGCCAACTCCTCAACGCCTTCGAGGACATTTTGCCACATGGACCACAGATCATCGGGTCATGATCGGGTCCGAGGCAGCGGAGGCAGCAGTCATGTGTGTCGGTAAGAGACATACGTTTCTTACACCGATCACACTTTTTAAAACCGCTGGTAGCCATCGGGGGAAAAAGGGCCCCTACGAGGTCAAAAGACCGGGCTGCCAGTGAAAAAAGAAAAATAGCGCGAACGCTAGTCACAAAGGACAAAAAACGAAAAAGAGAGAGTGGACTCGATACCGGCGTATCGGGCCAAGGCGGGAAAAGGATCCGGTGTCGAACCGAAGAAAAAACAGGGAAATCAACTTTTTCCTCGGAGAAAAACGAACTACGTCCGTCGGGCTCCGCGGAAAAAAGAAGACTGAGCAAGATGGCACCCTTGGGCGGGAAGGGGACTGCGCATGCGCGCTGCAATTCCCAAAGGCTTTCTTTGAAAGCTGGGGAAATGCTCCGCACGAGGGCTCCGTCGGCGCCGACGTCACCCATATGTGAGGACTGACTTCCTGCTTGGTCCTGGAGAATGGAAGGATACTCCTATGAAGAAAGGCTAAAAAGGTTAGGGCTCTTTAACCTGGAAAAGAGACGGCTGAGGGGAGATATGATAGAAGTCTATAAATTAATGAACGGAGTGGAACAGGTAAACATAGATCGATTGTTTACCTTATCAGAATATAGAAAGACTAGGGGACATGCAATGAAGTTACAGGGTAAACTATTTAAGACTAATAAAAGAAAATATTTTTTCACTCAACGTGTAATCAAACTGTGGAATTTGTTACCGGAGGAAGTAGTAAAGGCTGTTAGTGTAGCTGGGTTTAAAAAAGGTTTGGACAAGTTCCTGGAGGAAAGGTCCATAAACCATTTTGAAGAAGGGACCCAGGATATCAATGCTTGAACCAATACAAGCATTGTGGAACCTGTGTCCCTTGGGGAAACTGCTAGGTACGTATGACCTAGATTGGCCACTGTTGGAAACAGAATACTGAGCTTGATGGACCTTGGTCTGACCCAGTATGGCGTATCTTATGTTCTTAGGCCTCTCTTGGTCATCTTTCTATAGAGGAGACACTCCGATGGTAAATGGTCAGGACCTAAACATTTGAGACACCAGTCATGGGAGTCGGTAGCAGAAATGGTACCGCTACACTTTGAGCATTTTTTGAAACCACTAGATGGTTTCTCCATTTTAAAGAAAAAGAGGGCCTAGTGCCCAAAATGGTGCCTGGCACCAAGAGGGGACAGGCCCTCCAAAAAGAATAACTTTTTTCTTTTTCTTTATTTTAAGAGAATGAAGAAAGGACTGGTGGTACTGGTATAGGATTCGACGGTGAAGGCAGACGCAACCACAAAAAGATGATTTTCTGCAGCGATAGGGTTTGCTGCCTGTCGGCTCCGCGGAAAACAAAAAACTGAAGAGGGAGAATTGCAAATGTGAGAAGGCAGCGACGCAGGCACAGTGGGATGCTCCCAAAAGCTTTTCTATTGGACGCTGGGGAGCGTTCCCGTGCAGGTTCCATTGGTACCGAAGATACCCATATGTGAAGACTACATTCCTGCTTGTTCCTGGAGATCTGGTTGTCATCTTGGGATATACTCGACAGATTCATATTCAGTTTTCTCTGTGCATTAAAGGTGTCTCTAAAAGTGATTTTGGCTAGCTTACTGAAGAATCATAAAAAAGAATTGCAGAGCAGCTATGGAAAAACAAACAGTCTTGAGGTCTACATTCTCCACCATTATGTTCATGAACCAGAAGGGTAAAACAGGTCTACTTTATCTGTATGTTACAATATAGGGTGTACCACTGCTTCATAAATTAGAGAGCAAAAGTATATTGCAATTGTTCACGCTTTGCCAAGCCTAATTAACAGTTTGATGCAAGAGCATTATTGAAAAGCTCCTTTTTACCGTCTAAGAGGGAATATTCAGCAGCAGCGGCTTGTAAAGCGGTTAGCTGTTGTCACTGAATACTAACCCCAGATATTCAATTCTGGGGCCATATGCAGCCACCGGCATTGAATATCTGGGTCACCACAGAACCCGGAAGCTAATCAGCCAGTAGCAATATTGAGCCGCAGTCCGGTTAGCTTCAAGAGGTAAAGCTAGGCCAGCCTTTGTCACACCTTACTTTACCCACGTGTCACTAACTGGGTAGCGGTTCAATATCACCACTGCCTAGTTAGCAACAGGTGCCACCTTTGCTCTATTCTGGAATGCCCCGATGCGAACCACTTAGCATTGGGGCATCTATTGGCAGCACCTGCGGATATCTGGCAGCACGAACCATGTTAGTGCCACTGAATATCTCGTTCAGCTGCATTTAATGGTTTGCAGGTTTGCAAACCATGTAAATTCCTTTGAACTTCCTCCCCCACCCCCGAGTCCCTAGTATGCTGCAATTCTTTTTAACATCATAAATCAAAGACTGTGTAGTAAATGAGCTTACAAAATCTCAGATCTCTTCTTCAGACGAGACAAATATATCACAGATGAAGGGGGCGTCCTATGTGATCTTGAAAGTTCTGTAGATCATCCAGATTATTTTCAGTTCCACTAAATGGTATCACAGCCTATTAAGAAGCACATTTTCTGCAGGCCCTATAGGCAATTTGAACTTAACACTTGGGAAAGGTTCTTGCGGCCATAGCCAAACCAAATGGAAGAGTACAAAACAAAGTGTTAATCCAGAACCAAGACCCATAGGAATCTATTGTGCTGTTTAAACATCAAAATGTAGAGATAGGACTCCAAGAGGTCCAACAACAAAAGAAACTCCCCTTTTTGAACTGCCACCATAATAAATCAAAGGTCTACAGGCTTTATACTCAGAATGGGCTCTATGGACAACCTCCTTTGGGCCAAGGAATAAATATAGCAGTGTGTGCAATCCTGCTCATGGCACAGGAAGCATGGCCCCAAGATGGAGGAATCTTTGCAGCAAAGTCTACACCATCCTTTTCTTCCCAGTCGAACTGCAGGGAGCTATCAACAAGGCATAACCAATGGGGAGGGTGTGGCCCTCTGAATCACCTCAAAAACTACTGGCCTGCGGTTATTTTTACTCACTCTGGATAAAACCATTACAGATGACCCCCTATTGGAATCAGACCAGACTGAGCAATGAAATTCTCACTGTATGGAGCAAGAGCCACATGAATTGGTAACGCCAATGTCCTTAGGTTTCTTGATCCTCGAAAGGTCAACTCTTAACTTGAAATTTAGACAGAGTAGATTATCTACTCACCTGTAACAGGTGATATCCAGGAACAGCAGGAATTTAGTCTTCACATATGGGTGACATCGGCTCCCCAACGTCCAACTGGAAAGCTAATGGGAGCACTACACTGTGCCTGCGCGACTGCCTTCCCAACTCCCTCTCTTCAGTTGAGTTTGTAGATGAGAAAAGAGTAAATGAAACCCTATAACTCCTAGAGGAGAAGGGTGGGTTGTGAAGACTAAATTCCTGCTGTTCCCAGAGATCACCTGTTATGAGTAGCTATATTATCTCCAGGAGCAAGCAGGGATGCAGTTTTCAGATATGGAACTCCCTAGCTCCCAGATGCTAGATAAGGTGACCTCAGAACTGGTGGAGGTTCGCCTCGGAGTAGGCATGATGAAGACATGGATCCCTCATGGATTTTTGGTATCTTCAAAGTCCAGGACGGAGGGTAGAAGTTGCATCTAAGTCTGAAAGAGGTGCTGGAATACAGCCTAACCAAACATGGCATCTTGAAAGGGAGTCCTTGTCCAGACAATAATGGGCAGCAAAGATATGAATGGAAGACCAAGTTGCTGCTTTGCAAATTTCATTGATGGCTACTGAACATAGGTTCACCATCAAGGTGTGAGCAGTGACATGCCCTTCCAGGAGGGCCCTGCTTTGTCACAGGCAAATGAAATGCAGTCTGATATTCACCTGGAGAGCGTATGCTTAGAGACAGGTAATCCCAGGTGACTGGGATCAAATGAGATGAACTGAGAGGCTTTATGATGACCCCGAGTCCTTTGGAGGCAAAAATTCAAAGCACACTTGCAGTCAAGAGTGTGCAGAGTTGATTCTGCTCTAGACGCATGCAGCTTAGAACTGGATGACTGATAGACCATTGGCTCTCTTCCAATGATCACCATCCCTGGGCCATCTGGGCCTGACAATGAACCCTCCAATAGAAAAAACTGGCATCCATGGTCACCACCACACAGTCCAATGTCTCAAGAGGCATTCCCGCCACAAGATTTGACGAAGTCTAGCCACCAAGTCAGACTCACTTGTGCCTCACCCCGAAGAGCAAGACATATATTCATTCACTGAATGCATCTTCGGGAACAACCTTGCGAGCAGGATGGTCTGGAAAGGCGGCATGTGTAGCTCTAGAGAGCCTGCCATTGAGTCAAGTGCCTGCAGATGGTCCCAAACACTTGGGCGGGCCACCGACAACCGCCTTCGTACCTGACCATGTAACTTCACCATCCTACATGCCGACAGAACCTCCGCCGAGTGTTGAAGTGGGCTCCCAGGTACTCCAGAGACTGAGATGGGGACAGATTGCTCTTGGCAAAATTCATGACCCCACCCAACCCAGCTCCTGAAGCTGGCGGAACATGCAGACCGTCTTCTTCCGACTCTCCTGCAAGGATTTCACCCAAATCAACCAATCATCCAAATACGAATGAACCAGGATGCCCTGCCTACATAGGGCCACCACCACCACCATCGCCTTGGTGCTGTGGCAAGACGGATGAGGAGAGCCTGAAACTGAAAATGCCCCTGTGGCACCGCAAAGCGCAGGAACCACTGATGTTATAGGTGAAAAGAAATACGCATCGGACAAGTCCAGGGATGTAAAAAACTCCTCTTGCCAGACGGCCACAATGACAGACTGTAGCGTCTCCATGCAAAACAGAGGCCCCCAGAGGGTCCTCTTGCCCTCCTTCTATAGGCATCAAAAGGGGGGGGGGGGACTACAGGGGACCAGGCCCCACCAAAATGTTACTGCTGCAATCAGGACTCCCCCTACATTGTTCCACAGGGATCTGAACTCCAGCAGGCAGAAGTAGGAGAAAGCCAGTGAACACAACTCAGCAAGCAATAGGCTGCCCACAGGATCCAATCCCCTGCAGGCAGAAGAGAGCCGTGATCGCGGCACAGATCCCTCCTGTCTGCTCATAGGAGATTGGATCCCTATGGGCAGACAGGAGGGGAAGGCTGGCGATCGCAGCCACATGGAGTTTGGCTGGCCCAGGGGTGGAGCTTAGCTTCCCCATGGAACAAGGCATCCCGATGCCTCTGCTTCTTTTAAATCACAGAGGGACTGCCAAGAACCCTCCTTCTTGGAGCACAGGCTTGGGAACCAAGAGACCAGGGTTCAATTCCCACTAGCACTCCTTGTGGCCTTGGGCAAGTCACTTAACCCTCCATCGCCTCAGAAAATTCCAAGTTATCAATGTCCCTGCTTAATGTACATTATCCAGTTTAAGTTACAATGTAAACTGCTTTGATTGAAATAAAGCGGTATAAAAAGACCTGTTAAATAAAATAAAATAAATCAAGTAACATCCCACTCCCCTGGGGTAATGGGGACAACAGCCTCAAGCTGTAGGAGACGTTCGAGTGTTGCCTGAACTGCCAAGACCTTGGCGGGAGCCTGGCATTGAGATAAGATGAAGGCGTCCATAAGAGGCTTTGTAAACTCGAGAGCATAGTTCTTATGGATCACCTCAAACACCTTGGCATCCATTGCGAACTGGCCCAAGTGGGATAAAATCGACTTAGGTGACTACCTATCAACTACACCTCCACTAGGAGCCCCCCAAACCTTCACTGGGAGGACTTGGCAGCCCTGGGACCTCCCAGAACCCCACCTCTGCCACCCCTAATGTTCCCAAAAAAAGGAGGAGTTCTTCGGGAGAAAACGGGATCTCTGAGGATTTGCCCTTCTGGCTGGATGAAACTTCCACGTCTCACGCACCCAACCCCTAGAGGAAGACCCACTGCCAGCAGACTTGGGCTTGTCCTCCAGGAGCCATGGGACCTTAGTGTCCATCAGGTCCTTCACCAACTTCTCCAGATCCTCCCCAAACAACAGCCTCTCCGAAAAGGGAATCTTATTCAACCTCGTCTTGGAAGCCAGGTCCACAGACCATTTCTGCAGCCACAAAAACTGATGAGCTGCCACCACAGTAGCCAATGATTTGGCAGATGCCCTAAGCAAATCATAGAGAAGATCAGCCAGGAAGGCAGTACCAGGCTCCAACTGGGGCCCCTCCTCGCTGCATCCTCAGTTAGCGCCGCTTTAGACCAGCATAAACAGGAGCCACAGATAGTCCCTTGAAGTGCCAGGGCAGAAATCTCAAAGGTCTGCTTGAGCAGCACCTCCATCCACCACTCTTGCAGGTTCTTCAAGGCTGCCCCCAATTCTTCTGGGATGGTAGTCTTTCTGGTGACCGTGGTCACCATTGTGTCCACCTATGGAAGATGCAAGTGCACCCTCTCGTCCAGCAAGAGGGGGTAAAGCCTGCCCATACACCTGCCAACACACAAGACCAAATCGGGGACCTTCCATTCCTCATCAATCATTGCTTTTACCACCATGTGAACGGGAAAGGAACGAGGTGGCCTTTGAATACCTTCACAGAGTGGATCCTCCGCTTACTCTGAGGGAGTAGGCAGCAGATCAGCTGCAATCCGCAAGGCCACAAAGGTCTTAAACAAGGAGGTGAGCTCATCCTTATGAATATTTGAATGGCCGAGGAGTCCTCCCCTAACCAGAAGCTCCTCCTCCTCCAGGTCTGGATCCTCCTCAGAAGGACCCTCCATAACCCCGAAGGACGCCAAGGAGATTCTATCCTCCAGTTTGGGGGACCGCTCCCAGCATGAGCGCTTCCCTGGTGCTGAGGCCTCAAGATCCCCCAAGTAAGGAGGGGGACCCCATGTCAGGAGAACCTTCTCCCAGTCCCTGCTGCAGCATAAAGGCTTGGTGCAGCAATAAGACAAACTCCAGGGAGAAAGGCAACTTACCCCCACTGCCCAAGGACCCCCCCCCCCCAACTGTCCCACAGGAATCTGGGGGGCACCACTGCAAAATCAGAGATTCTCTGTCCTCAGATGCAACAGTAGAGACTGCACTTAAAAGGGCAGCCATTCCTGCCAAAACCATCAGTGCCCAAGCCTCCCCTGCAGGGCCAATGTAGCAAGGGAACCCCTCCCCCGATGGCAGTCTCTGAGGCTACAGACCCACCAGCCAAGCTCTCTACAGCAGCCACGCTCTTAATACAGACGCAACAAAGCCCGGCTGCGGAGAGCAGGCTCTGGCAGCTGCACATCGGGCTCTCTCAAGTTCAGCCATGTATGCGGTACAGGAGAACCCCCCAACAAAGATCCAATCAATCAAGTACTCAACGCAAACCCGGGGTTCCCACTGTGTTGCAGCTGCTTCCACCAGTAATGCCTGCCTTGAGATTTTTTTTATTTTTATTTTTTAACTTTTGTTTCCTGTCACAAAGGAAAGACATGCAGGAGTTCAGAAAGCTCATCTAACTAGCCCCCTCCCAGAAGATGGGAAGGAGGAGAAGGGGGAACAGCCACCAAGTGCTCACCCAGAGGATCCAGAGGAAAAGCTAGGGGAGAAGCTGGGGGAATGACCAGGGGCCACCAGATTCTGCACCACAAAACCGCGGTCCAGCACTGAATACAACAAAAAATTACCCCGCCTACCAATAAAACAGATTGATATGAACAAAATACAATCTCTAAAATGCTTGTATGCAAATGCTAGAAATCTAAAAAATAAGATGGGAGAGTTAGGATATATAGCACTAAATGAGAGGTTAGATATGATTGGTATCTCAGAGACCTGGTGGAAGGAGGACAACCAGTAGGACACTGATACCTAGATACAAAGTATATCACAATGATAAAGCAGATCAAATTGGTGGAGGTGCTGCACTTTGTTAAAGAAGGCACTGAGTCACAAAGGATTAAAATTCTGCAAGAAACAAAATACACTGTAGAATCTCTATGGATTGAAATTCCATGTAAAAAGGGGGAAGCAATTGCAGTGGGTATATACTACCGCCTGCCTGGCCAGAATGAACAAATGGATGATGAAATGTTCAAAGAAATCAGGGAAGCTAACAAAAGTTTCAACACAGTAATAATAACAGGTGATTTTAATTAACCTGGTATCAACTGGGTCAGTGTCAAGGCAGGACATGCTAGGGAGATAAGGTTTCTCAGTTGGTTCATGAACTGACAAGAGGGGAAGCCATTTTGGACCTAGTCCATAGTGGAAAACAAGATCTGGTGCAAGAGATAAGTGTGTTGCGGCCATTTGGCAACAGTGATCATAGCATGATCGTGTTTGATTAAATAGAGGAAGGACAGCCAGGAAATCCACAGTACTACCTTTTAACTTTCAAAAGGAAGACTATTATAAAATGAGGAAAACAGTTAAGAAAAAACTAAGAGCAGCAGCTACAAAGCTTTAAGATTTACATCAAGCATGGGGGTTGTTTAAAAATACTAACTTGGAAGCCCAGACCAGCTGTATTCCGTGCTTTAAGAAAAGTGGAAGGAAGTCGAAAAAACTGCCAGCATGGTTTAAAGGCAAGGTCAGAGAGGCTGTTGTGGCCAAAAAAGCATCTTTCAGGAAATGGGAAAAAAGCCAAATGACGAAAACTGAAAACATCATAAGCACTGGCAAGTTAGATGCAAGGCATTGATAAGGCTGGCAAAGAGAGAATTTGAAAAAAAGCTTGATAATGTACTTTAGTACATTAGTAGCAAAAAACTTGAAAGAGAATCAGTTGGACCGTTAGATGACAGAGGAATAAAAGGGGCACCAAAAGGGGACAAGGCCATAGCGGAGAGACTGAAAGAATTCTTTGCTTAGGGTCTTTACAGAAGATGATGTAGGGAAATTACCTATGACAAATGGTATTTAAAGGTGATGCATCAGAAGAATTGAAAAAAATATCAATAAATCAGGAAGATATATTACAACTATTTAATAAATTAAAAAGAGAGACAAATCACCTTGACTGGATGGTATATATCCGAGGGTGATGAAAGAACTGAAATATGAGACTGCGGACCTACTACTAGTAATCTGTGAACTACCATTAAAATCATCTGTAATACCTGAAGGGTTCCGGGGCGATCCGGGAAACTACAGACTGGTGAGCCTGACATAGCACCAGACTAAATGGTAGAAACCATTACAAAGAAAACAATTACTCAACATGTAGATAGTCATGGTTTAATAGGAGAAAGCCAACATGGATTTAGCCAAGGAAGGTCTTGTCTAACTAATCTGTTATATTTTTTTGAAGGTGTGAATAAACAGGTTAGCAACAGTGAGCCAGTTCATAATAGTGTATCTGGATTTTCAGAAAGCCTTTGACAAGGTCCCTCATGAGAGACTCTTGGTGAAATTAAAAAGTCATGGGATAGGAGGCAGTGTACTATTGTGAATCAGAAACTGTTTAAAAGATAGAAAGTAGAGGATAAGGCTAAATGGACAATTTTCCCAATGGAGAAAGGTGAACAGTGGAGTACGCCAGGGATCTGTGCTGGGTCCGTTGCTTTTAAACATATTCATAAATGACCTGGAAATCAGAATAACGAGTGAGGTAATCAAATTCAAAGTTGTTAAAACCCAAGAGGATTGTGAAAAATTGGAAGATGACCTTGATATATTGGAAGAATGAACCACCACCCAGGAAAAAGATTTAGACATCATCGTGGATAACACATTGAAACCCTCTGCCCAGTGTGCAGCGGTGGCCAAGAAGGCAAATAGAATGCTAGGAATCATAAGAAAAGGAATGGAGAATAAAACAAAGGATATTATAATGTCACTGTATCGTTCCATGGTGTGACCGCACCTTGAATATTGTGTTCAATTCTGGTCACTGCTTCTTAAAAAGGATATAGCGGAATTAGAAAAGGTACAGAGAAAAGCCACCAAAATGGTAAAGGGGATGGAAGGATACCCCTATGAGGAGAGGCTTAAAAGATTACGGCTCTTCAGCCTGGAAAAGAGATGATTGAGGGGAGATATGATAGAGGTCTATAAATTAATGAATGGAGTAGAACAGGTAAACATAGATCAATTGGTTACACCATCAAAAAGTAGAAAGACTAGGGGACATGGCAATGAAGCTACAGTGTAACCCATTTAAGACTAATAAGAGAAAATATTTTTTCACTCAACGCATAATTAAACTCTGGAATTCATTACAGGAGGATGAAGTAAAGGCTGTTAATGTAGCTGGGTTTAAAAAAAGGTTTGGACAAGTTCCTGGAGGAAAGGTCCATAAACCATTATTAAAGAGGACCCGGGCAATCCACTTCTTGACCTAATATAAGCATGTGGAACCTGTGTCTCTTTTTGGGAAATTGCTATATTCTTGTGACCTGCATTGGCCAATGTTGGAAACAGGATACTGGGCTTGATGGACCTTGGTCTGATCCAGTATGGCATATCTTATGTTCTAAACAGGCTTATGCTCATCCATCTGCTAGAGATTGAGAAGTATTGGGTCTGCGAGGGTGCACAAGTTACTTAAGGGGAGTTCCTTGCTTTGTTTGTTCTCAGTCTCCATCTGCTGGTGGATGAACATAAACCACATTTCTGGAGTGGACTGAAGGGATGAACTGGAATTATGAATCTTTGAAGGATACAAGCAAAACAGGGAAGGTAGGGCATCCCGATAGAGACATTCCAATAAAGGTAAAAGTAACCCAGATGCCTTTAAGTAAAGAGCAGACACAGCTAACCAGATTGCTAATATGAACAAAAAACAAATCTTGAAATGCCTGTATGCAAACACTAGAGGTCTAAAAAGTAAGATAGGAGAGCTAGAATATATAGCACTAAATTAAAGGTTAGATATAATTGGCATCTCAGAGACCTGGTAGGAGGAGGATAACCAATGTGACAATGTGATAACGGCGTACAAATTATATTGTAATGATAGGGTAGATCAAATTGGTGGTGGGATGGTGCTATATGTTAAAAAGGGCATTGAGTTAAACAGGATAAAAGAGTTGCAAGAAACAAAATAATGTAGAATCTCTATGGACAGAAATTCCATAAAAAAAGGGAAAGCAATGGCAGTGGGGGTGTACTACTGTCCACATGGCCAGAATGAACAGATGGATGGTGAAATGCCAAAAAAAATTGTTTAGTAAAAATTGTTGTTAAGTGCCATCGAGTCTGTGTCAACTCATGACAACCCTCTGGATAGTTGTCTAAACTGTGTTTGGTCTTCAGTCAGGCGGCTCATTGTTGACAGAGCGGCACCCATAGCTGCTATTTTGTATCAATCCATCTCACTGCTGGCCTTCCTCTTTTTCATTGACCTTCTACCTTGCCAAGCATGATGTCCTTCTCTAATGATCTCTCTCTTCGCATGATGTATCCAAAATATGAAAGGTGACATCTTGTCATCTCAGCTTCTAAGGAAAGCTTAGGTTTGATCTCCTCTAGTACTGACTGATTTGTTCTTCAGGCAGTCCATGGTTTATACAGAATTCGTCACCAGCACCATAATGACGTTCTTTTCCTTTTCTGGCAGTTGTTTCAATATATTGTAAACTGCTTTGATGTTTTATCGTAAAGCGGTATATCAAGAACCGAATAAAGATAAACATAATTCAAAGGCATCAATTTTTTTCCTGTCTATCTTTTTCACCGTCCAACTTTCGCATCCATATGACATTACTGAAAATACCATGGCTTGAACAAGTTGGATCTTTGTATGGAGAGAGACATCTCTGCTCGAGAGTCTTGTCTAGGTCCTTCATAGCTATTCTGCCAAGAGCAATGCGTTGTCTGATTTCTTGATTGCTTGCTGTTTCTTTATTGATAGCTGATCCAAGTAGGTTAAAGTTGTCCACTATTTCAATTTCTTCCCCATCAACGATGAACTTTACTGATTTTGCCAGTTGTCAGGATCTTTGTCTTCTTTACATTAAGGTGCAGGTCCATTTTAAGACTATGTCCCTTGATCTTAAGGAGGAAATTAGATCTTACCTGCTAACTGATGTTCCTTGAGGTACTCCAGTCCCGTCCCGGCACCTTTGGGTATTCACGTCCCACCAGCAGCTTGGAGACTGAGCATGTCATGATTTTCATGACCTCCCCTAGATAGACTGCTGGCTCCTCCTCCAGCATCCTATTGACAAAGTAGACTCACGGAAACAACCATTTTAACTAACACATACAGATCTTAATTAACTCACTAAACGCCAAAAGAAACCAACCCCCTCCCCACCAGGGAAAGAGTAGTTACTCACCTGTAACAGGTGTTCTCCAGGAGCAGCAGGAATCAGTCCTCACATAGGGTGACATCGACGTCGATGGAGCCCCCGTGCGGAGCATTTCCCCAGCTTTCTAAGAAAGCCTTTGGGAATACTGCACGCATGCGCGGTCCCCTTCCCGCCTAAAGGTGCCATCTTGCTCAGCCTGATGGCATAGCTAAAAGACAGCAGATAACAAATGTAAAAATGAACTATGTACAACTGCAACTCCCAGGGGAGGAGGGAGGGTTGTGAGGACTGATTCCTGCTGCTCCTGGAGAACACCTGTTACAGGTGAGTAACTACTCTTTCTCCAGGACCAAGCAGGAAGTAAATCCTCACATATGGGACTCCCCAGCTTCAGGCTACCGGGGACCCAGAGCTGAAAAATGAGCTCCCTCTAGCCACAGCATCAGAGAAAGGATTTCACTGAAACATACCCCCACCGGTAGCCCAACCAGAGGGCTGGAGGGTAGGAGTTGCCTAAACCTCGAAGAGATTCTGGAGCACTGCCTGACCGAAAGCACTGTCCCTACGGGACTCCCTCTCCAGGCAGTAATGGGCCGCAAAAGTCTGGCTTGAGGACCAAGTTGCAGCCCTACAGATGTCTGCCAACGGTACAGAGCAGAGATGAGCTACTGAGGCAGCCATTGCCCTGACACGGTGGGCCGTGACCCGACCCTGCAAGGGAAGGTCAGCTGCCCTGTAAGCCCAGGTGATACAGTCAGCCACCCAGATGGACAAGGTACGCTTGGAGACAGGTACCCCCAAGTTATTAGGGTCAAAAGATACGAAGAGCTGAGTAGCCCTCCTATGCCCCTGTGTACGTTCAATGTAGAAGGATAAGGCCCTTCTACAGTCCAGGGTATGCAGGACTGTCTCAGCCCAGCTGGCATGGGGCCTAGGGAAAAACGTTGGAAGAACCACCTCCTGGTTGAGATGGAAAGAGGAGACAACCTTCGGGAGGAACTTAGGATGAGTCCTAAGGACTACCCTGTTCCTACAGAAGCGAGTGTATGGTATGTCACAGACCAGGGCTTGAAGCTCACTCACTCGCCTGGCTGAGGTCAGGGCCACTAGGAATAGAGTCTTCCAAGAAAGGAAACGGAGAGGACATGTAGCCATCGGCTCAAAAGGTGGGCGAGTCAGTTGCTGCAAGACCACATTCAACTCCCACTCAGGGGCCGGTGGACGGAGAGGAGGTTTGAGCAAGAGCAAGCCTCTGAGAAACCTGGACACCAAGGGATGAACCGACAAAGAGTGTCCCTCCACCAGTGAGTGGTGAGCTGCCAGAGCAGAGAGGTGGACCCGAACAGAATTGGACTTAAGGCCCTGATTGGACAAGTGCAGCAGGTACTGAAGCACTACTGGCACAGTGCAGGAGAAAGGGTCATTCCATGTCAAGTGGTCTAGGGCTCCCCGCATGACCATCACGGATTTTGACTAAATTTCATATTTAGAGCCCCCCATGTCTCAAATGAACTTTGGTAGAGTTTTAGGTTCTCTGGTGTTAAACCTGTTGAGATATAGCCGTTTGTTTGACCCCATAGTCTGAACATGTAAAGTACAATTCAAAATTTCAGCAACTTTGAGACCTAATATTGTTCTTATTATTTGTTTGTAAGAAATGAAACTTAGGCGGACTTCCGGTCTGGGCAATGAGCTGATCGGACGGCTTACGATCAGCTCCGGGCAATTGCCCCTACAAAACTGCTACAAATCCTGCAAAAAATAAAGAAAACTCCCTCTCTCCTACCGTATTGATTCTTCCCTGCCGGGGCTCTGATCCGCTGCCGCTGAAGCGATTCGCGGCCATCCGGGGGAGGAAAGGTCAGCGGAGAGGGGAGCGTGCAGAGGCCGCTCGGGCACTTCCCCCACCGCCATCCTCGGTTTTCCTTGTGCAGGATCCGGGGTTTGAAGGCACGGAAGGACCTGCAGCCACTCCTACCCGAGCGGAGAAGATCGTGGGCTATCCTGCAAGTAAGCCGGGGGTACGACTGGGCATCCTTGCCACTGTTAACCTCTGTCTCTGATCAACACGTGGTGGCCTAGCTCGCGCAATCCGGGCAGGCAACTTCTTTTACTAAGAAGCGGGACGAGGTGCGCCCGGACAGTCCCCCGCCGCTAATAGCAGCGCTACGCTCACGGAGGGCTGAACTCGCAGCCGAGGAGAGACCAGTGACTGATTTATCCGGATCGGACCAGGGGGGAGGAGATCCGAGGCGCGTTTGAGCGCTCCCGTCCCTTCTCCCGCCTTCACGACTAGTTGTTCCTTCGGGGGGCGCTGTGTATTCAGCGGAGCGGAGGCCTGGGATCATCTTTGCCTGCACGAAGGAGAGTAGCTGCCGCCATAAGCTACGGAGATTAAACACTTCTTTCGCCGGGGCACAGCGCTCCCCACACTAGTTGAAAGACCTCGGGCGGCGAGGAGATCGGCGGCCCCCCCCCTGCCTGACAGCAGCGGGCATTGGTGTCTAAGAGAAAGCGCGCCTGAGTGTGGTGAGATACTCTTTCTACTGCCCCATCCATCAGTATCCTCCTGGGGTATTGGGTCTATAGTCTCACGGCCGTCCCTGCCTGGTTTGGGCAGATAACCCCTCAACAGCGTCCTAAAATCCTTGCAGCTGTGGGTTTGCACTGCACAGCTCTATCTTTGCTGTTCTGCGAGAGCGGTGCCCTGCGTGGGACGGGGTGCATATAACACTGCTAACCCAATGGCATCTAAAGCTCCGCGACAAGAGACCCCGCCCTACGGGGGGAAAAACGGCAGAAGACCAACCACCCAGCCCGAAACCGGACACCCCGCCAGACTTAGTGGCCGAGGTCAGTGCGGCAGTGGTGCAGGCGCTCAGCACACGTTTCCAGGATTTGGTAGAGCAAATCCAGTCGCTTGGACAACGTTTCACGGCGGTGGAGGAGCGACTGGAGCAAGTTGAGACAAGGGTGTCAGATGTGGAAGACACGCAAAATTCGGTGGTGGCCAAAGTGGCCGCCCTAGAGACTTTGGTGAAGCAGCAAGGGGATAAACTCGATGAACTGGAGAACCGAGGTAGGCGAAAAAACTTGAGATTCATCGGTGTTCCTGAAAGTGTCGCTGATAGTGCCCTGCTTGAATATTTACAATCCTGGATTGGAAGCCTCCTGCCAAATCTGAGAGGTGAATCTCTCAAGCTAGAGCGGGCACATCGGCTAGGCCAAAGAAGAGAGCAGGCCAGGAAACCTCGTGCAGTAATTGCCCGCTTTCTCGACTACAGACAGAAAGAGGAGGTGTTAAAGGCGGCAAGGGGCCGACGGCGGAATCAACAGGATATCGAGCCGATCTTAGTATTCCAAGACTACTCGGTCCTCGTCAGTCAACAGCGAAGGGCTTTTTCGGGGATCTGCACCCAGCTGTTCAACCGCGGCATTCGCTTTTCACTCCTCTACCCGGCCCGGCTGAGGATCGATCACCAAGGCCACACTCGCATTCTAGCGACCCTGGAAGAGGCGACTACTTTTCTGGACTCCCTGCCTGATCAATCGGCTCCCTAGCTGCTACATGACGGACTGGAAGTGAGTTACGCCTCCCCTTGTGTAGTGGGGAGGTTTGGAGTCCCCAGGGGCCGACTGGCTCCTGGCGGCTTCCTGGCAGCTTCCATTGTCATGGGAGAACTCCTGGTTTTGCCTTTCATATAGTGTATTAAGCTGGGATGCAACGTCTCATTGCCTTGGTAACATTGCTAATGCCAGGAGAGACATTGTATCCTTGTTATTTTGTTGCAATGGTTACTTTGTTATAATTGTTGCTGCATTGCTGGCTCCCTGGTTATTTCCCTCCTTGCATTGTCTCTGCCCCTGTATTCCTGCTTGACCCACCCTCCTCTCTCCCCCCTTTTCTTCCCCTTACAGGTGGGGCTCGATTTGAGGCAAGGGGGGCAGCCGGGAGAGTAGAGAGGATTGGCCTCGATAAAGCAGGGATGCATGTATTTGATGGGGGGGGAGGGTGGAAGAGCTGGGAGATCATCTGGGTGGAGGTGGGCAGAGACAACGTGGGAGCAGGTGAGTGGGGGGTGCTAGCACCGAATGTGGGAGCCCCAGTACAGGGGCTTGTAGCGGAGACTTTGTGTCTCCTTTCTCTCTTTATCCTACTTGTTAGAGAGGGTGAAGTGTTAGAGGGGCGAACCCGTCTGCCATAGGAAGTAGTCCAGGCTATGACTGGACGGGAGAGCGTGGAGGGGTGGGGAGGTGGAGGGGTGGGGAGATGGGGGGGCGGGACGGGGGGGGGAGGAGGAGGGAGGGACAGGGGGAGGGGAGGGGGTACACTCCATTGAATGTTACTAGATGGGATAATTGCCTACATATAGATGGGGGGGGATGCCAGGCTGGGGGTGTCCCTCTGCAGTACTTGGAAGTGATTCTGTGGTGGCACCTTGGCACTGCCCCGGCGCTTTGAGAATAATCACCTGGAATGTCTGTGGACTGGGAAACCCTATTAAGAGGCATAAGGTATTGCAAGCACTGGCTCGACATAAGTGTGACATTGCACTTCTTCAAGAAACCCACCAGACGGCCGCTGAACATAGCAAGCTTTGTCGGAACTGGGTGGGCAAAGTGTGGGGGTCCCCCGCCCAGGGGCATAAGGGAGGCGTAGCGATTCTAATTCATAAACGCATACGATTCATAGAGGAGACGGTCCTTGCTGATAATACTGGACGATCCCTGGTGATATATGGTCACTTAGACGGTAAACCGGTGATTCTGGGAAATCTCTATGGTCCCAATGTGGTTGACCCGGGTTTCTACAATGGCCTAGCATCAAGGGTGGAGCAGCTTCCGGAGTGCCCGGTGATTTTGGGTGGGGATTTTAATGGAGTCCTGAATGTGGATCTGGACACTTCTAGGAGAGGAGGCGGGCGGGAGAGGATAGCACCTTCCCAGACGCTGTTGCGGTTCTGTCGGAGACTAGGTTTAATTGATCCTTGGCGGGTCCTGCACCCCTCCGAAAGAGACTATACCCATCAATCTCGAGCGCATGGTTCCAGTGCCCGTATTGACTATGTAATGATCTCGGGGACTTTGTTCACACACCCCGAGGATGCACAGATTGGTCCTTCCGAAATATCAGACCACGCGATGGTGTGGCTTGACCTACATTGGGGGCGGGACGCTAATCGGTCACGCATGTGGAGATTCCCCCTAGAGCTTTACTCGGATGGGCAATTTCGCCAGTTTATCCGTCAGAGATGGGCGGAATTTTTTGGCAATCACCAGGTTCATGTAGACGACCCCGAACTGGTCTGGGAAACGGCAAAGGTGGTTCTTCGAGGGGACATCATAGGTTACGCCGCGAGACGGCGCCGGCTGATGGCAGAACGTATAGTACAACTTGAGCGTCGAGTCACTATTCTACGGCGGCGATGTGCCCACACGTCTACGCTGTCTAATAAGAAGGCGCTATGGGAAACCCAGACCGAGCTTAACGAGCTCTTGCATCAGCGAGCAAAGAAATCGGTTCTGTTTTATCGGTTCCGTCTGCACTGCTATGGTGACAAACCAGGCAAGTTGCTGGCACGATGTTTGCGGGCCCGACGGCGTCCTGCCCACGTAGCGGCGCTAAAGGACGGCCAGGGACATATGCATAAAGAGAACAAAGGAATCGCGGAGATTTTTCGTACCTTTTTTCAAAACTTATATAAAACCACGGCTGGTTCCCCTGAGGGGATGCGGGACTACTTTGAGGACTTGGAACTGCCTCAACTCACTTCAGCCCAGAGGGAGGTTCTAGATTTACCTATTACCATACAGAAAATACAATCCGCAATATCTGCGGCCCAGTGTTATAAATCGCCAGGGCCAGACGGATTCGGGGCCGAAGTCTACAAGATCTTAGGAGACGGGGTAAGCCCACTCCTGCGAGAGGTCTATGCCACCAGGACAGAGCAAGGGGCGTTCTGCTGGGGGCGTAATCACGCATATATTACCTTGATCCCGAAGCCGGGTAAAGATCCGATGCAGGCAGCTTCATATCGACCCATATCCCTACTAAACTTCGATCTTAAACTTTTGGCGAAAGTTCTGGCTGACCGCCTGGCAGGGGTCTTAGGCTCTCTAATACACGACGCACAGGTGGGCTTTGTGAAAGGCCGCCACGCCGTACGAAACCTTCGGAAGATTTTGGCCTCCTTGGAGTGGGTGCATGCTCACAACATTCCGTCGTTGTTGATTAGCTTCGATGCAGAGAAGGCCTTTGATAGGGTGGACTGGCGTTATCTATGGAGGCTGCTACCGCGCTACGGCATTGGGGAGGATTTTTGTAAAATGGTGCAAAGTTTGTACATCTCACCGACGGCGGGCATACTGTGCAATGGCCTCATCTCGGACGACTTCACGTTGGGAAGGGGTACAAGGCAGGGCTGTCCTCTATCGCCCTTGCTCTTTGTTCTTTCCTTAGACCCGTTGATTCGCACCATAGTAACTTCGGGAGAGATACAGGGAGTGGGGCTACGGTCGCAAACCTTCCTTATCTCGGCCTTCGCTGATGACCTGCTAGTCCATTTGACGTCTCCGGCCACCTCCTTACAATCGCTTTTAGACGAGTTCCAGCGGTTCGGAGCAATTGCAGGCTTGCGCATTAATAAAGATAAGTCGGAAGTAGTGGATGTCTTGGGGCATTTCCGAACTTCTTGGAGGGGATCCTTCCCTTTGCGGTGGGCAGACAAAGAATTTATCTATTTGGGTATAACATTGACTGGAAATCCCCAGGACTTATATCGGCGTAACCTAGATCGGATACTGCGGCAGTTGGCGGTGCAGTTAAGTGCGTGGGGACCCCTCCCGCTGTCACTGGCAGGGAGGATAGCGGCAGTACAAATGATAGTTCTACCTAGAATCTTGTACTGGCTGCAGACCCTGCCAGTTTGGTTGCTTCGACGGGACTTGTGTAGAATGGAGGCTTTGCTTAAGCGCTTTCTTTGGCGAGGGCGGCGGGCGCGGGTCTCATGGAATCGCATGCTTGGAAAATGGCGAGAGGGCGGTATGGGCCTTCCAGACTTGAAGACCTACGCATTGGCCTGTCAAGCCAGACACCTGGGTGATTGGCTAGGGGAGACGGAAGTATATACGCCTAGGTCTTTAGAGGAGTGTTTGGTGGCCCCTGCGACTCTCCTGGCGTCTTTGCACGGCACATCCACGGTTTTCACAGGTACTAGCCGGCAGAGTCCGTTAGTGGACTCGGCCCGACGCACATGGCAACAACTTAACAAATATTGGCGGGAAACGTGGAAGGTGTCTTGTTGGTTGCCACTGCAGGGCAATGCTCAATTCACTCCAGGGTCAGAGACTGCGGTGTTTCGGGACTGGTGGCTACGTGGCCTCCGGTGGATAGGGCACTTGGTAGACCAAACGGGAAACTGTAAATCATTCCGAACGCTCAGTCGGGAATACGACCTCCCCGACACGCATTGTTTTGCATACATACAAGTCTCCCACTATGTGGCTGCACTGCCGCGCGCAGCGCTACAGGCTGAGCGCTCAGCTCGTATTTTGGAATTTTTTCAGCTGGGAGAGGAGCGCCCGGCGTCGATTTCCAATTTGAAACATAATTTGGAGTGCTACCGCCCCCTCCCTGATTATAGTGGAGTCGAAAGAGCTTGGGCGACCGAATTGGGAGTGGACGTACAGCCGGGATTGGTACTGACGGCATTGAAACGGATTAGCCGACTAGTACAAGGAGTGCGTTGGCGTGAGATCCAATTTAAGTGTGTGACTAGGGCTCATTTTTCGCCGCGGCGGGCATTGCGCAGTCGGCTGGACACGGATGGCTCCTGCCCACGCTGTTCGGAGTCCTTAGCTACTCTCCTACACATGTGGTGGGGTTGTCGGGGAATACGGGCATATTGGGCACGGATATGCAGATTCCTTTGCACGCTGCTGCAGCGAAGGCTACATTGGACCGGCCTATTTGTAGCACTTGACCAACTGCCGACCCCTGGACCAGTGAAGGCTGGTGAGAGCTTGCTGGTGCGGAAGGCCTGTCTGGTGGGTAAAGGGCCGATTCTCCGGCTATGGCGGGAACGCCAATTGCCCACTTTTAGTGAATGGCGGAATAACTTTCATCAATTAATGCTAACGGAGCGTTGGATGGCGCGGGGCAGTGCCAAGCGCTGGACAGTTTTTCTGTCAGTGTGGGAGCCATATATTCAGCAGTTGGGACCCCACAGCCGTAATGAAACCCTCCAAGGGGGGAGTTGAAGGATGGAGGTCTTGAGTAGTGGGTAGGCGATAGCTGCTTTACAGTTTTTGATGATAATTGGCTTATGCAGTCGGTACTGGAGTGAGGGTGGGCGGGTGGGTGAGGGGAGGGGGACGGGAGAAGGGGGGTTGGGATATAATGTAAAATGCCCACCTATTGTATTATCTTTCTGTTGGCACCCGGGGGGGCGAAGAGTTAACCCTCCCCGTGGGGCCGTCTGTTGATATGTTGTTTGGATTTTATGGTGGACTAAATAAAGCTTTCAAAAAAAAAAGAAATGAAACTTAACTACCCAGCACATCTTTTTGCGCTCTTTTTAATGAGACTAATAATAATCTTTTTTGATTGTGTCAGAAATAGACACATTGCACCAAAGTCGGACAAAGAAATCGGTGGCCTAAAAAAATTAAAAGTTTAACATTGCATAGCTCCTGAAATAAGTAAACAACGAACATGAAATTTGAGGCATAGTATCTCGTGGTACTTTTGTTTTTGTGTTTATAATTTCAAGCTCCTAGCCCTTTTCATTAATTTGTAAATTAAGTATAAAATTGATAATTTTTGCAAAAAGGCTAAAAATAGGGTATTTTTAACTCCCTTTTACACAAAAGTATCTTCTAGAAACATTTTCAAACTACTACCATTAGAAAGAGCATGTTTTAAGCTCCCTAAAAAAGTTAACTTGATCGACTAACGCTGGCATACAGTGCTCTAAAAAGAGGACCAAAGTCAGCGGACATTGCCATGGCAACAGCGTATATTTCATCATATTATTGTTAATTTTTTGGATCATACTTGTTTTAACATTTTTATATTGAAAAATTATCAATATTGTATTGTGTTGGTCCATGGTGACATTGTCACTACCAGTTCAGGAACATGAACTGGCAACCCCATTGCCATAGAGGTCACGCAATACCAGCCACGGGTGGGTTTCTTAATCTAGGTTCCCAAGCCTTTAATTTGGTTTCTTATTTGAGGTTCCAAAGCCTTCAGTGGGTGTCTAGCTGGTTCCCAAGCCAATGATTGGGCATCTTATCCTAGGTTCCCAAGCCTAAATTGTGTATCTTATATGGTTCCCAAGCCAAAGTACTCACCTCAATTTTAATGCTAGCAATTTTTTTACATTCTGTTATGTTTGCAAGCCACTTCCTTCAAAATGGATTCTGGGAATTGATACTGTCGGCCAGATGATGTAACTGAAGGTGCAGGGAGCATGCTAATGAGGTGCTGCTCTGGAATCCAGCAAACATCTTGCCTTTCTGGCCAATAAAACGAATGAGCAGGACCTTGAGGATGCATAAATGTTATCAATGCATCATTGTCCTCAGCTGAAACTTCAACAACAATGCCAATCCACCATTTGCTGTCATAGATGCAAGAAACGTAGCAACCAAGGGATAACTCAGATAATTTCAAATACAAAATAGCAGTATTGGAAATTTTGGCTAAAAAACTTATTGCATCATTTGAAACTCTGCTGACACAAACCAAGTTTGAGTCAACTGGTACAAATTGGTGATGCTCTCTAGTGCCAGCTACTGTGCTGCTTTCTTTCCACCTTTCTTCTTGAAACTTCCTGCTTTTCTCAATTTCATCTTTTGCGACATAAATATATTTAATTCCATGTATATTTTGGTCACAAAAGTTATACAGATCTTTTGGCATCAATATTTGGTCAGACGAAGGTCTTTGTAGACTTGCTCGGGCTGCCAAATGTTTAGTTGTGCCACCAACCCCATCACAAGGTGATTTTCCATGGCTTGTGCCGAAAAAGTTCCATTCAGCCTCGATATTGAAATCATTTTTGTGGTTGCATAAATTGACGAAGTTTTTGTAGTTTTTATATTGCGCTGCTGAGCCATCACTGAAGTAGTATATTTTCCTAACATCTGCTTGGGTCAACAAAAATTTGATAAACTTCTGAACAAACACGTGTACTGACACGGTATCATGTTGCATATGATCGGAAATTATGCAACAATTAACAATTTGCAAGGTGCCCACTTTGTCTGCATAATAAGCAACAAATGGATGTACTGTGGCCTGTGAATTTTCCCAGTGAAAGCCCTGGGCAGCATCTTGGACAACAAATGAGTAATTTTTGGCAAAGTCCATCAAAACAATGAACTCCGTTTCTTTTAAGTCAGCTTTCAGTGACTTCAGATATTCACTTTGGTGTTTTGAAACAAAATGATGGCCTGTCAGCTTCCAAATTTTGCTTGAAAGTTTTCAACAAAGTGGTCCACTGTTACTATGCTTGTTTCCAGTGTTTCTCGGTCAGTGTGAATCCATTGTTTAAATTCAATTGATTCCTCTGCATCATAACCCTGGAATATTTCATCCAAATACGCTACAAGTGATTCTTCGCCGGGGCAGCTTTGGCATCTTTGTAGCATACACTCCTTGGAATTCAAGTCACACACTGTCTTTTCCATTAGCAGCTTGTAGTCCTCTTTAATATTTGCACCTTGCAGCATGAGCTTTACATTGTGATGTATACTGCAGACGCAAACAGAATGCATGCCTGAAGCACCAACAGTCACACACCACTTTGGCCTGAGATCACAGAATTTTGAAAAACCGATTTCTGCTCCAAATTTATGATGATATGCTACATACAACTCTTTAAGATTTCTCTTTAAGATTACACAACAGCAACAGTTTTTGTTTTTGAACTTTGACACCATCGAGTCGCACTGAAATGCAGTCTTTTTTGCCAGGACACATTCTGCTAAATTCATCATCTTCATAGAAATCCTTGACTCTTTTAGCGACTTCCTCTGATAATGGTTTGCCAATTTTTGCATCAGGTAAAGCACAAATGCCTTTGTCTTTCTTGACATTTTGGGCCATTTTGACCATACGTTCAGAAACGCCAAACTTCATTGTTGTTTCCTTTATTGACCAAATTTTGGGAACCAAAGTCAACAATTGAACTTTTGTTGACCTACTGGATATATCAATCTTTGCTTTCATTTCTTTAATAAGCTCAGTGTAATCGCTACATAGACTGCATTCTGCAGATAGACTAGATTGTTCAACGTTGTCAGCCACTCCAGCAGCAGACATTTTTTTTTTTTGTTACCACGTTCTGTGTGCGCTCAATCTTTTGTTTCAAATAGCCAGCTTTGTCTCTACTGCTTATTCTTCGTATTTTTAATGGAGAAGTGCCTAAAGCAGTCAACCTTTGATCAAGGGTGTCCAAGGCATCTGGATCAAAATCATCCGAAGATGAAGATGCTGTGGCTTCAACCATAGAAGCATATTTTGCTTTGCACCTGATGCAAATTTTCTGGCCTGGCTTTACATTCATTTTGGTCACTTCTTTCAAGCCCTCAGACATGGCTAAAGTTACTTTTGATAATCCACTTTTAGTGACGTGATTCTGCTTTTCGAACGGATTGCAACACGACTTTTGGTTCATTTCATATTTGCTGAGATACTGTGCTTGGTGATGCAAGCAGATACTGTCAATGTCTGTAAGGTCAACTTCTGATCGTCGAGTAATAAGCAATTTCTCGCTTGCTGACAAGCAGCTCATAGAATTGAGCCCAGTTTTATTGGAATAAAATCAGCCATGGTGACATTTTGATGGCAATTTTTGTCCAACGGTACATTCAGGCATAGGAGGATTGTTATCAAGTGATTCGTCGATGTCCATTTTGAAGTAAATTAATAAATGTGTACCAACTAATGCTAATCTGAAAATCTATATGTTAAGCTCACAACATATATGCACTTAACAGTTATTGAGCAACTCCTATGGAAATAAATGAGAGTTTTAAATATAACATTTGGATAACGTTAGAACTGCAGGTTGAATTACATGCCTTTGTCAAGCATGGTAATGTCCGCTATGTTTAGCCCTCTTTTCAGGGTATTGTACGCCAGGGTTAGTAAATTAAATCCGCTTTTCTAGAAAGCTTAAAACATGCTCTTCCTAATAAAATTGGTTTCAAAACGATTTTAGAAGGTACTTTTGTGTAAAAGGAGGTTAAAAATACCCTATTTTTACGTTTTTGCAAAAAATCATCAACTTTACACTTAATTTGTAAACTAACGGAGAATGCTAAGAGCATGAAATTATAAATTCAAGAACTTCAGTACATAGAGGTATTATGTGCAAAATTTCATACTTTTTACTTGATTATTTAGGAAGCTGCATAATGTCTAATTTTTAATTTTTTTAGAAAGTCAATTTGTTTGGCTGACTTTGCTGTAATATCTCTACTTCCAACATATTCAAAAAATATTATCATTAGTATCATTAAATAGAGCGCAAAACATTGTACAGGATAGTCAAGTTTCACTTTTTATAATAAAATATCAAAGAAAATATAGGGTCTCAAAGTTACTGAAATCTCAGACTCGTACTGTACAAAGTCAAGGTATGTGATCAGACAAACGACTATATCTCAGAAAGTATTCCACAAGAGAATCTAAAACTTTACCAAAGTTAGTTTGAGACACATGGTAGTGTACATACAAAATTTCAGCAAAATCCAAGATGGTCGAGCGGGGCACTTTTTATATACTAGACCACTTGACATGGAATGACCCTCTTCCTTGCGTTGCTGACACCACAAGGAGAACCTTCTCCACTTCAGGGCATAGGTTTTCCTGGTGGATTGCTTTCTAGAGACCAAGACCACCTCTTCCACTTCCTGAGGCAGGCCCCAGGGAGCCAACACTAACCTTGCAGCCTCCAGGCCATCAAATTGAGAGATTTGAGATTGGGGTGCAGAAGGGAACCCTGATCCTGAGAGAGATTGGGTTGCCACCCCAGAGGTAGTGGGGTGTCCACTGCTAGTTGAAGCAGAAGTGGGAACCAGGGCTGCCTCGGCCACCTGGGGGCTACCAGAAGTACTGAGGCCTTGTCCCTTAGAATCTTGAACAAGGTTCAGGCCACCAGAGGCGTGGGAGGAAACCGCATACAGGAGGCCCTGGGACCAAGAAATCAGGAAGGCATCCGCTGCTAACCTCAGGGGATGCGGTTGCCTGGAACAGAACCTGGGTAGCTGCCAGTTCAGGGGACTGGCAAAGAGGTCTATGGATGGAAGTCCCCATTTCAGGAAAATTTTCTGAACCACTAAGGGGTGCAGTTGCCACTCGTGGGGCTGCAGAACCCTGCTCAACCTGTCTGCCAGGAAGTTCTCCTGGCCAGGGAGGTAAACAGCCTTGAGAAACATGCTGTGCCTGAGCGCAAAAGAGCAAAGGGCCTGTGCCTCCTGACACAGGAGCCTGGACCCAGTGCCTCCCTGTTTGTTCACATAGAACATGGCCACCTGATTGTCCGTCTGTACCAGAACAGACTGGTGAGCTAAGGTGTGAGAGAAGGTTTTGAGGGCTAAGCGAATAGCCTGGAGTGCCAGTAGGTTGATCTGTTGTGTGGCCTCCCATGGAGACCACATGCCCTGGATGCACCTGTCCAAACAATGTGCACCCCAGCCCTGCAAGGAGGCATCGGTCGTTAACACCACTGTGGAGACAGGCACCTGAAAAGGCACCCCCTGTAGTAAGTTGGGGGGGTGTAGCCACCACTGTAGGGAGTCCAGGAGTGGTTTGGACACCCGTACTTTGTCTGTGAGGCTTCCTGTGGCCTGCCTCCACTGAGTTCTGAGGCACCACTGTGCAGGTCTCATGTGGAGGCGGGCATTGGGGGTCACATGCACTGTCGATGCCATGTGGCCTAGGAGCCTTAGACAGAGTCTGGCAGAAACCCGTGGCATGCTTAGAAACTGGTTTGCCAGGTCTATGAGCCTTTGTGCCCTGTCTTCTGGCAAGTAAGCCTTTGCTTGCAGGGAGTCCAGCCACGCCCCTATGAACTCCAGGTTCTGGGAGAGGAGCAAAGTGGACTTTGCGAAGTTTATGACAAAGCCTAGGTGTTGAAGGAGGGAGACCGTTCGGAGGGCGGCTTGCCTGGCCTCCTGGTAAGTCTGACCCCTTATGAGCCAGTCGTCCAGGTAGGGGGAAAAAAACACCTTGATTCCTCAAGTAGGCCGCCACCACTGCTAGGCACTTTGGTAAAGACCCGTGAGGCGGAGGTTAGGCCAAAGGGCAGTACTCTGTACTGGTAATGGTTTCCTCCCACAATGAACCTGAGGTACTTTCTGTGGTCTGCATGAATGAGGATGTGAGTGTACGCATCCTTCAGATCTAAGGAGCATAGCCAATCTCCCTGCTGGAGGTAGGGCAGAAGTGTTCCAAGAGTAAGCATCTTGAACTTTTCTTTCTCCAAGAACTTGTTGAGATTCCTGAGGTCAAGAATAGGCCTGAGGCCACCGGTTCTCTTTGGTACGAGGAAGTACCTGGAGTAGAAACCGTGACCTTGCAGGCGGGGGGGTACAGGCTCCACCGCCTTGTCTAGAAGCAGACCCTGAAGTTCTTGAAGGAGGAGGTCTGTGTGCAGAGGAGGTCTTGGAGGCTCTCCTAGGAAGTAGGGAGGAGGTAACTGCTGGAAATGGAGCATATAGCCCTTGTGGACTATGCTCAATACCCAAGCATCTCCTGTAATGGGTGGCCACCTGTGGGCAAATAGGACTAGACGACCTCCTGTGCAGGGATGGGGCAGCAGAGGTGGAAAGGCTATGCTGTGGGAGTCAAAAAACCCCTCCCTGCTGAGTGGGAGCAGGAGCCGGAGGCTTGGGGGTCTTCTGCCTACGGGGCCCATGTCCCTGCCCCTTGGCATGCTGACCCTGCTGGGGAGCTGGGGAGGCCTGGTACTGAGGGAAAGGTTTGTAGGCAGCTGCCTTCCTCAGGTAAAAGGACTTCTTACCTGAGCCCTTCTTCTTATGAGAAGGGGCAGAAGTTTTTCTGGACAGCCTTGTCCTAGTCAGGTGCTCGGTTTCGAGCTCAGCAGTCTTCTCGGCCATGGGCTTGCCAAAAATGTTTTCACCTCGGCAAGGGACATCGACCAACTTGTCCTGCATCCAGGGCTCGAGGTCCGATGACTGCAGCCATGCCTGGCGTCGGGCCCCGATGCCGGCTGCCGCTACACGGGCCGAAGCCTCAAAGCCATCGTAAGCCACTCGGGACATGAACTTTGAGCATTCCCGGATTCCCGAGGACAAGGTCTTGAACCTCTGCAAAGGTTCCCCGGAGAGGCCAGCAGAGAACCCGGCAATTTCCTTCGCCAGGTCTCACAAGTACATGCCCATGTACAGCTGGTAGAACTGGACACGGCAAGCAAGCATCGAGCCCTGGAAGCACTTTCTGCCGAGCACATCCAGGTTCCGGGCCTCCCTGCCAGGAGGCACCGCAGAGTGCATCTTCTGGCTCTTCAGACGATGCATGGCCGATTCCACCACCATGGAATGGTGCGGCAGCTGCGCCTTCTGGAATCCAGGGCTCTTACGGAGTCGATAGATGGAATCAACCCGCTTGCTCAAAACCGGTGCCGAGGCCAGTGCCTCCCACATTCGGAAGAGGAGCCGTTCCAGCATCGGAGGCACAGTAAAGGCCTCCTTTGGAGGAGAGTCATACTGGAGGGTCTCGAGCTCTTCGGCTCGAGGCTCCTCCTCGGGGTCCGTGGGAATCGCCAAAGCCTTGGCCATGTCCCTGACGAACTCCGAGAACCTGGTGTCCTCCGGCGGGGACCTACTCCGGGGCTCGGACTGCGGTGAGTCCGACGGGACGCACAGAGTCCGAAAAGTATTGGGGGACTCCTCGTCCTCCGTCTCCCACACGGACTCATCCGAAGAGGAGTCAGACGGCTCCAACCGCGCGGGTCGCGGTGGCACCCGCCCCGACGCCGAAGGCACCGGCGTCGATGCCCTCGGTCCCGAGCGGGAGGTCGAGGGTGACCGTGACCGAGGACGACTTTGAACCTTCATGGTCTCGAGTATCGGCTCGGTCTCCGGGGTCGACTTAGACGTCGATGTCCCGGTGGTCGGGGCAGATGCACCAGCAAGGTTGGCCATCAGCACCCGCTGCTGATCCATGAAGGCAGACAATCTGCACTCCAAGGCTGTCAGCCTGAGTCCAAGCTCAGGAGACTCAGCAGCTACCGACTCAGGCCCCGGCGGCACCAGGCCAGACGTCAGCTCCCTAGGAGGAGAGTCCTCGAGGACAACAGGACTTACGTGCCCGGCGGACTCCGGCTCCATGCGAGGTATCTTGGACGGTTTCTCCCGCTCCAAGGGCCCAGGGCGGCGATCGGGGGTCCGAGACCTGGCCCCCAAGGAACCAGGGACCTCCTCCGACGCTGCCCTCACGAGCCGCTTCTTCCTCTTACGTTCCCGATCAGGGGACCCCCTGTCTGAGGAACCCCGGTGATGGTCGGGGTCAGACTCCCGAGACGTCGAGGCCTCAGACGAGGTCCGGGCCCGGCTGGAGGCAGAGTCAGGAAAAATCCATTCTTTCTGATGCTGGCGGCTTCGGCGTGCCTTGGTGGACATTTTGCCACACGAGACACAAACCTTAAGATCATGATCCGGTCCAAGGTAGCGAAGGCAGCAGTCGTGTGTGTTGGTGAGAGACATCAGTTTCTTACACCGATCACACTTTCTGAAACCACTGGAAGCCATCAGGGAAAAAAGAACCCCCGCGAGGTCAAAGGACCGGCCTTCCAGGGAAAAACAAAAAAGGGCGCGAACGCCAGCCACAAAGGGCAAAAACCAAAAAATAGAAGACGGGCTCGATACCGGTGTACCAAACCCGGCGGGAAGGGGTACCGGCGGCGAACCGGAGAAGAACGACGAAGAAATCGCAAGGAAAAAAGTCAACTTTTCCGGGTGACACGGACAGACGTCCGTTGGGCTCCACGGAAAAAGAAAGACTGAGCAAGATGGCACCTTTAGGCGGGAAGGGGACCGCGCATGCATGCAGTATTCTCAAAGGCTTTCTTAGAAAGCTGGGGAAATGCTCCGCGCGGGGGCTCCATCGACGTTGATGTCACCCATATGTGAGGACTGACTTCCTGCTTGGTCCTGGAGAAGAAGAGTTACCTCCACTCACCTGTCATGAGCGCAAGCGCTTCATGGGAGACCAGTTACATTGGTCCCCCATCTTCGGTGAACACCCAACTCTCCGTCTTTCTCCTCTAAATATACCTTCTTATTCCCAGACTTATTCACCAAATTTGAGTTAGGTGGACTTCTTGTAGCTGGGGAACATATCCACTCACAGAGAGGGATTCAAGACTGGACTGGAGTAACTCAAGGAACATCAGTTAGCAGGTAAGATCTAATTTTCTCTTCCATTTCGCTCCTCTAGTCCAGTCCCGGCACCTTTGGGATATACCATAGCAGTACTGTCCTCGGGAGGGATTCGCTAACCCGGCCTGAGGCACCGCCGAGACAAAATGCGCCTCCGCTGAAGCTTGCCCATCCAAACGGTAATGCTTTGTAAATGAAGACAGAGGACCAAGTAGACGCCCTACATATCTTGACTGGTGGCACTAAACTCCGCCCATGACACTGCTTGGGCAAGCGTAGAATGCGCCCATAAACAGACAGGAACGGGCCTCCTCCTCAACAAGCAAGCTGAGGATATGGCCTCTCTGATCCATCTCGAGATTGACACCTTGGACGCCACCTCTCCCTTATGTGGCCCTCCAAACAATACGAACAGGCACGCCGACTTCTGAAAGGGTACTGTGCTTGACAGGTATCTCTTTAGCACCCACTGCACATCTAAACACTTCAGGAAATGATCCGACGTATCTGTCCCTGTCATCCCCAATAAGACTGAGAGGGACTGTCTTGATTCAGGTACCTTCAGCAAAAAGGAAGGAACTGGCCGCAATACCACCTTATCCCTAGATATAACCAGATACGGCTCCCTGCATGACAAAGCCTGAAACTCCGAAATCCTTCTGGCCGAACAAATGGCTACCAGAAATACCACCTTTAACGTCAAATCCTTCATCATGCAATCCAGCAAAGGCTCAAAGGGCTGCTCCGTGAGGACGGACAGCACCAGATTGAGGTCCCACGGTGGAATGACTGAACACACTAGCAGTTTCACCTGTTTTACGGCTCTGAGAAAACGAACTACATCTGGGTGCGACGCTAGGGGCACCACCCTATCTTGGCCCCTATAGCACAAGAGTGCGGCCACCTGCACTCTTAATGAATTTCAGGCCAGACCCTTGTCCATTCCGGCCTGCAGAAACGCCAAGATCTATGGCACCTGGCACCGCATAGTGTAACAACCTTGCCCCACACACCAATGTTCGAATACTCTCCACATGCGGATATACGCCAGTGAAGTAGATCGCCTATGGCCTTAAGCAAGATTGCTATCACCGCCAGCAAATATCCTCTCTTCCTTAACTGCGCCTCTCAAGAGCCATGCTGTAAGCAAGAATCAATCCACCTGCAGCATTTGAATGGGTCTCTGACTCAGCAGATCCTCTCGAGTGGGAAGACGCCATGGTCTGTCAACTGTCAGATGTAGCAGATCCGTGAACCACAGCCACCTTGGCCAGTCGGGGGCGATTAGAAGCACTAGTCCCCCGTGCGCAGACTCTATATGTTGCACTACCCTGCCGATCAGAGGCCAGGAAGAAAAGATGTACATAAGCCCTTCTGTAGGCCACAGTTGCACCAGGCTGTCGAGCCCTTCCAACATGCACTCTCTCCTTCTGCTGTAAAAACGCGCTGCTTTGACCGACTGATAGGTTGCCATCACGTCCATGATGGGCTGCTCCCACCGGCTCACCAACTGCTCGAAGACGGTCTGATTGAGCGTCCACTCTGCCGGGTCTATCCGTACTCTGCTAGCCTCAACATTTTCTCGCCCAGCCACATGCGTTGCCGACAGAGCTAACAGCCTCTTCTCTGCCCATTCCATCAACAAACCAGCCTCCTATTCCAGTTGCACACTGCCCATACCTCCCTGCTGGTTGATATATACGAGTGCTGCGGCATTGACCGAGAACACTCTCACGGCCTTCCCTCGCAACCAGTCCTGAAAGCCCTGCAAGATCAACCACACTGCTCGGAGCCCCAGCCAATTTATGAACCACTGCGCCTCCTGCTCCACCCATAGTCCTTGTGCAAACTGAGCTTCACAATGCACCCCACAGCCCACCAGGCTGGCATCTCTTGTGAGCGGTATCTAATGTGGAATCTCTAATGGCATGCCCTGCAGGAGTCTTTTTGGCTGGAGCCACCAACTATGTGTTCCCCGCCTCCTCCATGCAAAGCACATGCTGTGAAAAGGTATGAAGTTGTGCGACCATCTGCGCCACAGAGCTCTCTGTAATGGTCTTATATGTGCCAGAGCCCAAGGGACCATTTCAATCGACACTGCCATAGAGCCCAACACTTGTAAGTAGTGCCACGCTCTTGGTCTTTCCATCCGTAGGAACTGCCGAATCTGGTTCTGCAACTTGTGTACTCTCGCGACGGATGATACACTCTTCCCAGCAGCGTCTGAAATAGAGCCCCAAGATACTCCAGGTCTTGCAAGGGTGTGATCCGACTTGGTGAAATTGACTACCCAGTTGAGGCTCTGAAGGAACGCAATAACCCGTTCCGTCACCCGCACGCTCTCCTCCTGGGACTTTGCCCTTATGAGCCAATCGTCGAGGTACAGATGAAACAGAATGCCTTCTCGCCTGAGAGCTGCTGCCACGAGCACCATGACCATGGTGAAGGTCCGAGGTGCGGTCGCCAGTCCGAACGGCAGCATCTGGAACTGAAAATGTCCTCCTGGTACCGCGAACCTGAGAAACCGCTGATGCTCTGTGCGCACTGATATGTGAAGGTAAGCCTCAGTGAGATCGAGGGAAGTCAGGAACTCCCCTTCTCACACCATCCCTATCATCGACTGCATGGTCTCTTATGCAGAAGTGCGGCACCCTTAAGGTTCAAGTCACATATTTAAAGTCTAGTATGGGACGGAACGTCCCTTCTTTCTTTGGCACTTCCACCACCGCATACAAACATAACAATCATTGCAGAGTTTCCTCCACTGCTTTCCATTTTTGCAATGCCTTGCAGGGGGAAGTTACAAAGGCTTCTCACAGCGGCCAAGCAGACTCTAGGGTACAGTCATCCCTGATGACTTCCAATACCTACTGGTCGGATGTGATTCTGGTCCAAGCATCGTAAAACTCCCACAGCCAACCCACTATGGGAATTACCTCCGCCTGGCCTGACCTTGCTTCATTGCGCTTTCTTGGGAGCAGTGGCGGCAGAAGGGTAGAATCCTCTTCCCCCACCTCGAAATACCCGAAAGAAAAACCCCCTCAAGTGAAAATGCCCCCTCTGATAGGGAGCAAACCGCTGGGACTGAAACCTTCGAAAATCTCTCTGCTGACAGCTTCCTGGGGTTGAAGTCAGTCCCAATTTCTGCTTGTCCTCCGGCAATCTCCCTCCTTTTCTTTCTCCCAGGTCCTTTACTAACTTTTCTAGGTAGTCTCCACAGAGGAGCTTACCTCTGAACGGCAATTTGCTCAGCTGAGATTTGGAAGACATATCAGCTGACCAATTACAGAGCCACAAATACCACCTCGCAGCCACCACCGAGGCCATGTCGTTGAACAAGCACCAAATGAGCTCATAGAAGGTATCCACCAGATAAGTTATCCCTGACTCCAACTTTACCACTTCCGAAGGTCTAGGCTGCTCTGCTCTAGGGACCTCTATAATCCCTTGTGCCTAACGAAGACATGCCCTGGCTACAGAGGCCCCACATACCGAGACCTGTAATGACAAGGCACTAATGTCAAATGCCTGTTTCAGGAGGGTTTCCAATTTGTGGTCTTGGACAACCTTGCGAGCTGAACTCCCCTCTAGGGGGATGGTAGTCTTCTTCATCACAGCTGAAAACTGCTGCATCCACCTTAGGAGCGCGCACGATTTCTCTGTCCCACTCTGAGACAGGGTAAAGACGCAACATTGTCCTAGTACCCCTAAGCGCCCCTTTAGGCACATCCCACTCTTCCTGAATCATCTTACGTACTACCCTATGCATAGGGAACACCTTTTGCGTTGACCTAAGCTCCTGGATCAGCAGATCCTCTAAGGGTCCTCTTCCTGTGGAACCTCTGTGCAAACATTCAATACCTTGGCAGACTGCATTATCAACACTGCCAGCTCCTCTATGCAGAACACTTGGACAATGCGAGAGTCTTCTGCCTGCAGGATCTGCCCTTCTTCCAAGTCCGAGTCCGGAGCATCCTCCTCAATCAGCTCCTCCATCTCCTGTGGAATCTCCTCCCAGGGACCTTCCTCCATTCTTCGCTTGCTGGGACCTGGATCCCCTTCAACCTCCTCCTGCACTACTTCCACTTCTGCGGCCTGCTTTGTTCCACTCCTAGGAGCAGACATTTCCTCTCCTAGTTGTTGCTTCAAACAAAAGGCTTTGTGCAACAAAAGCACAAATTCTGGTGAGAAGCCACCTTGAGAGCTAACTCCTTGCCCGTCCCTTGCGACACTCACCTTAGCCGGCTTCTTGCCCTTGCTTTTCGGGCCCTTGGTTTTGGGTATCTCTCTTATGTCCACCCTCAACTCTTGTTCCACCACTGCCCCGGCTTCTGTGGAAGGCCCCACGGCCTCACAGTCTGGCAAGCTTTTGGAAGATCTTTCCAGCCTGTCCTCTCACAGGCCCACATCCACACACCGCGATTCTGCCTCACCCCCCTTGCAGAACCCGGCCGTGGACACACAACCACTACATGACCCACCGGCTATGCAGGGTTGGCACTAACTGCCTGCTCCTTTTTTTTTTTTTTTTTTAAACATACATCCAGGAAACCTCTACAAACAATCAAAACGTCTTCTGAGGGAGAATGTCCAGCTTCCCCGAGACCCCCTCCTCTGTTGCTACTGCGGAGGCTGAAGTTTCCCACGCACCCCCAAAATGGCTGCCACCACGCAGCTCCCTCTGCCTGCCCATCACTCACCGCCATTCCCCTGCACCTGCTAAAGCACTCACTGGCACCAGAACAATCCCCCTCCCTAACGCTCAGCCAGTCTTGTGGCTTCAGCGTCAGGTGCTGGAAAAGGCAAAGGAAGGCCTGGCCTCCCGCAGAGTGATGACTTCTCACCCTCAAACTGTGGTTCCAGAGCTGTCGCACACGCGCTTGTGCTGCCAGAAGTGAAGGTTTCTCCTTTCCCCTTTTGCCGACAGCGTGGTGCACTGTCCCTCAACAGCCAGACCGCATGCCAAACTTCCCCACAGGAAAGCTGTGCGGACCCGGCGGCTCACCTCCAAGTGCTCTCAACCCCAGCACAGGCAAAATAGCACAATCAGCATCTGCTGACTAACAAAGCAGAGTTGTGCAGATAAGCAGTGCTCTCTCCGTTGAAACTTAAATTTAAAATTGAAAATGCTCCAATACTAAACAAATTGTTCCTTCAGCAAGTCCTAGTCCAGGGATTTACGTCTCTCCAACTGCTTGGAGACTGAGATACTGGAGGCGCCAGCATCTATCTAGGGGAGCTCAATCTCCAAGCTGCTGATGGGGCGTGAATACCCAAAGGTGCTGGGATGAAACTGGAGGAACGAAATGGAACAAATGTTTCAGATCATCTTCACTTTCAGCAAATAATGTAGTATTATCAGCATAGCGAAGGTTGTTGATGAGTCTCCGACCATCTTCACACCTCTGTTGTCTTCATACAGTCCTGCTTCTCTGAAGATTTGCTCTGCATATAAATTAAACAGGTAGGGGGAAGAGAGTGCAGCCTTGTCGTACACTTTTGCTGATTTTAAACCATTCTGTTTCTCCTTATTCTGTTCGAACTGTTGCTGCTTGATCAATGTAAAGATTGTGCAAGAGAACAATCAGGTATTCTGGTGTACCCATGCTTCTTAATGTGGCTCAGAGTTTACATAATTAAAAGCTTTGCTTTAGTCAATAAAACACATATAGATATCCTTTTGGTAGTCTTTTCAAGGATGCATCTCACATTCACGATGATGTCTCTCGTTCCTCACCCTTTCCTGAACCCTGCTTGCACTTAACGTAGTTCTTGTCCCAGGTATGATTATAGTCTCTGCTGGATAATCTTCAATAGAATCTTGCTGGCATGTGGGATCAGAGCAATTGTGCGATAATTTCCATAGTCGGATCACATTTCTTTAGTATTGGCTTAAACACAGAAAGTTTCTAGATGAAATAAATGACTGCTTTATGGAACAGATAGTTCATTTATAAAGAACAAAATTATGGAACATTTTTCTTAGTGATATCGCGGAAGGGCCATTGGGTAAGGTTTGCCTCTGCGAATGATATCAAAATATGCAAGAGTAGACACCCAGGAAGGAGTAGATAACATGAGGAGGGATCTAGCTAAATTTGAAGAATGGTTGAGAATTTCACAGCTGAGATTTAATACTAAAAAAATGCAGGGTCATGCATTTGGGCTGCAAAAATCCAAGGGAGGGGTACAGTGTAGAAGGTGAAGTACTTCTCTCTACGAAAGAAGAATGGGGCTTGGGCATAATTGCTTCCGATGATATTAAAGTGGCTTTGACAGAAAAAGTGACAGCAAAAGCCAGGATGCTTGAATGCATAGGGAGAGGAATAGCCAGCAGGAAGGAGGAGGTGAAAGTGCTTCTGTATAAGTTTTTGGTGAGACTTCATTTGGAGTATTGTGTGCACACCTTCAAAAGAATATAAATAGGATGGAGTAATGCAGAGGGTAGCTACTAAAATTGGTTAGTGGTCTTCGTTATAAAACATATGGAGACAGACTTAAAGATCTCAATATGTGTACTTTAGAGGAAAGGCAGGATAGTGGAGATATGGTAGATACATTTAAATACCTCCATAGCATAAATGCACAGGAGGAGAGCCCCTTTCACCTGAAAGAAAGTTCTGCAAAAAGGTGACAGACTCCGGAGTAATATGTGGAAATATTTCTTTATGGAATGAGTGGTAGATGTATGGAATCTCCTTCCAGTGGAGGTAGTAGAGATGAGGACAGTATCTGAATTCAAGAAAACATGGGACAAACACAGAAGATCTCTAAAGGAAAAAAAGGGGCTATTGTAGTTGATATGGAAAGGCAGACTAACATAACAACATAGTAAATGAAGGCAGATAAAGACCAGTATGGTCCATCTAGTCTGCCCAGCAAGGTGGCAAGAGTAGGTGCACCTGCTGCTCCATGCAGGTCATCCCTTCCCATGTCTTTGTTTAGGAGTGAACCCACCGCTCCATGTAGGGCACCCCTGTTTGTTAAGAAATTAAATAGTTAAGTTTATTTTGATTTTATCCTGTTCCTACAAAGGGATCCACTGTGTCTGTCCCATGCCATTTTGAATTCTGTCACTGTATTTGCCCCCACCACTTCCATCAGGAGGGCATTCCAAGCATCCACCACCCTTTCAGTGAAAAATTATTTCCCGATATTGCCTTTCAATTTACCCCCTTGCAACTTCATGTTATGCCCTCTAGTTTTATAGCTTCCCCGTCTTTGGAAGAGGTTTGTTTGTTCATTAATGCTCTTTAAGTATTTAAAGGTCTGAATCATATCTCCCCTATCCCTCCTCTCCTCCAGAGTGTATGGACTAGATAGAAACATGATGGCTGAAAAAGACGGTATGGCCTGTGTTTCTAAATTCTCATCAAGTAACAGAAAGAGCTTGATTCTTCATCTAGGAGTAAACTAATCAGCCCAACTACTGTGAAAGGAAAGTGTAGTTACTTACTCACCTGTAACAGGTGTTCTCCAGGGACAGCAGGAATCAGTCCTCACATATGGGTGATGCGGCACTGATGGAGCCCGTGCAGACATGCTACCACGCAAGCCTTTGGGACATGCTACCACGCATGCGTGATCCCCTTCCTGCCCAAGGGTGCCATCTTGCTCAGTCAGATGACATAGCAAAAAAGGAACTTAAACAATGTAGGGAGGGTTGTGAGGACTGATTCCTGCTGTCCCTGGAGAACACCTGTTACAGGTAAGTAACTACACTTTCTCCAGGAACAAGCAGGAAGTCAGTCCTCACATATGGGACTCTCTAGCTCCAGGCTGCTGAGGACCGAACCACAACAGTACCACCAGCCACCATACTGGTAGCCGTGAGTTGCAGAAGATGAGTGCTCACTGAGAGACTCTGCATGACTTTAGCATCCAGTGACACTATCACTCCGGTAGCCTAAATAGAGAAGGGTTGGAGGACAGGAGTTGCCTACACCGAAAATATTACAGAGAACTGCCTGCCCGAAGGCACTGTCCCTGTGGGACTCGCTCTCCAGGCAGTAATGAGCTACAAACGTATGGAACGAAAATCACATGGCGGCCCTGCATATTTCCGTCCCAGTGAGCGGAGGTTGGCTACCGACATAGCTATAGCCTGCACACGATGTGCAGTGATCTGGTGGCTCAAGGGAGAGGCCTGCTTGCTCATAGGCGAGGGCAATACAGTCCGCCACCCAAGTGGACAGAATCCACTTCATTACCAGGAGTCCCAGTCTGCTGGGATCGTATGAGACAGAGCCGAGGAGCTTTGCGATAGGCCTGGGTCCTTTGCAGGTAGACTATGCGGTGCCAGGTGCCATAGATCTTGGCATTTCTGGAGGCCAGAATGGACAAGGGTCTGGCCTGCAACTCACTCTCGGAGCAGACGTGATTGGCCACCAGGAAAACCACTTTCCAGGAGAGGTATCTCAGATGGCAAGTGGCCAGGGGTTCAAACGGCAGCTTGGTGAGTTGGGAGAGTGCCACATTCAGGTCCCATTCCACCAAAGGAGGGAGGAGAGGGGGGTTTTGACAGCAAGAGGCCCAGGAGGAACCGGGAGACCAAGGGCTGGATTGAGAGGGATTTCCCCTCCACGGGGTGATGGTGAGCGGCTATGGAGCCCGGAGAATCTTCACCGAATTAGACTTTAGGCCAGCGTGCGAGAGGTGCAGTAAGTATTGTACTACTGTTTGCACGCGGCAGGAGGAGGAGTCCTCCCTTCTCTCCGTACACCAAACGGAGAATATTCTCCATTTACAGGCATGCGCCTGTCTGGTGGAGGGTTTACGGGAGGCCAGGAGGATCTCCCCTGGAAGATTAAAAGGGGTCAGGGCTACCTTTCAGCAGCCACACCGTCAACGCTAGTGACCCCAGATTGGGGTGCAGGAGGGAGCCTTCCTCCTGGGACAGAAGATCCGGTTCCAGAACCGGCAGGACTGGGAATGCCACCGACAGGGAGATTAGTAAAAGGAACCAGGGTTGCCGGGCCCATCTGGGAGCGATCAGGATCACTGATGCCCGCTCTCTCTGGACCTTGAAGAGGGTCTTTGCTACCAGAGGAGTCAGTGGGAAGGCGTAGAGGAGACCTTCTGACCATGAAATTAGGAAGGCATCCGCCACTACTCGCCCCGGGTGCGGCTGGCGTGAGCAGAAACAGGGCAGCTGCGTGTGAACAGGTCCATCTTGAGTGTAGACGCCATTCATGTGGGCAGAGGACTCTGCTGAGTTTGTCTGCCAGGTAACTGTCCTGGACTGGAAGATACACTGCTCATAGGAGCATTCCATGGCTTACCACAAAGGAGAGGAGAGCCACTGCTTCCTGGCAGCGGGAGTACGAGCCCATGCCTCCTTGCTTATTCACACAGAACATAGCGACCTAGTTGTCCAATTGGATTAGCACCGGATGGTTGCACGGGAGGTGGCTGAACATTCGCAGGGCTAGGAGAATAGCCCAGAGCTCCAGGAAGTGGATCTGCAGGAGTGACTCCTCTTGCGACCAGCTGCCTTGAGTGCGGAAGTCTCTGCAGTGTGCTCCCCAACCCAGAAGAGAGGTGTCCGTGGTTAGGACCATCTGGGAATGGTATCCCCTCCGGAAGGTGGCATAGGGACTGCCACCAGCCAAGGGAGTCTGCCAGTTGGCGGGTGGCCCTGACCCTGTCGCATAACCTGCCCATGGCTTGGGTCCACTGGGAGCCGAGACACCACTGGCCTGCCCTCATGTGTAAGCAGGCTAGGGGCGTGACATGGACTGTTGAGGCCATGTGGCCCAGTAACCCAAGAAGGCAGCAAGCCAGTACTGTCTGGCGTGTCTGCACTTCAGCTGCCAACTGCACAAGGCGATGGGCCCTTTCCTTTGGGAGGAAGACTTTGACCAGTAGAGCGTCCAGCTGGGCACCTATGAACTCCAGGTTTTGGGCTGAAGAGAGATGGTATTTGGGGTAGTTGATTACGAATCCCAGGTGCTGCAGGAGGCAAATTGTTCGCTCTGCAGCTTGGCCAGCCTTGATGGCCGTGCTGCCTCTGATGAGCCAGTCGTCCAGGTAGGGGAAGACAAAGGCCCCTTGAAAAGCACATGTGGGCGGCTACGACCGCCAGGCACTTCGTAAAGACCCTCGGCGAGGAGGTCAGGCTGAATGGAAGCACCCTGTGCTGGTAGTTCTCTCCTCCTACCATAGGTGGATCAGGATGTGAGTATATGCATCCTTTAGGTCTAAGGAGCACAGCCAATCTCCCTGGTGGAGGTAGGGCAGTAGGGTCCCAAGGGAGAGCATCTTGAACTTCTCCGCCACCAGAAACTTGTTCAGGTTTTGCAGGTCTAGTATGGGCCCAAGGCCTTCAGTTCTTTTGGGGACAAGGAAATACTTTGAGTAGAAACCTTTTCCCCACACTTGTCTGGGTACAGGTTCTACCGCCTTGTCCCTGAGCAACCCCGCGAGCTCCTGAAGGAGCAAGGTCTGCTAAAGGAAAGGCCGCACTGGCTCCCCTGGGAAGAACCCCAGAGGGGTTTGATGGAACCTGAGGAGGTAGCCCTCTTTACCACTTGTGGGCAGGGGAGGGTTTCCCGGGGGAGAGGAGGCCATGTCCAGATTGTCAAAAATTCCGCCCAGGTTGGGCGGGAGCTGCAGTCTGAGGCTTCTGCAGTCTGAGGCTTCCTCGGGCCATGGCCCTGGTTCTTGGGCTGAGGGCCCTGCTGCTGTTGTGCCCAGAAGGGCTCTTAGTGGCTCTGGTAGAAAGACCCCTTCTTCCTGTGGAAGGGTCAAGATTTTCCTCGAGAGCCTTGTCACAAACTCAGCCTCTATTTCGGCCTCCTTGTCACACAAGTTCTCCCTGGTACAGGGACATCCAGCAATTTTTCTTACACCCACTGCTCGAGGTCGGAGGTTTGCAACCAGGGCTGGTGCCGAGCACTGATGCCCGCTGCTGCTACCTTGGCTGCAGACTCAAAGCTGTCATAGGTGGTGCAGGAGAGGAACTTTGAGCAGTCCCAGATCCCGGCAGTCAGGGCTTGCAACCTCTTTAAGGGTTAAGAACATAAGAACATAAGACATGCCATACTGGGTCAGACCGAGGTCCATCAAGCCCAGTATCCTGTTTCCAACAGTGGCCAATCTAGGTCATACATACCTAGCAATATCCCCAAAAGACACAGGTTCCACAATGCTTGTACTGGGTCAAGCATTGATATCCTGGGTCCCTTTTTAATAGTGGTTTATGGACCTTACCTCCAGGAACTTGTCCAAACCTTTTTTAAACCCAGAGGCGAGGCCTGCAAACCCAGAGGCGAGGCCCGCAAAGAAACCTGCCAGCTCCTGGATAAGGCCCTTGAGGTACATCCCGATGTACGTTCATAGGCCTGTATCCGGCAGCCCAACATGGATCCCTGGAAGCACTTGCGGCCAAGGGCATCGGGGGTTTTGGCCTCCCTGGCCCAGCGGGACAAAAGAGCTTTTGAGCTTCTGCATCGATGACTCCACAAATCATGGAGTTGTGTGGAAGCTGGGACTTCTGGAATCCTAGGCCCTTCTTGACGTGGTAGATAGCATCGAGGCCGGGATTTCCCACATTCAAAGGAGCAGCCTCTCAAGGATGGGCTGCACCGGTACCATTAGAGTCTCCTTTGGCAGGGACTCATACTGGAGGATCTCCAGCTCTTCGGTGCGCGGGTCCTCCTCTGACTCAGTTGGAACCGAGAGGACTCGAGCCATATCCCGTATGAAGTCGTGGAAAGCCACGTCCTAGGTTGGGGCGTGACACCGGCGTTCTGGAGGGGATGGCTCCGAGGGAATTTCTCAGGTGTTGAGAGGTCTCGGGAGATGGCCTAAACGTCAGTCTCCCAGTCGGAGCTGGAGGATGTCAAGGATTACAAGGCTCAAAACTCTTTTATAGTCCAAAGTATGAAGGTTCCTTTCTGCATTTGAGGCTTGAGGCCTTGGAAAGAATACAGGAAGGTAAACCGCTTGGTTTAAATGAAAGGGCGAAACCACCTTTGGCATAAAGTGTGGATGAGTCCTAAGGACTACCTTATGATGGAAAGCATAGTTACTCACCTGTAACAGGTGATCTCTGGGAACAGCAGGAATTTAATCTTCACATATGGGGTATCGTCGGTACCGAAGGAGCCTGCGCAGGAACGCTCCCTAGCGTCCAATTAGAAAGCTTTTGGGAGCATCCCACAGCGCCTGCGTGCTGCCTTCCCGCCTTTCCCAACTGCCTCTCTCCAGTTGAGTTTTAAAGCTGAGAGAAAGAGAGGGAAAGAAAAGAGAGATACAACTCCTAGGGGAGGTGGGTAGGTTGTGAAGACTAAATAACTGCTGTTCCCGGAGATCACCTGTTACAGGTAACTATGCTATCTCCAGGAACAAGCAGGAATGTAGTCTTCACATATGGGGACTCCCTAGCTACAGATGCCAGGGAGAGACCCCAGAAGTTGTGTGCCCTTGTGAAAGGGCTCCACTTCCCCCCATGGATCTCTGGCATCCTACCGGGAATGGTGGGTAGGAGTTGATTAAGTATGGAACAGGTGTCGTAGAACAGCCTGACCAAACAAGGCATCCCGGTGGGAGTCCTTGTCTAAGCAGTAATGGACTGTGAAGGTATGAACCGAGGCCCAAGTAGCAGCTCGACAGATGTCATCAATAGGCACAGAGTGTAGATGAGCCATTGAGGCTGCCATGGCTCTCACACTGTGAGCTGTGACATGGCCTTCCAGAGAAAGGTTTTTACACTGATAGGTAAAAGAAATGCACTGTGCAATCCAATTGGACAATGTTATCTTGGAGACTGGAAGTCCCAAATGAGAAGGATCAAAAGCAACAAAGAGTTGAGAGGACTTTATGTTACTGTGTCCTTTGTAAGTAAAAAGCAAGTGCTCTTTTACAGTCCAAAGTATGAAGATTCCTTTCTGCATTTGAAGCACGAGGCCTTGGAAAAAACACAGGTAGGTAAACTGCTTGGTTTAAATGAAAAGGTGAGACCACCTTTGGCATAAAGTGTGGATGAGTCCTAAGGACTACCTTATCATGATGGAACCTCATATAAGGAGGATCAGCCACTAATGCTTGCAATTCACTGATGCGACGTGCTAATGTGATTGCAATGAGAAAGAGAAACTTCCAGGAAAGGAACTTCAAGGAGGTAGCTGCTAGAGGTTCAAAAGGCAGCTTCATGAGCTGTCCAAGAACCAGATTTAGGTCCCATGCTACCGGTGGTGGCCTAATGGGAGGCTCGGTTAGAAGGAGACCCCTCATAAATCTCGCTATGAGAGGAAGAGAGGAAATAGATTGTCCATTTAAAGGCTTGAAAGAAGCTGAAATAGCACTTAAATGGACTCATATTGAGTTAGTCTTAAGCCCTGCATTAGATAAATGAAGGAGATACTCCAATAACGATTCCAGAGGTATCGCCAGAGGGTCAAGACCCTTCTGCGAACACCATATGGAAAACCTTTTCCACTTGAAAGCATAAGAGCGTCTTGTGGAAGCATTAAGGATATCCTTCACTTGAGACAGGTTAAGACCATGAAGGTCTAGGCCCTCAGTAACCAGGCCCTGAGATGCAGAGAGTGGTGATCGGGATGCCACAATATCCCGTCCTCCTGAGACAGGAGATCTGGAGCAGATCCTAACTCCAGAGATGGAGCTTAAGAGAGATGTAGGAGCAGAGGGTACCACACCTGCCGAGGTCAATGTGGAGCTATGAGAATCATATGGCCTCTGTCTCTCTGAAGCTTGAATAGAGTTTTGGGAATTAGGGGAATGGGTGGAAAGGCATATAGGAAGTCCTGACCCCAATGGAGGAGGAAAGCATCCTGGCCTGAGAACCCTGAGCCGGAATTCTGGAACAGAATCGGGGAAGTTTGGCATTCAATGGACTTGCAAAGAGGTCTATGTCCGGAGTTCCCCAAATTTGAAAAAGTTTTGCTACCTGGTCTAAACGAAGAGACCACTCGTGCAGAAGCAGAACTCGACTGAGTCTGTCTGCCCAGGAGTTTTGAATGCCTGGCAGATACACCACAAGGAGATGAATCTGATGCTCTATGGTAAGGGCCCATAGTCGCAAAGCTTCGTTGCAAAGCGACAGAGAGCCTGTTCCTCCCTGCTTGTTCAGATAGAACATAGCTACTTGATTGTCCATCTGAATTAGGACTGTCTTGTAGCTGAGCTGGGTGTGAAATACTCGAAGAGCAAGGAAGATTGCTCTGAGCTCCAGGAGGTTGATGTGTAGATGGGTCTCCTGTGGAGTCCAGGTGCCTTAGGGTAGAGAGATCTTGCAGGTGAGCTCCCCAACCCACCTGTGAGGCGTCTGTTGTTAGAGTGACCTTGGGTGGGGGCTGTTGGAAAGGGGACCGCACCAACAGGTTTTGGGTTGACTGCCACCATTGTAGGGACAAAATAAGGCGACTTGAGTTTGCTATTTTGTCTGATAGGCAGCCTGATACTTGGGTCCACTGAGTGGATAGAGTCCATTGGGCTGCTCTCATATGGAGGCGAGCATAGGGAAACACATGCACGGTAGATGCCATGTGGCCTAGCAACTGTAAGATTTCCCGAGCAGTGTGATGAGTCTAACACTGCTTGGGAAGCTAACTGCACAATGCGAAGGCAGCGGGGCTGTGGAATATAGGCCCTTGCTTTCCTGGTATCCAGCATAGCTCCTATAAACTCTAGAGATTGAGTGGGAGTTAGGTTGGATTTTGGGATGTTTATGACCAGGCCCAAATACTGAAGTATACGCATTGTGCAAAATAGGGAAATTCTGGCCTCTGACTCTGATGGGGCTCAAATGAGCCAGTTGTCTAAGTAGGGGAAGACAAATATTCTTAGAGTGCGAAGAAATGCTGCCACTACAGCCATGCATTTCGTAAACACCCTTGGTGCTGAGGCCAGACCAAAAGGAAGAACCCTGTACTGGTAGTGCTTCCCCTGAAATAGAAACCAAAGGAATCTTCGGTGAGTTGGATGGATGAGAACATGGGTGTACGCATCCTTGAGATCTAGAGAAAGCCAATCCTGACTTTGAAGGTATGGCAGAAGAGTTCCTAGAGAAATCATCTTGAACTTCTCCTTGAACAGGAATTTGTTCAATTCTCTAAGGTCTAAAATGGGTCTGTGTCCCCCTGTTTTCTTTGGAATAAGGAAATAGGGGGAGTAAAACCCTGTACCCTGTTGGGAAATGGGTACATCTTCTATTGCCCCGTGGGCAAGAAGTAAATTGACCTCTTAGTCTTGACAAAACTGATTCTCGAGTGAAGTCTGAGAATTGAACTGTCTTACAACTGTAGGAGGGGGCATGTTGAGGAAATGAAGCTTGTACCCCTCCTTTTCAATGGAGAGAGTCCATTCTGCTCCTGTTATCTGCTCCCATCTGGGGGCAAAATGACACAACCTTCCTGGAATGGTGGAGGGCTCTGGTCCATTGAGGGCCAGGAAGGCCAAGTTCTCTAGATGGGAGTCAAAGCCCCTGTGGAGGCTGAGTCTGCTGGGCTGGTTGAGGCTTAGCAGACTTTGTTTTTCTTTGTTTTGGTGGCTGCTGTCCCTTTCGGGCAGACTGACTTGTAGAATGCCCCTGCTGGGTATAGAAGGGGTAAAACCTCTTCTTTTTAGAGAAGAATGGTTTCTTGTAGGATTTTCTCCTTGCAGGATCAGCTGTAGCCTTGGATAGTCTATCCAAAGTGGTATTATCAGCATCCAGCTTTCTCTTGCCAATTTTTGCCAAAGAGATTTTCGCCTGTACAAGGGATATTCCCCAGTTTGTCCTGTACCCAGAGTTCTAAGTCAGATGCCTGGAGCCAGGCAATCCTACGAGCACCTATGGCAATGGCAGAGGTTCTGCTTATGCACTCAAAGCAGTCAAAAGCTGCACAATTAACAAACTTGGAAATATCTTGGGCATGTTTGACAAGTGTAAGATAATCTTGCCTCTTATCATCAAGAAGGAGAGGGCTCATAAGCTCTAGATCTCCTGTAAACTCCTTAAGGAACATTCCCATATATAAAATGTAGGAACTAATCCTGGCAGAAAGGATAGAGGCCTGGAAGGTTCGATGCCCAAAGGCATCAAGAGTCCTACATTCACGTCCTGGCGGATTAGATGCATGCCTTTTTGCACTCTTGATCCTTCTCATAGCTGATTCCACTACCATGGAGTGGTGTGGTAACTGGGTTTTCTGAAATCCAGGACAAGGAGGTACTCAATACATGGTATCAAGCCTACGAGAATGAGGAGAGGTGGTAAGAGGTGATTCCCACATTCTTAGCATGAGATCATGCAAGATCTCATGAATAGACAAAGTAGCTGCCTCTTTGTTAGCTTTAGGATATTGTAAAATCTCCAATTCCTTTGCTCTGGGCTCTGTTTCAGAAGCCACTGTGATGGAAAGACCTATAGCCACCTCCCGAATGAAATCCTGAAAGGATATATCCTCTGGAGGAGACATCCTACGTTTAGGAGAGGAAGGCTCCTCAGAGAGAAGTACTCCGGTACCGACAGAGCTGTCAGAATCCTCAGAGTCATCGGAGGATTCAAAATATCTCCTGCCCGGGTGCTCTTGTAAAGCACGATACCGGTACAGATCGAAGTCGGTACCGGAGGAGTCCGGTACCGGCCTGTCGATACCGGAGGAAACAGCATGACTCGGTGTGGGCAACACACTCACTGATGTCGATGCTGTCAGTACCGGTACCGATATCGGTGCTGGAACCAGTGTCGATACCGGTTGAACCATCTGAAGCGGTCCCCTGCCAGACTGCATTCAATAGCCAAGAACCTCTGGTCTATTGACGCTGCCGATGCCTGGGTATCGGTACCAGATGAAGCGGCCGGTACCCCAGAGCATGCACCAGTAGTTCTGCCAAGGTTGAGGCCTCGAGAACATCCTGGAGCCCCAATAGTGCTTTGGAAGCCGATGCCTCCCGCCGGGGCAATTCTGCCGGTACAAGTCCCTCAAGGGCAACGCCAGAGGCATCTCGATGCTTGGAAGGAGATCTACCCTTTTGAGGACCGGCCAGATTTATGTTTGGTTACCTGAGATCCATGGGAGGAAGACGAAGCCCTGGAAGACGTCAATGCCACGGATGTTGCATTGAAGGGAAAAAGGGTTCTAAGCTTAGCAGCTTGGTTTTGCCGACCCCTCTTCGACATCAAAACAGGCAACACACTCTGAGATGGAGTGGTCAGGACCTAAACATTTAAGGCACTACTCGTGAGTGTCGGTGACGGAGATGGTACCGCCACACTTGGAACACTTTTTAAAACCCGAGGTGGGTTTTTCCATTCTGAAGGAAAAGTAGGGCTTAGTGCCCAAAATGGCGTGTGGCACCTGACAGAAAAAAAGAATGGAAAGTCCAGAAAAAAAAAAGACTACAAATTTTTTTTTTTTTTTTTAAGAAAGAAAGATAGAAAGAAAGAAAGAACCGGCGGTACCGGTATAGCGTTGAAGGCAGACGCTACCACAAAAAAGAATGAAAAAGATGGGATAATTTCTGCGGTGACAGGAAAAACGACCTGCTGGCTCCGCGGAAAACGAAGAACTGGAGAGAGGCAGTTGGGAAAGGCGGGAAGGCAGCACGCAGGCGGTGTGGGATGCTCCCAAAAGCTTTCTAATTAGACGCTGGGGAGCGTTCCCGTGCAGTCTCCGTCGGTACCGACGATACCCCATATGTGAAAACTACATTCATGCTTGTTCCTGGAGAACCTTGTATAAGGATCAGCCACCAACGCTTGCAATTCACTGATGCGACGTGCTGATGTGATTGCAATGAGAAAGATAACCATCCAGGAAAGGAATTTCAAAGAGGTAGTGACCAATGGTTCAAAGGGTGGTTTCATGAGTTGCCCAAGAACCAGAATCAAGTCCCATGCCACCGGTGATGGCATAATAGGAGGCTTCGTTAAAAGAGGGCTTCTCATAAATCTCGCTATGAGAGGATGAGAGGAAATAGGTTGTCCATTTAGAGGCCTAAAAGAAGCTGCAATAGCACTCAAATGGACTCTCACTGAATTGGTCTTAAGCCCTGCATTTGATAAATGAAGGAGGTACTTCTGTAATGGATTCCAGAGGTATCACAAGAGGGTTAAGACCCTTCTGCAAGCACCATATGGTAAACCTTTTCCACTTGAATGCATAAGAGCGTCTTGTGGAAGGTTTCCTGGAAGCATGAAGGATATCCTTTACCTGCTGGGAAAGGTTAAGACGGTGAAGTTCTAGGCTTTCAGCAACCAGGCCCTGAAATGCAGACACTGGGAATTGGGATGCCACAGCATCCCGTCCTCTTGAGAAAGAAGATCTGGAGCAGATCCTAACTCCAGAGGCAGAGCTTGAGAGAGATGTAGGAGTAGAGGGTACCACGGTTGCCGTGGCCAATGTGGAGCTATGAGGATCATATGACCTGTGTCTCTCTGAAGCTTGAACAGGGTTTTGGGAATTAGGGGAATGGGTGGAAAAGCATACAAGAGGTCCGGGCCCCAATGAAGGAGGAAAGCATCCCTGGCCTGACAACCTCGAGCCAAAATTCTGGAACAGAACCGGGGAAGATTTGGCATTCAGCGGACTTTCAAAGAGGTCTATGTCTGGGGTTCCCCAAATTTGAAACATTTTGGCCACCTGGTCTGCATGGAGACCATTCGTGTGGAAGCAGAACTCAACTGAGTCTGTCTGCCCAAGAGTTTTGGATGCCTGGAAGAAACACCGCAAGGAGATGAATCTGATGCTCTCTGGCAAGGGCCCATAGTCGCAAAGCTTCATTGCATAGCGACAGAGAGCCTGTTCCGCCCTGCTTGTTCACATAGAACATGGCTACCTGATTGTCCGTTTGAACTAGGACTGTCTTGTAGCTGAGCTGGGTGTGAAATACTCGAAGAGCAAGGAAGATTGCTCTGAGCTTCAGGAGGTTGATACGGAGATAGGCCTCCTGTGGAGTCCAGGTACTCTGGCCAGAGAGGCCGTGCAGGTGGGCTCCCCAATCCACCTGTGAAGCATCTGTTGTTAAAGTGGCTTGGGGTGGGGGTTGCTGAAAAGGAGACCCCCACCAGAAGGTTTTTGGGTGACTGCCACCATTGGAGGGACAAAATAAGGCGATCTGAGTTTGCTATTTTGTTTGACAGGCAACCTGACGCCTGAGTCCACTGAGTGGATAAGGTCCACTGGGCTGCCCTCATATGGAGGCGAGCATAAGGAACCACATGCCCGGTGGATGCCATGTGGCCTAGCAACTGTAACATTTCCTGAGCAGTGAGGTGAGGTTTTAGCACTGCTTGGGAAGATAACTGCACAATGCGAAGGCAGCGGGGCTGTGGAAGGAAGGCCCTTGTCTGTCTGGTATCCAGAAGAGCTCCTATAAACTCTAGGGATTGAATGGGAGCAAGATTGGAATTTGGGAAGTTTATGACAAGTCCCAAATACTGAAGGATGCGCATTGTGCGAGACAGAGCAACCCTGGCCTCTGGCTCTGAAGGGGCTCGAATGAGCCAGTCGTCTAAGTAAGGGAAGACGAATATTCCCAGGGTGCGGAGAAATGCTGCTACCACAGCCATGCATTTTGTGAACACCCTTGGTGCAGAAGCCAGGCCAAAAGGAAGAACCCTGTATTCGTAGTCCTTCCCTTGAAACAGGAATCAAAGGAACTTTCGGTGAGTTGGATGGATGAGAACATGAGTGTACGCATCTTTGAGATCTAGAGAACAAAGCTAATCCTGACTCCAAAGGTATGGCAGCAGAGTTCCTAGAGAAATCACTTTGAACGTCTCTCTGAACAGGAATTTGTTCAATTCTCTGAGGTCTAGAATGGGTCTGTGGTTCTCCTGTTTTCTTTGGAATAAGGAAACAGGGAGAGTAAAACCCTGTACCCCATTGAGGAAAAGGCACCTCTTCTATTGCTCCCTGAGCAAGGAGCATTGTGACTTCTTAACCTAACCGGTTATTGGGAGAGGTCTGAGAATTGAACTGTCTTACTATTGTAGGAGGGGGCATGCTGAGGAAATGAAGTTTGTACCCCTCTCATACAACAGACAGAGTCCAATTTTCTGCTGTTACCTGACACTATCTGGGGGCAAAATGACATAACCTTCCTGGGATGGAGGAGGGTTCTGGGCCGTTCAGGGCCAGGAAGGCAAAGTTCTCTAGATAGGAGTCAAAGCACCTGTGGAGGCTGAGTCTGCTGAGCCGATTGAGGCTTAGCTGCTTGGCTTCCTTTGTTGCCTAGGTTGTTGCTACTGTCCCTTTTGGGCAGACTGACCTGAAAGATGTCCCTGCTGGGTATAGGAGGGATAAAACTTCTTCTTACTGAAGAATGGTTTCTTAGAGGATCTTTTCCTCACAGGATCAGCTGTAGATTTGGACAATCTATCCAAAATGATATTGTCAGCATCTATCTCATTAGCTTTTTCCTGCCAATTCTTGCCAAAGAGATTCTCTCCTGTTCAAGGTATATTCCCCAGTTTGTCCTGTACCCAGATTTCTAAGTCAGATGCCTGGAGCCAGGCAATTCTGCATGCACCTATGGCAATAGCAGAGGTTCTGCTTATGCATTCAAAGCAGTCAAAGGCTGCACGATTCACAAATTTGGAAACAACCTGGGCATGTTTAACAAGAGTAAGATAATCTTGCCTTTTATTATCAGGAAGGAGAGGGCTCATAAGCTCTAAGTCGCCTGTGATCTCCTTAAGGAACATTCCCATATACAAGATATAGGAACTGATCCTAGCAGAAAGCATGGAAGCCTGGAAGGATCGACGTCCAAAGGCGTCAAGAGTCCTACACTCACGTCCTGGAGGATTAGATGCATGCCTTTTTGCACCCTTCATCCGTCTCATGGCTGATTCCACCACCATGGAATGGTGTGGTAATAGAGTCTTCTGAAACCCAGGACAAGGAGGAACTTGATACATGGTGTTGAATCTTCGAGAATGAGGAGATGTGGTTAGAGGTGTTTCCCACACCCTTAACATAAGATCATGCAAGATCTCATGAATAGGTAAGGTAGCTGCCTCCTTGGGAGCTTTAGGGTATTGTAGGATTTCTATTTCCTTTGCCCTAGGCTCTTTTTCAGGAGCCACTGTGATGGAAAGACCTCAGGCCACATCTCGGATAAAATCCTGAAAGGACATATCCTCTGGTGGAGACATCCTATATGTTGAGGAGAAGAATCATCTTCAGGAAGAAATACTCTGGTATCGGCAGATCCTTCGGAGTCTTCAGACCCATCCGAGGATTCAAAGTACCTCCGATCCGGGTGATCATGCAAGGCACGGTACCGATACCGATCAAAGTCGGCATCGGAGTGGTCCAGTACAGACTTGTCGATGCCGGATAGAGATGCATGACTCGGTCCCGGTAGAATACCTGCCGATGTTGATGCAGTCGGTGCCGGTACCGGTTGAATTGTCTGAAGCAGTTTCAGGGGCATCGAGGCCGTGAGAAGAGCCGCCAGACTGCGCTCAATAGCCAAGAATCTCTGGTCTATCGACGCTGCCGATGCTTGGGTATCGGTGCCGGTTAAAGCAGCCGGAACCCCAGAGCATGGCACCAGTAGTTCTGCCAAGGTTGAAGCCTCGAGAACATCCTGGAGCCCCGTTAGTGCTTTGGAAGCCGAAACCTCCCGCCGGGGCAATTTTGCCAGTGAAAGTCCCTCAAGGGCAACGCCAGAGGCATCTCGATGTTTAGAAGGAGATCTACCCTTTGAGGACCGGCCAGATTTATGTTTAGGTACCTGAGATCCATGGGAGGCGGATGAAGCCCTGGATGACGTCAATGCCACGGAGGCTGCATCGGAGGGAAAAAGGGTGCTGAGCTTAGCAGCTCGGTTTTGTCAGCCCCTTTTTGACATCATTCCACAGGCAACACACTCTGAAATAGAGTGGTCAGGACCTAAACATTTGAGGCACCACTCATGGGTGTCGGTGACGGTACCGCCACACTTAGAACACTTTTTAAAACCCGAAGCGGGTTTTTCCATTTTGAGGGAAAATGTTGGGCCTAGTGTCCAAAATGGCGCATGGCACCCAAGAAGAAAATCACTGGAGAAAGACTCCAGAAACAAAGTTTTTTGTTTTTTGGGGGGGGGAGTTTAGAAAAAAGAAAAGAACCACCACCGGCGGTACTGGTATAATGTCGAGGAAAGGCAGAAGTGACCACAAAAAAAGAAAAAGGGAATTTTCTGCGGTGACAGGATGTGTGACCTGCCGGCTCCGTGGAAAACGAAGAACTGGAGAGGGACAGTTGGGAAGGCAGCACGCAGGCGCTGTGGGATGCTCCCAAAAGCTTTCCTATTCGACGCTGATAAGCATTCCCGCGCAGGCTCCGTCGGTACCGACGATACCCATATGTGAAGACTACATTCCTGCTTGTTCCTGGAGATCAGGAAAAATTCTAGAATGCTTCCTTAGAGAAAAAAAAAAAGATTGAATAGGAGCTTGTGAATTTCCAGATGTGTCAAAACAGGAGTGAAAAATCGTCATTTATCTTCTCTACTTTCCCGCCAGCATTTTTCTTTGGCATTTTGGAGATGGGAATCAAGTTGACAATGGTGCTTCAGTGATGTAAAATTGCCCACCGGGGGGGGTCGGAGTCTTGGTCAATATGGTGGCAGTTGCTATTTCGGTGTAGCGCGTTTTCTTCCTTACAAGGGGTCGGTTGAGTCCTCCCACCTCACCCCTACCTCCACGCCGATTTCTTTGGTTCCGATGGACTCCTTTGTTTCTCGCGCTCACCGAGCACTCGCAGGAGAAGGGGATGCGTCCCGGGCTGACAGAACTCTGGAGTCAGGTGGCTCAGTATCTGCTTCCGGTATATCTCTCTCCCCTGAGAGACCGGCAACGAAAGTGACTCGTGGGCAGCCCTTACCAGAAGGTTTCCTAGAACTTAACTCCCCTCCAAAGTTGGGGGTTCGGTTGGACCAGGTTCAGAGGGGCGCCAAGTTCGTGAGAGCGTTGTCGCTGGGCTGCACGAGTCAGAATCAGCTTCGTTGCTGAGTGAAGGAAAGCCTCTGGGTCAGCAGAGTGCTGCTGTGGTCGGTGGATTCCAGCGGGAAGCACGATTGGAAACTGAATTAGTAACATCTACAGCACGGCAACAGTTTATACTTCAATGCCCTGAGACATTCACATTGGAAACTATTTGGCAGGCTATTCTCTCTTTGGGTGAAGCGATGGTGCCAAGGGTATTTTCCTTGGAACGAAGAATGGAGGAGTATGGCCATGCTGTGGAAGGTGTGCAACAAGGAGCTACTGTTCTACACTCAGAAGTGACTAAAGTTCAACGGAAGGTGGAGCTGCTGGAAGAACAAGCGGAAGTCTTTAGAAAAAAAACTTTCTTTCTACTCAGGTTAAGCTGGAACAATTGGATAACTCTCTTAGGATGAATAATCTTAGAATAATTAATTTTCCTAGAATTATGTCTATTTCACCAAGAGAAATATTTCGGTTATATTTAGTAGAAGCGTTGGGGGTGTCCCCTGAGTTAATTCCACCGTTGGTTAGGGCTTATTACTTGCCTAATGCTAAAATATCAATGAGTGAGGGTATAATGGCGAGTGCTCAGAAACAAGTTAATATTCTAAATGTGACTGAATTGTTGGAGAATTCTGAAGCTGAAAACCCTATTCCCTCTACATTATTGGTAACCTTCGCTCTCCTATCTGATAGAGAGTGGCTGTTGAAGCTTTTTTTCAGAAAAAGGAATGTACCTTTTAGAGGGTTATTAGTCAGGGTTTATCCTGACTTAGCTAGGGCTACACAGAAGCGTAGAAAATAATTTATTTTGTTGCACCCTGCTATTCTTCAGTTGGGTGGTTTGTTTTTTCGGAAGCATCCGTGCAAATATTTAGTTAAGTTAAATTCAATTTCTTATATTTTTATGAACCTTCCCAACTTACTGATTTCATAAATGCTAAATGCTTGGAGTCCCCATCGGGAGGTGCTCTTGTTCTCTCATAAAATTGTGCTAGCGTTTTTTGCAACTGTTAAAATTTCTAATCACTTTTGGTTGAATGCTATTAATGTGTATGACTCCTTTACCCCCCTTTATTGTGGGCTAGGGTGGAAGATGCCTTTGTTTTTGATATAATGTCATTGAAAAAAAATTCTTGCTATGTTTATTTCTCAGACGTCTTCCTGTTTTCTTCAAGAGTGTTGGTAACTTCTTGTTATATTGTAAAATGTTTTAAAAAAAAAATTTTTTAAATTGCCCACCAGAAGGATTGTGAAGGAGATGAAGTTTTAAACTAATAGCTTTTTATTTTTATTTTGAAAGGAAAGGAGACTGTTTCACATGTCCTGATTTTTTGCTTTCACTATAAAGGTAAGAGCTCTTTAATGGGCAAATTTCACTGCATGTATTTTAAAAGATACTCAACTATATAGCAGTACCAAATCAATTTAGTCAGTTTGCCTTTTTATTGCTCATGCTTCTCATTTGCTCTTAGTTTTAAGTGTCATTCTGTTTTTCTGTCCTAATATTTTTTGTCTAATAGCAAGCAATTTCAACCAATACACAAGGAAAGACCAGAAGATTATGCCATTGGTGAAGCGCCAAACTCTCTTCCATTTAAATGTGCAGTTAAGTCTGTTGGAACACTTCATGGAGTCACATTATCTACACACAACTCCAGTGACTTGCTCATTACTGGAGGCCTTGACAAGTTTTCTGACAAGCTAGGAGTAAAGTCAGAATCCTTGTGTCATCTTGAGAAAGCAACAGCTATAGCTTCAGATAGCAGGTGGGTGTGCGCTGAAACAGTGATGTGCCAGTCTCTGTGTGGGATATGGTGGTGAGTGCCTTTTGTGTGCGTGGTGTGCAAGACTGTGGTGCATCTATGTGTGTGCTGCAGAGCTGGGGAGCTTCTGTGTGCGCAGTGCAGAGGCAAGGTTCCTGTATGTGTATATGTGCATGTAGTGTGGAGCTGGGATACGTCTCTCTCCTACGGAGGTGGAGTGCCTGTGTGTGCAAGTGTATGATGTGGTGTGCTTGTGTGTTCTTGGAGGAGGGGAAAGCACAGTTACTTACCTGTAACAGGTGATCTCTGGGAACAGCAGGAATTAGTCCTCACATATGGGTACGTCGGAACCGACGGAGCCTGCGCGGGAAAGCTCCCCAGCTTCCCAGAAGGAAGCTTTTGGGGCCTCCCACTGCACATGCGCGCTGCCTTCCCGCCTTCCTGACCAGCTCTCCTCAGTTCGAGTTTATAGCTGAGACAATAGAGAGAGGAAAGGAAGATAGATAGAAGATACAACTCCTAGGGGAGGTGGGTGGGTTGTGAGGACTAATTCCTGCTGTTCCCAGAGATCACCTGTTACAGGTAAGTAACTGTGCTATCTCCAGGAACAAGCAGGAATAAGTCCTCACATATGGGGACTCCCTAGCTAAGATGCCTGGGAGATCCCCTTCCAAGGGTTCGCCATCTTCGTATGGATCTCAGGCATCCATCCTGGGAAGGTGGGCAGGAGTTGTTCAAGTATGGAACAGGTGTTTGAGGACAGCCTGACCAAACAAGGCATCCCGGCGGGAGTCCTTGTCCAAACAGTAATGGGCTGTGAAGGTATGAACCGAGGCCCATGTGGCGGCTCGACAGATCTGATCAATGGATACAGAGTGAAGATGAGCCATAGAAGTGACCATGGCTCTCATATTGTGAGCTGTGACATGGCCTTCCAGAGAAATATTTTTACTCTGGTAAGCAAAGGAAATACACTGAGCAATCCAATTGGAAAGTGTACGTTTGGAGACTGGAAGTCCCAAATGAGAAGGATCAAAAGCCACGAAAAGCTGGGAAGACTTTCAATGTGGCTGAGTCCTGTTGAGGTAAAAGGCAAGAGCTCTTTTACAATCTAACGTATGAAGGTTCCTCTCTGCACTGGATGCATGAGGAGCTGGAAAAAAGACAGGTAGATATACCTCTTGATTAAGATGAAAAGGCGAGACCACTTTGGGCATAAAGTGGGGATTCGTCCTAAGGACCACCTTATCACGATGAAACCTGGTATAAGGTGGATGAGCCACTAAGGCCTGTAGTTCACTGATGCGGCGAGCCGAAGTGACTGCAATAAGGAAAAGGACCTTCCAGGAAAGAAATTTCAAGAAGGTAGAAACCAACGGTTCAAAAGGTGGCTTCATAAGCTGACCCAGAACTAGGTTCAAGTCCCATGCTACCGGAGGAGGTCGGATGGGAGGCTTAGTTAGAGTCAGGCCTCTCATGAACCTTGCAACAAGCGGATGAGAGCAGACAGGTTGTCCATTTATAGGTTTTAAGGATGCTGCAATAGCACTCAAATGGACTCTTACTGAATTCGTCTTAAGGCCTGCATTAGAAAGATGCAGGAGATAGTCTAGTAGAGAATTCAAAGGAAGTGCTAGAGGGTCAAGACCCTGTTGAGCACACCAAATGGAAAAGCGTTTCCATTTGAAAGCATAGGAACGCCTCGTGGAGGGTTTCCTAGAGGCATGAAGGATATCTTTCACTGGTTGAGAAAGATTGAAGTCATGAAGGCTTAGGCCTTCAGTAACCAAGCTCTGAGGTGTAGGGACTTGGGGTTTGGGTGCCACAAAGTCCCTTCCTCCTGAGAGAGAAGGTCTGGCGCAGCTCCCAGGTCCAAGGAGGGTCCCTGGGAGAGATGCAGAAGTAGAGGGAACCACACTTGGCGTGGCCAGCGTGGAGCTATGAGGATCATCGATCCGTGATCCCTCTGGAGTTTGAACAGAGTCTTGGGAATCAAAGGAATGGGTGGAAAGGCATATAGGAATTCCTGACCCCAATGCAGGAGAAAGGCGTCGTTGGCCTGAGCTCCCTGACACGGAGTCCTGGAACAGAACCGGGGAAGTTTGGCATTCCACGGACTTGCAAAGAGGTCTATGTCCGGGGTTCCCCATTCCTGAAAGATTCTGCCTATCTGGTCCATATGTAGGGACCATTCGTGTGGAAGCAGAACTCGACTGAGTCTGTCTGCCCAAGAGTTTTGAACCCCTGGAAGATATACTGCCAGAAGATGAATTTGATGCTCTCTGGCGAAGGCCCATAATCTGAGAGCTTCGTTGCAAAGCGACAGAGAGCCTGTCCCTCCTTGTTTGTTTACGTAGAACATGGCCACCTGATTGTCTGTCTGAACTAGGACGGTCAGGTTGACAAGGAGGGTATGGAAGACTTTGAGGGCAAAGAAGATTGCTCGCAGTTCCAGGAGGTTGATGTGAAGGGTGGTCTCCTGTGGAGACCAAGTACCTGAGTGGAGAGGGATTGTAGATGGGCTCCCCACCCTGTTTGGGAGGCATCTGTTGTGAGGGTTGCTTGGGGCAACAAAGGTTGGAAGGGGGCCCCCAACAACAGATTCTTGGTGGACATCCACCATTGGAGGGACCAAAACAGACGCTTTGAGGTGAGTATTTGGTCGGAGAGCGCTCCTGATGCCTGAGTCCACTGGGTGGCCAAGGTCCATTGAGCTGCTCTCATATGAAGACGAGCGTAGGGCACCACGTGTACCGTGGAGGCCATGTGGCCCAGAAGTCGCAGCATTTCTCTGGCTGTCAAGTGACTGCTGGACTGAGCTTGGGAGGCCAAGCACACCAGACGTTGGCCCCGGACTTGAGGTAGGTAGGCCCTTGCAGTGGTGGTGTCCAACAGGGCCCCTATGAATTCCAGAGACTGGGTAGGGATAAGTTGAGACTTGGGAAGGTTTATCACCAGTCCCAGATACTGCAGAATGTGCCTTGTGCGGTCCAGGGAAATCTGGGCCTCTGACTGAGATGGAGCTCGGATGAGCCAGTCGTCCAGATATGGGAATACAAAAATTCCCAGACCTCTTAGAAATGCGGCAACAACTGCCATGCATTTGGTGAACACTCTTGGAGCAGAGGCTAGACCGAAGGGAAGTACTCTGTACTGGAAATGTTTTCCCTGAAACAGAAATCTTAGATATTTTCTGTGGGATGGGTGGATGAGTATATGTGTGTACGCATCCTTGAGATCTAGAGAACAAAGCCAATCCTGACTCTGAAGATATGGAAGGAGAATGCCTAGAGAAAGCATTTTGAATTTCTCCTTGTACAGAAATTTGTTCAATTCTCTCAGATCTAGGATAGGTCTGAATCCCCCTGTCTTCTTTGTTATGAGAAAATAAGGGGAGTAGAATCCTGTCCCTTGTTGAAGAAGAGGAACCTCTTCTATTGCCCTTTGGGCAAGGAGAGAAGAGACTTCCTGATCCAACAGGCCCAGGAGAGATGGGGGAGAATTGAAGTGCCTCACCATGGTATATGGAGGAAGGTTGGAAAAATGAAGTTTGTAGCCCTCTCTGATGATAGAGAGGGTCCAGTGCTCTGATGTAATTTGCCCCCATCTGGGAGCAAAGTGAGCTAACCTTCCGGGAATGGTGAGGGTCTCTGGTTGTTCTAGAGCCAGAAATGTTAAGTTCTCTAGGGGCAAGTCAAAACCCCTGAGGGGGTTGAGCCTGCTGAGTGGCAGACGCTGCAGGCTTTGACCTTGCCTGTTTAGGTTGCTGACGTTTAGCAGCAAAGCGAGGCTGAGAAGATTGTTGGCCAGTATTTGTGGAAAATCTGGCCTTCTTGTAGTAAGGCCTCTTGAAAGACTTCTTCTTGGCAGGAGTAGAGGTAGACTTAGAAAGTCTATCTAATGTAGCATTTTCTGCGTCCATTTGAGTGGCTTTAATTTGCCAGTCCTTACCAAATAAGTTCTCACCTGTACAGGGAAGATTCCGTAAGCCATCCAGGACCCAGGGTTCTAGGTCAGAGGCCTGGAGCCAAGCAAGTCGTCGGGTTGCAATAGCAATGCCCGAAGCTCTACCGGCACCCTCAAAGGAATCAAAAGCTGCTCTGTTGGAGAACTTAGAAACATCTAGAAGCTGTTTCACCAGAGAAATGAACTCCTCCTTTCTATCCTCAGGGATAAAGGAGGCAAAATGCCGTACCTTTAGGGAAAGTTCCCTGAGAAACATGCCCATATACAGACTGTAAGAATTAATCCTGGCTATAAGCATTGTAGCCTGGAAAATTTTTCTGCCAAAAGAGTCTAGGGTCTTACATTCTCGCCCTGGAGGGGTAGAAGAGTGCCTTTTGGTGCTCTTAATCTTTTTCAGCGCAGACTTCACCACAATGGAATGGTGAGGCAGCTGAGTCTTTTGAAACCCAGGAGGAGGGAGGGACCCGGTACATGGTGTCCAACCTACGAGAGTAAGGAGACAACGTTAGAGGAGCCTCCCATAAGTTCATCAAGTGTTCTTGAAGGATTTCATGGATAGGCAGGGTGACTGCCTCTTTAGGAACCTTAGTGTATCCTAAAATATCCAATTTCTTTGACCTAGGTTCTTTTTCAAAGGATGTGGTAATAGAAAGTCCTTTAGCTAGTTCTATAATGAAATCTTGAAAGGACAAATCCTCTGGTGGAGACATTCTCCTCTTTGGGGAAGAGGGGTCTTCATGAAGAACTAGAGACAGCTCATCAGAGTCCTCAGAGGAGTCAAAATCCTCAGAAGAAAGCGTAGTTACTCACCTGTAACAGGTGTTCTCCAGGAGCAGCAGGAATCAGTCCTCACATATGGGTGACGTCGGCGCCGACGGAGCCCTCGCGGAGCAATTTTCCCCAGCTTTCAAAGAAAGCCTTTGGGAATTGCAGCGCGCATGCGCGGTCGCCTTCCCGCCCAAGGGTGCCATCTTAGCCAGTCAGATGACATAGCCAAACAGACAGCATAAAAATTTGCAAAAAAACTTAAGCAGATGATTGCAACTCCAAGGGGAGGAGGGAGGGTTGTGAGGACTGATTCCTGCTGCTCCTGGAGAACACCTGTTACAGGTGAGTAACTACGCTTTCTCCAGGACCAAGCAGGAAGTCAGTCCTCACATATGGGACTCCCAAGCTTAAGGCTACCGGAGACCCTAAGCACAAAAATGAGCTCCCTCTAGCTCAGCAGCACAGAAGGAAGGAATCTTCGCTGAATTATTACCCACCGGTAGCCCACATCCGGATGGAGGGTAGGAGTTGCTCAAACCTCAAAGAGATTACGGAGGACTGCCTGTCCGAAAGCACTGTCCCTGCGGGACTCCCTCTCGAGACAGTAATGGACCGCAAAAGTCTGGCTCGAAGACCAAGTAGCGGCCCGGCAGATGTCTGCCAGCGGAACAGAGCGGAGGTAAGCCACTGACGTAGCCTTTGCCCGAACACAATGAGCCGTGACTCGACCATCCAAGGAGAGTCCGGCTGCCCCATAAGCCCAAGTGATACAGTCCGCAACCCAGATGGACAGAGTACGCTTGGAGACCGGGAGTCCCAATTTATTGGGATCAAAAGACACAAAAAGCTGAGCAGCTTTACGGTGCTCCCGCGTACGGTCAAGGTAGAAGTTCAATGCCCTTCTACAGTCCAGGGTATGTAGGACCATTTCAGCTCGGCTGGAGTGTGGCCTGGGAAAGAAGGTCGGAAGTACCACCTCCTGATTGATGTGAAAAGGGGAGACCACTTTTGGAAGAAATTTTGGGTGAGTCCGTAGGACTACCCTATTTTTGTAGAACCGAGTGTAAGAGGGATCAGACACGAGGGCCTGCAATTCACTTACGCGTCTAGCGGAAGTGAGGGCTATCAAGAACAAGGTTTTCCAAGAAAGAAAACGGAGAGAACAGGTAGCCATAGGTTCAAAAGGCGGACAGGTGATCCGCTGTAAAACCACATTCAGATCCCAGTCAGGAGCTGGCGGGCGCAGAGGTGGTTTAAGTAGAAGGAGACCTCGGAGAAACCTCGCTACGAGAGGGTCGCTGGAAAGAGGTCTGCCGTCCACCGGCACATGATGTGCTGAAAGAGCACTGAGGTGAACTTTGACGGAGTTGGACTTAAGTCCCAGATTAGAGAGGTATAGCAAGTACTGCAAGATCACCGACACCGAGCAGGAGAAGGGATCCTGAGACTGTTGGGTACACCAAACGGAAAAGCGACGCCATTTAAGCGCGTAGCATTTGCAGGTAGAAGGTCGCCGAGAAGCTAGGACGACCTCTTCCACCTCTGCCGGCAGGAGAAGGGGAGCAAGGACTACCCTCTCAGCAGCCAGGCCATTAGATTGAGAGATCTGAGGTTGGGGTGGAGCAGAGACCCCTGATCCTGAGTGAGGAGATCCGGTTGAAACCCCAGAGGGAATGGATCCTCTACCGCTAATTGCAGCAGGAGTGGAAACCACGGCTGTCTGGGCCAGCGAGGGGCCACCAGGATCATGGAAGCTTTGTCTCGGAGAACCTTGAAAAGAGTTCGAGAGACTAGCGGGATGGGAGGAAAAGCATACAGGAGGCTCTCCGACCATGAGAGTAGAAAAGCGTCTGCCGCAACTCGAAGGGGATGTGGCTGACGAGAGCAGAAGCGAGGTAGTTGCCGGTTGAGAGGACTGGCAAAGAGATCCATCGTGGGGAGGCCCCACTTTAGAAAGAGCTTCTGAACTACCAAGGGATCCAGGCGCCACTCGTGCGGCTGGAGGATCCTGCTGAGTTTGTCCGCCAGGCAATTTTCTTGGCCTGGGAGATAAACTGCCTTGAGAAGAACGCCGTGACTGACGGCCCAAGAGCAGAGCTTCTGTGCTTCCCGACAGAGAAGGAAGGAGCCCGTGCCCCCCTGCTTGTTCACGTAGAACATGGCAACTTGATTGTCCGTCTGGACAAGGACGGACTGGTGAGAGATCAGATGGGAGAAAGCCTTGAGAGCCAGGCGGATCGCTCTGAGCTCCAGGAAGTTGATCTGCTGAGCAGACTCCCACGTGGTCCAGAGGCCCTGAGTACGTGCCCCTTGGCAATGTGCTCCCCAACCCAGGAGGGACGCATCTGTCGTCAGCACCTGGGCCGGCTGAGGTGACTGAAAAGGCATGCCGAGTACCAGGTTCGGCCAGTGAAGCCACCACTGGAGAGACGAGGCCAGCGGCTCGGAGACGCGCACTAGGTCTGCTAGGCCGCCTGTGGCTTGTTGCCACTGCTTGCGAAGACACCATTGAGCAGGCCGCATATTCAGGCGGGCATTGGGGGTCACATGGACGGTGGAAGCCATATGGCCGAGCAGTCTCAGGAAGCGGCTGGCGGAGACCAGGGGCTGGCTGCGAAAACGGCCGGCTAGGTCCATGAGCCGTTGAGCCCTGTCGAGAGGCAGGAAAGCTCGTGCCTGAGGAGTGTGCAGTCTTGCGCCGATGAACTCGAGATCCTGTGAGGGGAGCAAAGTGGACTTTGCGAAGTTTATGACAAAGCCCAAGTACTGCAGAAGAGTCACCGTGCGGTGTGTGGCGTTGGTGACCTCCGGAGCGGACGCTGCTCTGATGAGCCAGTCGTCGAGGTACGGAAAGACATAGAGGCCGTGAAGCCGGAGATGGGCCGCCACCACCGCGAGACATTTTGTGAAGACTCGCGGTGCGGAGGACAGGCCAAAAGGCAGTACTCTGTACTGGTAATGATTTCCTGCCACCACAAACCTTAGGTATTGGCGGTGGCTTGGGTGGATGAGGATGTGCGTGTAGGCATCCTTTAGATCCAAGGAGCATAGCCAATCTCCCTGCTGGAGGTAGGGCAGAAGGATTCCAAGGGTAAGCATTTTGAACTTTTCCCGCACGAGGGACCTGTTGAGGTTGCGCAAGTCCAGGATGGGTCTGAGGCCTCCTGTCCTTTTTGGTACTAGAAAATACCTGGAATAAAAGCCTTGACCTCTCAGGTGGTGGGGCACCGGTTCCACCGCCTGTTCCTGTAGAAGACCTGCTAACTCCCGAAGGAGTAAGTCCATGTGCAGAGGGAGTCGTGGAGGTTCTCCCGGGAAATAGGAGGGAGGGACCTGGTGGAAGTGGAGAAGATAGCCTTCTCTTACGACTTGAAGCACCCAGGCATCTGAAGTGATGGTGGACCACCTGTGGGCGAAGTGAACCAGCCGGCCTCCGGTGCTGGGAGGAGCCAGCGGAGGGGGAGAGGCTATGCTGAAGGAGTCAAAAGCCCCCAGGGGCTGGTGGTGCAGGCTTGGGGGCTTGCTGCCTACGGGACCCGTTACCCCGTCCCTTGGCCTGCTGGCCCTGTTGGGGAGCTGCGGGGGCCTGATATTGGGGGTAGTGTTTATAGGCAGCTGCCTTTCTCGGGTAAAAGGACTTCTTTCCCGAGCCCTTCTTTTTCTGGGAAGGGGCGGAGGTCTTCCTAGAAAGCCTAGTCCTGGTGAGAGTCTCTGTCTCTAGTTGTGCAGCCTTCTCGTCCATAGGTTTGCCAAAGAGGTTTTCACCTCGGCAGGGGACATCGACCAACTTGTCCTGCACCCAGGGCTCAAGGTCAGACGACTGAAGCCAAGCCTGTCGGCGGGCACCGATGCCGGCTGCGGCCACTCGAGCCGATGCTTCAAAGCCATCATAGGCTGCTCGGGATATGAACTTTGAGCATTCCCGAATGCCAGTGGACAAGGCTAGGAACCTCCGCAAAGGTTCCTCGGACAACCCAGCGGAGAATCCGGCTAGCTCTTTAGCCAGGTCTCGGAGATACATGCCCATGTATAGCTGGTAGGTCTGGACACGACACGCAAGCATAGAGCCCTGGAAACACTTCTTACCGAGGCCATCCAGGTTACGGGCCTCCCTGCCAGGAGGCACCGAGGAGTGCATCTTCTGGCTCTTAAGACGATGCATGGCCGATTCCACTACCATGGAATGGTGTGGTAGCTGTGCTTTTTGGAAGCCAGGGCTCTTGCGGACTCGATAGATAGAATCGACCCGCTTGCTTAGGACCGGCGAGGAGGCCGGACTCTCCCACATGCGGAAGAGTAGTCGTTCCAGCATGGGAGGAACCGGTACAGTAAAGTGTTCCCTGGCGGGAGAGTCATACTGGAGGGCGTCGAGCTCTTCGGCTCGAGGCTCCTCCTCGGGATCCGCAGGGAAGGCCAAAGCCTTGGCCATATCCCTGACGAAGTCCGAGAACCGGGCATCCTCCGGAGGGGACTGCTTCCGAGGTTCGGACTCAGGCGAGTCCGAGGGGACAAACCGAGTCCGAAAAGAATCAGGTGACTCTTCCTCTTCCGACTCCCAGACCGATTCCGAGGAGGAATCGGTGGGGTCGGCCCGGGCAGGCAGCGGCGCCGGCCGCCCCGACGCCGAGGGAGTCGGCGTCGACGACCTCGGTCCCGAACGGGAGGCCGAGGGTGACCTCGACCGAGGATCGACTCGAGTTCGCATGGACTCGAGGATCGGCTCGGTCTCCGGGGTCGACTTAGACGTCGACGTCCCGGCGGTCGGGGCAGCGGCGCCAGCGAGGCTGGCGAGCAGTGCCCACTGCTGGTCCATGAAGGCAGACAGTCTGCTCTCCAAGGCCGTCAACCTGAGTCCGACCTCAGGTGACCCAGCAGCCCCCGACTCGGGCCCCGATGGCGTCGGGCCCGACGTCGGCGGTCTCGGAGGCGAGTCCAGGAGGACCACAGGACTTACCCGAGCAGGCAGCTCCGACTCCATGCGAGGTCGCTTCGAGAGGTGCTCCTTCTCCAAGGACCCGGGACGGCTATCGGGGCTATGCGACCTGGCCCTCGCGGAGCCAGGAGCGTCCACCGACGCCGCCCTCGCGGGTTTCACCTTCCGTCGATGGTCCCCGGAGGGAGAACCCCTGTCGGAGGAACTCCGGCGACGGTCAGAGCTGGAACCTCTGGACGCCGAGGCCTCCGACGAGGTCCGGGTACGGCTGGGGTCAGCGAAGATCCTATCCCGCTGATGCCGCCGACTTCTCAACGCTTTGGAGGACATTTTGCCACAGGCCCCACAGATCATTTCTTCATGATCCGGGCCCAGGCAGCGGAGGCAATTATCGTGTGTGTCAGTTAGTGACATATTTCGGTCACACTGACCACACCGCTTGAAACCACTGGCAGCCATCGGGGGAAAAAGGGCCCCTGCGAGGTCAAAAGACCGGGCTGCCAGTGAAAAAACCGAAAACGAAACTGACTAAATCAGAAAAACCGAAAAAAGAAGAAGAGGACTCGTGACCGGCGTCGCGAGTCCGGGCGGGAAGAAAACCGGCGTCGAACCGAAGGAAAAAAGAGAATATTACGAATAAAATCAACTTTTTCGCGGGGAAAAGACGGGTACGTCTGTAGGGCTCCGCGGAAAAAAGAAGACTGGCTAAGATGGCACCCTTGGGCGGGAAGGCGACCGCGCATGCGCGCTGCAATTCCCAAAGGCTTTCTTTGAAAGCTGGGGAAAATTGCTCCGCGAGGGCTCCGTCGGCGCCGACGTCACCCATATGTGAGGACTGACTTCCTGCTTGGTCCTGGAGAATCAGAGTATTCTCTATTTGCTTCCAACGCACGATACGCATACCGATCGGTATCGACATCGGGCGTACCGGGTATGGGATCGGTATCGGGTGAAAACCCGGATCCGGCATGCGGAACCGATCTGCGTTTGGAAGTCGATGGTCTCGGTTCCGGTATGGGAGACGATACCGGAACCGGACCCGGTACCGGAGGGCATCGCAGCATTAATAAAAGCCAGCATGGCCTGCTGCATGGTCTGAACAGTATTGCTCATAGACGCCACTGCTGCCTGGATGTCGGTACCGGTATGGGCCGGTACCCCAGAGCAGTCTAACAGGTGATCAGTCGAGGCCGTGCCATCGATGTCAACCTGTAACCCCATAGATGGTGCTTTGGAAGCCAGAGCTTCCCGCCGGGGTTGTTTGGCTGGGGCAGGATCCTCAGATTCAAAAGTGAGAGCCTCTCGATGCTTTGAAGGAGATTTGCTCTTTGAGGACCTGCCCGAAGAAGGTTTGGTTACCTGAGATCCATCCAGAGAGGAAGACCTGGAGGACTGTGATGCTGGATTATCTGAAGCAAACAGCACATGGAATTTGTTGGCCCGGTTCTGCAAACCACGTTTAGACATCTGGGAGCAGAATGGGCAGTCCGGAATGGAGTGGTCAGGTCCCAAACATTTAAGACACCATTCATGGGTGTCTGTGACAGAAATAACAGCACTACACTTGGTACACTTCTTAAAACCAGGGGCTGGTTTCTCCATGAGGAGAATTAGTGTAGGCCTGAGGCCTAACCGAAGTCACCAAGTTGTGCAAGATAAAGATTTTTATTTATTTTTATTTTTTAAAGAAAAGAAAAGAGAGACCGGCAGTACCGGTTTCGGTATGGGGAAGGCAGGTACGCGGTCTAAAGAAACAAACTAAAACAATAATTTCTTCAGCGGTGACAGGAACACGACCTGCTGGCTCCGCGGAAAAAGAGAAACTGAGGAGAGCTGGGCGGGAAGGCAGCGCGCATGTGCAGTGGGAGGCCCCAAAAGCTTCCTTCTGGGAAGCTTTCCCGCCCAGGCTCCGTCGGTTCCGACGTACCCATATGTGAGGACTTATTCCTGCTTGTTCCTGGAGATTGCACTTTTAGGTAAATAGACATTGTGCCCTCTTGTCCCTATGCATTCATCTCTTTAACCTTTCTCTGTTCCCCCTCCAGACTCTCTCCCCTTCTCCCTGCCCTGGATTCCCAACATTCTATTTTTTTAGTTTCTGGCCCTTTAAAATTTGAACTCACTACCCTCCCCGCAACCCCCCCCCCCCCCCATCCTAACTTTTTTTTTTCTTTTTTTACTGCAGGCCTCTATCTGCTCGGATCCTGTGAGCAGCCTGCTTCTCCTCCTATTCTGGCCCGTGGGGATCCGATATCCCACAGGTAAAGGAGAAAGAGAGGGCTGCTGACGCAGCCCAGATGCAAGCTATCTGCCCACAGGGATTCCATCTCTCATGGACAGACAGCTTGCATCTGTGTTGTGATTGTGGCTATCCCCTTCTCTTCTGCCTGCTGCAGATGGGATCCCCATGGGCAGCCAGGGCTGATTCCTACTGCGATCTCAGTCTTCGGCGGCCCTTCTATCCGTGGGGGATGGGATTCCTGTGGGCAACCAGTGCCAGCACTTCTGCCGTGGGAGAATGGGATCCCCAAGGGCAGCCATGGCCGATTATTGCGGTACTTTATTTTTATTTATTTATTTTTATTTATTTAGTATACATTTGTATACCGCTACTTCCAGCAATCAGCAGCGGTTTGATTACAGATTGGAGATGTCCCGCAGAGGATGGGATCCCCACAGGCAGCCAGGGACGGTCATGCTGCAGTTGTTCCAAGCTCCAGGCCCTATTCTTTAGTCGCCATGGTGACCTGGCACCTGGCATTTGCAAAGCCCTGCATTACCATAAGGAATACTCCATGAAACTAATAGGTATAAGATTTTTAAAAAACTAGAAAAGTTTTGCTCCATGCACAATTAAGCTGTGGAATTTGTTACCAGAGACTATGGTTAAGGCAATTAGCATAGTTAAATTAAAAAGAATTTAGACAAGCTTCTAAAGAAAACATTCATAAGCCATCATTAGGCATGTGGATGTGGGAAAGCAACAGCTTATTTCTGGAAATCAGCAACAAGGATGGGATCTGCTAGGTAACAGTGACCTGAATTGGCTATACTTTACACAGGACACTGTAAAATATGGTGGTGGTAGCATTATATTATGGAGATGCTTTGCTGCATCAGGGACATCGAGGCTTGTGAAATCAGAGAGAAAAATAGATGGTATGCTGAGATACACTCTGACAGAGGATGTCTGAAGTCCAAGGCAATAGATATAATACATGTATTGTAGTACGGTGTCTGCAGGACACTGAACACGGTCGTGCCACTGGTGAAGCACTGGACAGAAAATCTCTTACATTTAAATGTATACGTAGGTCTACTACTGAACACTACTGATGGAACGCCTTCTTGCTGCCACCAAGATGTCCTGAATTGGCATTGGCAGACGTAGGGAAAGCACAGTTACTTACCTGTAACAGGTGATCTCTGGGAACAGCAGGAATAAGTCTTCACATATGGGTATCGTCGGTACCGACGGAGCCTGCGCGGGAACACTCCCCAGCGTCCTGAAAGAAAGCTTTTGGGAGCATCCCACAGCACCTGCGCGCTGCCTTCCCGCCTTTCCTAACTGCCTCTGTCCAGTTCGAGTTTTAAAGCTGAGACAAAGAGAGAGAGAGAGGAAAGGAAAGATAGATAGAGAGATACAACTCCTAGGGGAGGTGGGTGGGTTGTGCCCCAGAGATCACCTGTTACAGGGTAAGTAATTGTGCTATCTCCAGGAACAAGCAGGAATGAGTCTTCACATATGGGGACTCCCCAGCTAGAGATGCCTGGGAGATCACCCAGATTGTGAGTCCCTGGGAAGGGCTCTACCTTTACCCATGAATCTCAGGCATCCAGTTCAGGGATGGAGGGTAGGAGTTGATTAGGTATGGAACAGGTGTTTGAGAACAGCCTGACCAAACAAGGCATCCCGGCAGGAGTCCTTGTCCAAGCAGTAATGGGCTGTGAAGGTATGAACCGATGCCCAGGTGGCCGCTCGACAGATTTGGTCGATGGACACAGAATTTAGATGAGCCATAGAGGTTGCCATGGCCCTCCAGAGAAAGGTTCTCACTTTGGTAGGCAAAGGAAATACACTGAGCAATCCAACTGGACAGAGTTCTCTTAGAGACTGGAAGTCCTAAATGAGAAGGATCAAAAGCAACAAAAAGTTGAGAGGACTTTCTATGTTGCTGTGTCCTGTGTAAGTAGAAAGCAAGTGCTCTTTTACAATCCAGGGTATGAAGATTCCTCTCTGCACTTGATGCATGAGGTCCTGGAAAAAAGACAGGTAAAACACCTCCTGGTTCAGATGAAAAGGTGAGACCACTTTAGGCATAAAGTGTGGATTAGTTCTGAGGACTACCTTGTCATGATGGAACCTTGTATAAGGAGGATTAGCCACTAAAGCTTGCAACTCACTGATACGGCGAGCTGAGGTAACTGCAATGAGAACTATAACCTTCCAGGAAAGGAATTTTAAGGAGGTAGTGGCTAAAGGTTCAAAGGGTGGCTTCATAAGCTGGCCAAGAACCAGATTCAAGTCCCAGGCCACTGGAGGTGGTCTAATGGGAGGTTTAGATAAAAGAAGGCCTCTCATAAATCTTGCTATAAGAGGATGAGAAGAAATAGGTAGTCCATTGAGAGGCTTAAGGGATGCTGCAATAGCACTCAAATGGACTCTGATTGAATTTGTTTTAAGGCCTGCATGGGATAAATGCAGCAAATAGTCTAGTAAAGAATGCAAAGGTATCGCAAGAGGGTTGAGACCCTTCTCTGCACACCAAATGGAAAACCTTTTCCATTTAAAAGCATATGAACGTCTGGTGGAAGGCTTTCTGGAAGCATGAAGGATATCCTTCACTTGCTGAGAAAGTTGTAAATCTTGAAGGTCTAGGCCTTCAGCAACCAGGCCCTGAGATGAAGAGACTGAGGATTTGGGTGCCACAAGGTTCCCTCCTCCTGGGAGAGGAGATCTGGAGCAGACCTGGGAGAGAGATGCAGAAGTAGAGGGTACCACACTTGGCGTGGCCAAAGTGGTGCTATGAGGATCATAGTCCCCTTGTCTCTCTGAAGCTTGAACAGAGTCTTGGGGATTAGGGGAATAGGTGGAAAGACAGAGGAAGTCTTGCCCCCAATGAAGGAGGAAGGCATCCCTGGCCTGAACTCCCTGACATGGAATCCTGGAACAGAACCGGGGAAGTTTGGCATTCCATGGACTTGCAAACAGGTCTATGTCTGGGGTACCCCAAATCCGAAAAATTCTGGTTTTCTGGTCCCCATGGAGGGACCATTCGTGCGGAAGCAGAACTCGACTGAGTCTGTCTGCCCAAGAGTTTTGAACCCCTGGAAGATACACTGCCATGAGATGGATTTGATGCTATCTGGCGAAGGCCCACAATCTCAGAGCTTCGTTGCAAAGCGACAGAGAGCCAGTCCCTCCCTGCTTGTTCACGTAGAACATGGCTACTTGGTTGTCCGTCTGGATGAGGACCGTCTTGTAGCTGAGCAGGGTGTGGAAGACTGAGAGCCAGAAAGATTGCTCTGAGCTCTAAGAGGTTGATATGAAGAGATGTCTCCTGTGGAGACCAGATGCCCTGGGTTGAGAGATCTTGTAGATGAGCCCCCCAACCCCTTGAAGAGGCATCTGTTGTAAGGGTGGCTTAGGGTAACACCTGTTGAAAGGGGGACCCCAGCAACAGATTTTGCGTGGACTTCCACCAGTGGAGGGACCAAAAGAGGCGACTGGAGGTTGCTATTTTGTCTGACAGGCAACCTGATGCCTGAGTCCATTGGGTGGATAGGGTCCACTGAGCTGCCCTCATGTGAAGGCGAGCGTAAGGAACCACATGCACCGTGGATGCCATGTGGCTTAAGAGTTGTAACATCTCTCGAGCAGTTAAATGGTATTTTAACTGAATCTGGGAGGCTAACTGCACCAAGCGTAGGCAACAGGCCTGGGGAAGATAGGCCCTTGCAGTTGTGGTATCCAGTAAGGCCCCTATGAACTCTAGAGACTGAGTAGGGGTGAGATGGGATTTTGGAATGTTGATTACCAGTCCCAGATACTGAAGAACACGCCTAGTGCAGGCCAGGGAAGTCTGGGCCTCTGACTGGGATGGAGCTCGGATGAGCCAGTCGTCCAGATATGGGAATACGAATATTCCTAGAGTGCGCAGAAATGCAGCTACTACTGCCATGCATTTTGTGAACACTCTTGGAGCAGAGGCCAGACCGAAAGGAAGCACTTTGTATTGGTAGTGCTTTCCTTGGTAAAGGAACCGAAGGAACCTTCTGTGTGTTGGATGGATGAGAACATGGGTATACGCATCCTTGAGATCAAGAGAATAAAGCCAGTCCTGACTCTGGAGGTATGGAAGGAGAGTTCCTAGAGAGATCATCTTGAATTTCTCCTTGCATAGAAACTTGTTCAATTCTCTGAGATCTAGTATGGGTTTGTAGCCCCACGTTTTCTTTGGAATGAGAAAATAGGGGGCGTAGAACCATGAGCTCTGATGAAAAAGGGGTATTTCTTCTATTGCCCCTTGGGCAAGAAGGGTAGCAATCTCTTGACCTAGAAGGTTGAGGAGAGATGTTGGAGAATTGAACTGTTTCACCATGGTGTGAGGAGGAAGGTTTAAGAAATGAAGTTTGTACCCTTCCTTTATGATGGAGAGGGTCCATTGCTCTGCTGTGATTTGTTCCCATCTGGGAGCAAAGTGAGCTAACCTTCCTGGGATGGTGAGAGGCTCTGGATGTTCTAGAGCCAGAAAGGCTAAGTTCTCTAGTAGAAAGTCAAAGGCCCTGAGGAGGCTGAGGCTGTTGGGCCGTAGCAGTCCTCGCAGCCTGGATTTTGGCCTGTTTTGGTTGTTGCTGTCTCTTTGTAGCATAACGACCTTGAGAAGAGGCCTGACCATAAGAAGAAAATTTCCTTTTCTTTGGGAAAGATCCCTTTTTGAATAACCTCTTTTTAAAAGGAGCAGTAGTAGACTTTGAAAGTCTATCTAAAGCAGAGTTTTCAGCATCCATTTGGTTGGCCTTTGCTTGCCAATCTTTGCCAAACAGGTTTTCGCCTGTACAGGGAAGGTTACCTAGACCATCCTGTACCCAAGATTCCAAATCAGAGGCTTGCAACCAAGCAACTCTGCGTGCACCTATGGCAATAGCTGAGGCTCTACTGGCCCCCTCAAAAGAGTCAAAGGCTGCACGGTTGGAAAACCTGGATACATCCTGTGCATGTTCAAGCCAGGTGATGTATTCTTCTCTCTTATCTTCTGACATAAAGGGAGACAGGGTTTGCAGATGATCTGTAACTTCTTTCAGAAACATCCCCATATAGAGACTATAGGAGTTGATTCTGGCTACAAGCATACTGGCCTGGAAGATTTTCCTGCCAAAGGCATCTAGAGTTCTGCATTCTCTTCCTGGAGGAGCAGAGGAGTGCCTTTTTGTACTCTTGATCTTTTTCATAGCAGACTCTACCACAATAGAGTGGTGAGGAAGCTGAGTCTTATGAAATCCAGGACAAGGAGGAACACGATACATGGTGTCCAATCTTCTGGAATGAGGGGAGGTGGAAAGAGGAGTCTCCCATATGCCCAACATGTGTTCAAAAAGAATCTCATGTATTGGTAAGGTAGCTGCCTCTTTAGGAGCCTTAGGATATTGTAGGATATCCAATTTTTTGTCTCTAGGTTCAGTCTCAGAGGTCACTGAGATGGACAGGCCTTTGGCCACCTCCCTAATGAAGTCCTGAAAAGACAAGTCTTCAGGAGGAGACATTCTCCTTTTTGGAGAAGAGGGTTCCTGAGGAAGGATGCCCGATGCTTCAATTGAGGCCTCTGAAGAATCAGAGTCTCCAGAGGAATCGAAGTATCGACTATCTGGATGCTCTCGTAGAGCCCGATACGCGTACCGGGAGGTATCGACATCGGGAGTAATCGGTACCAGTCCGGTACTGATGGGCATGACCGGATAGCGTACCGCTGTTGTCGATGCTGATGTCGATGCAAGCGGTACTGGTATCGGAACCGATATCGGGTCCGGTACCGGAATCGGTACAGGTACAGACAACGGGGTTTGTGCGGTACCATAGGCGTTGCAGCTTGGATGAATGCCGTGATGGCACGCTGCATGGTCAGAATATTCTGATCCATTGACGCCACCAATGTATGGATATCGGTACCGGTAGAAACTGCCGGTACCCCAGAACATTGTAACAGGTGATCGGTCGAGGCCGAGCCATCGATGTCAACCTGTGACCCCATAGGTAGTGCTTTGGAAGCCAGAGCCTCCCGCCGGGGTAATTTTGCCGGTGTGGTATCCTCAAGAGTAAGCCCGGGGGCATCTCGATACTTAGAGGGAGATGAACTCTTTGAGGACCTGCCAGATTTAAGTTTGGTTACCTGAGATCCATGGGATGAAGAAGCAGCCCTGGAAGACGTCGATGCCACGGAAGCTGCATCGGAGGGAAACAGGGTACTGAGCTTAGCTGCCCGATTCTGTAACCCTCTTTTAGACATCATGGAACAGGACTCACAATCCGCAATGGAGTGGTCAGGACCTAAACATTTTAGACACCAGTCATGGGTGTCAGTGACAGAAATAGTGCTGCTGCACTTTGTGCATTTTTTAAACCCAGAGGCGGGATTTTCCATGAGGGAAAAATATATCTGTAGGCCTAAGGCCCCAGAAGAAAAATGCACTGAAAGTTGTTTTTTTTTTTTAAAGAAAGAAAAAGGACCGGTGGTACCGGTGCGGAATTGAGAAGGCAGACACGCGACTAAAGAAAAATAAAAGAAAATAAGGAATTCTTCAGCGGTGACAGGAAACACGACCTGCTGGCTCCGCGGAAAAGAAGAACTGGAGAGAGGCAGTTAGGAAAGGCAGGAAGGCAGCGCGCAGGCGCTGTGGGATGCTCCCAAAAGCTTTCTTTCAGGACGCTGGGGAGCGTTCCCGCGCAGGCTCCGTCGGTACCGAAGATACCCATATGTGAAGTGTCATTCCTGCTTGTTCCTGGAGATTAAACTAAACGCTGCTCAAATTCCACATTACTGAGGGGAGATTCCAAGATGGCATCAGGCAAAACGATGTGGCTCTGACATGAATTCTAATGGGGAAGCGCAAAGCAAAATCCGGGCAAGCAGCCCCTGGTTGTCCATGAACCTGCAGCTGGTTTGCCTATGGTTAAAAGTCCTGTGAACATTTTCCTCTTGTCACGCGAGCAACCAAGGGAGCTGTGTTAATCCCGGCTATTGGGGCGTCAGAGCAGGAGAGCTTGGCGTCCTCTTCGAGCACAGACCTCACACCACCCCTCCCCCACCCAGATGTGTGGTGTCCTCAAACTCTCTGATGATGCTGTGGGCCAGAGTAGCCAAAGCCTTGCTGACAGATCTGAAGTGGGTGTGCCAACCAGCACTCAGGGGACGGCTCCTGAAGTGATGGGAGTGGTGTGGAGGCCCCCTCGGAAAATCGTAAAGGCAGTATCAGTTCAGAGCAAGTGGATATCCATCAAATTGGTCAATCGGCAGCTGGGCAGGGGATAATGGCTGATCCTATTCCATCTTCTCCTGAGGGAGCTACAGAAGGTGTCTTACTGGATTTCTTTCTTCCATGACAGGACCAGATAACCCTGGAATCTATCTGGTCTGTAATCAAGCAGTTGGGCGAGGCACTCCCATCTCAGGTACATTCTCTGAATTCACAGGTTTAGGCTACTTAGGCAGAGTGTTTGAAAAATGCTGCAGAAATCTCCAAGTTACAAGTATCTGTGACTGATTTTGCCACTCGCACTGAGCAGATAGAGAATTGTGTAGAAGCGTTAGTAAAAGATTCTACCCATTTGAAGGCTAGACTTCAACATTTAGAAAATGTGTCTAGAAAAGGTAACCTATGACTAATTAATTTCCCTAAATCTCAGTTTATTTCCTCTAAAGAAACATTGAAAAGCTATTTAGTGGAGGTTTTAGGGGTTCCACCTGAAATCCACCCACCAGTTGCAAAACATTATTATCTGCCTCAAGGAAAAAAGGTTCCTGCTGGGTATGGAAGATTCTCCTTCACAACAAGCAGATTTACTTAATGCTTCTGACATATTAGCTACTTGTTTTGTCCAATTTGCTCTTTCATCTAACCGGGACTGGTTCCCGAGAAGGTTCTTCGGTAAAAGAAATGTTTGCTTTAAGGGCTTTTTGGTCCGGGTCTTTCCAGACCTCGCTTGGGATACCCAACTCTGTAGAAAGAAATTTCTCATTTTCTGGCCTAGGGTCTCCCAGCTTGGGGCTTTGTTTTTCCTTAAATACTCCTGTAAATGTTTAGTTAAACATCAGTCTAATTCTTATGGGGGTTTTTTGCATTCCTCTCAGTTGTCTTTTCTTAATGCCCATCAATTGCCTAGTACCACCCCAGATTCCTTGCCGTCATAGTTCTTGGTTGCCGATTGTTAAGCTCTGTCTTATTTCTTGACGGTAATCCCCCTGCTGTATTGTGGGCTAGGGAAGGGGCTGGTTGATTGTAAAATTCCTTTGCTCTATGTTCTCCTTACTGATTATCTCCCATTTACCCTTGTTTTCCAACAATTTGTTTTTATGCTTGCATTACTGTAAAATGCATAAATAATAAATAAAAGTTCAAAAAATCCACACTATTGGAAATTTGAATGCCAAAGGTTTCCATCATTCTTCACTATCAAGGTAGAAAATGTTTTAAATCTTCAAGATGGAAGAACTGACAGTCTTTTGAGAAGAGGAGAATTGGGAGAACAGAATTTAGCTCATGTCGGGAGGTTTCCATTCTATTCTGGCTGCCTGAAGTGCTGCACATTCCAGCGGAGCTTGGGTCATCACACGTCGAGTTTGCCGTAACTCCTCGTACTTCACATCGGAGACATAAGCTAGCTTGGGCTGTGGAAGTTTCCATTCTATTTTGGCTGCCTGCAGTGCTGCACATTCTAGTGGAGCATGGGTCATTACACGCCAGGTTTGTCTTAACTCCTCCCACTTCAGGTCAGAGAAATAAGTCAGCTTGGACCACGGAATGCAGGAAGGGTATAATTTTAAGGTTACAGGGGCCTTTGCATAGTAGGCTAATACATAGAAGTAAAATTTCAGTTTGAGTATTTCAGTTTCCATTGTCTGTTACAAGCCTGCTTCACAGGGTGAGACTAATTGAATTGATCAGCTCTGCAACTGACCAAATATCTGAACCAGTCTGCTCATCAGAATTTCAAGAGACTACACAATCAGCTACGGCTTTCAAACTTTACAATTGCCTGTTTTTTGATAAACTTTACCTGTTGAATATAGTTTTTTAGGAATCTTCAGCCTGCCTACGTTCCTTGCATAGCCTTTAAATCACATAATCTGAGTGTGCCCTCAGTTCATAGAAGGCCTACTGGCCAGGCACACTTAACTTCCCGCCCACCCTACCCCTCACCCCATCCACCCCAGGGTTGCATTGCCTAGTCATCATATGCATTGACATCTGTCCTTTAATTAGGTATTATACCCAATTTTTCTCCTTTTCTCCTCATAGGACAGCTGAGTCAGAATGTCGTGTATTCAATGCAATAATTGTGATGCTTTCATTCTGAGAAGAATCATATGGAGCTTAAGAGCTTGCCCTGTATGCCTCAAGTTAGCTGCTATGCATAAAGAATTGACTCTACTAAGGGAAGAATTAGATGCAATTAAACACACCTCCTCTAGGGTACAAACTGAACAAAATCCACCACTGCTCCCACAAAAACTCAAACAGCCCAGGAACAAATGGAACCCAGTGGGCTCTGGTAGGTTGCGACCTGCAACACAGACACACCCTATACATCAAGAGATATCCCTGCATAATGCTTTCTCTGCTTTGGATAATGAGGGTGCCGAATCTGTGAAAACTGAAGTGCCTTTAAATGAAAGACTTAATGCCAAATCTACTGATAATGTACCAAACAGGAAGAAAAAAATTGAAAATAGAAAACTACTACTATTTGGAGATTCCATCATCAGAGGCACCAACTTGGGAACACAGTTCAAAGGAGAGAGGATGGTCAAATGCTTCCCAGGCTCTTCAGCCAGCAGGAATACAAACCAAATTGGAGTGGAGTGGAGGAGTGGCCTAGTGGTTGGGGCAAGGTACTTCAGGCCGGAAGGTCGGGGGTTCAAATCCCACTAGAGGACAGCAACCTTGGGCCGGAAGGACTCGGGTTTCTAGTCCCACAGGTGTTCCTTGTGGTCTTGGGCAAACCTTTCATACTCACCCCCTACACACATTCTACAAAACCAAGAAATCAAATTAAAAAATGAGGTACGATATCTAGGTGTAATACTTGACACACATCTCAACATGGAAACACATATAAGAAATACAACAAAGAAAGTATACTTCAAACTTAAAATCCTAAAGCAACTACACCCACTAATGCACTTACAAGACTTCCAGCGAATAATACAAGCCATAATTACACCTCACTATGACTTTGCAAATCTAATACTACTAGGTACAACAAAACAAAACTTGAAAAGACTACAAATTGCACAAAACGCTGCGGCCAGGACCATTATGAAGGTCCCCCCATTTCAACATATCACACCGATTCTGGCGTACTTACACTGGCTACCGATACAAAGCCGAATAGTATATAAAACCCTAATAACGATCTTCAAAACTCTAAACAACATGGCACCACCTACCCTATTCAACCTCATCACTAAAGAACCTGCTAAAAACCTACACAGGAGAGATCATACAAACAAACTAAGGACTCCGAAGGAATTTATAAAAGCCAGAAAGATAAACAAAAAAGCATTCTCCCATGCAGCCCCCATTCTATGGAACGCCCTTCCAGATGAGATGAGATCACATTCAGAGATCAACGAATTCCGCAAAAAACTTAAAACGCACCTGTTCACATCACACTACGGATCTCTGCCAAACACACCTACCCAACTAGAAAATGGATAATACAAGTCAGTCCTCATAATCCAAATTGGATTTGACATAGGATGTGAAACCCAAATGATTATATATTATGATTCACCCATGTCACACTCACCACTGTATTTAGTTCTCATTTTGATCCCTGTAAATAGTTCTTTTATGTTCCATGTAATGTAATATAAGTTGTTATGGTTTTAAGCTGTTCACTGTAAAAACAGACGTTGACCTGTTATTGTTGTTGTTCCATGTAAACCGCATTTGATCGCTGGAAGGTGCGGTATATAAGAAACTGTTAATTAAATTAAATTAACTTAACCCTCCTTAGCCCATGTTCCCTGTAAAATAGTTATCTCCAAGTTATAATGCCCTGTTCAATGTAATTTCAGTTTGTTCAATGTAAACCGCACTGATGCAGAATAGCGCGGTATATAAGAGAATGTAAAAAAAATAAATTAAATAAATTGTTGGGATAGTTAATGGAGAAAGTGAGCACTCCAAAACTGACATGGTCCATCCACTTGGGTACAAATGACCTGGCTAGAAACAGTGCCTCTGCAGTTCAAAGGGACTTCCAGACTCTGGGAGAGACAAACTCAAACCCATTGATAACACTATAGCATTCTCAGAGGTTCTACCTGTTCATGGTAAGGGGGCTGAAAGCGTAGTTACTCACCTGTAACAGGCATTCTCCGGTGACAGCAGGAATCAGTCCTCACATATGGGTGATGTCAGCACCGACGGAGCCCTCACGGAAGCATCCCCCCAGTTTTCAACAAAAGCCTTTGGAAGATGCCACCACGCATGCGTGGTCCCCTTCCCGCCCAAGGGTGCCATCTTGCTCAGTCAGATGATATAGCTAAAAGATGGCAAAAATAAAAGATGGTAAAGGAGCAATTCCAAGGGGAGGAGAGAGGGTTGTGAGGACTGATTCCTGCTGTCCCCGGAGAACACCTGTTACAGGTGAGTAACTACACTTTCTCCGGGAACAAGCAGGAAGTCCATCCTCACATATGGGACTCCCCAGCTACAGGTTACCAAAAGCCTATAGCAAAAACAGGGCTCCCTCATGGGAGGCCACAAGCAGCAGTAATTGAGTCTTTGCCCACAGACCACAGTAGGGCACCTGTGTCCGATGAAACCAGCACACCAGTAGCCTTAACACAGAAGGGTCGGAGGGTAGGAGTTGCCTAAACCCCAAAAAGGTTACGGAGCACAGCCTGGCCAAAGGCACTGTCCCATCAGGACTCTTTCCAGGCAGTAATGGCTGTGAAGATATGGACTGAAGACCAGATGGCGGCCCGGCATATGTCCACCATCGGGACAGAGCGCAAGTTTGCCACTGAGGCCGTCATGGCTCTGACATGGTGCGCCGTGAAGCGGCCTTCCAGTGGGAGCCTCGTCTGCTGATAAGCAAGGGCAATACAGTCCACCACCCATGTGGACAGCGTACGCTTGGTCACCGCCTCCCCCAGCCTACTGGGGTCGTAGGAGATGAAAAGCTGAGCAACTTTGCGATGGCCCCGAGTGCGTTGGATATAGAAGTACAAAGCCCTCTTACAGTCCAAGGTGTGAAGGACAGTCTCCACCCGACTGGAGTGAGGTCTTGGAAAGAAGGTAGGGAGCACCACTTCCTGGATGAGATGGAAGGACAACACTATTTGGGGTGCGTGCGAAGCACCACTCTGTTCTTGTAGAACCTGGTATAGGGCGCCTCCGCCACAAGGGCCTGAAGCTTGCTAACTCTGCGAGCGGAGGTAAACGCAACCAGAAAAACCACCTTCCAAGAGAGGTAACGGAGGTGGTAGGTAGCCAGAGGTTAGAAGGGCAGGTGAGTGAGCTGCCCCAACACCACACTGAAGTCCCATTCGGTTGCCGGAGGGTGAACCAGGGGCTTCAATAAGAGCAGGCCCCAAAGGAAAAGGGTTACCAACAGTTGGGCTGAGAGGGGCTTACCATCCACCGAATGGTGGTGCACCGCCAAGGCACTAAGGTGCACTCGGATGGAGTTAGACTTGAGGCCTGACTGGGAGACGTGGAACAGGTACTGTAGCACCAGAGCCACTGAGCAGGAGAAAGGGTCAGCCCTGTGTTCGGCGCACCAAACAGAGAAGCTGTGCCATTTAAGGGCGTAAGCCTTCCTAGTAGAGGCCTTGCGAGAGGCCAGCAGAATATCTTCTACCTCAACCAGGAGGTTGAAAGGGGCCAGAGTCACCTCTCAGCAGTCATGCTGTCAGCAACAGGGCTCCAGATTGGGGTGCAAAAGAGAGCCCCCCTCCTAAGACAGGAGTCCTGGGGCGGTCCTCAAGGGGATGGGGGGGGCCACCATCAACTGTAGAAGCAGCAGGACCCACAGTTGCCTGGGCCACCAAGGAGCTATCAGGATGATAGAGGCCCTGTCGCAGAGGGTCATGAACAAGGTTTTGGTTATCAACGGGGTAGGAGGGAAGGCATACATAAGGCCTCTCGACCATGAGACCAGGAACACGTCCGCTGCCACCCTGGAGGGGTGGGCCTGCTGGGAGCAGAAGCAGGGCAACAAAGTTGTCCAGGCTTGCAAACAGGTCCATCATGGATTCTCCCCAGAGCCGGAAAAGCTGATTGGCTATCCTGGGGTCCAGATGCCACTCGTGTGGCTGGAGAACTCTGCTGAGCCTGTCGACCAGCTGGTTGTCCTGACCAGACAGGTACACTGCCCATAGGAGAATACCCTGTCAGATTGCATATGAGCAGAGGGCTAGAGCTTCTTGAAAAAGGGTACAAGACACCGTTCCCCCTTGTTTGTTCACACAGAACATTGCCACTTGGTTGTCCATCTGGACCAGAACCGGCTGGTGACACAGATGGTGACAGAAGACCCTCAGGGCTAGATGTATGGCTCAGAGCTCCAGGAGATTGATCTGCTGGGTGCTCTTGTTCCGTGACCAGTTGACCTGAGTGCGGAGATCTCCGGAGTGGGCTCCCCAGCCGAGCAGGGAGGTGTCCATGGTGAGGACCATGGAGGGGCTTGGGGCTTGAAAAGGCATGCCCACCTCGAGATGCTAGGGAGATTGCCACTGGACCAGAGAATCCGCCAATTAGCGGTCACGGAAACCCTGTCCTGTAGGCGGCTGGTGACCTGAGACCACTGGGAATGAAGACACCACTGCGCCGCCCTCTCGTGGAGGCGAGCGTCTGCGGTGACGTGGACCATGAAGGCCATGTGCTTGAGGAGGCGCAGGAGAAGCCGAGCGGGCACGAGGGACAGCAGTGCATTCCTGAGCCAGAGCCCCGAGACGATCGGCTCGGTCCCTGGGCAAGAAAGCCTTCGACTGGGGAGTGTCGATCTTTGCCCCAATGAACTCCAGAGATTGTGTCAGAAGGAGGTGAGACTTGGGGTAGTTTATGACAAAACCCAAGTGCTGTAGGAGCTGGATGGTGCATGCAGTGGCCTGCTGCATCTCTGAGACTGTGCCTCCCTTTATGAGCCACTCGTCCAGGTAGGGAAAGATGAAGACCCCCTGGAGCCGGAGGAAGGTAGCTACGACCGCCGGGCATTTTGTGAAAACACTTGGGGCAGAGGCTAGGCCGAAGGGGAGCACCCTGTACTGAAAATGTCTGCCCCCACTACGAACTGCAGGTACTGCCTGTGGTTGGGGTGGATAAGGATGTGGGTATAAGCATCCTTGAGGTCTAAGGAGCATAGCCAGTCTCCCTGCTGGAGCTATGGCAGCAATGTTCCAAGGGAGAGCATCTTGAACTTCTCCCTCACCAGGAATTTGTTGAGATTGCATAGGTAGAGGATGGGCCTTAGGCCCCCTGTCCTTCTTGGCATGAGGAAGTACCTGGAGTAGAACCCCTTGCCCTTGAGATGGTGGGGCACTGGTTCCACTGCTTTGTCCTCGAGAAGACTTGCCAACTCCTTCAGAAGAAGGTCCCAGTGGAGGAGAGACCCGAGCTGATCTCCCAGGATATAAGGGGGAGGTGTCTGAGTCAGGTGGAGGAGGTAACCCTACCTGACCACCCAAAGTGCCCAGGAATCGGTGGTGATGGATCCACCTCTGGGCACAGAGGGCCAGATTTCCCTCTGTGGGCTGCTGATCTCCTTGGAGTAGAGAGGCTATGCTCAAGGAGTCAAAAGCTCCCCCCTGGCTGGGCTGGGGCTGGTGCCTGGGGTTTTGGAGCCTTCTGCATACGCGGGCCATGCGCATGTCCCTTGGCCTGCTGACCCTGTTGGGGAGCTGGGGAGGCCTGATAAGGTGGGTAGTTTAAGTAAGCAGCTCCCTTCCTCTGGTAAAAGGACTTTTTACCCGAGCCCTTCCATCGGGGAGGGGCAGCGGTCTTTTTAGAGAGCCTGGTCCTCATCATGAACTCGGTCTCCAGCTCAGCAGCCTTGTCTGTCATGGGTTTGCCACAGAGATTCTCTCCTTGGCAGGGGACATCGACCAATTTGTCCTGAACCCACTGCTCGAGGTCGGATGACTGTAGCCAAGCTTGGCGGCGTGCACCATTGCTGCAGTGGCTACTCGGACCGTCGACTCAAACCCATCATAGGCTACTCGAGACATGAATTTGGAGCACTCACAGATTGCCTTAGCCAGGTTCTTAGCAAGGGTTCCTCGGAGAGACCAGCTGAGAACCCGGTGAGTTCCTTCGCCAGGTTTCCTCGGGTACATGCCCATGTACAGCTGGTAGGCCTGGATGCGGCAGATGAGAATTGAGCCCAGGTAGCACTTTCTGCCGAGAGCATCCAAGGTGCAGGCCTCTCTGCCAGGGGGCACCGAGGAGTGCGTCTTCTGGCTTTTCAGCCGACGCATGGCCGACTCCACCACCATGGAGTTATGTCGATACATCGAGTCAAGCTGTTTGCTCACCACCAGCAATGAAGTCGGTGTCTCCTACATTTGGAGCATCTGCATTCCAGGATGGGAGGGATCAGCACCATGAGCTATTCCTGCAGAGGGGCCTCATACTAGAGGATTTCCAAGTCACCTACCTGAGGGTCCTCCTTCGACTTGGTCGGGAATTCCAGGGCCTTAGACATGTCCTTGACAAAATCCAGGAAGCCCATGTCCTCGGGCGGGGACCGCCGCCGAGGCTCCGAGATGGGAGAGTCAGAAGGGATGTAGTGGTGGCAATGGGTATCGGGGAACTCCTCGTCCTCCGTCTCCCACTCAGAGTAGACTGTAGAGGACTCATAGGAGGGCTGTTCCACAGGCCTTGGGACCTCCGATGCCCTGTGGCCGGTGCATGGCAAACTTGCCGGAGAGGACCCCGGTCCCATTGAGCAGGACTCAGAGCACAACCTTGGCCGAGGATCGGCTCAGCCTCTGGGGACGTCTTGGACGTTGAGGGCCCAGTGGCCGGGGCAGATGAACCGGTCGTGCTGGACAACAGTGCCCGCTGCTGGTCTATGAAGGCAGACAAACTGCGCTCCAGGGCCGCCATTCTGGACTCCTGACCAGAAGGCTCCGCAGCCTTTGGTTCGGGCACCGAGGGACTCGGGCCAGACACTGGCTCCCCTGAAGGGGAATCCTCGACGAAGATGGCGTCCAGGGACCGAGGCTGGTCCGAGGTCGGATGCTTCTGGGAGACCTTCGCAGGCCGCTCCTTCTCCGACACCATGGACTAACGCCTCAGACTGCAGGACCACGACCGAGCCCGGGGAGCCCCCAGCTAGGACTCAGGGAGACCCCCTTTCTGAGGACCCACGACAAGTCTTGGGTTCGGAGGATTCCGTCTGAGATGTCGGGGCCTCAGACGAGGCCCTGGCCTTCAGAGGCATCAGGGACTCGGGGAAAAACTTATCGTGCTGCTGCTAGTGGTTCTTGAGGGCCTTGCTGAACATCCTCTTGCAGAGAGGGCAGGCTGCCGGTTCATGGTCTGGCTCAAGGCAGCAGAGACAGCAGTCATATGTGTCGGTCAAAGATATAATTTTAGAGTACCGATCACATTTCTTAAAGCCACAGATAGCCATGGGGGAAAAAAGCACCCCTGTGAGGTCGAAGACTCTCCGGACTGCCAGTGGCAGAAAAAAGGCATGAAGATGCCAGAAAAAGAAAAGAACGGATGACCACAAAAAAAAATGAACCAAACCAGATGCCAAGGCACCAAGGTCAGTAGGCGGTAAGAGTACCGGCGCAATACAGGAGGGAGAAAAATCAACTTTTTCCGGGTACAAGCCAGATGATGTCTGAAGGCCTCCGTGGAAAAAACGAGACTGAGTAAGATGGCACCCTTGAGCGGGAAGGGGACCACGCATGCATGGTGGCATCTCCCAAAGGCTTTCTTTGAAAGCTGGGGGGATGCTTCCGCGAGGGCTCCTTCGGTGCCGACATCACCCATATGTGAGGACAGACTTCCTGCTTGTTCCCGGAGAAAGGCTACATCACAAACAACTTTAATACATGGCTCCAAACCTGGTGCAAACAACGATTTAGATATATAGGCGACTGGGGAAACAGATGGATCAATAAGAGACTATACTGTGCTGATGGACTACGTCTCTCCACCACAGAAAAAAGGATCCTAAGTGAAAAATTCAGGCAGTATGTGGACAGGCATTTAAACTAGGGAAAGGGGGTGACGGATAGAGAAGGACAAGTTGAGTACGTCACTCCCAGCAAAAGCAAAACATTGGAAACAGCCACACTTTTGAACACCAGATCAATGTCAAGCGGGAAGGAGCGTGTATTTTATTTATTTATTTATTAACAATTCTTATATACCGCACTATTAGACATCAGCGCGGTTTACATTGAACAGAAAACATCCGACAATTTACATATGTCTGGTCATTACATTTAACAGGAAGTAGAACTTGGAGAAACGGGGTAACTAAATACAATGGTGGTTTATACTATATACATAGGTGGTACAACAGTACATGAAACTGCTTGTTATTTACATTGTGGAGTAGCCTGTTGCGAGGGTCTGCCTGTTTGACCACTTCTGCTAATCGCTTGGGGGTTATGTTCGGAGCTGTCATTGAGATATTTAAGGAAGAGGAAATGTTTTAGCGCCTTTCTGAACTGGCTCAAATTGGGGATTGCTCTGATTTGTGCTGGTAAGGTGTTCCATAAAGTTGGGGCGCAGAGTCGGAAGGCTCTGTTAGCTGTTGATCTGGTGCATCTTGTGGTTTCATTTGGGATAACTAGCATGTTCAATTCTGCTGTTCTTCGCGGCCTGTTTGGTGCAAGTGGTTGGATGAGGTTAGAGAGAGAGGAAGAGGTGAGCCCCTTAGCCGCTTTGAATGTTAGCAGTAAAGTCTTGAAACTGATTCTTGCTTGAATGGGGAGCCAGTGTAGCTGTTTTAGAAGGGGTGTCACGTGGTCTCTCCTGGATGCCCCAAAGAGTACCCGCGCTGCACTGTTCATAGCCAGCTGCAGTGGGTTCAGGGTGGACCGGGGGAGTCCTTGTAGTATGGAGTTTGAGAAGTCGAAGTGGGGAAGTATAAGGGCTTGATAAATGGTGCGAAAATCTTCCGGTTCGAGTAGCGTGCGTAGGTGTCTGAGGGATCTGATTTTGAAGTAGATTGCCTTGACTGTATTGGCTATGTGGTTCTTCATGTCAAGGTTTTGGTCTAACGTTACTCCAAGGTAACGTATTGCAGGTTTCACTTGTAGTTGGGCATCCTTTACCTTAACACAGCTACGTGGGGTGAAGTTGGTGTTCCTCGAGACGAAAAGGACTTCCGTCTTTTTGTGTTGTATTCGCAGGTTTTGTGACAGGAGCCACTCTGATATGGTGTCGAAGTAGTTAGTCAAAGGGGTGAGGTCTAGGCAATCCAATGATATTGGCATATATAATATAATGATGTCACAGATGGGTTGGATGTATATATTAAACATCAATGCAGATAGGGAGGATCCTTGAGGTACACCTTGACTTTGTTGGAATGGTTCAGATGTATCCCCGTCGGCTCGGACATGCTGCCATCTACCGGACAGGTAAGATTTGCACCATTCGAGTGCTGTTCCGCATATACCTTTTTCCCTTAGCCGGCAGATGAGAATTTCGTGGCATACCGAGTCAAAAGCCGCTGCTATGTCTAGAAAGACAAGAGCGAAACCCTGACGTATGTTATCCACACCTGAGATTATGTTGTTGAAGAGGGCTGTGAGTAGAGTTTCCACTCCATGTGACTCTCTGAATCCATGTTGGGCCGGATCCAGTGGGGCTGAGGAGTCTATATGATCCTGTAATTGCCTGTGCACTATTTTCTCGATGATTTTTGCAAGCATAGGTATGCTAGATATTGGCCTGTAAGACTCTACCTTTTGAGGATCAAGTTTGGTATTCTTTAAAAGAGGTCTTACAGAGGTCTGCTTGAGAGTAGGTGGGAAAAAGCCAGTGGTAAAGGATTGGTTTAAGATTTTGGCTATAATTGGGAATATGTCACATCGCAGGTCCTTTATCCAGTGTGCAGGGCAAGGATCTGTAGAACAAAATCCATGCAAAATGCAGGCAAGCCATTCAACAAACGCTGGAAAGCAATAGCTACAAATGCTCAAAGTCTAGCCAACAAAGTTCCTGATCTGGAAGCCCTAATGGTGGAAATGGACTTGGACATTGTGGCCATTACAGAAACATGGTTTAACGAGTCGCATGAATGGGATATAGCCATAGCTGGCTATAATCTATTTAGAAGAGATAGAGAGGGTAGAAAAGGAGTAGTCGTCCTAAATGTCAAAAGCAATATTAAAGCTGCTAAAATGCAGGGGACGAGGGGAAAAGAAAAAGCGCTATGGGTTGTGTTGGAAATAGGAGATGACGCTGTCATCCATACTGGTGTGGTCTACAGGCCTCCAACTCAAACCGAAGAAATGGATAGTGCATTGATTGTTGATATTGCAAAGACAGCCATGAAGGGGGAAGTAATCATAATGGGTGACTTTAATCTACCCGATGTGGATTGGAGTGTTCCTTCTGCAAATCTGGAAAAAAGTAAGAAAATTGTGGATGCCTTCCAAGATGCGTTACTTAAACAAATGGTGATGGAACCAGGGAGAGCTCCGTGCTGGATTTAGTGCTCACCAACAGAGATAGCATGTCAAATATCCAGGTGGGTGTCCATGTGAGGAGCAGCAGCGATCACCACATGGTCTGGTTTGAGATAAAAGCCAAGGTAGAATCCAATCACAGCAAGCTCAAAGTCCTAGATTTCAAAAACACTGACTCCATTAAACTGGCCAAGTACCTGAAGGAGGAGTTGACAGGGTGGGAGGGGATAAGGAAAATGGAATTGCAATGGGCTAAACTAAAGAAGGCAATAAAAGGTGCAACAGATACATAGTGTAAGGAAAGTAAATAAAAACAAGAGGAAAAGGAAGCCTATTTGGTTCTCCAAAGTGGCTGCGCAAATAAAGGCAAAAAACACAGCTTTCACAAAATTCAGAAGCTCGCAAACAGAGGAACACAGAAAAGAATACAAGATCAAACTAAGAGAGATAAAAAGAGAAATAAGGATAGCAAAATCAAAGGCAGAAGAAAAGATGGCTAAAGATGTGAAGTGTGGAGACAAAACATTTTTCAGGTATATTCGGGAGAGGAAGAAAATCAGTAGTGGAACTGCAGGACTCAAAAGTGCTGGGAACGGATTTGTGGAAAGCTACATTAAAAAGCAAAAATGCTAAACAAATACTTCTGTTCTGTTTTCACTAGAGAAAATCCTGGAGAAGGACCACCTGAGATTGACAAATATACACATGGGAATGGAGTAGATACCACACCATTCACAAAAGATGATGTGTTAGAACAGCTTGCAAAACTGAAAGTGGATAAGGCTATGGGACCAGATGGGATACATCCGAGGATACTAAAAGAGCTCAGAGAGGTTCTTGCAGGGCCTTTAAAGGATGTTTTTAATATATCCCTGGAGACAGGAGAAGTTCCACAGGACTGGAGAAGGGCTGATGTGGTACCTCTCCACAAAAGTGGTAATTGGGAAGAAGTGACAAACTACAGGCCAGTAAGTCTTACCTCATGGCAGTAAAGTAATGGAGGGGTTCCTGAAAGAGTGAATAGTGGTCTTCCTCAAAACCAACAGGTTGCATGATCTGAGGCAAAGGACGATCTTGCCAGACAAATCTGATTGACTTCTTTGACTGGGTGACCAGAGAACTAGATCAAGGGCATGCAATGTATGTGATCTACCTAAATTTCAGCAAAGCCTTTGATACTGTTCCTCAAAGGAGGCTTATCAATAAGCTCAACAGCTGGGGGATGAACAGCAAGGTGGTGAACTGGATCAGAAATTGACTGACATGACAGAAGGTGACGGTAAACGGAACTCTCTCGGATGAAAGGAAGGTGATTAGCAGTGTGGCCCAGGGTTCGGTCCTGGGACTGGTACTGTTCAATATATTTGTGAATGATATTGCTGAAAGGCTGAATGGTAAAGTCTGTCTCTTTGCAGATGACACCAAAATTTGCAACAGAATGGACTCCCCTGAGGGAGTGGAGAACATGAGGAAAGATCTACAAAAGCTGGAAGAATGGTCTAATGCTTGGCAGTTAAGATTTTATGTGAAGAAGTGCAGTGTTATGCACTTCGGAAGCAGAAATCCAAGGGAATTGTATGCGATGGGGGGGGGAGGGGAGAGATTGGCGTGCATGGTCCAGGACAAGGACCTCGGAGTGATTGTTTCTGATGATCTCAAGGTGGCGAAACAGTGTGACAAGGCAGTGGCAAAAGCCAAAAGGATGCTGGGTTGCATACAGAGAGGAATTACCAGCAGAAACGAAGAGGTTCCAATGCCACTGTACAAGACAAAGGTGAGGCCTAGCTTGGAATATTGTGTTCAGTTTTGGAGACCATATTTCGCAAATATAAAAAACTGGAAGCAGCTCCAAGGAAGGCGACCAAAATGATTTGATTTGGAGGCTGCGCCGGAAGACTTATGACAAGAGGCTTGAAGACCTAAATATGTACCCTCTGGAGGGGAGAAGAGGAGGGACAGGGGAGATATGATTCAGACCTTTTTCTTTATTTGCACTTTATATACCGCCCTTGTCGAGACATTAGGGTGGTTTACAATAAGTAAAACATGTCTACGCTATGGGAAAATGGAAAAGAACGCCATAATATAGAAAAGGATAGAAGTAGTAGATCATTAGCAAATACCACAAGAGAGGAATACTTAAGTAGGGTATACAGAGGATATCACAGGGGAGGGTTGAAGGCCTGTTCAAACAAATGAGTTTTTAACAAATTTTTGAATTTTGGGTATGAGGGTTCTAAACGGAGGGAGGATGGCAGGGCGTTCCAAAGTACGGGACTGAGGAAGAAAAAAGCGGCACGTTGAGTCTGTTCTAAATGGGCTTTGGAGGGGGAAGGTAAGGATAGCCGATTTACATGCAATGAACGGAGTTGACGATAGGGGGTGTGGAGAGAAATGAGATCAGACAAATAAAGTGGGTTCGCTGTATGAATAGCCCGATGTGACACAATCATGAATTTATACTGGAACCTGACGCAAAGAGGAAGCCAGTGAAGATGGTAAAGGAGGGGGGTAATATGATCGGACCACTGTTCCCTCTAAGCTGTGCGCGCGCACACACCTCGCCGAGCGAGCACACATACTTTACAACAGAGCGCACAAAAATTACGGCTCTGATTCTGATAGAAAACAACACAGACGTCTTAAAATTTAAAAGTTATGATTGTAATTACTAGAAATTTCCTGCTTCATTTAGTAAGCGTCTATTTTCATTTAATTTTATTAAAATCAGTGTGGTGTACATACTGTATTCTGATGTGTAGTCAAATTTTAAAGTATATAACTCCGAGTGTCATCATGTGGCGCACAAAAATTTAACCTTCCTTCAAAAGCTGTACACAGCTGATATTTTATGCGCACACAGCCTACAGAAAATTAGAGGGAACATTGGATCGGACCGGTGAGCATATGTAATAAGACGGGCTGCTGTATTTTGTATTAACTGTAAGTGTTGAAGCTGATAGGAAGGTAAACTGGCAAGGACTATATTACAATAGTCTAACCTACTTATGACCAAGGCTAATACTAGAGTAGTGAGTGAACTGGGAGATCGATGGATGGAAGTCCCCAGCAGAGGAAGATCTGCTGGAACACCAATGGATTCAACTGCCATTCGTGAGGCTGGAGAATTCTGCTTAGCTTGTCTGCTAGGAAGTTTTCTTGACCAGGTAGGTAGACTGCTTTGAGAAAAATACCCTGCCTGACCGCAAAGGAGAAAAGGGCCAGTGCCTCCTGACATAGGAGCCTGGACGCTGTGCCCCCTTGTTTGTTCATGTGGAACACTGCCACCCGAATGTCCGTCTGAACTAGGACAGACTGACTGTTGAGAGAGGGCATGACAAAGTTTGCAGAGCTAAGCGGATTGCTCGCAGCTCTAAAAGGTTGATTTGCTGTGTGGCCTCCTGAGGGGACCACAGGCCTTGAGTGCATGAGCCATGGCAATGTGCACCCCAGACTCAAAAGGAAGCATCCATCGTCAGCACCCTTGTGTGTGCTGGAGCCTGAAAAGGTACACCCCGAGAAGGTTTGGTGGATGTAGCCACCACTGCAAGGAGTTCAGAAGTAGTCTGGACACCTTTACTCTGTCTCGGAGGTCGCCGTTGGCTTGTGTCCACTGATCTCTGAGGCACCATTGAGCAGTACGCATGTGCAGACAGGCATTCGGGGTCACATGTACAGTGGATGCCATGTGGCCCAGGAGACGGAGAAAATGCCTGGCGGAAACGTGAGTATTGTGTTGGACCTGGTTGACCAAATCCATAAGTCTGTGGGCCCTGTCCTCGGGCAAGTAAGCTCTTGCCTGAAGGGTGTCCAACCTGGTCCCTATAAACTCTAGGTTCTGAGAGGGGAGCAAAGTGGACTTTGCATAGTTTATGACAAAGCCCAGATGCTGAAGAAGAGAGACAGTGTAAAGAGTGGCCTGTCGGGCCTCCTGGAGTGACTGGCCTCTGATTAGCCAGTCGTCCAGGTACGGGAAGACAAAAATCCCCTGATTTCCGAGAAAAGCTGCCATTACCACCAGGCATTTGGTGAAAACCCTGGGGGCAGAGGTCAGGCCAAAAGGAAGCACCCTGTATTGAAAGTGGTTTCCTCCCACCACAAACCTGAGATATTGTCTGTGGTCTGGATGGATGAGGATGTGAGTATAAGCATCCTTTAGGTCTAAGGAGCATAGCCAGTCTCCCTGCTGGAGGTAGGGCAGCAGTATCCCAAAGGTAAGCATCTTGAACTTTCCCCTCTCCAGAAACTTGTTCAAATTTCTCAAGTCTAGGATAGGTCTTAGGCCTCCTGTTCTCTTTGGTACCAGGAAGTACCTGGAGTAGAAGCCTTGCCCTTTCAGGTGGTGTGGCACCGCTTCCACCGCCTGTTCCATTAGAAGACTTGCCAACTGCTGAAGGAGGAGGTTCCTGTGTAGAGGGAGTCTTGGAGACTCCCCTGGATAGTAGGAGGGGGTAGCTGGTGGAAATGGAGCATATAGCCCTTCTGGACTATGTTCAGCACCCAGGTATCCTCTGTGATGGCTGGCCACTTGTAGGCATACAGGGGCAGCCAACCTCCTGTGCCGAGTGGGGCCACCGGCAGAGAGGCTATGCCCTGGGAGTCAAAAAATCCCTCCCTGCTGTGCAGGAGCCGGAGCTGGAGGCTTGGGGGCCCATGCCCCTGCCGGCCCTGTTGGGGAGCTGGAGAGGCCCGATATTGAGGGTAGGTTTTGTAGGCAGTACCCTTCCTGGGGGAAAAGGGCTTCTTCCCCAAGCCCTTCTTTTTCTGAGAAGGGGCAGAAGTCTTTCTGGACAGCCTTGTCCTGGTGAGAGCCTCGGTCTTGATTTCTGTAGCCTTCTCAGTCATGGGCTTGCTGAACAGGTTGTCACCTTGGCACGAGACATCGACCAACTTATCCTACACCCATAACTCCAGGTCCAACGACTGTAGCCAGGCCTGACAACGTGCACCTATGCCAGCCGCAGCTACCCGGGCTGAAGCCGCGAAGCCATCATAGGCTGCTCGAGAAATAAACTGAGCACTCTCAGATACCAGTAGACAAGGCTTTGAATCTCTGCAAGGGTTCCTCGGAGAGGCCAGCCGAGAACCTGGCAATCTCCTTTGCCAGGTCTCGTAAGTACATACCCATGTACAGCTGGGTAAGTCTGGACACGGCAAGACATCATTGAGCCCTGGAAGCACTTTCTACCGAGGGCATCCAGGTTCCGGGCCTCCAGGCCAGGAGGCACCGAGGAGTGCATCTTTTCACTTTTCAGATTGTGCATGGCTGATTCCATAACCATGGAGCTGTGCGCCAGCTGCGCCTTTTGGAACCCAGGGCTCTTACGGACTCAATAGATAGAATCGACCCGCTTGCTAAGAACCGGCGTCAAGGCTGGTGCTTCCCACATTCGGAAAAGCAGCCATTCCAGAATCGGAGGAACCAGCACAGTAAAGGCTTCCTTCGGAGGAAAATCATACTGGAGGGCATCGAGCTCTTCGGCTCGAGGTTCCTCCTCGGCATCTGCCGGGAATGCCAAAGCCTTGGCCATGTCCCTGACGAAATCCGAGAACCGGGTATCCTCCCGGGGGGGGGGGACCTTCTCCAAGGCTTGGACTCCAGGGAGTCTGACGGGACACACTGGGTCTGGAAGGTGTTGGGAGACTCCTCGTCCTCCGTCTCCCATGCTGACTCCAGCCTGTGGGCCTCAATGCCACCCGCCCCGCCGCCGAGGGCACCGGCATCGACGACCTCGGCCCCGCACGGGAGTTCAAGGGAGACCTTGGCCGGAGGATTGACTCGAGACTTGAAAGACTCGAGGATCGGCTCGGCCTCCGGGGTCGACTTAGACGTCGAGGACCCGGTGGTCGGGGCAGATGCACCAGTCAAACCGGCGATCAGTACCCACTGCTCTCCAGGGCCATCAACCTGAGACTGAGCTCAGGAGACTCCGCAGCCCCCGATGTCGGTTCTCCCGGAAGAGAGTCAACGAGGACAACCGAAGTTACCTGACTCGGAGTTACCTGACTCGGCCACTCCGGCTCCAGGCGAGGTAGTTTGGTCAGCCGCTCCGACTCCGAGAACTCGGGACGGCGGTCAGGGCTTTGCAACCTGGCCCTCGAGGATCCAGGTGCCTCCACTGACGCCACCCTCACGAGCTTCATCTTCCTTTTGTGCTCCCAGGCGGGAGACCCCCTCTCAGAGGACCCACGACGTCGCTCGGGGTCAGACTCCCGAGATGTCGAGGCCTCTGACGAAGTCCGGGCCCGGCCGGATGCACACTCCGAAAAAAATCTCACACGTTGATGCTGACGGCTCCAAAGTGCCTTCGACATCTTGCCGCACAGGTCACAGACCAGAGGGCCATGGTCGAGCCCAAGGCAACGGAGGCAGCAGTCATGTGCATCGGTGAGAGACATGAGTTTCTTGCACCGATCACCTTTTTTGAACCCTCTGGCAGCCATCGGGGGGAAAAGGGCACCTGCAACATCAAAAGACAGGGCTGCCAGTGAAAATAACAGAAAAAGCGCAAACGCTAGTCACAAAGGACAAAAAATGAAAAAGAAGTTCCAGACTCAATACCGGTGTACCGAGCCGAGGCGGGAGGGAAACCGGCGTCGAACCGGAGAAAAGAAACGCGAAAAATCGCAGAAAATCTACTTTTCCCGGGTGACACGAACTATGTCCGTTGGGCTCCGTGGAAAAAGAAAGACCGAGCAAGATGGCACCCTTGGGCGGGAAGGGGACCACGCATGCGCGCTGCATTCCCAAAGGCTTTCTTTGAAAGCTGGGGAAATGCTCTGCACGAGGGCTCCATCGGCGCCGACGTCACCCATATGTGAGGACTGACTTCCTACTTGGTACTGGAGAATTAAAAAACACTGCATGCCATGAAAAAAAAGAGAGACCACCAAAAACAAGGTGCACCATGACTAAAAGGGAATCCTGATCAGGAGTGCCAGTGCCTGGAAGGCCAATTTGGGCTTTCCCAAACACAGAGAGAGGTCCAGGAGGCCCCATAGCCAGAGAAGGCCTGATTGTTTTCTCTTTTTAATCTGCTTTATAAAGCACACAAGAGAGCCAAATAGAGCTCAATGCTAATCAATGGGCAAAATTTAAAAGTAGAAAAACATTAAAGAGAAATACTTGCATGCAGATAAGAGACAGCAAGAGGAAAGAGGAGCCTGGGCCTAACTTACTAGGCCCCCTCGAAGGCCTCATGGGGCCCTCTGCTCCTCTTTAGCCCACTGAGCACTAGCAACCTATGAGAAACAGCACTTGATACAAGGCTGTTGTTAGCTTGAGGAGTCACGGGCATACCCGCGCTCCAAGCACTGTTGGGCCCTTCAGGACTCAATTTCAAATCATCACTGCACCGTAAGGTGGGCCAGGAGAGTCAGGCCTTTCTGCACTGCTGCACCAATCCACACACCTTACCACCTGTTGGAGGTAGACAATTACTGGCTTCTCTCAGTGCTGCACCAGAGGCTATACCTTCTGATGATATCATGGAATGATGTTCAAGTCTGGCTCCACTTGCTAGCAAGGGAGCATAACTCACTCATCTGGACTGGTCTAGGAGGATATGGAAATACTGGTTTAGATGATGCCACTAGGCACTCCAATGCTAAACAGATAGCATCGGGGCATTCTGGGGTGGCACCTGGGGATAACTAGACAGCAGCGATATTCAGCAGCTGCCTGTATTTATCCCTCAGCAGCAAAAGCTAACCGGGCAGCGGCTGAATATCGCCGCTGCCCAGTTAGCTTCCTGGCTATCCAACTGACCTGGATATTCAATGCTGGTGGCCAGATATTTCTCCAGCATTGAGTATCTGGGTCAAGGGTTCAGCAGTAACAGCTAGCCACTACATTCATGCTAGCTACCACCGCTGAATATCGGGCCCTACGGGAAGAGGAAATTAGACTTACCTGCTAATTATTGTTCCTTGAGGAACTCCAGTCTAGTCCCGAACCTCTGGAGTTAAGCACCTCCTCCTGCAGCTTGGAGACTGAGCATGTCACATTTCTTGTGACACCAGGATAAGTAGCCCAGGCACCGCCTCCTTTCCTCAGTACTCTATTGACAAAGCAGACTCACCAGAGCAATAAGTAGACATCAATCATGTAAAACTTTATAACTGAATAACTGAATAAGACTGAGATAACTAACTGCGCTACCCACCAATTAACAGGCAACGCCTAATGACCATAAAGATCTGGCCCGCTGCACCCCTTCTCCAGGACCTCCCAGCAGGCCCCCTTCAATTTCTTCCAGAGATATCCCCAAACCCCCTCCCCTAAAGGTCCGCAGACAAGAAGTCGTTCTTACAGCCCTATGAACAAACTTACTGGACTTCAGGCCACCGTCGCACCATACAATCACAGGGAGGGATACGGGACTAGACTGGAGTTTCTCAAGGAACAATAATTACCAGGTAAGTCTAATTTCCTCTTCCTTATCATCCCTCCAGTCTAGTCCTGAACCTCTGGGGATGTAACAGAGCAGTAATCATCTTAATGGGAGGGACCTGCTAGACCAGCCTGAAGCACCGCCGATCCAAACCTAGCGTCCCCTTCCACCTGAACATCAAGTCTGTAATGCTTGATAAAAGAATTCAAAGACGACCAAGTTGCTGCCTTGCAAATTTCTACAATTGGCACCAAACTGAACTCCGCCCAAGAAGTCACTTGTGCGTCGAATGCGCCCTTAGGCCTTTCGGTACTATCTTACCCTTTAAGATATAGGTCGACGCAATGGCCTCCTTAAGCCACCGTGCTATAGAGGCCTTCATCACTTGCTCTCCTCTCTTTGGCCCACCAAATAGGACAAACAACCTATCTATCTTGCGGAACTCCGCCGTCCTCTGTAAATACTTCTTTAATGCTCGAGCCATATCCAACTGATGCAATTGGCCTATGGACCTATACCTGCTAACTCTTTTGAACGCTGGCAAGAATATCACCTGATTCACATGAAACGCAGACATGACCTTTGGCAAAAAAGAAGGAACCGTTCTCAAAACTACCTTTCTACCATAGAAGATCAAAAAGGGCTCCCTATAGGACAACGCTTGCAACTCTGAAATTCTCCTTGCCGACGAAATAGCCACTAAAAACACCACCTTAAGCGTAAGATCCTTCAATGATGCCCTGGCTAACAGCTCAAACGGCTCCCATACAAATGCCTCCAGCACCAAGGTAAGATCCCATGCCGGCACCGGCGCTCGGCATGGTGGCCGCAAAAGCGACACCGCTCGCAGGAATCTTAACATCTGGATGGGCCCCCAAGTACCATTCCTTTCAGCTTCCCTCGATAACACGAAAGTGCCGCTAGCTGAACTCGAAGAGAAGCCGCCGCCAGTCCTTTCTCAAACCCATCCTGCAAAAAAGACAGAACATGTGGCACGGAAGCTCGCAAGGCCACTACCTGCCTCTCCTCGCACCAGGCTTCGAACAGTCGCCAATTCCGAACATATGCCACCAAGGTGGACCGCCGTCTAGACCTTAACATGGTAGAGATTACCGCCATCAAATATCCCTTTGCTGTCAACCTTGCCCTTTCAAGAGCCAAGCCGTAAGTGAGAACCGATCCACCTGAGGCATATTCAACAGCCCCTGCACTAGCAGATCTCTTCTGATCAGTAGTTTCCACGGAGGCTCCACTAGGAGACGAATTAGATCAGCATACTACAGCCTTCTGGGCCAGTCCGGTGCTATTAGGATCACCCGGCCTTTGTGCCGCTCTATGCGTTGCAGAACCCGACCTATTAACACCCACTGTGGAAACATACAAGAGCTGGTCCTCCGGCCACCTCTGCATCAGAGCATCCAAACCTTCAGACATTCTTTCCCCCCTTCTGCTGAAAATCCTTCCTGCTTTTGCCGACGCATACGTTGCCATGAGGTCCATCACCGGAGGACCCCAGCGGTCTACTAGCAAATTGAAAACTTGCTGATTGAGAACCCATTCTCCTGGATCCACCTTGACCCGGCTCAAAAAAATCCGCTGTCACATTGTCTACTCCTGCTACATGAGACGCCGACAGAGCCAGATACACCTCGGCCCAACTGAGAAGATCCTCCACTTCTTCTTCTAGCGCCACGCTGCTGGTGCCCCCTTGCCGATTGATGTAAGCCACCGCCGTGGCATTGTCCGATAGCACCCGCACTGCTTTCCCCCGCAGATGCGACTGAAACGCTCTCAGAGCTAGAGTGACCGCCCTCTACTCTAACATGTTGATCAACCAACTTCTCTCCTGCTCGGTCCACTGACCTTGGGCAAACTGCTGTTCAAAGTGTGCCCCCCAGCCGAAAAGAATTGCATCCGTCGTTAGTGGCTTCCAACCCGGCGACTCCAGCGGCATCCCTTTTTCTAAAGAAACCGGATCCAGCCACCACCTCATGTTCTGCCTCGTCTTGACCAGGCAGGCCAGTCTTTGGGACAACCGACCCGACTGATGCGGCCATCTCCTGAGCAGAGCCCTCTGCAACGGCCGCATATGCGCTCTGGCCCATGGTACCAATTCTAGCGTGGCCGCCATTGTGTCCAACAGCTGCAAATAATGCCATGTCGATGGCGTCCGTCTGTTCAAGAAGACACGTACGAGCTGCCTTAACCCTTGGGCCCTGACGCGAGGGAGAAACACTCTGCCGCTTCTTGTGTCAAAATGGGCCCCTAAGTACTCCAACTCCTGAGACGATTCTAACCTGCTCTTTGACACATTCACCACCCATCCCAAGTCCTCCAGAAATTGTACCACTCAACGGGTAGCTACTTCGCTTTCCTCTTGAGACTTTGCGCGAATCAACCAGTCGTCCAGGTAAGGGTGCACCAACACCCCCTCCCTGCGTAACGCCGCCACCATCACCACCAATACCTTGGTGAAGGCTCGCGGTGCCATCGCCAAACCGAACGGCAACGCCTGAAACTGAAAATGCCCCATCAGGACCGCAAACCGCAGGAACCGCTGATGCTCTAACTGGATTGGGATGTGCAAATACGCCTGAGAGATCCAAGGACGTGAGAAACTCTCCCTGCTTGACCGCTACTATGACTGATCTCACGGTCTCCATGCGAAAGTAAGAAACTCAGACAGCTGTTGACCTTCTTGAGGTCTAGAATTGGTCTCCAAGATCCTTCCTTCTTTGGGACTACAAAATATATCGAGTATCGACCGCAGCCGCATTGGTCCGATGGAACTGGCACCACAGCTTTGAGAGCGAGCAACCTTTCCAACATATCCTGCACTGCTTGCCGCTTGGATTTTGTCCTGCACGGCGATTGAACGAAGGAGTCGACCACTGGGCATTGAAACTCGAGAGCATAACCCTCCCGAATGACCTCCAACACCCACTGATCTGACGTAATCTGGGCCCAGGCTTGATAGAATCCCCGCAGCCGACCTCCCACGGGAACCAAGCCCACCTGGACCACCCTCGCTTCATTGCGACTTTTTGAGGTTTGAGGAGGGGGAGGACCCAAACCCTCTGCCTGCCCCTCTGAACCCCCGAAATCCTTGGGACCTATACTGAAAACATCCTCTCTGAAACTGACCGAACCTCGGCTGTCAAAACCTATGAAACTCCCTCTGCTGACTCTTGGAGGGCCCAGGGGTCTATTCTGCTTGTCTTCCAGTAATCGTCCGCCTTTAGACTCTCCGAGATCCTTTACCAACTTGTCCAAGTCTTCCCCAAAAAGGAGTTTACCCCGAAAGGGGAGCTTAGTTCCTCGAAGGCACAGCTAGCTATCAGCTGCCCAATTACGCAGCCACAAGTACCTACGCGCCGCCACCACGGATACCATACGTTTAGACAAACCCCGAAGGAGGTCATACTGAACGTCCACCAAGTAAGACGCCCCCGACTCCATCCGGGAGGCTTCCTCGAGCGCTTCTTCCTCCTGGATCCCCTTAAGCTTCTGGGACCATTGAAGGCAAGCTCTTGCCACCCATGCCCCACAAATGGAAGCCTGCATGGAAAGGGCAATGACCTCAAGACCTGCTTCAACAATGAGTCTAGTCTCCTATCCTGTGCATCTTTAAGGGCAGCACTGCCTTCAACCGGAATTGTTCTCTTTTTCGTGACCGCCGATACCGCTGCATCTACCTTAGGAGACTTAAAAAGATTCTTATCTGGCTCCTGTAATGGGTAAAGGCATGCCATCACTCTGGAACCCTTGAGCCCTGCTTCCAGAGTGTCACATTCCTCCTGAATCATTTCCTTAAAAACTCTATGAATTGGGAAGGCCCTCAGACTTCTGTACCGCCTGCAACAACGGGTCCTCCAAAGAGGAGTCCCCCACCTGATCCACTGTCGGCATGTTTAATGCTTTCAGCGTCTCCGAGATAAGGGCTGCCAACTCTTCTCTCCTGAACACTCTGACAACCCGTGACTGATCCTCCTGTTCAGCGATCTCACCTTCCTCTAGGTCCTGATCTACTTCTGAACCCTCAAAATCTTCAGACTGTTCCTCCAAGGCCACTGCCTCGCCTCTCTCCAATCTAAGCTTCTTCCCTGGGGCGCTACCCTCCCCCCTATCCATGGGGGCTCCCGAGCGCTTACCCCCTTCACTGCTCTTCTACCATAGCCATCTCCCGGAGTCCCCCAAGGGACTGCTGCAGCAGCGTCAGAAATTCTTGGGAAAAAATTGCCGCCAGTCCTCCACGCCCTAGAGGCTGCGAAAAGGGCATCTCCAGCGCGGATGAAGGCCCCGGCGCAGGTTTTTGAGGCACAGCGGGAGAAAGAAACCCTGGAGAGTCAGACCCCCTTAAGCATCTGTCCTTCCGCATTCTCTGCTGCCTCCCCTAAGGCTGCCTCTTGCGTACAGCCCTTACAAACGCCTGCCTCCAAAAGAGGCTCCTTCTTGGCCCCACACATCACACAGGACAGCCTGGAAGGCATAACACACACAGGGAACCCCTCCCTTGAGTTACCTGCCAGCCACTAATAAAAATTGCACTTTCCTCTTTTCCTTACACTGTTCCTAATCCTGCCCTGGAACTGCTCTCCAAAAAAAAAATAAGCACCTAAACCGGCCTGGGCAGGCCCTTCCTTACCCTGCTCCGTGAATAAAATGGCTGTCCTCAGATTCCCGCGTCGTCGCCACGTGGCTGAGGCCTGACCGAACTGAAAACGCCTGCTGCTTACCTCACAGCACGGCGAGCTGCCTCAGCACGGCCCTCACAGATGCCAATTCAAATCCGGCGAATAACTGCAGCCTCCGGACACCGTCGCCGAGCTCTGCCTGTACCGGACTGCGCTCCTCCTGCATCTCAAAGTTCGGCGCTACAGCGCAAGGTAATCCGGCATCTGCTCCCTGCACCTCCACGGCTCCTCACCTGATCTGCGGGTTCGGAAGCCCGAGGCCCCAGCACTCACTCCCACACTCTTCCCCGAAGCTCTGATGGAGGGGGGGCAGCCAAAGCCTTGCAAAACGGTCTAAATCAGTGTAAGAGCACAGCCTACTCAAAATCTAGATTTAAAGGGATATGCCCAAATTGCTTTTTTTTTTTTTTTTTTTTTTTTTCCAATTAATGTACCTTACTATCTATCCTAACACTATCCTACCACTTCTTAATCATTCCTCCAGTGAGCCCTTTCTAGGGCTCACAACTCCTCCAGCTGCTTAGAGACTGAACTTACTGAAGCGAGGAGGCGGTGCCTGGGCTACTTATCCTGGTGTCACAAGAAATGTGACATGCTCAGTCTCCAAGCTGCGAGAGGAGGTGCTTAACCCCAGAGGTTCGGGACTAGACTGGAGGGACGATAAGGAATCCCCTATTATAGAAGATCTGAAATGTGGTTCAAGAAGGTACTTGTACTTTATAGGATTAATGGTCAGAATTAGTAGCCCAAGACACTAGGCTGAATTGTTGTAAGTAAAGGGTCTCTCTACTGTCTGTCCTATGAGAAAAATTCTATAGAAAGGTCAGTTCCAAGGGGAATATATAGAAGTGAGTACCGTGATAGAGAGTAAGCATTTGCTTACTTGTGTACATGGCACAAAAGTCAACCAGACAACTAGTGATTTTGCGTGGGTAAACTGGCTGAAAATTGTTCTCACTCAAATTGACGAAATGTACACTTAGAATTCTATAGTTGGTGTACTTTGTTTAACTATATTTTTGATTGAAATGTCATTTCTCACAACATAAACCACATATAAAGAAGCATATCATCCCCCTCTTACAATTCAAACCCTTGCTTTTTTGTTTTTTTCCTTTTCTCTCTCTCTCTTTTGGGCATGTCCCTACCATCAATCCCCCAACTATACTCATAAGCCATCCAACCCCCAAAATGCTCCTTTTTCCCAATGTCCATCCAACACTAAATTTACATTTTATTATTACACCTCTCCTTACATAATACAGACAACTTTACAAACCACAATGTTACATCAGTATACACAATCTAAAACAGGAATACATAAAAGCATTTAAAGTCTTGGGCACAAGCCTAAACAGTCTTCAAAGGAGTCAAATATCTTCTGATATTAAGATAAACTCTGCCCTAGCTAGGCTGAGAAACCTTCCATATCTGTTATTCAGTGGACTTTCTTGATCCTGTCCCAGATTGTCGACTCATATGGCTCATTCCAGTTTGCAGCCAGTACTACCTTAGCTGCAATTAAAAGAAATTAATCAAATTCAAACAATTTAGCAATATCTCTTTTGGATCATCTATATAACCCAACAACAGAAGGGACTAGGGCAGTAGAACTTCTCTTTAGTTATCTCATTCGCAACTGCTAGTACGAGGGGTGTCCGATATTAAAGGTACAGGCCAAAATTACACTAACATTTGTATTTAAAGAAATTATTCAATACATTCCACCAAAAACTACATACTTGTTTACTTCTCCACATAATCTCCATAAACATTGAAACATTTATCCCAGCGTGACACTAGTTTGAACATCCTTTCACGGTACAGTTGCGTGTCAAGTTGCTTGAAGTAGTCCATAACGGTGTCTTGCAATTCCTCCTGATCTTGCGGAAGTTGAGATCGCATATGATTTCATGAACAAAACTCTTAGGAATGCCAGTCATTTCAGCAATTTCAGAAATTTTAATGCGACGATCCTCCCTAATCAGACGTTCGACAATTGTGCAGTTGTCACCTGTGTGTGAGGTCCTTGGTCTGCCTCTTTTCCGGATCATTCAACTCCGTTCGGCCATCTTTAAACTTGTTACACCAGACGCTGACTTCTTTTAGGCTTAAAATGTTCGGGCCATACACGCCCTCTAATCTGCAATGAATTTCGCTCTGCTTAACTCCTTCAGCTTGCAAAAATCTGATAACTCCACGCACCTCAAACTTCGAATACTCTGCGATTACACACGCCATGTTTGTTTGCTTCCCAAAAACTACTCATAATTTGAGTGTTTAAAAAAACAACGCTACAGACTCTCCTACTACGAATACAAGTAGTCCTGCATATGACGGCACTATTGCGCATGCGGAGCCAGTATGATTGCCACCTGTACCTTTAATATCGGACACCCCTCGTATATCTTTCCAAAATAGTTGTACTTTGGAGCATTCCCACCAAAAGCATCTGTGGCCACAACGCTTCCAGCATAAACATGAAACATTCCAGTTAGTGTACTTTTAGTCAAAAAGTGAGGCAAAACATTCTGGGGGATATGTTTATAGAGGGGTTGGAAAACTCTGCAGGTAGCTGTGATTTTAAAATCTATGCATACTATTTTCTAGCAAACATTTGCCTGTAAACACTCAGGCACAAAGGCCTCAGGTAATCTGCACCTGTGAGTAATTTTCTAAAGGAAAATATGCATGAACAGTACTTTCCCTCTGAAATGAAGTATAGGGTCCACAGAAACAAGAGACTTGTGGACTTCGCAAGTAGGCAGTTTGCATGCAAATTAAGAGCATTATTTATCCATTTTTCAGAATATCAGCTGGTGGGAAAAACATTTTAAACATGAAAAATAATGTACCAAAATATGTTCATTTCTTTTGCTTTCCTGATATTATAGGGTTTGATTAAGAAAGCATTAACATTTTAAAATATTAAACTTTCTATCTCGCCAGTTGATTTGGGTTCATTAATAAACCCCATCCTCCACAATTCATCTGATACACCTATAGATAAAAGGCTTGCAGAGGAGCCAATTGCTCAAAACGTCCCTTAAAGGAGTGTAACATTTATGTTTGCTACAGTGTTCAAAATTTCAGAACTCCTTAAATCGCTATTATAAATGATGGTTAAATTGAAGTGCTCCAAAACTTCAAGGCAATAGCAACTGTGATCTAATTTAGTTGAAAACTATACTTACAATCTCATCGCCTGGTAACCAATATCCTTCCTGTTCAATCCCAGCTTTTGAGCCCTTGCAGCCCACAGTAAGAGTTTCAACAATAAGCCCATCCTTCACTGCTAAGCTCAGTTGACGAGTGATCTCTTTTGGATGCATGCTATGTACTCGAGTCATATACCTGTACACAAGGCAAAAGCACTCAAATAAATGCTTCAGTTCTTTTTATCAATTATGCACAAGAAATACATTCAGATAAAACTTGTTGCAAGATGAAGAGATTATGGTGAAATTAGGCCTTACCTGCTAATTTTATTTCCTTGAGTCCCTCCAGTCCAGTCCAGACGCATGTGTTATGCCCTTTCACCAGCAGGAGACTGAAAAGCACTGGTTTTGATCATGTCATCCTATAAGGGATCTGTGCAGAACCGCTCATGCCAGTATTCTGATTAACAGAGCAGAATCCACTACACCGTAAAACCAATTATGAACCTAATTGTATATGAAAATTACTCAGAGATGAAAAGATACTGTTCCATAAAGGACCAAGAAAGAAAACTCCCTCTGAATCTAAAGAGTTGGCTCCCCTTAGAAGGTACCAGGGAGCACCAGCATCTAAAGCACCAGACAGGCATCTACCACCCTTTCAATTTATTTTATTTATTTAATGTTTTTTCTATACCGCGCTATTCATCATCAGTGCGGTTCACAGGCAACATATTTGTGCAATGTAGTAAGATCTACATTGGACTTACAATAAACGGGGTGTTTAAACAGGGTTAACAGGTAAACTATGTACAAATTGGTAGCCAAGGTTCTACAAGCAGCTCGGCATTATTTACAGTTCAAACAACATGACTATATACATTCTAGTTGTATGTCGCAGGGTAGTGGACAGCTCATCGTAATCTAGGTTAGTGTCAGATATCCACTGGGAGGTGGTTACAGAGGGAGGGTTCACTTAGGTGATCTGAGAGGTGTGTGAGGTGGGTACTCTGAGGGTGTTGGCTTGGACACAAGGTGTGGGAGGCTGTGTGATGTTGTCTGAATTGGTAAAGTACTAGAGAAACAAATGGTGCTTAAGTGCCTTTCTGAACTGGGGGAGGTTGATGGCCCGGATGTCTGGTGGCAGGGCGTTCCAGCAGGAAGGTGCATAGAGTGCAAAGGCTCGGTTTCTCATAGCCTCGGAGCATTTGGTGATTGCTCTCGGGAGTAGCAGAGTGTTGATGGCGGCTGGTCTCCTCAGCCTGTTGACGGGGGTGGTCTGGACGAGGTCTGAGAGGAAGATGGATGTGCACTTGTTGATGGCCTTAAATGTCATTGTTAAAATCTTAAAGGAAATCCTGCAGTGGACAGGGAGCAAGTGCAGATGTTTTAGAACTGGGGTGATATGGTCCTTTCTAGATACTCCATGCAGGATTCTGGCTGCAGCGTTCATTGCGAGCTGCAAGGGGTTCAACGAGCTCTTTGGAAGGCCGTGCAGAATGGAATTAGCATAGTCAAAATGTGGCATTACTAGTGCTTGATAGACTGTTCGGAAATCATTCGGCTCTAGCAGCTGTCTCATGTGGCGCAGTATCCTAATTTTATGGTATATCGCCTTTACTATGTTTGTTATCTGGGCATTCATGTTAAGATATTGGTCGAGCATGATACCGAGGTATCATATCGTAGGCTTGGTGAGGAGCTCTGCATCGCGTACCTTCAGTGATGAGGGCAGAGTGAATGCCTGGTTCCTGCTGATGAAGAGGACATCTGTCTTTTTGAGATTTATTTTGAGCTTCTGCGTGTGTAGCCAATCCGTGACTGCATCGAAGCAAGTACACAGCTGAGAGAGGTCTGGATGCTCCGTGGATATTGGCATGTACATCAGAACGTCGTCAGGGTATATTAGGCAATTAATGTTGAAGGATCGGATGAGGGTGCAGATGGGTTGCATGTAAACATTGAACAATAGGGCTGAGTTATGATCCTTGCGGCACGCCCTTCTCTTGCGGGAAGGGTGTGGATATGGAGGAGCCAGAACGGACATGCTGTCATCTGTCATTCAGGTATGAAGCACACCAGGCCAGTGCCTTGCCGTGGACTCCCTTCTCGGTGAGGCGGGACAGGAGTAGTTCGTGACTGACGGAGTCGAAAGCTGCAGCGATGTCCAAGAAAATAAGAGCAAAACCTTGTCTGATATTGTCCATACCTATGGTTAGTGTGCTGAGTAAGGTGGTCAGCAGAGTTTCTATGCCGTGTGACTTCCGGAATCCATGCTGACAGGGGTCAAGGGGTGCGTTATTCTCGATATGGTGGTTCAGTTAGCGTTGGACTATCTTTTACATAATTTTAGCTAGGAGCGGTATGCTCGAGATTGGCCTATAAGAGTCCATCTTTGCAGGGTCCAATTTATTGTTTTTCAGCAGCGGTCTGATTGATGTTTGTTTCAGGCTTCAGGGGAAGGTTCCGGTAAGGAATGATGTATCTATAAGTTTGGTCAGGAATGGGCTAAGGTCGGCCCTATGGCTTTTATCCAGAATGCTGGACATGGGTCATTTGGTGCTGTGGTGGTGTTTATGCTCGTGATGATGTCTTGGACATCTTTTTCAGTTGGTGGTTAGAAGGTGGTGATGATATGTTGGGCCTCCATTAGGGCTTGTGAAGGAGCGGATGAGGGGGTCAGCTTGGGTGCCCCATCTGGATAGCGGGTGTTTGAGGGTATGCTGGACTGACTTGTTTTGGCTCGCAGGTAGTCTGCATATTCCTGTGGGTCCGGGTGGTTTGAATGGCCAAGGGAAGGCTCTTTTGTTAAGGTTTTAATGAGGTTAAAAAGCTCATGTGGTTTATTTATGGAGCGTTGTAGTATTTCTGCGTGGTATTGCTTCATTTTCTTTTCTTTTTTTTTTTTAATTTATATTTTAGCATTTCACATAAAAAAGGAAACAAAATAATACATATCAAAGGAAATATAACATATAGGAAATCAACAAAGATTTTACAAAATCTCCAGATGCAACACATTATCAAAAAAAACCCACATCCAGGAGGTGCTATCAATAGAGGAAAAAACAAACAAACCTAATAACAACCCGGTAAGTCCTCAATCCAGCCAATAGGGAAATAGTGGAACCCCCCAAGAGAAACTAAACCTTCGCCTCCAAAAAAATCTAATAAATGTTTCACTTCCCCAAAAACATAACACTTACCTCGAAAAAGTACATGACAATTACACGGAAATTTCAAGAAAAATAAAGCCCCAAGGGCCACTACACATGGGCGGAGCTCCAAAAAGGCCCTCCGACGACTTTGCATGGACCTTGAGACATCAGGAAAAATTTGAATAGTTTGCCCACAAACTTTTTCGGACTTCTTCTTAAAATAAGCCCGGAAAATTTTCTGTCTATCCAAATCAGAAACCAACGAAACCAGCAAAGTAGCACGTGTAGGTATCTCGTCCTGAGAGGATTCCAAAAACTCAGAAATATTTAACAAAGGTGAAGGTCTCAAATCACCCTGTAAACCTTCATCTGTAATTTTATCTCCACACAGACCCCCCGAAGGACGGTAATATATTCTCGATAAAGAAATCGAATCAACATCTGATAACATCAACACGTCTTTCAAATATTTTTGGAAGAGAATAACAGGATCAAGATAGTGTGTTCGAGGAAATTTAAGAAGCGAAGATTCTTAGCACGCAAGGAATTCTCCAATATTTCGTCCTGACGACGCAAAGAGGAAACATCTTGAACTAAAGTAGCCAGAAGACCTTGCTGGGAAGAACTCTGCACTTCCTGAGAATCCTTAGTCTTTTCTAAAGATATCAATCTAGATCCCTGATTAGATAATTTTGCCACTGTTTCTTTCGAGAAAACCGACAGTCTTTGCAGGGAAGTGCCAAAAGCTGCCTCCATCCGAGACAACAGATTTTGAGTGGATATCCAACATTGGAGAGACCAAAAGAGACGATTGAAGTTTGCTATTTGGTCTGAGAGAGCTCCTGAAGCTTGAGTCCACTGGGTGGATAAAGTCCATTGAGCTGCTCTCATATGTAGGCGAGCATAAGGCACCACATGCACTGTGGAGGCCATGTGGCCTAATAGTTGTAGCATCTCTCTGGCAGTCAAGTGGCTTCTGGACTGAGTCTGAGAGGCTAAGTGCACTAGACGTTGGCAACGGGCCTGAGGTAGATAGGCCCTTGCAGTGGTGGTATCCAACCAGGCCCCTATGAATTCTAGGGATTGAGTAGGGGTGAGTTGGGACTTTGGCAGATTGATCACAGGGAAGTCTGAGCCTCGGACTGAGATGGAGCTCGGATGAGCCAGTCGTCCAGGTATGGGAAGACAAAAATTCCCAGGGCACGTAGAAATGCAGCTACTATTGCCATGCATTTGGTAAATACCCTTGGAGCAGAAGCTAGACCGAAGGGAAGTACTCTGTATTGGAAATGTTTTCCCTGGAATAGAAACCGTAGGAATTTTCTGTGGGATGGATGGATGAGTATATGTGTGTACGCATCTTTGAGATCTAGAGAACAAAGCCAATCCTGACTCTGTAGGTATGGAAGGAGAGTACCTAGAGAAAGCATCTCGAATTTCTCCTTGTATAGAAATTTGTTCAATTCTCTGAGATCCAGAATGGGTCTGTACCCCCCTGTTTTCTTGGGAATGAGAAAATAAGGGGAGTAAAAACCTGACCCCTGTTGAGGAAGAGGAACCTCTTCCATTGCCTTTTGGGCGAGAAGAGTGGTCACCTCCCGACCCAACAGGTCTAGGAGAGATGGGGGAGAATTGAAACTTCTCACCATGGTATGGGGAGGAAGGTTGGAGAAATGTAGTTTATAGCCCTCTCTGATGATAGAGAGGGTCCATTGCTCTGATGTGATTTGCTCCCATCTGGGAGCAAAATGAGTTAACCTTCCTGGAATGGTGAGAGGTTCTGGATGTTTTAGAGCCAGAAAGGTTAAGTTCTCTAGTTTTAAGTCAAAAACCCTGAGGGGGTTGGGAGTGTTGGGCTGTAGAAGCCCCTGCAGGTTTTGCCCTGGCCTGTTTAGGCTGCTGACGCTTAGGAGCAAAGCGAGCTGCAGAAGATTGTTGGCCAGTATTTGTGGCAGATCTGGCCTTTTTGTAGAAAGGCTTTTTGAAAGATTTCTTCTTGACAGGGGTAGAGGTAGACTTAGAAAGTCTATCCAAAGCAGCATTTTCTGCATCCATTTGAGTGGCTTTGATTTGCCACTCCTTACCAAACAGATTCTCACCTGTACAGGGCAAATTTCCCAACCCATCCTGGACCCAGGGTTCTAGGTCAGAGGCCTGAAGCCAAGCAATTCTGCGAGCCGCTATGGCAATACCTGAGGCTCTGCTAGCACCGTCAAAGGCTGCTCTGTTGGAGAACTTTGAAATATCTTGGGTATGCTTCAGCAGAAGAAGGAACTCCTCCTTTCTATCCTCTGGGATAAAGGGGAGAAAATGGCGTATTTTTAATGCAATTTCCTTCAGAAACATGCCCATATAGAGGCTGTATGAGTTGATTCTGCCAATAAGCATACTTGCTTGGAAGATTTTTCTTCCAAAAGCATCCAGAGTCCTACATTCTCTTCCTGGGGGAGTAGAAGAGTGTCTTTTAGTACTCTTGATCCTATTCATAGCTGACTGCACCACGATGGAGTGGCGAGGGAGCTGAGTTTTTTGAAACCCAGGAGAAGGGGGGACACGATACATGGTGTCCAGACGACGAGAATGTGGAGATAGGGTGAGAGGAGTCTCCCATAAGCCCATCATGTGTTCTTGAAGAATTTCATGGATGGGCAAGGTGACTGCCTCTTTGGGAACCTTAGAGTATCCTAAAATGTCTAACTTTTTTGCTCTAGGTTCTTTTTCAGAGGATACAGAAATAGAAAGACCTTTAGCTACTTCAATGATGAAGTCTTGAAAGGATAAATCCTCTGGAGGAGACATTCTCCTCTTTGGAGAAGAGGGCTCCTCAGGTAGAGTAAGGGATACTTCAGCAGAGTCATCTGATGAATCTGAATCATCAGAAGACTCAAAGTATCGTCTGTTTGCTTCCAGGGATCGATAAGCGTATCGACCGGTATCGACATCGGGGGTACCCGGAACCGGATCGGTATCGGGAAAAACCCCGGAACCGGGAACCGGAATCGGTATCCTGGTCGATGTGGATGGCCTGGGTACCGGTATCGGTTGTGGTACCGGAACCGGAGTCGGTACTGCAGGGTGCGGTACCGAGGGCGTCGCAGCCTTAATAAAAGCCAAAATGGCCTGCTGTATGGATTGAACTATATGATCCATGGACGCCACGACTGTCTGGATGTCGGTACCGGATGATTGAGCCGGTACCCCAGAACAGTCTAACAGGTGATCGGTCGAGGCCGTGCCATCGATGTCAACCTGTAAACCCCATAGGAGGAGCTTTGGAAGCCGGAGCTTCCCGCCGGGGTTGTTTGGCTGGGGCAGGGTCCTCAGGGTCTAGCCCGGGGGCATCTCAATACTTAGAGGGAGATTTGCCCTTTGAGGACCTGCCAGAGGAATGTTTGGTTACCTGAGATCCATCAGGAGAGGAAGACCTGGAAGATGTCGATGCTGGAGTATCTGTAGAAAACAGCATGTGAAACTTGGCTGCCCGGTTTTGTAAGCCACATTTAGACATCAAAGAACAGGATGGGCAATCCGGAATGGAATGGTCAGGCCCCAAACATTTAAGACACCATTCATGGGTGTCTGTAACTGAAATAGTACCGCTGCACTTGGTGCATTTTTTAAACCCAGAGGCTTGTTTCTCCATGAGGGAGAATTAGTGAAGGCCTAAAAGCCTCACAGAACCAACACACCAAGTGAGGGAAAAAAGATGATTTCCTTTATTTCTAAAAAAAAAAAAAAAAAAAAAAAAAGACCGGCAGTACCGGTCTGGAATCGGGGAAGGCAGACACGCGGCCAAAGAAATAAATTAAAATAACTTCTTCAGCGGTGACAGGAACACGACCTGCTGGCTCCGCGGAAAAAGAAGAACTGAGGAGAGTTGGTCAGGAAGGCGGGAAGGCAGCGCGCATGCGCAGTGGGAGGCCCCAAAAGCTTTCCTTCTGGGAAGCTATGGAGCTTTCCCGCTCAGGCTCCGTCGGTACCGACGTACCCATATGTGACGACTTATTCCTGCTTGTTCCTGGAGATACAAAAAAGCACCTCAATATCCCGCGTAGGGGGCAGAGTAATATAGCCCCAGAATAATCAGCGTCCCCAATCAGAGCAGCTGAAGCAGGTCACCGGGCCAGTCAGGTAAACGCAATCACAGCAAATCAAGAAACAAAAAAGCACCTCGGTATTGCTTCATTTTCACTGAAAACTGCTGATCGGTGTCTGCCTAAATGAGCAATGTAAGCTTCATGGCTCTTAGTTGATCTTGAGCGACGCCAGCGTCTTTCTAGCTGTCGAAGTTGGAGGAGGGATTTCCGTAGGGCACCTTCATCCTCTTGCCAGGTATTTTGTTGATGGGGGGTGGGTCTATTCTGGCATCCAGACTCGTGTTCCATGTGGCGATCATATCGTCAATACTTTTCATATTTTCAATGAAAAAGTATTTCCTGATGTTGCCTTTCAGTTTACCCCCTTGCAGTTTCATGTTATGCCCTCTAGTTTTACAGCTTCCCTGTCTTTGAAAAAGGTTTGTTCATTCATTAATAATCTAATTTAAGGGTCTGTATTATATCTCCCCTCTCCCTCCTCTCCTTTAGCATATACATATTTAGGTCTTGAAGTCTCTTCTCATACGTCTTCTGGCACAGGCTCCAAATTATTTTGGTCGCCTTCCTCTGAACAGTTTCCAGTCTTTTTATATCCTTTGCGAGATTTTAGTCTCAAAAAATGAACACAATATTCCAAGTGAGGCCTCATCAGCGACTTGTACAGGGGCATTAGTACCTCCACCTTTCTGTTGGTAATTCCGTTCTGTATGTAACTCAGCATCCTTCTGGCTTTGGCCACCGCCTTGTCACACTGTTTCACCACATTGAGATTCTCAGAAACAACCACTCCTTCTCCTGGTCCGTGCACACCAACATCTCGCACCCTATCAAATACAATTCCATTGGATTTCTGCATCCCAAGTGCATGACACTGCACTTCTTCACATTAAATCTTAACTGCCAAGCAATGGACCATTCTTCCAGTTTTTGTAGATCTTTTTTCAAGTTATCCATTCCCTCAGGGGAGTCAACTCTGTTGCAAATTTTCTTGTCATCTGCAAAAAGACAGACTTTTCCATCCAGTCCTTCAGCAATATCACTCACAAATACATTGAACAGTACCGGTCCCAGAACCGATCCCTGAGGCACGCCACTAGTCACCTTCCTTTCATCCAAGTAAGTTCTGTTTACTATCACCTTCTAACCTTCTATCATCTGTCAATAACCAATTTCTGATCCAATTCACCACATTGGGACCCATCCCCAAGCAGGTCAGTTTATTTCTAAGCCTCCTTTGAGGAACAGTTTCAAAGGCTTTGCAAATTTTCCCAAACAAGATTTTATTTGAATATGGGTTGTGTAACACCCTTGGTATAATATGTTATTGAATGAACATTGAACATTATATTTGAATATAAAAATCCTTTAAATGATGTGTTTTGGAACATCTAACAGGTATACTGATTAACAGTGTTTTGTTCAAAAGTGTGTGGGATTATATGTATTGTTGTATTGTCATTTGTGTCCTGTATTGATTGAAGATATATTATTTAACAATATAATGTAATAAATAATGATTTAAGAAATAATTAAACATGGTATTGTATCATTTATGTAATATGAACTTTTTATTGTTTATGTACGAGTGTTTTTTGATGTAATTTTGATAATTGCATTGTGTTATTGATTGATGTCATATAGATTACAGGGAGAAATGTTCTGGAGGGAAAACTTGCATCTGTCACCATTTTTCTGTCAAGCTAACTGAAGGACTGCTATACTCCCTGGTCACTAGAGTCTCAGAGCTAGATTAAGTTGGGACAAAAGTAAAGAGGGGTTGTTCCTAGGTTATCTCTTTCTTACATCCCAAAACACAGGTTGGGGTTTAAGACGTTAAAGCCTCAGGCCCATAAGGGACAACACCAACCCGACAGATGAGCAAAGGGAAAAGAAGAAGTGCTGAGACAGAAGAGTGACATCTCAGTGGTAAAGTAGGATTCCCCAGGACATCCATCCTTTCACTGGTAAGAGAAGCTGAGCGAGATACTATATAGGGGCCCTATAACCAGCTGGGAGAACTAGGGGAGAGGGCAGGCAGTCAGATCTTTAGTGTCAGGGAAGTCTTGGCCTATCTGTGGGGAAAGTACCAAACAGGAGTGCCCTAGGGTTCAAGTAACCCACAGCTTTGAGACTAAGTGCAGTATCACTGCAGATCCCAAAGAGAAGGATCAGCAAAAGAGACTCTGCCAGAGGATCATACAAGAACTAATGAGAGGAGTAACTGTTAGAACATAAGATATGCCATACTGGGTCAGACCAAGGTCCATCAAGCCCAGTATCCTGTTTCCAACATTGGAAAATCCAGGTCACAAGTACCTGGCAGATTCCCAAAAAGACACACAGGTTCCACAATGCTTGTATTGGGGCAAGCAGTGGATTTCCCGGGTCCTCTTTAATAATGGTTTATCAATCTTTCCTCCAGAACTTGTCCAAACCTTTTTTTAAACACAGCTACACTAACAGCTTTTACTACATCCACTGGTAACAAATTCCAGAGTTTGATTACACATTGAGTGAAAAAATATTTTCTCTTATTAAAAAAATAAAATTACTGAATATATTCACACATTCATTGTGAACATCGGGAACAGCAGGAATTGAGTCTTCACATATGGGTATCGTCGGCACCGACAGAGCCCGCAAGGGAATGCTCCCCAGCGTCCAATAGGAAAGCCTTTGGGAGCATCCCACTGCGCCTGCGCTGTTGCCTTCCCGCCCTTCCAACTCTCCCTCTTCAGTTGGGTTTGTAGCTGAGACAAAGGAGAGAAGGAAAGAGAGAGAGCGCGATACAACTCCTAGGGGAGGTTGTGAACACTCAATTCCTGCTGTTCCCGGAGATCACCTGTTACAGGTGAGTAACTACACTATCTCCAGGAACAAGTAGGAATGTATCTTCACATATGGGGACTCCCAAGCTTAGAGATGCCAGGGAGATGACCCCCAGAAGCTGCGAAACCCAGGCAGACGTGGGTCATGCTTCCTCCCAAGGATCTCTGGTATCGAAACCCAGGACGGCGGGCAAGAGTTGTTCTAAGTCTGAAAGAGATGCTGGAGAACAGCCTGGCAAACGAGGCATCCCAATAGGAATCCTTGTCTGAACAGTAATGGGCTGCAAAGGTGTGGACCGAAGACCAAGTGGCTGCTTTGCAAATGTCGTCAATCGACACCAAGCAAAGGTTGGCCATAGAGGTAGCCATTGCTCTCACATTGCGAACTGTGACATGACCTTCAAGAGAAAGTCCCTTACTCTCATAGGTAAAGAATATGCAGCCTGCAATCCAGTTAGAGAGAGTTCTCTTGGAAACTGGTAAACCCAGGTGACTGGCGTCAAAGGCAACAAAAAGCTGTGAAGCCTATGTTGCTTAGTCCTCTGCAGGTAAAAAGCTAAAGCTCTTTTACAATCCAGAGTATGAAGATTCCTTTCTGCACTAGAGGCGTGAGGCCTAGGGAAGAAGACAGGAAGCTAAACCGACTGGTTCAAATGAAAAGGCGAAACCACCTTTGGCATAAAGTGAGGATGAGTCCTAAGGACTACTTTATCATAGTGGAACCTTGTATAAGGAGGATCAGCCACTAAAGCTTGTAGCTCACTAATGCGTCTGGCAGAAGTGAGGACAATTAGGAAGATTACCTTCCAAAAAAGAAATGTAAGAGATGTAGTGGCTAAGGGTTCGAAGGGCAGCTTCATAAGTTGCCCAAGGACAAGATTTAAATCCAATGCCATGGGTGGTGGCTTAATGGGAGGTCTCGTCAAGAGTAGGCCTCTCATAAACCGTGCAACAAGCGGTTGAGAGGAGATAGGTTGCTCATCAAAGGGCTTGTGGAAAGCTGCAATGGCATTAAGGTGGACCCTCACTGAATTAGTCTTAAGACCAGAGGATGATAGGTGGAGGAGATACTCTAGTAATGCCTCCACTGGAACTGAAGAAGGATTAAGTTCCTTTTTCAAACACCAGATAGAGAACCTTCTCCATTTAAAGGCATAGGCACGCCTTGTGGAAGGTTTCCTAGAGGCTAAAAGGATATCCTTAACCTATTGAGAGAGGTTGATATCCCAGAAAGCTAAGCTCTCAGCAACCCCGCCATCAGGTATAAGGACTGAGGATTCGGGTGCAAAAGCATCCCATCCTCCTGGAATAGAAGATCTGGAGCACATCCCAATTCCAGAGGTCTGGCTTGAGAGAGATGTAGAAGCAGTGGATACCACGTCTGTCGTGGCCAGCGTGGGGCTATGAGGATCATATGGCCCCTGTCTCTCTGAAGCTTGAACACAGTCTTGGGGATGAGGGGAATGGGCGGTTAGGCATATAGGAAGTCCTGACCCCAATGGAGATGAAGAGCACCCATCGCCTGACTGTTCTGAGCCTGAATTCTGGAACAGAATCGGGGAAGTTTGGCATTCTGAGGACTTGCAAATAGGTCTATATCTGGAGTTCCCCAGATCCGAAAGATTCTAGCAATTTGCTCCGGATGAAGAGACCACTCATGTGGCAGCAGTACTCAACTGAGCCTGTCTGCCAGAAGATTCTGTGTGCCTGGGAGATACACCGCCAGTAGGTGAATCTGAAGGCCTCTTGCAAAGGACCAGAGGCGTAGAGCTTCATTGCACAATGCCTGAGAGCCTGTTCCACCCTGTTGGTTCACATAGAACATGGCTAACTGATTGTCCGTCTGGACAAGAACTGTCTTGTAGCTCAGGTGGTCCTGAAATACTCGGAGAGCATAGAAAATGGCTCTGATTTCCAGCAGATTTATGTGAAGACAAGCCTCCTCTTCGGTCCAGAGACCTTGGGTGGCGAGATTGTCCATATCAGCCTCCCCCCCCCAACCTGACTTGGACGCATCCATCATCAAGGTAGCTTGGTGTAGTGGCTACTGAAAAGGTGACCCTACGAGAAGGTTTTCTAGTGATTTCCACCACTGTAGCGATGAAATAAGGCGTGCATAGTTTCTGATTTTGTCCCTCAGGCGACCCAACGCCTGTGTCCACTGAGAGGCTAGGGTCCACTAGGCCGCTCGCATGTGTAAACACAAAAATATTATGGCCTTCAATTCGGAACGATCAAAAATATAATCAAAACAACAACTCGTTCACTGTAAACTTTATCAGGATCAGAGGTAAATCTAGAGGTCTCAGTTAAAACATCACTCCGCTACTAGGACTCACGTCCAATTGCAGTCGGGTGCTTGATCACATCAATGACCTCCAGAATCAAAAATACACAGACATCCAGTCAATTCAATAGATTCAAAACTTTAAAACACTTAGAAAAACTTGCAAAAATTGAACCATCTAGACCATCTAGACTTTCAAACACTTAGAAAAACTTGCAAAAATGGAACTTTTCTAAGTGTTTCAAAGTTTTGAATCTATTGAATTGACTGGATGTCTGTGTATTTTTGATTCTGGAGGTCACTGATGTGATCAAGCACCCGACTGCAATTGGACGTGAGGCCTAGTAGCAGAGTGATGTTTTAACTGAGACCTCTAGATTTACCTCTGATCCTGATAAAGTTTACAGTGAACGAGTTGTTGTTTTGATTATATTTTTGATCGTTCCGAATTGAAGGCCATAATATTTTTGTGTTTACACGCTCGCATGTGTAGGCAAGCATAGGGGACCATATGAACAGTGGACGCCATATGCTCCAGCAACTGAAGCATTTCTCAAGCAGTCAGGAAAGTTCTCATAGCTGTTTGAGAGGCCAGTTGGAGTATCCAAGCACAACGGAGTTGTGACAGGAAAGCCCTTGACTGTCGTGTCCAGGAAAGCACCTATGAACTCTAGCGAATGAGAAGGGGCGAGATGGGATTTTGGGAGGCTTATGACCAGTCCCAAGTATTGCAGGATTTGCACTGTGCAGGAAAGAGCGGAGCTGGCTTCTGGAGCTGTTGATGCTCGGATTAGCCAGTCGTCTAAGTAGGGGAAGACAAATATCCCTAGAGTCCTTAGAAATGCTGCCACTACTGCCATGCATTTTATGAAGACTCTTGGTGCGGAAGCCAGGCCAAAGGGTAGGAACTCTGTACTGGTAATGTCTTCTCTGAAAGAGGACTCGAAGAAACCTTCTGTGTTCTGCATGAATAAGGATATGTGTATATGCGTCCTTTCGGTCTAGAGAACATAGCCAATCCTGACTCTGAATGTAAGGGAGAAGTGTTCCGAGAGAGATCATTTTGAATTTCTCTCGGAACAGATACTTGTTTAACTCCCCGAGGTCAAAAATGGGCCTGTACCCTCCTGTCTTCTTTGGTATGAGGAAGTAGGGGGAGTAAAAGCCCAGGCCCTGTTGAGAAACAGGTACCTCCTCTACTGCACCCTGAGCAAGGAGAGAGGTGACCTCCTGACACAAGAGAGTGGTGAGGGGGGGCCGAGAACTGAACTCTCTTGGAGTAGAGGGAAGGGGCATACTGTGGAAGTGGAGTTTGTATCCCTCTGTAACTATGGAGAGAGTCCACTGCTCTGATGTTATCTGCTTCCACCTCTTGGCAAAATGACAGAGTCTGCCTGGAATGTTGAGAGGCTCTGGACCTTTTAGAGGTAGGATGACTAGGTTCCCTAGGAAGGAGTCAAAGACCTTGTGGAGGCTGTGCCTGTTGAGCTGGATGAGCTCTGGGGGCTTGAGCCTTTCTTTGTTGCTTGGGCTGTTGCTGCCCCTTTTGGGGAGCATGGACTGGGCAGTGGATAGTTTGGGTGTAAGACAATAGAATTTCTTCTTCTTGTTGAAAAAGGGTTTCTTAACGGCCTTTTTCTTAGCTGGGTTGGCAGTGATCCTGGATAGTCTATTCAAGGTAGTATTCTCGGACTCAAGCTGAGAAGCTTTATCCTACCAATCCTTGCCAAAGAGGTTTTCTCCCGTGCAAGGAATATTTCCCAGCTTGTCTTGCACCCACTGTTCCAAATCAGATGCTTGCAAACAAGCAATTCAACATGCACCGACAGAAATAGCAGACGTTCTGCTAATGCATTTGAAACAATCAAAGGTTGCCCTGTTCATGAACTTAGAAACATTTTGGGCATGCTTAACAAGAATGAGGAAATCGGCCCTCTTGTCATCGGGAAGAAGAGGTGCAATGAGCTCCAAATCTTTTGCAACCTCTCAAAGAAACATACCCATATAAAAGTATGTAAGAACTTATTCTGGCCGATAACATAGAGGCCTGAAAACAAACATTGACAACCAAAGGCATCGAGAGTCCTTGCCTCACGGCCCGGAGGATTAGAAGAATGCGTCTTAGCACTTTTGATTCGGCGCACTGCCAATTCCACCACCATGGAATGGTGTGGTAATTGCATTTTTTGGAACCCGGGTCACTGCGGTACCCAGTACATTGTATCGAGCCTCTGAGAATGTGGAGACACCGTTAAAGGTGTTTCCCACATCCTAAGCATGAGGTCATGCAAAATCCGGTGTATGGGAAGGGTTTGCGGCCTCTTTGTGAGCTGCCGAATACTTAAGAATTTCTAGTTCTTCAGCTCTCGGTTACTTCTCAGGGATCATGGTGATCGAGAGGCCCCGAGCTATATCTCGTATAAAGTCTTGAAAAGACATATCTTCCAGGGAGACATCCGACATTGTGGCAAAGGAGAGGGATCCTCCGAGAGATCCACTCCGGTACCGATAGAGTCATCAGATTCATCTGAATCAGAGGACTCAAAGTATCTACGGTCCGGGTGCCTCGATACCAGACCTTCCATGCCGGACACAGATTCAAGGGCCGGCATGGGTGGAAGCATAGAGTGGCGCACCGGTGGATGCAGCTGCATCAGGTACCGTCATCAGTACAGATAGCTGTGGAACCGATTGCAGCGGCTTAAACAATACCGTGGCTGCTAACAAAGCTGCAAGACTGCGCTCAATGGCTAGGATATGTTGATCCATAGAGCCCACCGATGTCTGGGTGTCGGTACCGGCAGAACAGGCCACAACCCCAGAATATGGTACCAAGAGTTCTCTGGAGGTGGAAACCTCAGGAACATCCTGGGACCCCGTTAATGCTTTGGAGGCAAGGATCTCCACCCGGGGTCGTTTGGCCGGTGTGTTCTCCTCGAGGGCAACGCTAGTAGCATCTCGATGCTTAGAAGGAGATCTACCCTTCGAGGACCAGCCGGTCTTGGAGGAAGACCTGGGTTTGGTTACCTGAGATCCATGGGAGGAAGATGAAGCCCTGGACGACGCCGATGCAACAGACATTGCATCTGAGGCAAAGAGGGTGCCGAGTTTCGCAGCTCTGCATGCCCCTCTTAGTCATCTTTCTGCAAAGGAGACACTCCGATGGCGAAGGGCCCAAACATTTGAGGCACCAATCATGGGTGTCGGTAGCAGAAATGGTACTGCCATATTTTGAACATTTTTTTAAACCACTAGTTGGTTTCTCCATATTAGAAGAAAATGGGGCCTAGTGCTCAAAATGGCGCCGAAGCACCAAGAGGGGACAGACCCTCAGGTAAAAAGTTGTTTGTTTGTTTTTTAAATTAGAAAGAAAGAAAATAAAGGGAGGCGTTCATTATTTCCTTTTGCTCTGTGGAACACTCTGATTGGACCCTGTGATCCTGCTAACCCTGCTCTCATTGGGGCAGTGTTGTGAAAGGGGCTTTAAACACCTTGCCTCCACCGCGGGATGCGGTTGCAGGCGCGTGCCTGTGGGCGCGTGCCCGAAGGGGCGTGACCAAAGGGGCAGGTCCTGCCCCTTTGGCGCCCCTTCGGCGCACTTGGGCGCTTGGAGAGATACTATATGGGAAAACAGAAGAAGCATATTCCCCCGGCGGTTCAAACTAAAGATGGTAAGATTGTAGGTCCAATGGATATTCATCTTCAAGTCGGGGGAGTGCCAGCCTCAACTTAGTTGGTTGAGGGCGTTTTGGAGGATATTTCTTCAGTAAGTACTGCTTCTCCTAGTATCTCCCCGCTTGATAAGAAGTTAGTTCCGAGTAGTCATGAGGTTTTGTTGCCAGTTTCCCCTTCCCCATCAGGAGATGTGGGGCAAGGAGAGCCTGGGCTTGTGTCACTCCCTTCTTCCTTTTTACGTATTGACTCTACTTCTGCGGTTTTACTCCCTCCTCTTCCTGCTGCAATAGTTTTTTCTCCGGTTGGCGAATTGAAAGCTCCTTCTACAGATGTGTCTCTAAAGGATATTTGGGCGGTGCTCTCTCGTATGGAATTGGCTTTGGGGTCTTCCCTCCAGAGAGTGTCTGATTTCTCTAAAGAGACTGTCGCTAAGCTATCGGATCAGGAATCTAGGTTGATGTCTGTTGAGAAAATAATGGAGGTGCAGCAGACACAATTTCAGGCACAGCAGGGTGTGTTGACTACACTTATTCAAGATGGTTCCCTTCTTCATCGTCAAGATAAGATACTCGAGAATTCCCTACGTTCTAGAAATTTGTGTCTGCTGAATTTTCCCCGGACACACTTCCTTTCATCTGTGATTATTTTTCAAAAGTATTTAAAAGAATTATTATTGTTTACTGACCCTCATTCAGTTGCTTTATCAAAAATTTACTATCTTCCTTCAGGGCGTGTGGTTCAAGATGTAGAGGAGGGAGGAGGGATACAAATTGATCAATTGGTTTCTTCTACATTGGATGTTTCTGAGTTTTTGGAATCATCCAGTGATGAAATTCCTACACGTGCAACTTTATTAATCACTTTGGTATCTGAGTCGGATAAGGAAAAAAATTTTCGTGCTTATTTTAAGAGAAAGTCTGAAAAATTCTGTGGCCAATGCATTCAAATTTTTCCAGATGTCTCCAGAGCCACACAACAGCGGCATAGGGCCTTCTTGGAGGTTCGTCAACGTGTCTTGGCTCTTGGAGCTCTGTTTTATTTAAAATTCCCTTGTAAATGCCACATAATTTTTCAGAGAAAATGATATGTCTTTGTTGAAGTTGAACAATTGTTGGATTTCTTGAAGGGTAAGGATTAGATCCTTTAATTGTATATTTGCCTTTTGACTATTAGAGGAATTTATCACGGGTCACGGTTGGGGTTTTTTGCTTTCGCTTATTTGACGCCTCCTTGATGTGGACTATTGTTAATAATTGTGGTGTTACTTTTTTTCATATTGTATGTTTTTCCTTTTTTTCTTTATGTATTTTGGAATTATGATTGCAAAATTTAAAAAAAGAAAATAAAGACGACACCGGTAGTACCGGTGTATGCATCAACGGGAAGGCAGACGCGACCACAAAAAAGAAAATTTTCTGCGCTGACAGGGTTTGCTGCCTGTCGGTTCCAAAACTGAAGAGGGAGAGATGCAAGGGCAGGAAGGCAGCAGCACAGGCGCAGTGGGATACTCCCAAAGGCTTTCCTATGGGACGCTGGGGAGGGTTGCCGCGTGGGCTCCGTCGGTGCCGACAATACCCATATGTGAAGACTACATTCCTGCTTGTTCCTGGAGATAGGTGAACCGGCAGCAATAGTGTATTTGTATTTTCAGAAAGCCTTCGACAAGGTCCTTCCTGAGAGACTCTTGAGGATATTGAAAAGTCATCGGATGGGAGACAGTGTCCTACTGTGTAAAAGATAAACCGAGAATAGGGCTAAATGGTCAGGTTTCCCAATGGAGAAAGGTAAACAGTGAAGCATCCAAGGATCTGTGCTGGACCCACTACTTTTTGACATATTTATAAATTACCTAAAAATGGGAATGAGTGAGGTGATCAAATTTGCAAACGAGACAAAATTATTCAAAGCAGTTAAATCACAAGAGGATTGTGAAAAATTGCAAGAGGACCTTGAAAAAGTGTGAGCCTGGGCATCTAAATGGCCGATGGAATTTAATGTAGATAAGTGCACTACTGCCAGGGTGGTGTGAGGTTTTTAGTGCAGGGGCCTTGTGCTATTTTTTTAGCACAGCATCCAACCCACGTACTAATCCTGCACTACCCTGATGGGATGGTTTATTAAGCATGTCCCTTAGGGAAGAAAAATACAAACTATAGCTATAAAATGCAAGGTTCCACATTAGGAGCCACCACCCAAGCAAAGGATCTAGCTTTCATCATGAATAATATGCCGAAATCCTCTGATCAGGGTGCAATGGCAGCCAAGAAAGCAAATTGAATGCTAGGAATTATAGGGAAAAGAATGGAGAATAAAACAAAGGATTCATAATGCCTTTATATCACTCAATAGTACACCCGCACCTTGAGTCCTGCGTGCACTTCTGGTTGCCCCATCAAAAAAAAAAAATACAGAGCTGGAAAAGGTACAGAGAAGAGTGACCAAAATGATAAAGGGGATGGAAGGATACCCTTTTGGGGAAAGGCTTAAAAGGTTAAGGCTTTTCATTGGTTGTTTACTCCTTCAAAAAGTATAACGATTATAGGTCTGCAACTAAAAAGCTGTTTGATTATTTTCATCTAATTTCCATGCATTTTGGTGTGCTCAAAACAAATAAAATATTGAAAAAACTCCTAGACGTCATGATTTGCCACAACATGCAAAATTGTCTTCAAATTTATCAAGTTTTTTCAAATTACTATTAATTAATTCACATAAGTGCATTTAAGATATAAAATGCCAAAAAACCCTTAAAGGGGTTGTCCGAGTTATGTCAAAAAAAATATAGCACTGTAAATCTGATGGTCAGCAATATATACATAAGCTAAGCAAGTTTTAAGTCCGTGCGTCTAATGGTAGAAGGGGTTAATCTTTCTGAAGAATCCAGTGGGAGGGAGACACAGGGCAGATAGCAGCAGCTCTGGTCAGTGCAGGGGGGCGTGGCCAGCACTGTGACGTCTCGGGTACAGACACAGAGCTGCTCTCTCCTGCATGCCACACTTGTGCACGAATCATCATCAGATTCTTGGTTCTAGGCTGTTCACACTTTTTCATCGCAATTCGTGTTAGCTCGCCATTCTTCAACCGTTATGTTATGGCTCCGCGAAACTGTATTAATTCGCCAGACAATTTCTGTTTCATCTGTGGTGAATATACAGTGTTGAAGCAACAGCAGAATATTACAGACTTTGTGAAAAAGTATACTTTGCATACTTTGGACTAAAAATTGGAGATCAAGATAAAGTCTGGGTGCCTCATAAAGTGTGCAAACGGTGTGTTGAGGACCTCCGAAACTGGTTCAAGGGTAAGAAAAAATCTTTCCATTATGGGATTCCTATGGTATGGCGAGAGCAAAAGAACCATAGTGACGACTGTTACTTTTGTTCATGCGATGTGAAAGGGTTTAATTCCAAATGGAAGCATTCCATTTCATACCCCAATCTTCACTCGGCAATTCGTCCCATCCCCCATGGCAAAGAGACACCAGTACCCAAGCCCCCTGCTACCTTGGAAGAGATACCTACCTCCGATGAAGGTGAAGTCATACCTGAACCAGATGACGAATCAAGTTCTGACTTTGAAGATGATACAAGACCAAAACTGTTTTCTCAGGAGGAGATGAATGATTTGGTAAGAGACTTGAATCTTCCTAAAGATGCCGCTGAGTTCCTCGGATCAAGGCTGAAAAGCAGGAATTTAGTGTTGCCAGGAGTGTCATCTTCATGGTTCAGACATCATGAAAAGGAGTTCGTTCCTTACTTCGCCCAGGAAGACAAGTTGGTTTATTGCATCGATGTCGAAGGTCTGATGGGTCAATTTAAAATCCAATATGATTCAGAGCAATGGCGTCTTTTTATAGATTCTTCAAAAAGAAGTCTCAAAGCAGTTTTACTCCACAACGGTTTTTACGCTTCCATACCTGTAGGTCATTCCGTACACTTGAAGGAAACCTACGAGAACTTGGAATTGGTTCTTCGTAAACTTAAATATGAAGACCATGGTTGGCAAGTGTGTGGGGACTTGAAGGTCTTGTGCATGCTGCTCGGGCAACAAGCTGGGTATACCAAATATCCTTGTTTTCTGTGTCTATGGGACAGTCGAGACCGACAAAATCACTGGACCAAGAAGAGTTGGCAGCCGAGGGTGCTAACAGTCGGTGAAAAAAATGTCCTCCGAGAAACTCTGGTACCTTCCCATAAAATTCTTCTACCACCTCTCCACATAAAATTGGGATTGATGAAGCAATTCGTAAAATCACTTCCAAGAGATGGAGAATGCTTCAAATACTTGGTCACCAAGTTTCCAGGCCTGTCGGAGGCAAAATTGAAGGAAGGTGTGTTCGTCGGACCAGACATTAGGCGGCTTATAGTTGATCAAGAGTTTGTCAATACCATGATGGATCCTCAAATAGAAGGGTGGATTGCATTTAAACAAGTCGTACAGAAATTTTTAGGCAATAACAAAGATCCTCACTACAAAAAGATCGTCGGACAAATACTGAAAGCATTTCAAGCTTTAGGTTGCCTGATGAGTTTGAAAGTGCATTTCCTCCAGTCCCACCTTGACTACTTTCCTGAAAATTTGGGAGCTGTGAGTGAGGAACAAGGTGAACGATTCCACCAAGTCATTAAAGACATGGAAAGGAGATACCAGGGAAAATGGAGCATTACAATGATGGCAGACTACTGTTGGATGCTTCAGAGACACAATCCAGATGCTACTCACAAGCATAAATGCACCAAGAGGAGCCTCACAAGGAAGAAGAATCGAGTTTAGTGTGTGTAGGTGAGCTCATTTCAGTTCAAAAAAGGATTTTCATGAAAATATTGTAATAAAACTTTAATTTTATAAGTCTATTTCCATTTATTTTGAGGTATTGCCTTATTTAACATAGTTACCTAAATTGTCAGGAAACGTGATGTCCTATGACAAAATGGAAGTCATTTTCGGATTCAGCGCACCAAAAACCAAAGATTATGTGTTTTGGAATAACCAAAACAGATCTCGAAAAAAAAATTTTTGCAGACCTGTGTTATGGGTCATGCAGTGAAGCTACAAATTAGTGGTCAGTGAAATTTATTTATTTTTTATACCATGCTCTTTGAATCAGTGTGGTTTACATGTATACTAACAGGTACTTTTTATTCCCTTGTCCCCCGAAGGGCTCACAATCTAAGTGTACCTGAGGCAATAGAGGGTTAAGTGGCTTGCCCAAGGCCACAAGGAGTGGCCATGGGACTAGAGACCCCAGTCCCTCCGGCCTGAGGTTGCTTGTCCCCATGCGGGAATTGAACCCCCGGCCCTTGGTAACCTGTCCCAACCACTGAGCCACTCCTCCCTCTGTCTTTGGACTATATATGCACACATATTTTACACATAAAAGAATCAAATAAAAGGTGAAATTAGACTTACCTGCTAATTGTTGTTCCTTGAGGAACTCCAGTCCAGTCCCAAACCTCTGGGTTTAGCACCTCCTTCCGCAGCTTGGAGACTGAGCACGTCATCTTCTTGATGACACTGGCATAAATAGATCAGGAACCACCTCCTTGCTCCAGTAACCTATTGACAAAGCAGACTCACCAGAGCAAGAATTACGTAGTTATATAGTTACAGTTAAAATGTTATGATAAACTTCTTTTAATCTACCCAACAGGCAATTTGTAACCCTTGCGCTGCTTAGGTCTGCCCTCGTCCTCTACGAAGGACCGAAATCACTACCTAATCCCCAATGTATTAACTCCTCTCCCCTGAAGGACTGCAACCCCTGTAGCTGGCTCGCCAGCTTACCTGTGAAATATTCCTTCGCTTCAGGCTACAGTCCAAGGACAACACCAGGGAAGGATGCGGGACTGGACTGGAGTTCCTCAAGGAATAACAATTAGCAGGTAAGTCTAATTTCACCTTCCTTATCGTCCCTCCAGTCCAGTCCCGAACCTCTGGGGATGTAACAGAGCAGTGAAAAAAATCAACGGGAGGGACCTGCCAGACCAGCCTGAAGCACTGCTGATCCGAAGCAGGTATCCCTTTCCTCCTGAACATCCAGTTGGTAATGCTTGACAAATGAATTCAAAGATGACCAAGTCGCCGCTTTACAAATCTCAACCGCTGGCACCAAGCTATACTCAGCCCAAGAAGCCGCCTGTGCCCTAGTCGAATGAGCCCGCAGGCCTTTTGGAACGGACTTACCCTTCAACATGTATGCCGACGCAATGGCCTCTTTGAGCCACCTCGCAATGGAAGCCTTTGACGCCGCTTCTCCTTGTCTTGTTCCCCCAAACAAGACAGTCAATCTGTCTTGCAGAACAAAGCTGTCCTCTGCAGATACTTCCTTAGCACTCGACGAACATCCAGTAGATGCAACCTCCCTCTAGTTGCATCTTTACTATCGCTTTCAAAAACTGGCAACGAAACAACCTGATTCAAATGAAAAGCCGAAACCACCTTAGGCAAATATGAGGGAACGGGCCTCAATACCACCTTCTTGTCAAAGAACAACAAAAATGGTTCTCCACACGACAAAGCCTGTAACTGAAATCCTTCGAGCAGAACAAATAGCCACCAGAAATAGCAACTGTTGTCTACCCCTGCCACATGTGCTGCCGACAAAGCCACCAGATTTACTTCGGCCCAGCTTAACAGCTGCTCGGCCTCCTCTTCCAGAGCTACACTGCTGGTGCCTCCCTGGCGATTGATGTAGGCCACTGCCGTCGTGTTGTCTGTCAGCACTTGCCTTCCCCTGCAGCCACGGCTGAAAATCATGAAGTGCTAGAGTTACCGCCCATAGCTCCAACCTGTTGATGGACCAACCCTTCTCTCGTCCTGTCCACTGGCCCTGGGCGAACCGTCCTTCGAAGTGCGCTCCCCAGCCGAACAGACTGGCATCCATCGTCAGCGGTATCCAAGACGGAGATTCCAAAGGCATCCCCTTTTCTAGACATCCCGGACATAGCCACCACTAGAGAGCTTGACGTATCTCCAGCAGACAGGGCAGCCTCTGAGACAACTGGTCTGACTGATGTGACCATCTCTGGAGCAATGCCCTCTGCAACGGTCGCATGTGGGCTCTGGCCCACAGCACTAACTCGAGCGTAGCTGCCATCGTTCCCAGAAGCTGCAGATAATGCCACGCTGTGGGGGTCTCTCTCTTCAAAAAGTTGCGAATGAGCTTTCTTAGCCCTCGCGCCCTCAGTTGTGGCAGGAAGACTCTTCCTACTCTCGTGTCGAAGCGAGCACCCAGATACTCCAGATCCTGTGACGGAGACAGTCTGCTCTTCGCTACACTGACTACCCAACCAAGGCTCTGCAGGAACTGTACCACCCAGAGAGTAGCCAACTCGCTCTCGCTCTTTGACTTTGCCCAAATCAACCAATCATCCAGGTAAGGGTGAACTAACATACCTTCCTTGCGCAATGCTGCAGCCACCACAACCATCACCTTGGTGAAGGTTTGTGGAGCCGTTGCCAAACCAAACGGCAACGCCTGGAACTGAAAATGTCCCATGGGAACTGCAAATCTGAGAAACCGCTGATGCTCCAAGCAAATTGGAACGTGTAGGTAAGCCTCTGACAAGTCTAAAGAAGTGAGAAACTCCCCCTGTCGTACTGCTACAATGACTGACCTCAAAGTCTCCATCCGAAAGAGACACCTGGAATTCTAGAGCATATCCTTCCTGAATTATTATCTCCAACACCCACTGATCTGATGTAATTTGGGTCCAGGCCAGATAAAATTCCCGTAGTCGACCTCCCATGGACACCAAGCCCACCTGGACCCTCCTGACTTCATTGCGATTTTCTGAGGCTCGAGGACAAAGAGGCTGCAAATCCTCTACCTGCTCCTCTGAACCCTCAAAACCCCTGGCTTCTGTAGGGAAAACGTCCTCTCTGAAACTGCCCAAATTTTGGCAAACAAAAGCGGCGAAACTCCCTCTGCTGATTTTTGGTCGCCGCAGTTGGACGTCCTTGCTTCTATTTGTCCTCAGGCAGCCTTCCACCCTTAGACTCCCCCAGGTCCTTTACCAATTTATCCAAATCATCTCCAAAGAGAAGCTTACCCCTAAATGGGAGCTTACCTAGCCGCGCTTTAGAGGAACCATCCACCGCCCAATTACAAAGCCAGAGATACCTCCACGCAGCTATAACTTACACCATACTCTTCGAAAGGCCTCGAATAAGGTCATAATGAATATCTGCCAGATAAGCCGCTCCGGATTCCAACCGGACCGCCTCCTCAGCCGGGTCCTCTACTTGCACTCCTCTGTCGCCACCGAAGACAGGCCCTTGCAACCCATGCCCTATAAATAGAGGCGTGCATGGATAGCGCATTGATGTCAAAAACCTGCTTTAACAAGGTGTCCAGTCTCCTGTCCTGGGCATCCTTGAGAGCAGCACTGCCTTCTACAGGAATCATTGCCTTCTTAGTAATGGCCGACACTGCCGCATCCACCTTGGGAGATCGAAAGAGATCCCTATCCTGATCCGCCAAAGGATAAAGACGTGCCATCACTCTGGGCCCTTTGAGTTCTGCCTCTGGCATGTCCCATTCCTCCTGAATCATTTCTCTCACTATCCTATGCACCATAAAAACTCTGAGTCTTATACACGGCGGGTCCTCCAAGGTGGAATCCTCCGCCGGCCCCGTAGAAGGCATGTTAAGAGCCTTAAGCATTTCAGTAATGAGCGCCGGCAATTCCTCCCACCGGAATACTCAAACCACCCTTGCTTGGTCCTCCTGCTCCGTGAGCTCACCTTCCTCTAGCTCCTCCTCTACATCTATGTCTTCCAAATCCTCAGACTGGTGCCCTTCCGAAGCTATGGCCTGTTCCATCCTGTCCCTCACAATCTTAGGCTTTTTAGACAGGGCGCCGCATGCCCCTAAGTCCAGGGGAGTCGCCGGGCGCTTATCACCCCAATCTCCCTCCGCGGAACTGACTCCTGACCCTCGCATACCCCCACCGAAGGCCTGCTGGAGCAGTGCCACAAAATCCAGAGAAAACATTGCCGCCAGGCCTCCCTGTAATAGAGGCTGGGAAGAGGGAAGGTCTGGAGCCAAGGATGGCCCCGCTACCGGCTCCTGGTGTGGCAAAGGAGAAAGAGGTTCCAGTAGGGATGAAGAGGTCCCTTTCTGACCCTCTAACTCCCCTTCTAAGGTTTGCTCCATAGAGGCTGCTTCTTGGATGCACCCTCTGCACACCCCTGCTTCTGACACCGATCCCCTTCTAGCCCCACATACCAAACATTGAGGCCTGGAAGGCATGCCTGTCAGCCAGGAAGCCTGTTACTACCAAAGACACTCAGCTCCCCCCCTTTGTCTGACCTGAATCCACACAGCTTATCCTCCGTATTTTTTTTTTTTTTTATAATGTCGACTTAACAGTCTCTCCCTTTAGGAACCACACCTTAACAGTTATCAACTCTCCACCGAAGACCTATTAAGGAAAACGCCTCCGGTTCCAGGGAACTTTCTCCTCAGCTTTTCCTGCGCGGCTGCCACGCAGCCGGGCCTACTCTCCCAGCTATGCTATGTTCGCGGCACCAGGTCCGGGTGGCCACAGCCTCTGTTCCAGTCGTGTTGAGTTTCTTACAGGATGGCTTTGATAAGGGTCTGGCAGCCAGTTCTTTGAGAGTTCACTTAGCGGCCCTGTCCTGCTACAGGGGAAAAATTCAGGGTAGGGCTCAGGGGTCGCATCCGGATGTATTGCGTTTCTTAAGGCAGTGTCCAGGCTTAGGCCAGCTCGCCGAATCGTCGTCCCGCCGTGGGATCTTAATGTGGTGTTACGGGTCTTAGTGAAAGAGCCCTTCGAACCCTTACGCCAAGCTACGGTGAAGGATTTGACGTTAAAGACTGTGTTTTTAGTTGCCATCTGCTCGGCCAGACGAATTTCAGAACTGCAGGCCTTGTCTTGTAGGGAGCCTTTTCTTCAGTTTTCCACCGAGAAAGTGGTTTTGAGGCCGGTACCGTCCTCTCTCTCAAAGGTCGTCTCTCCTTTTCATCTGAATCAGACGGTGTCGCTTCCGGTGCTCGGTACTGGCAGGGGCTCGTCATCGGATCGTGAGTTGCATTTCTTGGATGTCAAGCGAACGCTGTGCCAGTATTTGAAAGTCTCCGACTCCTTTCAAAAGACTGAACGTCTCTTCGTATTGTTCGGGGGGCCTCGCAGGGGCGAGGCGGCAGTGAAAGCGTCCATTTCCTGCTGATCAGAGAGGCAATTTTGTCCGCGTATTTGTTGCAAGGGCGGTTGGTTCCGGCCAGATTGTGCTCCTCCTCCTGCAGCTTGGAGACTGGACATGTCAAATCAATGACATCACTGGATGTAGGCTGCTGGTGACTCCCATAATCCCCAGTGTGAACTATTGACAAAGCAGACTCAACAGAGCAACAAATAAGTAGCCAACAAGGCAATTCAAAACATACGAAACTCACCAACATTAACCTCAAAAACAGCAAAGCATGCCCCAAACCGTTCCCCTCTGCCTTCCCTAGAAACAAGCGAGAAAGAATAGAGCAGAGTGAAAAAATCAGCATTCTTTCTCTCTATCCTGTGTGTCCTTTAACGCCGCGCTGCCTTCCACCGGAATAGTGGTTTTCTTGGTGACCGCCGACACCGCAGCATCGACACGAGAACAAAAGCGCTCCTTGTCCTTATCCGCTAGGGGATACAGTCTATTCATCGTTCAAACCCCTCGGAGTCCCAACTCCGGGTGATCCCACTCATCCTGAATCAACTTGTCCACCACCCGATGGACGGGAAACACTATTTGCACCTGTCGCACCGCTTGGATGACAGGGTCCTCCACGCTTTCTTCCTCCGTGGCTGGAACAGCCACTAAATTCAATGTCTGGAGGGATTCCGTGATAAGCGCCGACAGCTCTTCCCTCCGAAACACTCGAATGATCCTAGCCTGGTCCTCTGGCTCCAGGATCTCCCCTTCTTCCAGGTCAGCGGAGTCCACCTCTAGGTCTGGATCAATCTCGTCCGATCCATTACCCTCTATATCAGAAGAGGACCATTCACGGGGTTGCGGCCGCTCAGAGGGGCCAGGGGAAGGCAAACCTTTCCCCATGAGACTAGGCTGCTGTGAGAAAGCCGCAAAAGATGCAGAATCCGGCACCTTTCCCTGCCGTTTCATGCAGAAGGCTTTATGCATGAGCAGTACAAAGTCCGGGCAGAAGTCTGCCGTCTGCGGCCCAGCCCCCAAGGCTGGCCTTGCCGCCGGCAGTACTGCGCTGACTTCCTGCCCACCTCGTGAGGTAGAAGCCCCCAAATCCTCCCCCTCAGGAGCCTCCGCCATCAGCGGCCGTTCAGGGCTAGACTGTCTCCAACTGCTGCTCCACATCAGTGGACACCGTAGCGCAGCCTCTGCAAATACCCGAGTCCGCTACGGTGCCCCGGCGTGTACCGCAGACCACACACTGCGGTCGTGACATCATTTTGAGACCTGAGCTACAATCAAACAGTAGTTATTATATAAGCCTTTTTTTTTTTTTTTTTTATATTCCTGAATGAGTACGCAGGAACTAGCCCTACAACAGGAAACTCTGCCTCCCTGATCTGCGAGTAGAGGCTGGGCAGAGAAACAATGCTCTTCTGACCAGAAATCCTCCCCCAAGCACCTCAATGTCTAGAATGTGCCCGGGGTCTTCCAAAATGGTCGGGGCGGCGAGACCGCTATGAAAGGAGGACTGCTCTACTGGACCTTTCGCGATTGCAGACTGCCCCGCTACTGTGGATCCAAAGCTCAGCGGCCTCACCGGAGCTCGTGCCATGCGGCCTCTGCTCCCTCCAAGATGGCCGCCGCTACTGAGCAGAGGAAAAAGGGCGCCAAAACTCACCCCGACGAAGACAGCAGCTCTCCCGCCTGATAGCAGGCATCCGGAGAGAGCAGGGCAGCAAAAATAAAAACCATTGGGTAAGACAACGTTACTCAAATGTAACTCAATTTTAACTCACCCCTCTTCGACGGGCTCCAGCCGACGCGGTTCCCTCGCTCCTCGAGCTGTGAGGAGAACCGCTGGGCGAGCTCACCGTCAATGCCCTGCCGCCGGAGATCCCCGTTCTTTCACTACCGGAGAAACTACCTCCATTCCTGCCCAGAGCTCTCCTCTGTCCCGTCTAGGAGGAGAGATCTGAGGAAGTGAGCCTCTGAGCCCCCCAAGGTCCCGTCAAGAGAAGGCAGGCAGCAACCGGCATTAGAGAAAGCTTTATTAAGCAGACAACTTTGGTCTATAGCAACCCCCTAGCCAAAGAAAAATAAATAGAAAGGGAACTTAAATGGAAAAAAACCCACTCAGCTAACTCTTAGCCTATCGCTCCTTATCTGTTCCTCTAGTGAGTCCAGCACTCTAGGCTCACTACGTCCTCCTGCTGCGTGGAGACTGGACACACTGGGGATTATGGGAGTCACCAGCAGCCTACATCCAGTGATGTCATTGATTTGACATGTCCAGTCTCCAAGCTGCAGGAGGAGGAGCACAACCCAGAGGTAGAGGACTGAACTGGAGGAACGATAAGGAACTACAGCTTATCCTATCTTATCTTCTAAACCAAATGACTCTCCTTATTTGCTCCTCAGGTGAGTCCTGAAGCCCCAGGCTCACTACTCCTCCAGCTGCTTGGAGACTGAGATTACTGGAGCAAGGAGGCGATGCCTGGTCTATTTATGCCAGTGTCATCAAGAAGATGACATGCTCAGTCTCCAAGTTGCGAGAGGAGGTGCTAAACCCAGAGGTCCAGGACTGGACTGGAGAGACGATAAGGAACAAGACCAATTAAAAAAGGAAATAGGACTAGTATAAAAACTGGGACATTATAAGGATATCAATAATCATGTCCTGGCAAACAATTCAAATCAGTTTGAATGGAAGAACCACATTCCACCTTCAGTAAAATTAGACACACCTCTGATCAACTGTCAATATTTACATGACTTGAATCAACCGATAAATGATGTCTTTAATGTTTAAAATGTCCACATTCACTCCTTGTTCCATTTTCACAATGGTGAAGACAAGAGAGCTGCTCAAGACGATCAGAAAAGCCATTATCAAACATCAAACTTCAAAGGGGTACAAAGCCATCTCCAAGGACCTTGGGATTCCTGTGTCTACAGTTTGCAATGTTAAGAAGTTTTCTGCTCCTGGAACTGTCCAGAACCTCCCAGGATGTGGTGGGAAAAGGAAAATTAATGCAAGAAGTCTTCGAAGGTTAAGGCAAACTTATCAAGCTTTCAGGTCCCTGGATTCCTTCAGTCTGTCCTCCGCTCCACTACAATTGCAGTTTCACCAGCCTCAAACCTCTGGTCCTGGTACTTCCTTAGCTTGCTCCACCTGTAAAAGCAATGGTCCCAACTCCGAAGGGAGGGAGTTAGTACTCTGTAAATGTAGCCTGTCCTGCCCTGGTCTGCTTCCTCCACAGAGTCCACAGAGTTTGTTGTCTGGTAGACCATCCTCCAGCTGGGTGTAGTCTCCAAGATTAGTTTAAATTCCACCTCAAAAGAAGGTCCAAGGACACATATATTTGAAAGTTCCACAAAATGCCTTTTCAGTTTTCCCACCTGAGAATTCCACAGTCAGTTTCTCATAGTGGGACAGTAAACAGTTCTTCTCCAAAAACAGTTCACCTTAGGGCTTACAATGTGGCTCTCCTGACACCACCCTCGTGGTTTTCTCCTGGTCAGAGGGATTTGGAGCTGGTGCCACCACCACCCACTGTCAGGCTAAGTTTCTCATCCATATTTTAAGTATTAGTATCCCCCCAAATAACTCCTACAAGCAACAAGGAAAGTTCTATCAGAGTCCTCAAATATGAATAGAGGTTTACCTCATCCAGTAGAATTTAGGCACACACAGGTCCTAGTCGTTCCTCAGGTCAGCAGTAGTTCCAGCAGCTCCTCATCAATGGAGTCTCTCCAGGAGACTGAGCTCACGCTCTGCTTCCTGGCTTTTATACCCTGTTGGGGCTCCACCCTCATTGCTTACCAGGAAAACCAGCCTAGCCTCTATTCTATGTCTGTCAGTAGCCAAAACATGGCCTGCCTCCCGGGACTTCCATGACTTTTCCTCTCGCTTGTTTTCCTTTAAACCTAGTGAGGGGATATATACCCCATCACATACCTCCCCCCTTTTTTCCGGGACAAGAGCTCTTTCTTCTCCCTCTGTTTCATCTAAATCATGAGAGAGGAAGTCCGCATTAATATGATCCTTCCCTTTTCTATGGACTAACTGAAAGTCATATGCCTGAAGGGAAAGGTGCCACAGCATCAGCCGAAGGTTGAAGTTTTTCATTAACCCTAGCCATTTTAAAGGTGCATGGTCAGTTACTAGGGTAAAGGACCTTCCCAGCAAGTAGTACCATAAGGAGTCAATGGCCCACTTTACTGCCAGACTCTCTTTTTCTATGGCTGAATATCACCTGCATCAGTAAGATTCCTGCTAAGGTAGATTATGGGGTGCTCCTCCCCCACTATTACTTGCCTCAACATGGATCCTACTCCTATGCCCAATGCGTCCGTTTGCAAAATAAATTCCTGCTCGAAATCTACATTCTTTAAGACAGGTTCTCTGCATAGGGCCTCCTTAAGTTGGTTAAATACATGATCTGCTACTCTATCCCAGATTAATCTATTGGATTGGGAGGGTTTTTTAGTACAGCTGTAAGGTCAGTGGATAATTCTACAAAATTTAGTTCCAATTTGTGATAATACCCTACCAGGCCTAAAAAAGCTCGTAACTGTCTCTTAGAATGAGAGGGTTTCACCTCTTGTATTGCAGCAATTTTGGATGGCACTGACCTTACTCAACCTCCCCTGGATACTGAACCTCCTTTTGTCCCAGGGTACATTTTTTCAGATCAGCATGCAGGGTTTATGGCCAAAGGGACTGACAGACCACTGTTAAGTATTTTAGATGTGCATCCCAAGTATTGGAAAAGATAACCATGTCATCCAGATAAGCCCATGCATACCCTAAATATGGCCTCAATACTTGATTCATAATTCTTTGAAATGTTGCAGGGGTCCAGTGGAGACCAAAGGGAAGCACCTTAAAATGATACAGGCCCTGATGTGTAACAAAGACAGTCTTTTCCTTTGATTTTTCTTCCAACGGGATGTGCCAGTGGAGGAGTAGCCCATTGGTTAGAATACTGGCTTGAGAATCAAGAGGCCAGTGGCCTTGGGCAAGTCACTTAACCCTCCAATGCCTCAGAAAATTCCAAGTTATCAATGCCCCTGTTTAATGTACATCACAAAGTTTAAGTTGCTATGTAAACCGCTTTGATTGAAATGATAAAGCAGTATAAAAAAAACTGTTAAATAACTAGCCCTTGGTTAAATCTAAGTTGGATAGGAAATGGCTCCCCACAACTGCTCTACTAGCTTGTCCACCCTAGGAATGGGGTATGCATCAAATGGTGAAATTAGGTTTTACCTGCTAATGATCTTTCCGTGAGTCCCTCCAGTCCAGTCCAGACGCGTGGATTATCTCCTTCTACCAGCAGCTGGAGACTGAGCATGTCAGATTTGTGATGGCATAGTAGAAAAGCTCCTTGCTCTGACTCCATAACCAGTATCCTATTGACAAAGCAGGCTCCAAAGAAAGCACAAATGAGTTATTGCCATAAACAACCAACTTTTTATTTATTTATTTATTTATTTTATATAAAACTGGCAACAGCTTAAGACCTGTGTACATGCCGCAGTCAGAGCAAAGATACTCAACCCACTCACTACAGAACAGTTCTTGGAACCGAGACCAAAGAAACCTTGTGAAGCGACTCCAGGACCACGAAAAAGACTTCTATGATTCTGCAATATCCAAAGGTCATAAATCCAGGCTCACTCCACAGAAAAAAATTTGAAAGGCAATCCAGAAAGATACTGGGAGGATCCTGGACTGGACTGGACTGGAGGGACTCAAGGAAAGATCATTAGCAGGAAAGACCTAATTCCACCTTCCTTATCGTTCCCCCAGTCCAGTCCAGATGCGTGTGATGTACCAGAGCGGTACTTAACAATGGACGGGACCTGCGAGTCCCATTTTCAACACACTAGCCCCAACATGCGCATCCCGCTGCGCTTGCATGCCCAAATGGTAATGGCATGTGAAACCACACTCCGCCCAAGATCACACCTGGACCCTTGTGGAATGCACATGCAAAGCCTTAGGAAGAGGCTTACCTTTAGCAAATAGGCCGATGCAATGGCCTCCTTCACCCAGCAGGCAATTGAAGCCTTGAGGCCGCCTCCCTTTTGCAGGGACCAACCAAAAGCACAAAGAGGTGCTCCAACTTACAAAAGGACTCTGTTCGCCGCAGATAATCGGTGCAACACTCTGCACACATCCAGCAATTGCAATTGATGGCCACCTCGGATCATCTGGCAAGGTATGAAACACCAGAAGCAAGACAGGCTTCAGATGAAAAACTGAGACAATCTTAGGCAAGGAGGGGGGAAGAGACCGAAAAACCACCTTTTCCTTGGAAATGAAGAGGAAAGGTTCCCTACAAGACAGGGCCTGTAATTCCGAGATACACCTGGCCAAACAGATGGCCATGAGAAACACCGCTTTTAAGGTGAGATCCTTCAAAGCGGCCTGAGAGAGGGGCTCAAACGGAGCATGTCAGCATCATCAGAATAAGGTTCAGATTCTATGGAGGAATGACAGAATGCACCAGAGGACGAACTTGCTTCACCATTCAGAGAAAACAAACATAGGGGTATGCCGCTAGGGAAACCCCCTGCGCCCAACCCCGATAACAAATCAAGGCCGCTACTTGGTCCTGCAGCAAATTCAGGGTGAGACCCTTGTCCAGGCTTGCCTGAAAGAACTCAAACACTTCCAGGACTGAGGCTGAGAAGGCTAAGTGACCACTGTCTGAGCACAAATTCTCAAACACCCCTCAGATTCAGACAAGGAAGCAGAACGCTTTCGAGCTTTTAACAAGGTGGCCACCACCATAGTCGAGTAGCCTTTTTCGTCTCAACCGCATCCTCTTAAGAGCCAGGCCGTGAGAATCAATCCATCTGAGGTATTAGGATCGGACCCTGCGAGATCAGATTGGAAATGGATGGCAGGCGCCACAGATCCATCAACATCCTGCGGAGGTCCGCATACCATGGTTTCCGCAGCCAGTCTGGAGCAATCAAGACCACTCAGCCCTGATGAGTCTCTATCCTTCCCAGCAGATGGCCTATGAGGGGCCACGAGGGAACATGTACAGGAGATTCCTCTGGGCCACTGTTGAACTAGCACATCGAGGCCTTCGGACATGCGCTCTCTTCATCTGCTGAAGAAGCTGCCCACTTTGGCATTCATGGCTAACGCCATCAGGTCCATGATGGGCTGCCCCCAATATAGCGTCAGGTCATAGAACATGGAGGGATTCAGAGTCCACTCCTCCAGATCCAACCAGTTCCATCTGAGGAAATCCACCTGGATATTTTCTATCCTGGCCACATGCACCACTAAGAGAGCTAGCAGATTCTCCTCCACCCACAGCAGGAGAGGCTGAATCTCGTCCACCAGAGCCACACTGCCCATGGCCCCCTAGCGATTGATGTACGCTACTATGATAGCATTGTCGGAGCACATTCTGAGAGCCTTCCTATACAACAGAGGGCGAAAGAACTGCAGCACTAAAAACACTGCTCTCATTTCCAACCTGTTAATGGACCAAGTCCTCTCTATTGTTGACACAGATTCTGCATCACTTGAGATTCGCAATGCACTACCCAGTCCACGAGGCTGACGTCAGTCATTAAGAGAATCCAATCCGGCACCTCCAGAGGTACCCCAACTATCAGAAGCATCCTGGTGTTGAGAGGACATGCCAGCCTCCGCAACAGCAGATGCTGCTAAGGAGACAGGTGAGACAACAGCGTTCGCTGAAATGGTCGCATATGAGCTCTGGCCCATTGGACCAGCTCCAGGGATGCAGCCATAGATCCCAGATGCAGCAGATAATGCAACGCCGAGGGAGCTGTTAGACTAAGAAAATGCTGCACCCGTTCCTGAATTTTGGAGACTTGATCGGAGGGGACACGAGCCCTGCCTCAGTGTAGAAGTGCACCCTCAGGTAAACCAGAACCTGAGAAGGCTCGATCTTGCTTTTTGCCATGTTGACTACTCTTCCGAGGCTCTGCAGGAAGGCCACCACCTGCCGGATGGCAACAGCACTTTCTGATTCCAACTTTACTCTGATCAACCAATCATCCAAGTAGGGATGAACCAAAACACCTCCTGACGCAGAGCTGCAGCTATCACTATCATGACCTTGGTAAAGGTTTGAGGAGTAGTGTCGAGGCCAAAGGGTAGAGCATAGAACTGAAAGTGGCCCATTGGTACCACAAATCTCAGAAATCGTTGATGTTCCGGACGAATCAGAATGTGAAGATACACCTCCATAAGATCCTCCAGGGCTGTGAGGAATTTGCTTTTTCTGATGGCTAGAATGACTGAGCACAAGGTATCCCATGAGGAAGTATGGAACTCTTAGGGCCCTATTTATATGCTTGAGATCCAGAATGGACCAGTAGAAACCTTCTTTCTTTGGGACCACAAAACAGATGGAGTATCAACCTTGACCACATTGGTCAGACAGCACTGGCACCACTGGTTCCAAGTGAAGTAGCTGCTGCAAGGTGTCCCGCATCGCCAGCATCTTCGCAGGTGCTCTACAGGGCGACAGCATGAAAGCGTCTGACAGGGGATATGTGAACTCCAGCATAACCCTCCTGGATAATCTCGAGAACTCACTAGTCAGAAGTTATGTTGACCCATTCGAAGTAAAAATGCTGCTGCCAACTGCCCATAGGTGGAAACTCTGCCTGGGTCGGCCGCATCTCATTGAAGTTTCTTGGAAGGGGCAGAAGAGCTAGCATAGTAACCACTCCCTGCCCCCCTGTGGCCCCAAAAGGAATGACCATATGCCACATAGCGACCTCTCTGGTACAGGGCAAAGCGGACCACCCAACATCTGCATATATCACACAGCTGTCCCCTGGCCAAAGACACTAGCTTCGAAGCCTTTGGCTGATCCTCTAGCAGCTTGTCACCTTTAGAATCTTCCAGGTCCTTTACCAACTCATTTTGGGTTTCACACCAAACAGTAGTTTTCCTCTGAAGGGCAGCTTACTAAGGCGTTTCTTGGAAGAAACATCCGCCAACCAATTGTGCAACCAGAGGAAACACCTGGCCGCAATGACCAAAGCCATACTCTTAGCTGAAGCCTGCACCAGGTCCCAGAAGGCATCCACTAGATACGTCGACACAGACTTCAGCATGGAAGCCTCTGAGCTCTGGATCTGTATCCGATAGCACCTGAGACCAGTAAATACACACCCTAGTGCCAGAGTCTCAAACACACGGGCCGCATGCGGGCCGCATGCGGCCCGCGAGAGCATCTTGTGCGGCCCGCGATGCATTTGGCCCGGCGTGTTAAGCAGCTGGCCGGTAGAGTAAAAAAAAATCCAAACTTGCTGCTGCTGCCGCCGCATCATCAAGCGTCCCGCGGTGCCCCCTGCCCGACAGAGTCCTCTGCTCCCTGCAGCAGCAGCAGCTCAAAAAGCGGCAGCTTTCAGAGCCGCAAAGAGAGAGTTTTTCTCTCGCAGTTCTGAAGAGCAGCAAGAGAGAAATTCTCTCTCTTCAGCTCCAAAAGCGGCAGCTCAATTCCCACCGCTTTTGGAGCTGAAGAGAGAGAAACTCTCTCCGCAGCTCTGAAAGCCGCCGCTTTTGGAGCTGCTGCTGCAGCGAGCAGAGAACTCTGTCGGGCAGAAGGGCCCGCGGGACGCTTGATAATGCGGCGGCGGCGGCAACAAGTTTGGATTTTTTAAAATCTACCTCGGCTGATGGGGGGAGGGGGGTTAGGACTGGTAATGGGCTATGGGGGGGTAAGATTGAAAATGGGGTGATGGGGTGGTAAGAATGCAAGTGGGGTGATGGGGGGGTTAGGACTGGTAATAGGCTATGGGGGGCTAGGACTGGTAATAGGCTATGGGGGGCTAGGACTGATAATGGGCTATGGGGGGGTAGGATTGGTAATGGCCTATGAGGGGGTAAGACTGAAAATGGGATGATGGGGGTTAGGACTGGTAATGGACTATGAGGGGTAACACTGAAAATGGGGTGATGGGTAAGACTGGAAGTGGGCTATGGGGTGTTAGGACTGGTAATGGGCTATGGGGGAGCTAGGACTGGAAATGGGCTGAGTGGAAGGGGGGCTTGAACTGCAAATGGCTGATGGGGAGGGGGGCTTGGAATGGAAATGGGCTGTGAGGGGAGGGAGCTAGCACTGGAAATGGGCTGATGGGGGGGAGCTAGGACTGGAAATGGGCTGATGGGGGGCTAGGACTGAAAATGGGCTGATGCAGGGACTAGAAGGGAGAGGGTGCTGTGTGGGGCTGGGACTAGAAGGGAGTACAAGCATTGTGGAACTTGTGTCTCTTGGGGAAACTGCTAGGTACATATGACCTAGATTGGCCACTGTTGGAAACAGAATACTGGGCTTGATGGACCTTGGTCTGACCCAGTATGGCATATCTTATGTTCTTATGGAGCTGATGTTGGGGGAGGATTAGAATGGGATGGAGCTGGGAGAGTGAAATGGAGAGGGGAAAAATATTTTGTGTGGGAGCGAAGACAAATCTACAATTGGCCAGGTATTGGGAGAGTAAGTGGGGATTGAGGATGGAGGGGTAAAATTTGAGTGGATGAAATAGGAATGAGGAAAGAGCAAAAGGAGAAAGATTAGTATGTTAAAGCAGATGCAGAGGGAAAATGGAAAAAAACTAGAAGAGAGAAGAAAGGACAAATGGACAGCAGACGATGGAGAGTTAGCAGAAGGCACAAAGAAACCAGAAAAAAGTGGCTGGAACAATTGCAACCGAAAAAAAATGCACAAAAGGTAGAAAAATATCTCTTTATTTTGAATTTATTAACTGGAATATGTCAGCTCTGGGAAATGTGCATCAATAACATCTACGCTTTGTTTAGTGCAAGAGGAAATTAATTTATAGTTTTATTTCTACAGTGTTGTTGTACACTCCAAGTTTGGCTTTTGGGGTTCCCAGTTTAATTGTCTTCTTGTTTCTAAATTTTGATTCCTTGTTTCGTGATGGTGTATGTTCTGCATGTGTAACTGAGCTGAGGTATTCTGTTTATGTAATTCCTATTTGACATTGCTACTTGTTCTCTTTCCCCAGTAGGTCATGTATTGTTATTCTCTAAAATGTATTGATTTAATATTTGCAGTGTTGCCTTTTGATAGGTAGGGTATGGTGCTTTGTGAGTCCTGGTAGTGCAGTTAGGATATGGCGGGTTTGCTATGGGCTCTAAATGGGCAGTGTTTGTTTGTAGTAGTTCTTAATGTGCCTGGCGGTTGTCACTGGATTATAGTAATGTAGAAATCTTTTAGTCTTTCTTTATCCATACACTCATTAAGAGGCATGTTTACTAAAAGTTAGGATATGGTAACATTATGCAAATATTTATGCAAATGAGGCCCTTATGCAAATGAGGCCCCGCTTCTTATGCAGCCCCCGGGTTATTTTACTAGTCCTCATTTGGCCCTCAAAGCAATTTGAGTTTGAGACCCCTCTCCTAGTGACATAGGCTCCACAGATGGAAGCTTGAAGGGCCAAGGCACTGGACTCAAAGGCCTGTTTTAAGAAGATTCTCAAATTTCCAATGCTGCACATCTTTCAGTGTTGCTCCACCTTCCACAAGGATGGTGGTTTTCTCAGTAAACGCCGATACCAGGGCATCCATCGAAGCAGAAAGATTGGCCTCAGCTGTTCTCCCCTCTCTGATACATGTGCGGCAAATACCCGTCACCAAAGCTGACCCCCAAAGGCCAAGCAGCGTGGCTTGTCCACCGACATGGAACCGGCGCAAAAAGGAAAAGAAAATTAAGAAAAGTAACGGCCCAAGAGGAAAAGAATATTACATCATTCACCGGCTGTAAAGGCTGATTGATTGAGCGCAAAAACGTTCAATGGATAGGTGCTGCTGCTTCAGCGCTGAGCACAGCTCCACCCCTGCAGTAAAATTCGTGTGTCAGCTCTTTTTTTTTTTTTTTTTTTTACTGCGTCAAGAGGTCCTTCCAAACCGGAAGCCACCACAGTCAATCCGACAGTATCCGAATCAGGTCAACATACCACGGGCACCTCAGCCAATCTGGTGCCACCAGAATTACAAATACTTGGTGTGCTTCTATCCGGTTGCACTAACTGGCCTATGAGTGCCCACGGGGGAAAAACAGAGAAGACCCTCTTTGAGCCACTGCTGAATTAGAGCCCTTGGACATCCTCTCTTCTTCTGCTGAAAAACCGGCAGGCCTTGGCCGACTCGAACATTGTCATTAGGTCCATGACCAGTGTGTGCCCCATCAGCAGACCACCTGCTCGAACACCTCCTGATTGAGTTGCCACTCTGCAGGGTCCATGCGCACTTGCCTGACGTAGTCTGCTGTCACATTGTCAACTCCCGCTACATGCGCCGCCAATAACACCTGGAGACGAATCTCTGCCCATCCGAACAGCCTTTCGGCCTCCTCTCCTCCGGGGCTGCACTGCCCATGCCTCCTTGCCGGTTGATAAGCCATCGTGGTCACATTGTCCGAGAGAACTTGGACCACCTTCCCCTGCAACCATGGCTCAAAACTTTCTAGCGCTAAGGTCACCGCTCACATCTCGAGCCTGTTGATTGACCACAGGGCCTCCTGCAGACTCCTGTCCCTGAACAAAGTGTCCTTCACAATGGGCTCCCCAATCTGACAGGCTGGCATCGGTCATCAGCAGAACCCACACTGGGGACTCTTTCTAGGCTCCCCACATGCAGCCACCAACTGAGGGCTCTCCTGGCGCTCCGCGGGCAGGGGAGTACTTGGGACAGGGGTTGATTCTGATGGAACCATCGACGAAGCAGAGCCCTCTGCAGCGGTCGCATGTGCGCCCTTGCCCATATGACTAGCTTGAGTGTGGCCACCATGGTCCCCAAAACCTGCAGATAATGTCACGCTGATGGTCTTGCCATCTTCAGGAACTGTCGTATCCACTGGCATAGCTCCTGCTCCCGGCAATCCGGCAGGAACACACTACCCACGTGGGTATCAAAGCATGCTCTCAAATACTCTAGCTCCTGGGCCAGTCATAACTGACTCTTGGCCAGGTTGACCCCCCAACCAAGACTTTGAAGGAACTCTCCCACTCATACTGTTACTCTTTCGCTATCATCCCTGGACTTTGCCAGCATCAGTCAATCGTCTAGGTATGGGTGGACTTCTTTGCGGAAAGCTGCCGCTGCCACCACCATCATGACCTTAGTGAAGGTACGGGGGGGGGGGGGGGGTCGCCAGACCGAAGGGCAACGCTCAAAACTGGAAATGGCCCCTTGGCACTGCAAAGCGGAGAAACTGCTGATGTTCTGGATGGATGGGAATGTGCAGATACGCCTCCATGAGATCGAGTCTCGCCAAAAACTCTCCGCTTCCTACCGCTACTATTACTGATAGCAGCATTTACATGTGAAAATGCGATACCCAGAGACAGCAGTTCATGCCCTTGAAGTCCAGAATTGGGCGAAAGGAACCTTCCTTTTGGGTACCACAAAATACATGAAGCATCAATTGCAGACGTACTGGTCTCGCGGAACCAGTTCCACAGCTCTCAGCTGCAGGAGACCAGTCAAGGCCTCTTCTACTGCCACCAACACCGCTGTGTCCACTTTGGTCGATCAAAGGAGCTCGTTCTTGCTCCGGCAGTGGGTATAGGCGCATCATGGATTGCACCCCTTTAAGGCCAGCCTCTGGCAGATCCCACTCATCTTGGATCATCTCTCCCACTACTCCATGTACTGGGAAGACTTTCTGCGATTTCCGTTCCGCCTGAAACAGCGGATCCTACAGCGCCTCTTCCTCTGCCGGGAGGTTAGAAGGCATATTCAGCGCCTTGAGGGACTCCAAGGTACACATAGAATTTCTTGTCCCCAAAGGGCTCATATTCTATCTGTACCTGTTTGTGGTGATTGTAAATAGCTTTGATGTCCTTTGGCCTGGGCGGTATATCAAGAAATTGCATAAACAAATACCTGCAGAGAGAAACTGGCATGCTCATATTACCCCTCTTCTCGAGTCACTTCACTGGCTCCCTATCCATTTCCACATGCAGTTCAAACTTCTCCTGCTGACCTTTAAGTGCATTCAATCTGCAGCTCCTCACTACCTTTCTTCTCTTATCTCTCCCTATGCACCTCCTTGGGAACTCCACTCTTCTGGCAAATCACTTCTCTTTGTGCCCTTCTCTTCTATTGCTAACTCCAGACTTCGCTCCTTTCACCTTGCTGCTCCTTATGCCTGAAACAAACTACCTGAGTCTGTACGTCAGTCACCTTCTCTGACCCTTTTCAAATCCAGGCTGAAAACTCACCTCTTCACTGCCACTTTCGGATCTTGACTCACCTGATCTCCTTTGTGTTTCCTTACCATTCATCTTAGATGTACCCCATGTCTAATCTGTCTTGACTAGATTGTAAGCTCTGATGAGCAGGGACAGTCTATTACATATGTCTGTGCAGCGCTGCATATGTCTTGTAGCACTATACAAATATGCAGTAGTAGTAGTTTTGCAAGCAAGCAGGAGCAGCCAAACCTCACTTAAAGAGGGATGCATCCAACAGAGAAAAACTAACCTGAGAAGGGGGAGGGGGTTAGGGACCTGGACCACCAGGTATATACCCCTTCCTGGAGCCTGACCGATTAACGGTCTCAGGTCCAGTAAGCAGATCCAGCCTCCTGCACCACCAACAGATGACACGTGCTCAAGCTCTCAGCCCAGTAATGAAGCCAAATGAAAACAAAAAAGGCAAGTGGAAATAGAACTACTCTCTGTCCATTCAGTGGAGTCCAGACTCCAGCAGCTGGTGAAGAGCTTCTGCATAGACAGAGTATACTGGTTAGGGAGTCAGGTCAAGCAGCTCTTCTACTGTGATACCACAAACCTGACCAGTTTCCAGCTGCTGGTAGGGGGAGATAACCCACGCATCTGGACTAGACTGGAGGGACGACAAGGAATGGGAAATGTCATTGATCTTAAGATCCACACAAACCTCATGGACCCATCAGATTTCGAGATAAGTTCTATGGGACTGGCCCACTAGCTATTGGACTCCTCGACTATCCCTAACCACAGCATTTCTGCTACTTCCCACTCCACTTTCTTTTTCTTCACTTCGGGGAGTTGATAGGGCTTTTGTCTAACCACCTTCCCTGGGATGGTTTCAAACCGGTGGGTGCCCACATCAGTGCGACCCGGAAAGGGGAGAACATCTTGAAACTGATGCATCACTTGGTTTAGCTGTAACGTCTATTGGAGGATCAGGGACTCGCCTATTTTAATGGGCTGAATATCCCTCACCAACCCTAAGTCCTCTCCCTTATCTTCAAATACCTCACTAGTTAGCCCTTTCCGCTTACCCATGGCTTTAGCATATTTACATGAAAGACTTGATGCTTTCCATGGCCTTGGTCAATTTCATACATCACTGGACCTAATCATCTCCTTACTGCAAAATGACCTCTCCACTTGGCCAATAACTTATTGGCAGAGGTGGGTATCAACACTAGTATGCGGTCCTCTGGCTGGAACTCTCTTTCTCTAGCTCCCTGATCATAATATAGCTTCTGGCAGGTCTGGGCTACCTTTAGATTTTCTCTTGCGGCATCTCCTATCCCACTAATTTCTTCTTTAGCTCTTGCACATACTCAGGCAGAGAAGTGGCCACTCTTTCCTCTACCACCTCCAACAAACCCCGAGGTTGGCGGCCAAACATTAATTCAAATGGGGAGAATCTCAAGGAAGCTTGAGGCACGTCCCTGTAGGCAACCAAAACATAGGGAAAGAGTAGTTACTCACCTGTAACAGGTGTTCTCCAGGAGCAGCAGGAATCAGTCCTCACATATGGGTGACGTTGGCGCCAACGGAGCCCCTGTGCGGAGCATTTCCCCAGCTTTCAAGGAAAGCCTTTGGGAATTGCAGCGCGAATGCACGGTCCCCTTCCCGCCCAAGGGTGCCATCTTGCTCAGTCTGATGACATAGCTAAAAGACAGCAAAAAAATTAGCAAAAATAAATCATATGACTGCAACTCCAAGGGAAGGAGGGAGGGTTGTGAGGACTGATTCCTGCTGCTCCTGGAGAACACCTGTTACAGGTGAGTAACTACTCTTTCTCCAGGACCAAGCAGGAAGTCAGTCCTCACATATGGGACTCCCCAGCTTAAGGCTACCGGAGACCTCAAGCGGAAAAAATGAGCTCCCTCTAGCTCGTCAGTACGTAAGGAAAGAATCTTCTCTGAGAACGCCCCCGACCGGTAGCCCAACACCAGGGCCGGAGGGTAGGAGTTGCCTAAACCCCAAAGAGATTATGGAGTACTGCCTGTCCGAAAGCACTGTCCCTGCGGGACTCCCTCTCAAGGCAGTAATGGGCCGCAAAAGTCTGGCTTGAAGACCAAGTAGCGGCCCGGCAGATGTCTGCCAACGGAACAGAGCAGAGATGAGCCACTGACGCAGCCTTCGCCCTGACACGATGAGCCGTGACTCGACCCTCCAACGAGAGGCCGGCTGCCACATAAGCCCAGGCGATAGAGTCAGCGACCCATATGGACAAAGTACGCTTGGAAACAGGTAACCCCAATTTATTGGGGTCAAAAGAAACGAAGAGCTGAACAGCCCTTCGATGCTCCCGTGTACGGTCAAGGTAGAAGGACAACGCCCTCCTACAGTCCAGGGTATGCAGGACCATCTCAGCTCGGTTGGCATGCAGCCTGGGAAAGAAGGTCGGAAGAACCACCTCCTGATTGAGGTGAAAAGGGGAGACAACCTTAGGAAGAAACTTCGGGTGAGTCCGTAAGACTACCCTATTCCTGTAGAACCTAGTGTAAGGGGGATCAGACACTAGTGCCTGAAGTTCACTTACTCGCCTAGCAGAGGTAAGAGCTACCAGAAACAAGGTTTTCCAGGAGAGAAAACGGAGAGGGCAGGTAGCCATAGGTTCAAATGGCAGACAAGTAATCCGCTGTAAGACCACATTGAGATCCCACTCAGGGGCTGGTGGACGCAAAGGGGGCTTAAGCAGGAGGCGGCCTCTGAGAAAACGAGCCACCAAAGGGTGGTTGGAAAGAGGCCTCCCGTCCACCGGCGAGTGGTGCGCTGAGAGAGCACTGAGGTGAACCCCGACAGAGTTGGACTTAAGGCCTAGATTGGAGAGGTAAAGCAAATATTGCAATACTACCGCTACCAAGCACGAGAAGGGATTCTCGCTGTGCTGAGCACACCATGCGGAGAATCTACGCCACTTAAGAGCGTAGAATTTCCTGGTGGATTGCCGCCTAGAGGCTAAGACTACGTCTTCCACCTCTCTAGGCAGTAGTAGGGGAGCCAGGACTACCCTTTCAGCAGCCAGGCCATCAGATGAAGGGACTGGAGGTTGGGGTGCAAGAGAGACCCCTGGTCCTGAGACAGGAGATTGTGTTGAATTCCGAGAGGAAGAGGAGTGTCCACCGCCAGTTGCAGCAGGAGTGGGAACCACGGCTGCCTCGGCCACCTGGGGGCTATCAGAATCATTGAGGCCCCGTCCTTGAGGACCTTGAACAGTGTTCGGGACACTAGTGGCATGGGAGGAAACGCATACAGTAGGCCTTGGGACCACGGAATCAGAAAGGCATCCGCTGCTAATCTGAGAGGATGCAGTTGTCTGGAACAGAATCTCGGGAGTTGCCAGTTCAGAGGACTGGCAAAAAGAACCATGGTGGGGAGGCCCCACCTGAGAAAGATCTGCTGAACCACCAATGGATTCAATCTCCATTCGTGTGGTTGCAGGATCCTGCTCAGTCTGTCCGCCAGGTAATTTTCTTGACCGGGGAGGTAGACAGCCTTGAGGAGGATTCCGTGATTGACTGCCCAAGAGCACAGTCGTTGTGCCTCCTGACAGAGAAGGAAGGATCCTGTGCCTCCTTGTTTGTTCACGTAGAACATGGCAACTTGATTGTCCGTCTGGACCAGTACAGACTGGTGAAATGTGAGGTGGGAGAAGGCTCTCAGAGCTAGGCGTATTGCCCGTAGCTCCAGGAAGTTTATCTGCTGAGCAGCCTCCCAAGGGGTCCAGAGACCCTGAGTACATGCCCCTTGGCAATGTGCTCCCCAACCTAGAAGAGAAGCATCTGTCGTCAGCACTTGAGAAGGCGGAGGGGATTGAAAACTCACTCCGAGTACCAGATTCGGAAGATGAAGCCACCATTGTAGAGAGGAGACGAGCAGGGAGGATATTCTTACTGAGTCTGCAAGGCTCCCTGTGGCTTGATGCCACTGAGTTCGAAGGCTCCACTGCGCAGGCAGCATGTGCAGGCGGGCATTGGGGGTTACATGAACCGTGGAAGCCATATGGCCGAGAAGTCTCAGGAATTGCCTGGCGGAGACCAGGGAATTGCTGTGAAACTGCCTGGCTACATCCATCAACCTGTGGGCTCTGTCCACTGGCAGAAAAGCCTTCGCCTGAAGAGTGTCTAGCCTCGCTCCTATGAATTCTAAGTTCTGGGACGGGAGCAAAGTGGACTTTGCAAAGTTTATGACAAACCCCAAGTGTTGAAGCAGAGCCACAGTGCGAAGGGCGGCTTGACTGGTCTCCTGGGAAGACTGGCCCCTTATGAGCCAGTCGTCCAGGTATGGAAACACAAAAAGACCTTGAAGCCTCAGGTAGGCCCGCCACCACTGCCAGGCACTTGGTGAACACCCTGGGAGCGGAGGTTAGGCCAAAGGGTAGTACTCTGTACTGGTAGTGGTTTCCCCCCACAACAAATCTGAGATATTGTCTGTGGTCTGGATGAATAAGGATGCGAGTATAAGCATCCTTTAGATCTAAGGAGCATAGCCAATCTCCCTGCTGGAGGTAGGGCAGCAGGATTCCAAGGGTAAGCATCTTGAACTTTTCCCTCTCCAGGAACTTGTTGAGGTTGCGCAAGTCTAGGATGGGTCTGAGGCTTCCTGTTCCTTTTGGTACCAGAAAATACCTGGAATAAAAGCTGTGACCTCTCAGGTGGTGGGGCACCGGTTCCACAGCCTGGTCCTTTAGCAGACTTGCTAACTCCTGAAGGAGTAGGTCCCTGTGCAGAGGGAGTCTTGGAGGCTCCCCTGGAAAATAGGAGGGTGGTACCTGGTGAAAATGGAGAAGATAGCCCTTGTGGACTATATGGAGCACCCAGGTATCTGATGTGACGGCTGACCACCTGTGGGCAAATTGGGCCAGCCGGCCTCCTGTGCTGATGTGAGCCAGCTGAGGAGAAGAGGCTATGCCTTATGAGTCAAAAACCCCCACCCTGCTGAGCAGGGGCCGGTGTTGGTGGCTTGGGGGCCTTCTGCCTATGGGGCCCATGACCCTGCCCCTTGGCCTGCTGACCCTGTTGGGGAGCTGCAGAGGCCTGATAATGAGGGTATTGTTTATAGGCAGATGACTTCCTCGGGTAAAAGGTCTTTTTTCCCGAGCCCTACTTTTTCTGAGAAGGGGCAGAAGTTTTTCTGGACAGCCTAGTCCGGGTCAGAGTCTCGGTCTCGGGTTCTGCAGCCTTTTCAGCCATGGGCTTGCCAAAGAGGTTTTCACCTCGGCAGGGGACATCGACCAACTTGTCCTGCACCCATGGCCCGAGGTCGGATGACTGTAGCCAAGCCTGTCGGCAGGCACAGATGCCGGCCCCGGCTACTCAGGCCGAAGCCTCGAAGCCATCGTAGGCTGCTCGAGAGATAAACTTCGAGCACTCTCGAATACCAGTGGACAAGGCTTGGAACCGCTGCAAATGTTCCTCGGAGAGACCAGCAGAGAACTCGGCAATCTCCTTTGCCAGGTCTCGGAGATACATGCCGATGTAGAGCTGGTATGTCTGGACACAGCAAGCAAGCATAGAGCCCTGGAAGCACTTCTTACCGAGGGCATCCAGGTTCCGGGCCTCCCGGCTGGGAGGCACCAAGGAGTGCATCTTCTGACTTTTCAGTCGATGCATGGCCGATTCCACAACCATGGAGTGGTGCGGTAATTGTGCCTTTTGGAACCCGGGGCTCTTGCGGACTCGATAGATGGAATCGACCCGCTTGCTTAACACCGGCGTCGAGGCCGGGGTCTCCCACATGCGGAAGAGCAGCCGCTCCAGCATCGGAGGAACTGGTACAGTAAAGGCCTCCTTCGGGGGAGAGTCATACTGGAGGGCCTCGATCTCCTCTGCTCGAGGCTCCTCCTCGGTATCCGCGGGGAAGGCCAAGGCCTTGGCCATATCCCGCACGAAGTCCGAGAACCGGGTATCCTCCGGTGGGGATCGTCTCCGAGGTTCGGACGCCGGCGAATCCGATGGGACACACCGAGTCCGATAAGTGTCGGGTGACTCTTCGTCCTCCGTCTCCCAGCCCGACTCCTCGGAGGAGGAATCGAGCGGCTCCGGTCGGGCGGGCACCATTGCCATCCGCCCCGACGCCGAGCGTACCAGCGTCGACGACCTCGGTCCCGAACGGGAGGCCGAGGGAGATCGTGGCCGAGGATCAACTCGAGCCCGCATGGACTCGAGGATCGGCTCGGCCTCCGGGATCGACTTGGACGTTGATGTCCCGGTGGTCAGGGCAGATGCACCGGTGAGACTGGCGATCAATGCCTGCTGCTGTTCCATGAAGGCAGCGAGGCTGCTCTCCAAGGCCGTCAATCTGAGTCCGAGCTCAGGAGACCCAGCAGCCCCCAACTCGGGGCCCGACGTCGGCTCCCCTGGAGGAGAGTCCTCAAGGACTACAGCACTCACGTGTCCAGGAGACTCCATCTCGATACGAGGATGCTTGGCAGGCCTCTCCGACTCCGAAGACCCGGGACGGCTATCGGGGCTATGCGACCTGGCCCTCGAGGAACCAGGAGCGTCCACCGACGCCGCACTCGCGGGTTTCTTCTTCCTGCGCTATTCCCACGAAGGAGACCCCTGCTCAGAGGAACCCCGGCGCTGCTCGGGGCCGGAGTCCCGAGACGTCGAGGCCTCTGACGAGGTCCGGGCCCGTCCGGACGCGGAGTCAGAGAAGATCCTATCCTTCTGGTGCTGCCGACTCCTCAACGCGGAGGAAAAAAAAAAACAGGGAAATCAACTTTTTCCTCGGCGAAAAACAAACTACGTCCGTCGGGCTCCGCGGAAAAAAGACGACTGAGCAAGATGGCACCCTTGGGCGGGAAGGGGACCGCGCATGCGCGCTGCAATTCCCAAAGGCTTTCTTTGAAAGCTGGGGAAATGCTCCGCACGGGGGCTCCGTCGGCGCCGACGTCACCCATATGTGAGGACCGACTTCCTGCTTGGTCCTGGAGAATGATCATGTCCCATTCCTTGTTATCCTTTCCCAATTTTTTTTACCATCCGGATCAAACTTTGGTTTAATCTTTCCACCAGACCATCTGTCTGCGGGTGACAGGCAGCAGGCTTTAACTGTTTGATTCCAAACATCTCGAATACCTCCCCTAGAGTTCAGAACAAGAAATTAGTCCCCTGGTAAGTTAGGACCTCCCATGGAAACCTCACCTGATAAAAAATTGTCAACTCTCGGCTTACTCCTTAGGCAATTGTTTTTCTTATGGGAATTGCCCAGGAATATCTGATGGCATAATCTACCATAACTATGATACCCACTGGTGCTCCTATCCAAGGGCCTGACAATATCTACAGCTACTCTATCTAGGGGTTGCTCTATAACAGGCAAAAGGATGAGAGCGGATTTTTCCGGTACCTTCTGAGGGACATTCTGACAATCCAGACATTCTGGACATGACCGACAATAGCTTCTCACATCCTGGTAAAGGCCTGGCCAAAAGAACCGGGCAATAAACCTGTCCATGGTCCCTGCTTCCCCTAAATGCCTCACCAAGGGATGGGCATATGCCAGCATTAGTAGGATTTTTCTAAAGATTTCTGGAATCATGACTTGTCTATGCTCCCCCCGATGGTCATTCTTAACAACCCAATACAGGATGTTGTTAACCCTTGTATATGCTGGGTACTGAGTTTCTCCCTCAGCTTGGGTATGCTCTGTTTTTCTCCAGTAAGTTTCGCTCTGTTCCCCAGGAAAGGGATGAAACTTACTCATAACCTCCTCTTCCACCACCTCTATCTGTCCTGGGGGGACCAATCCTTTCCACTTCTCCAATCTTTTGGCATTCTTAGACTCTACTTTTCCCAGGATCCCCAATTGCCTCTTGGTCTGCAAAGGGAAATATATCCCTCAACTGGAATTTTTCCATCTCTTCAGCAGAACAGTCTTTTGCTCTAGTGGACACCCACCCCCCTTTGGGAGTCAACACCTCCTCCATCCCATACCAATCTCTTCCCAATATTAATGGGTAGGGCAGCCTCTTGATGACAGCCACTTTTAGGGGTTGGGTCCTTCCCTCCCAAGTCACTCTAATTTCATAGGTGGGTTCCCTCTCTATATCATCATGAACACAGTGAACATTTATCACCCCACCGAAGATCTCTTCCTTACTTTCAATCCCTAGCCTCTTAGCAAGGGACCTGGATATTAATGATTGGTTGCTACCTCTGCCTAGCATGGCTACTAAAATCCACTCCACTCCAGCCACCCATACCCCTCTTTTCAGAGTCTGATCCCCAGTTTTCCCTCTATGGCGGGGAGACCCATCCCCACCCCTGAAAAGGAGCACTCCATGAGAGGGCAGTCCTTTTTAAAATATACCACCTCTCCACAGGTAAAACATCTAAAAGGGGTTCTACTTTTTGGGTGGGGCCCACTATCCAACAGACTTTCCCCAAATCCCAGGCTTTACTCTCCCTTGCTCAGAACTCCCTTCTATATTGTTCAGGGAAAGTTCTAGTCTGTCCTGTATTGCAGCCTTTATTTGCGTCAAGGCAGAGCTCTAACAGCATCCTACTCTCAGTATGCTGCTTGGGCCTCTCTAGTTAAGAAAGAAGCTAATCAAATGGCTCATTGGTCCACTGACCACCTGGCTATCCTCTCAAACATAGTTAGAAAGGCTTCTGGGTCAATCCCAGGTCCCAACTAAAGGGTCAACCCCTTAGTTCAATCGTCTGGAGTTTGCCCTATAGCATGTTGGGTGCAGCCCATCTCATGCCCCATAGCATGTTGGGTGCAGCCCCACCTGATGAGTCACTGCTCTTTGTACTTCATCAGCTAAGCGCTGGATCTCTCATCTGTGCGTCCAAGATCTGAAGCATGGGTTGCTGTTGTTGCTACTGTTGCTCCAGAGCTCAGGAGAAACTGAGGTCCAGGGCTTCCTGTTGTGCCTTCTGCTACTCCACCAAACATTTGAAGGCCTTGGCTGGATCCATGGTCCTCATTGAAAATACACACCTAGCAATATTCCTCAACTACAGATCACCAAAATCAGACTACACTAGCCAACATACTGGAAACAGCATGTTCACAATCATCCCAAAACAAACAACTCATACTTGGTGACTTCAACCTCTCCACACTACCTATTAGCACTCATACAAACTCTGTAACTTAGACCCTCTGCCCCTTCTCCCTGTCCTGCCTTCCCCCCACTACGTCATATCCCATCTTGTCCTATTTCAGGTTACCCTATTTTATATTTTACTTTTTGTATTGTTTTGTTATTATTGTGAACTGCCTAGTTGCACTCCTATAGGCAGTATATCAAGCCAAATAAACTGTAACTTCTATCAGAATCCTCAAATGTTAACAGACGTTTACCTCATCCAGTAGAATTTAGGAAAACAGGTCCCAGTCGTACTGCAGATCAGAAGCAGTTCCAGCAGCTCTTTATCAGTGGAGTCTCTCCAGGAGACTGAGTTCCTCCAATGTTTCCTGGCTATTATACCCTATTGGGGTTCTGCCCCTTCTGTCCCCACCCTCATTGGTTACCCAAGAAACCAGCCCACCCTCTATCCTAGGTCTGTCAGTAGCCAAAACATGGCCTGGATCCTGGGACTTCCATGTCTTTTTCTCTCTCTTGTTTTGCTTTAAACCTAGTGATGAGATATATACCCCATCTCAGAACTGTTGGAAAAACACCACGCACAACATGGAAAGAGCTTAAGGATGACCTGGAGCAATCTGGAGTGGTGGTTTCAACCCACGCCATATCCCGCACACTAAACAAAGAAGGACTTCATGGACAAAGGCCAAAGAGGACCCCACTGCTCAAAGACAAAACATAAAAAGGCATGCCTGATCTTTGCCAAAACCCACCTTGAGAAACCACAATCCTTCTGGGAAAATGTTCTGTGGACAGATGAAAAGCGTAGTTACTCACCTGTAACAGGTGTTCTCCAGGAGCAGCAGGAATCAGTCCTCACTTATGGGTGACGTCGGCGCCGACGGAGCCCTCGCGGAGCAATTTTCCCCAGCTTTCAAAGAAAGCCTTTGGGAATTGCAGCGCGCATGCATGCGCGGTCCCCTTCCCGCCCAAGGGTGCCATCTTAGCCAGTCAGATGACATAGCTAAAAAAGACAGCATAAAAATTTGCAAAAAAACTAAAGCAGATGATTGCAACTCCACGGGGAGGAGGGAGGGTTGTGAGGACTGATTCCTGCTGCTCCTGGAGAACACCTGTTACAGGTGAGTAACTACGCTTTCTCCAGGACCAAGCAGGAAGTCAGTCCTCACTTATGGGACTCCCAAGCTCAAGGCTACCGGAGACCCTAAGCACAAAAAATGAGCTCCCTCTAGCTCAGCAGTACAGAAGGAAAGAATCTTCGCTGAATTATTACCCACCGGTAGCCCACATCCGGGATGGAGGGTAGGAGTTGCTCAGACCTCGAAGAGATTACGGAGGACTGCCTGTCCGAAAGCACTGTCCCTGCGGGACTCCCTCTCGAGACAGTAATGGACCGCAAAAGTCTGGCTCGAAGACCAAGTAGCGGCCCGGCAGATGTCTGCCAGCGGAACAGAGCGGAGGTAAGCCACTGACGTAGCCTTTGCCCGAACGCAGTGAGCCGTGACTCGACCTTCCAAGGAGAGTCCGGCAGACCCATAAGCCCAAGAGATACAGTCCGCAACCCAGATGGACAGAGTACGCTTGGAGACCGGGAGTCCCAATTTATTGGGGTCAAAAGA